>CAXIVR010000006.1:17046734-18246734 GCA_964035755.1 Teleogryllus oceanicus
TGACTTTATTTTAAGATCTAATTTTTAAACAATTTCATTCATAAGAAAAAACTATCCGCTGGAATACATGACAGTATTTAGTCAGTATTCACCCGATAACTCGAGTTACATCCGATATCGGGCGTAACCAGTCAGTATTATAGTCAATAGTTCAGTATTATGCCAGTACTATAGTTGTAGGAAGACGCCGAATAAATATGAAACTCCTTCAATTTTCGAAAATTCAACGGAAATCGAACATGCACACCATTTTTTATAAATGTAATTTACCACCAAAAAATGTAAATAAAAGATTTGGTGAGAAAAATTTGAAAATGTCCATCAGGCTGCGTGTAAAGTACCCATAAAAATTAAAATATCCGTTTCAAATTCAACTGACGGCGTCATCGGCCAGTTCGATCGAGGATTATTAGTTTCGATGAAAATCCGATTGAAAGTTTAGCCGCTAACGTTGATCATTGACACACACTACACAGTGTGTTAGAGGTCGTAATTTATTACATACTGGATCAAGAATTACCACTCTTGGTTCGATATCAGGGACCTACTGCATTTCGTATATACGTATATTTTTTTGCTGCATTGCATATTTTCGCTTCTGTATTACATACATAACTTTCTCTATACTACGTAGTATGCGAAGTTTAATAAAATTACCGACTATTTTCATCTCGTAAAAATATTGAAACATATCGTTGCTACCAAGTAGAATAAATTTAACTTTATACTTGTATTCATAATGCAGTTTAATAAATGAGTTATTTCTATTCTAAGGTACTTGACTTGCATTTAATAAGGCTTCAATCAACTTACAGTGAGTACCTCTACACATAAAACTGGAGTGTCTGTAAAAGCCAGATGACGCAGGGTGAAGCGGGACGGGGCAGGGTAAGAATGGAGACGGTGAAGCTGGGCGGGTGAGACGGCGCAGGATGAGAATAGCGGGATGGGGAAGCGACGGGGTGGGCAGGCTACGGCGGGTCACGGCAGAGGAGGGAGGAGTAGGGTGGGACGGGGATAGACGGTAAACAAAGTCCATTCCTTTTCCTGCCTATTAGATTCTTATGACAAATAAATACTCGAACAACACAGGGTACTTCTGCTAGCTTGGGAAGAAGGATAAGCTTACATTTTACCTCCATCAAGCACTTAACTGAGTAAAAAGCTTCCACAGGAATCGATCCAAATATAAAATTAGTGGTGCTTCAACAGCACATGCTTTCTCTCATTATTTGTACCACTGCAGTTTTCGAAAAATCAGTTCAATAATTTCGGCATTAAGCGGCACATTCACGCGGCATTTCATTACTTCGTACTAGAAAAAAAAAAGATTGGGGCCATATATTTAGAATTTTTAAAAAATTTCTTTCATTGTACACAAAATTACTCTAAAACTACGTATATTCTGAAACAACTGTAAATGATCATAGTTAAAGATATATTGCTGAAGATAAGATTTTGTTGCGACAAAATTCTATCTTCAATATTGTACTTGTAGGAAGACTCCGAAAAATATTGAAACTTCTGCAAATTTCAAAAATTGAAAGAATTCAACGAATATCGTACGCCTTTTATAAACCACGTCAGTCACAACGTGCGTAGAATCAACGTGCATATTCATCAGTTTTGATTAATACCCTGCCTATAGTTTATCCCCTAGCGTTGCTCACAGACAGACGGACAAACGTTTCGCCATAAACCTGGATCCTGACTTCCAAACGTATTAGAGGACGTTATTTACTGCATTCAAGAGCAAGAATGATCGATTTTTTCGGTATCAGAGACTTAAAATGAAAGATTTTCTGTCGAAAAATCGTTGCTTTCCGCTGCAAAATTACAATACTTCCTCTATACTACGTAAATATTATACGAGAAAGTAACTAGTGCTGCTACAGAATGGCATAGACTTTCTAGTGCTAGTTCTCTTTACTAATACTCGTGGCAATTCTCGTTTCTCTATCTCTTTATTCTGGACTAGCTTTTCGTTTTCTTTCCATCCTCTTCCCAGCTGCTACGTACCGGAGCCCAAAATATATTTTTTGAGATTGTCTCATCTTTTCTGTCTATTTACTAGTCATCATCATCATCTTCACGGTCTAGGCCTAATGACCTGTTCCAGTTCGATGGTCCACCGCTTCCTTGGTCTTCCGGGATCTCGCTTTCCAAGGGGTTGAATTTCCATGCCTTTTTAGGAAGGCAATGCTCAATTCTACACACGTAGTTGTTGTGTCCAGTTTCTTTTATACCTCTCGATTTGATCGATGACAGATACAACTTTTAATTCTTTTCGAATATCTTGATTTCTTTCGTGATCAATTTTCGTTCAACCTTTTACTGCATTCACAAATTAAACCTACCCAGTATTCGCTACCGTATAGTAAGATTGGTCTTGCTATTGTCTTAAATAATTTTGACTGTTTTTTTCGGGCTTTCTTACCAAGAGTTTTTATGGTTCCACACATTAGCTTGATCTGAGAATTTCCTCTGAATTATCTGGTTTAGTTGTAAGATATTTCGTTTCCTAGGTAATTAACATTGCTCTCTTAATAGTAGAATTGAGATATGACTTTACGAATATTATAGAAGAGGTAAACCTGGTTCTTCATTCTTATTTTCTTTGAAATGATTGGACCGGGAGCGGTAGCTCAGTGACTGATCATCAACTGATGCCAATGCAGCGCCTCTGACCGGGAGGTCCTAGGTTCGAGTCCTGACGGCGGCAGGATTTTCAACACTAGCTTTTCAGCTAGGGCGAATTCAGTCTGTCTGGAGGAGAATTCTAGCGGCCGGCTGCTCTGATCGATAGTTTTCCGTGGTTTCTCCGATCAATTCCAGGCGAATGCCGGAGCAGTACCCTAACAAACGGACCACGGACCGCGCGCGATCTTTCCTATCTCTTCCTTGTCCTACCCTCTCCCCTTACACACACACACACACACACACACACTGACACTAACATGCACTACACTACTACATATTCCGGGAGACCGGTCGGGAGCTTAGAGCTTGACCCGGCTGGGGCGGTGCCCGCTGGTGGGAGAGTACTGGTTAGGGGGAAACCCCACTAACCGACGGTAGGTCGGCGCCGGATCTCGCCATCCAGCGGGGGAAGTTCACCGCCATCTCCCGAGAAATAACATGCAATACACGTACTGGACTAATGACCAAAACAGTTGACGCGGCCGGAAACACGAAAAAATCAATCAATTGGAATCGTTTCCGAACAAATGTCATTCTAAAAATGCGCAATTTTGGTATCGTAGTTCTCTACACTACGTATATATTCAGAAAGTAATAATATATTTTTTATTTTGAACGTATGCTTTTGAAAAATAGTCGCATACAATAGCGTTTTATCATTTTTTCAGTTTTATCAAATTTGCGCACATAAATTAGTATTTATAAAGAACGTTCTGACTCTCTCGTGTTGTCTATCTTTTTCTTTCTTATTGGGGTTTCTTATTTTGGTTTGGATAGGTATACGAAAAATAGATGGAAAATACCACGATCAGAGTATATACTTCCAGAATGTTTTTTCAACCGGCTTGCTAATTTTGCAGCGAAACCTTTTTAAAGACATTTGATGTTTAAATATTTCAATAGCTCCATTTTAAGATTTGAGTGTATTGGCAAAGACATTACATAAAATAATTGATTACTTTCGCAAATTTTATTGAGTGTAAAACTTGATAATCTACATTAAGCTACGCATGGTTATCTGAAGGAGGGCTAGTTTGCTTCATGAAATGTGAGGCACTGCGCACAATTTCAAAGGCGGGCGCGTTGAATGAGAACGCACTTTTATTCATACACACCACAGGTGTATGCACCCTTTCTTAACAATGTAACAATATCGTTTAAGGTAAAATAAAATAAAATAAAAAAAAACAAAACAAAAAACAAAAAAAAACAAAAAAACGGAGATGTATGGCGGGTTGAGGGTTTAAATAGGGTACGTGGCATATCGAAACGTTTCCTGTTCTTAGTTTTCTGAAATGCAGACTTTGAATGTTGTAATGATTCGGAGGAAATGTAACAATTCAGGTATAAATTATTTCAAAATAACAGTAATGTAATACGGTATTTTGAATAGCGGTGAAGCCTAGTATTCGTAAGGGGCGATCCCACTGTCACATCAAGATAGACTTTTTACGGTTTTTGGCACGTTTCATTCAAAACGTAGTATTTATTTCCCCACCTATTTCACTCCAGTAAATCTAATGGACTTAGTGAATGTGGGATGGGACAACCGGCTTTTAAACGCAACTAGTGGTCCCACTTTCCCCGCTACCGAAAGGCAGGTGAAACTGAAGAATTTTACGGTTTTAGACACATTTTATTTGAATCGTACTCCTAGTATTTGATTCCCCACCTGTAACACTCTAGAAAATAAAAGGGACATGTCTCCCCTCCAATATTTTAAAATATATTCAGTAGTGTAATTCTAATCTCATTTATTACTGAAGACAGTTTCAGAACAACTTTTTATATTGACAGTTATTTGTTTAGTAACCATAAAAAGACTGAAACGATAAAATGATATAGGCAAAACATTTTGTTGTCCTTCATTAGTCAAAAAGTCACACATGTGTGAGAAAAATGTATTTTGGCGGGTAGAAGTAGGATTTCCTCGCGAGCCAGCATTTTTATTTCCAACGTAAAGGACCAATAAACACGAAGCTTGGTACCACTACCGGTCTAATCGAGGCTGTCGCTCTCGACTACGAGCCTGCTATCTTTTCTGAGCTTATAGTCAGCATATTTTATTCACGTGAATATGAGGTATGAATTCGCAAAGAGCTTCGACTAACTCGATGTATTTTAATTTAACGCGTGTACCATGTAAACTTCAATAAATCTAAAGAAATATTGCTGTGGCTTTAACTAGGAGAGGTTCCCCTAGTTCCCCCATCCCATTTTACATGCCAGTGACGTCCACGGAGGGGGGTGGTGTGCTAGAGACTGGGCTTATTGATTGATGGATTTGTGATTCCGAGCGCAACAACGATTAGTCGTTGTTGGGCATTAGTTCCGTAAGTGTATTCCACGTTTTGATAGTGGGGATATGGCGATGATCACCTTGGATGGCAAGATCCGGCGCTGACCTACGGCGGCTTGCGGCGATTTTCCTCTACCAGGACACCCCCATCAGCGTGGCACCGCCCCAGCCGGGACAAGCTCTACGCTCCCGGCTGGTCTCCGGCATGTGTGATAGTGTAGTGCTGCATGTGAGTGTAAGTAGAGGGTGAATATAGGACGAGGAAGAGGATGGAAAGATCGCACGGGATCCTGCATTCGCCTGGTGTTGATAAGAGAAACCACGGAAAACTACAGATCAGAGTAGCTGGCTGCTAGAATTCTCCTCCAGTCAGCGGCTGAATTCGATGTAGCTAACTAGCTAGTGTCGAAAATCCTGACACCGTCGGGACTCGATTCTTAGGTCAGAAGCACTGCAGTGACATCAGTCATGCCCTGAGCCACCGTTGCCGGTCATCGCACTTTTGCTACAGTGGCGATTTTCACGATTTTACGCGTTTTTGGTACAAAAGCGTATAATTCCTTCCCATCACCACCTGCCACTCTTAAACATTTTTGAAACGGAAATAACGCTTACTTATCCCTGACGTGTCTGCAAAATTAGAACTCAAAAGTACTGCGCGAGGTATGGGTACCCCTCCCTCTCCCTCTCCCTCTCCCTCCCTCTCTCTCTCTCTCTCTCTCTCTCTCTCTCTCTCTCTCTCTCACACACACACACACACACACACACACACACACACATATTGGCAAAAGAACCATTTTCATCCAGGGAACCCTCAAAAGGCATTTTACTACGGAAATTGTGAGCTCGAATTTTTTTGAGCGATTCCAATATTTTTCCTTGGTACTACAAGTAGCCAAAGAAAATTGAAATGATTGAAGGCGTTGTCATTGTCAACAATAGTATTTATTTTAATAATAGGAGCTTTCGATGGCTTAGCCATCATCATCAGTTTTCTGCTGTCTGGGAGCCACAAAAACGACTACGTAGTCGTTTGACAACGCCTTCAATCATTTCAATTATGTAAATGTCAACTACAACTCACCACTGAATCAATAAGCCAAAGAAAAGTAAAAACGTATATGAACGTATTGGGTTATCCTCACACACGATGCAGTAAACTCTCCTTAATATGAATTCCTAGGGACCAAAGGAATCAGTGTTCTATTATCCGATTATTACACGTTCATGTATTACTATATTTCCTTGCAAGCATCCCAAATTTGTTCGTGTTATGGCGAAATAAAAGTTCGTGCTAACGAGGGTTTGCCATATTTACTTCTCCCCAAAATTTGGGCCCTGGGTCCCAGTAACTCATCATCAAAACTTCTCGATACTAACCACTTTCTATCAATAGCACGATTCTTGAGTTCTATTCTTCGTGCACAGTTCAATCTCACGACAGGTTTCAAGGGCATCCAGGAATTCATGCAAGAGATGCACTACATTATCGAGGCGTCTGCATCCAAAAGGACGACTCGAATGACATCATGAACAGCTTATGAGCTGGTGCAGTATGCTAATGTACGAAGTTATTTTTTTGTGTAAATATTATGAAGAAACAAAATTGCCACCAATCACAGGAATGCTTACTTTTATTCTTTTCTAGGTAAAATATCCATTCATTTGTGTAATATAATGTAATGTATATGTATTTGACATTTTAGGGTGGGGTTAATCCGACTTTTGCAAGACAGCAGTGTTCCCACGCTATGCTCTGTTTATATTTTATTGACATTATTTATTCATACTATATTTTATAGGCGCAAGGGAGGCATGTGGCGAGCATGACGAATTCCCTTCACTGTATCTAGCATACTTGGCCTACGTGAGCTTTTTGTTTGTCGCACACAACAGAAACTGAGAAGATTGTAATGGAAACCTTCAGCTCTATTTTTACTTCGATCGGGAATCGCACGCATGAACTGCCCGAGGAGTTCACGCGCGTAATTATATTGAACTATAAATGAGGTGATGGTTGTTACGAAATTCAAGAAAATACCTTAAATTCCATCATATACGAGTGTTACTTTATAATGAGGAGTTACTGAGCGATATTGCATTGCTTCGAAATTCGGCGACTCACGTTAGAAGACATCAATGTCGACGTGCGAAATGTCGGTACCGTCACCACTTCAAGCCATCTCATCAAGTTACTGGAATGTCACTGGAAAATGTGTGTCAGGAAAGAGTTTGAGCTGATCGCTGTCCATTTGATACTTAATGCTGCACGAAAGGTGTTATTTGAGAGTTTCCGTGAAGTGTCTGCATGCTTCACAGCTTATACATTACGCCAGAGAAGTAGAGCATTGACGGAAGTCGAAAGGGAGAATGTAACAAAACTGGGGTTTGATGTTCCATAACATAAATTAACTTTTCCATTGGAAACCATTCTGTAGAATAATACGCTGCGGAAATTGCCTTAATGCGTTTCGAAAATTTCCACAATAATATGCACCATGTAATTATGACATTTCGAAATTATATGAAATTACGGATAGACATCGTTTTCGTGAGACTTATTGTCGAACCAAACATAATTATAATTCGTTCAACACGCAGTATTTGTTGCATTTTATTCTTGCCCAGATGAGTGCTTTCCAAAGTGTCTAAAAATGTTTCGTTCTTATTTTTACACCGACACTGTCACTTAGTAGAACAACAAGATCCACTCTTAGAATGAAACACTTTTAGTGTTTTTTTCTTGTTTCACAGGAGCTGCTATCTACTGGGCAGTGTTTCTTCCAATGAAATTAAGTTCTTGCTCCTCCAAACTCCCTAGATAGGTCTACTACATGCGTACCCTTCATTGCGAGAAGTGTACGCACACTTCACTACAACTTTTACGATATTGACAAATTGTTATTCATTTTGGTGATGCAAAAGTTAAAATTAAAGCCATAAAATGTATTATATTTAATCAATACAAACTTTTTTCCCTTTTCTCGATTGAGCATCCCTTTCTAGAACATTCTTTGCGTTAAAAGGCAGGAATCCCCCCCCCCCCACCAATACTTGACTCGTTTAACAGAAGTTACTTCCCTGCACTAAACTATCAGTACTTGATTCTTATAAATGTTAACAAACATCTTTTTGACTTTAATTAATAAATGATTTAAAGTGGTCACTTTTTGTTTAAAATGTTTAGATTACGTCAATATTTCCCTTGATTAAAAGACATTTACTTCCTTCAGAAGTTCTCTATCGGAATTTGGATACTACAAGTGTCTACACAGTCCATTGTATTACACTTCATATTTACTGACCGCTCATCTGTTGAAAGTGGTCTGCGAGTTCAATTTCGGCTAAGGTGCATGCGTTGCGGGATGCATCTGTTGCTCCTTCGTGAGCAGGTGCCTTCAACAAGCTTCTTAACCACAGGCCTTACGCTTGTTTTCTTTCATAGCCTATAGCCCTCCATTTACGCTCAACAACACTTTTCCTCAATACATGCGCGGTGTCTCATTATTTTCTTATGATCATTACATTTCACAACACCGACTCATACTTTTTCCCATCTGTCGCTTCATCGATAAAATAACAAAAAGCGAATGTCTACTAAAAGTAGTCCTACACATAGAGAAATTGAGTATTTTCTGCCATAAAAAACGAGGAAGATATCAATAATACCACGATTTCAAAAGTCGTATCTCGTTGCTAATCTCAATTGTTTTCGCAATCCCCGGACAGACATGTAAAGTAAAATAATGAAGCACTTCGCCGGCCACGTGTAGTCAGTATACCACCCCTTATAAACCTACCGAACTCCACCAGCCCCGCAATGTATTGTATCGCGTGTCACCGCTCGGACCTGCTATTCGCCGCGCACTTCGCGGGGCCCCGGCACGCCTCCAACGAACGCGGTGGCCCGCACCTGGCGGCCGCACCAATTTACATACGAGCGGCGGCGGCGCGCCACCGGAGGAGCCGTCCGCCCGCTCGCGCCTCCGCGCTCGGCGGCGCGCCGGCGCACGCCGCGCCCGAGCGGCAACGCCGCACGCCGCCGCCGCCATCTTGTAGCGGTTTCCCCGCTCGCGCGGCGCCCCTCCCCCTGCGCGTCCCGGCCGCTCCCCCACCAGCGCCGCCCGCCAGGGCGAGTCCATTGTGGGCGCCGCGGTCGGGCAACGGCGGCGGCGGCTGAGAGCGGTGCAGCGGCGAGAGGCGTAGTGCCAGCCGAGAACTTTCGCGGGTGTCCGGACGGACCGCGGACGCTCCGGTAGCCGCGACGCCTCCGCCGGCCTGCAGCGGCGGCAGAGGGCGCCGCGCGCCGCGGCTCCATATTTTTCGTACTGGTCGGCGCGGCGCGGCGGAGGGGGCGGGGGGGGAGAGAGGGGAGGGCGACGGAGGGGAGCGCCGCGCTGACGTCAGAGGCGCGTGCGGACAGGGGCGCCGTCGTCGTCGCCACCGCCAGCGTTGTGTTGTGCGCCGTACGTGTGCCGCGGCGAGGCGAGCGCTGTGCGCGCGAGGCTGTGTGTCGAGTGTGGTGCGGGGCCGCGGCAGCGGAGCGGCCCGGGGGCCCGAGTGCGTGTGAGAGAGGCAGTCGCACCGTCGGCGCCCGGCGATCGGGGACGCGGTGGCACGCCGCGCCCGCGCCCCGCGCCCCGCTCAGCAGCCACCTGCCACAAGCGCCGAACGCCACGACGACCGCTCAGGTCTACGCGGCCGCCGCGATGGGCTGCCCATGGGGGCAGCGGATCAAAAGGGGCGGGCGCGCGCGCAATGTTTACACTGCTGTCAGCGGCCGCGCGCGCGCGCGCGTTCGAGTCCCGACGACGGCGCGGCGCCGGCGGCGGCTGCTGCTGCTGCAGCCGCAAGCGCGACCGACCCGCGCCTGCCTCGGCGGCGTGACCTACACCAGTCGCCCCAAATTCTCTCTCTCGGGCGCCTGACACACTTTGTCTCCTCCAACATGGAGTGTGTTTGCCTCGCCTTCGTTTTCACCCCACGGGAAACTGGTCCGGCGAGACGAGGCGCGCGCGCCCCCTCGCGACTTGTTCGGGGAGAGGGCGAGCGAGCGCGCGCGGTTTTGCCCTGACGTTTCGCAGAGGCGTGATGACACTGTTAGCCGCATGCGATGACCGCCCACTACTATATTAATCACCTCCGCGTTACACTTAGCACGAGCCAAATGTTAAAACGCATTAATGATAACGCGAGCGCAACCTTATTAGGTTTTTACAAAAACAATGATTGTCGATCACGCTCGCTTGTTTAACATTGTGTTATTTGCATGGCACGCTATCACACTTTATTTGACCCGTATTTATTATGTCTCTGTTTATTTGCAGGGCCGAGTGGAGTATTTCGTGAAATGGAAAGGCTGGAGTCAAAAGTGAGTATTGCTCGCTGATGTTACGCAAATCGTTTTACACGATAATGTTACTCTGAAATGTTTGTTATGACAGCAGCTAATCACATTGATTTAGTGCCATGTAAACAGTCGTGAAAACATTAACATGCTGTCATGAAATTTTCATTTAATTATCAAGTTGTATATCTCAGGCTCTCAAAAATGACTATGCTGTGGTAATACGAGTAAACAAGGGATCCTCATTGTTATTCTGTCATTCAATTGTATTGTGTGGAATAGAATTTTGCTCTAATTTTCATCACGATAGTGCAAAGTAAAAATCATTCACTTTCACCATTCCCCAGAACTAAACTGTTCAGGGGAATGACAAAAAAAGCTTTAGAATCTAACCATAGAGGAAAGATGTTAGTTTTTCCCCAACAATAGAACTTACGCATTTAAGACAGCCATAAACCACCGTAAACAGCATGCGACGTTAAATATGTCATCACAGCATTGTTCCCCTGCCACAAATTGACAACCAACGTAACCCAGCTTTGCTTCTACGGGCAAGCCTGCCTCGCGTCGGTTGCAATCTATCGTCGCCGATTACTGCATTGATGTGCACACCACAGAAGCAGACGCGGCGGCAACAGATTTACGACCATCACGAGGCAGTTTTGACTAGCCTCGCCTGCCGTACGATGTGCTGCGAAGACACATTCCTCAAATTGCCGTAACTAGGGGGGAGGGCTAAGCTCTACTTTGAAATCATTATCCCCCATTCCGTCGGGCCGTTAGAATCTGCGCGGTTACATTTATGACAGACATACTCGTAATATATGTTAGGAAGGATCTTAGGCCTGTGTTAAATATTTCATCAGATTCTAACATCCCCCCTTTCACGTTAAAAGACATTGTTAGTTCTGCCTCTTTCCTTTTACAGCCCTCTTAGCCGTGACGTAAGTCGTACCTAATCCTGCCCATTCTCTCGTTGGCGCAGAATTTTGGGTTTCGGCCCGTTACTCGAGAGCCTAGTTTTAGAGCCCTCTCAGCCGCGTAGGTACCGTCTTTTACCCCATCCCCCAGCCTTCCTTTTGTTGATGCAATGCTGACGCTTCTTTCGTGTGCAGGCACAGCACGTGGGAGCCGGAGGAGAACATTCTGGATCGGAGACTCATCGACAGTTTCGAGCAGACCCAGCGTGGGGATCTGCCCCACAAGCGGCCAGGGCGCAAAAGGGAACCACGCTACACCGCGAGAGAGGTCAGTTCTGGCGCCGACGTTTGTTTACATCGCGCTCTCGGTTGAGAGCGCGCCACTCGTCTCTCTCTTTCCTCCGACGTCCGCGAGGGGCGCTAATGGTCGGTGTGAAGCACTGTTGCCAGATGCACTGTATTTCCGTATTTTGTATTACAAAAAAAACTTTTCATCGAACCGCAATTTGCGTCGAGCGATGCGGTCGACAAAAAAATGTTAGATACTACCTGTATAAAATAAATTTCAGGTTGCATTTGGCAACGTCCATAAAACTCGACCAATAACTGCTGTTCACCAGACACATTGAGGTTACCAAATTTTTCTATTATCAGTGGTGTCAAGGGAAAATAATTGGTAAAAATCGGATGAAATTCCATGATCTCATGACAAAAATGCTGTCTGTGCATAAGATACTATCAATAAAGGTTACAAATGAATGACACCCTATGTTCGTAGGTATTTTTAGGTTGTATTCAAGATCCTAGTACACATAACTTACATACGGATCTTGGGTGTTTTTATCCACACATTTTGGTTAATGTGAATATTAACCAGTTAATTAAAAAATGAGTCACATACAGGCATGAGCAATAACACATACATATATCAACAGGATTCATTATAGACTGATCTTATAATATTTAACCAATTAAAACAGCTAACATCCAATAGGATCCAATCTTCAATCTAATCTTCATTATTGAATTAAACCTTTTAAGAGTGACACAGCATTTCTAATTTGACTAAATCATTGATATAAAGTCATGTTATTTCACTTGGTACAAAATACAACTGATATCTGGACCTTGGAATTTTAGGCACTATTAGGCACAAAAAGTTATGTTTTAGGTTTGTAAAATAGGTTACAAAATTACTAAACCCGACATTTAAAAACATTAGACAGGAAAATATAATTTTGTGGCAATTAAAACTGATAACCAAAATATTAAATTAGGTACATTTTTAAATATTATTATTATTATTATTATTATTATTATTATTATTATTATTATTATTATTATTATTATTATTATTATTATTATTAAGAAGGTATTTTACATTTATGATGGTTGACTACAAGTATATAATTTTATTCACTCTTCTTCTTCTTCTTTTTTTTCCCCATTTCTTTTATTCTCAACCTGTCAACAGTGCAGCTGCATTGGGAATGAGTACAATAGCTTAAGATGTGTGTGGTGAATGGAAACAAGCATGAAACATCCTACTTATATTGACTTGCAGAGTTCTTTACGTTTGGTGTGTTGGGTGAGAAATTTCGGTGCCTAGTCAATTGTGTATTTGATCAGGGAATATTTGTGTTTCCGGAAATTTGGGAAGGTTTTTACATTTCGGTATAACAATTTTTTAAAGATAAAGAGTAAATATAAATGATAATTCTTCAAAATTACTTGTTTTAGGCAGTTTTCGGCCAAAGAATATTAAAACTGGTATCAACCACCCTTTTAAAACATTTTAGGCACTACTGGATGCTTTCCGTAGATCAAGTTTTTCACAATGCGTAAAAATTTACAAATATTATCCACAATCTCGTAAAGGAATTAAATAGGCATTTGTCCTAAAATCCGAGGTCTACCAATATCACTGCCCACACAAAATAACAACACAAAAAATGTCAGCTATTCAACTGCAAGTTTTTTTTTAAGTTACAACATTAGGCCAAGTAAATTATACATATTTAAATTATATATATTTAAATATATTATATATATTATAAAATATATTTAATTTAAAATGTTTTGTAAAAATATTTCGTATCGCAAGATTTTCAGTTATTGGTAATGTAGTTTTTCATTTGTGACAGTTTGAGATTACAAAACATAATAATTGTTTGAAACTACCTTTCTTACAAACAAGAAAAAGAGCCAGGGTTGACACAATTTTCTCCAACCCAAAAAAACCCACCCAAGTTTTTTTTAATAAAACCCCAGAAATAACCCATTTGAAAAGGAAATAATTTATACAAATATAAATGTTATAATATAATTTCGGAAATATTGTTGCATAAGAATTTAACATTATTTAAAATGTATATTTTACATATTTTGAACATAAATTGTAAGATTTTTGAGATACAACATGATCTCTTAATGAAAGTTATTAAAATCTCATACTTTAAATGAAAATTACAACTTTATTACTTATCTGTTTAAGTTTTTCTTAGGCGTTTATAAACTTTGGCCAATTTCTTCACCTTTTCTTCACCTACATTGTTCCGCAACTGGACCTAACCAAACCATAAGTTGAAACGATTTGTACGATTGCTGCAGAACTTGCTGGGTAAATTGAAAAAATACTTATCAAAAACAAAAAAAAATCTGCAAAAATATTTTCAAGTTTACAACATTTTGTGTGCATGAAGAGCCAATATTTCACTGAGGAAAACTGTTTTTTTTAACAGAATCAAAAAACATTGAAGGTTGGGTAATAATCTTTGTTTTTGACAATAACGTCATTTTGCTCCGAGCACACATAAGGAAGTATTATCTACACTTTCATTTGCAAAATTCATAATTGCTAGTTATATTGATTTCAGTTACCATTAATTAGTGTATTCGGAAAATCTCATTTTAATCAAAATACTGTTCTTTTCTATGTCATTACAAAGAGATGATGTGAAACGTAAAAAATGATGTTAAAATCAATTTACTTATGCCCTTGTTTAACCCGCCAAAATGTTGTGAATAATTTTGAATGGACCATGAATATTACCTATATGTCATTGTCCAGCTTCTACGTTTAAGCAATACATTACACATTTAAGTAATTAAAATATTTTATTAATATAACAAGTAAGGGGGATGAGAGTACATTAGACAAACTAATAAAATGTTACAATTGTAGATTTATATAAATTACTGCAATTAAATTAATAAATTCATGTTTAAATCAGTAAAAATTAAAGTTAAGGTAGTTTCAATTAAACTAAAAAAACAAAACAATTAAACCCAAATACACCCAGTGGGTTGGATTATTTTTAAAAAAACAAGTTTTTTTTCCAACCCGAGAGCAAACAGAAAACATCCTGGTCTTGCTGTTGATTAGGAATATGAAAAGGTATTGGTAGAAAGTTTACATCTGACCATGTCAAAGGTCTTGGTAAAAGATTCTGAATGTAAAAGAACCATTGCCCTATTATAAATGTAAAGTTTTATTAGTTAATCAATGAAACTCCTGTATGCCATTGCTTAATATAAATATTATTAATATTTAGCAGTGTTGCATTCTATTCTGCTGCTTTTTGGTATTCTCTAGGCTAATTTTAAAAAGCAAAAGAATGGAAGCAAATTATCTTTTTCATTGAATACTTTTTGAAAGCCCGCAACAAAAGGAAAGTATCAAAGAATCTTCAATTCTTTCATTCACAGTAAGTTTACTCTGTGAAGCGTCAAGTTATAGGCAAATCATACCCACTCACTGTAAGTTATAGTCAGAATTTCTCTTTGATCTCGAGGATAACAAAAAAATAAGTAATTATTATTGTTACTATCAAAAACCTTTTGGTGATTTTGTTTATTTCTTAGATACCTTCATTATAGAAAAATTCCTATTGGTGGTATTTCCATTCAATTTTTACATTGTTATTGATAAACTCAATGTAAAATAAGTATGACTGTGAATAGTCTTTTTTAAGAAAGGTTTTCTTTTCCAAATGTATTATCAAAATTATTTTCATAAATTCTATGATGGTAATTTATAATCTACAGTGTATATCTAACTAATCATATCTGAAGAACTACTGCAGACTGTCTAAACTACTGGAAAAATAATGTTAACTGGTTTAACATACGCAAGCTCATGTGCTTCTCATTGTGTTGCAGCCTGAGCCACGACCTGAGCCTGTGGCACCACCTCCAGACCCTCCTGCTAGCAGCGAACCAGAGGACACAACTCCTGAAGAGGCAGGGGGGACGGGAGGAGACAGCAGTCAGGATGAGGCCCCTGGAAGTGGGGCACCGACACTTCCCACACTAGAACCTGAAGAGGAACCTGCACAGGATAGTCAAGGTAATTTTTTATTTCTTAGGTTTTTATTTTTGTAATCCTGGACGGATTGTTACATTATTATATTGATGTAACAAAACTGAGGAATAAAATGCCTAGTGTTCTTATAGAATGTTAACTGGGTACCTTCTGTTAAAAATTATCCCAAGAATGGAGTTTTATGAAAATATTTTGTATGACTGCTTGTTAGTAAAGAAAATGAACTCCTTATTTCTATGAATTTTTGTTACAAGGTGATGGCATTACAAAACGTTTTGAATGGTCATTTTCACAAATCGCATACTTGGTTATCACCTGAGTTTATAAACTCCAACCACATCTGTTACTTGTTCTATACGAGCCTAATGACATTAATTACTCTAACAATGATATGTGCTTTACTTTTGACCGCTCGCGCAGGTGGGAAAATTGGCGGGGCATTTGAAAAATCTACATTTTTTTTCTGCCTAGTAGTCAAGTAACAGATTTAACTGCCACCTATTTTCTCTTTGCAGTTATTGTCACTACATACTGGTGATGAAAGTCAATTACTTGCAGTGGGCTGCTTTGTGTTGTGTTCAGTTACGAAGTATAATAGCACTTCATGATAAAATACTGAATGGCAGCCATAAAGCTGCACTATCACATGGGTGTCAAATGTTGTTGTGTTTTTGAAATTAAAAATGTACATACACAAAACCTTTTTTGTATTTTGTGATTTATTGTATACTTGGAGGAAATGCTTTTTCACTCTTGTTACTTAACATAAAAACCATTCCCGATAAAATTATTTAAATTGTTTAACAAGCTTGATTCATTTAAGTGTATGTGATAGTTCCACAGTCCAATTAAATTAACTATACTATATATATCTACCAAAAATTTCATCATTCTACCTGCCCTGGTTTTGAAATTCTGTATACTCAAAAAGAGCAGTTTTGAGTTTGAAATCAATGTAAACTAAACTTAATGCATTTAATGGCGTGTTTTGTTCATTTAATACTCGTATAGAAATAATACTCATATTCAAAGAATAACCATTTACTACTAAATTTCATAAAATGGAAGCATTTTCTCTAAAAATGTATCATACTTTTTAACTTGTCAATGTTCCACTTAAGTGCGCCATCATGTAACATACATACAAAAAAATGTATCACTAAAACATGTTACTCATGAATGAGTTTACAAATATAAACGTTTTCCAGCAATTGCTGCTGGCAACTCACCAGTCATAAATAAACTGCTGTTCTATTTCTTTTTGAGATTGACATGATAATGAAGACTACAAAAATTTATTATTATTTGTTATGACAGAAATTTGGTCACCGAGAAACTCCAAAATATTGTTAAATGACAATATTTCCTTCCGTAGTTATTTTAAATTTTTTTAATTGACAATATTATGGCTAAAGAAATCTTTACCAAGATGATGAAATTGTGTGTCTGCAATATTTAAATGCTCTGAAATTTAAAAAAAATCTTATTTAGAAGAGGTATCATTAATAAATGATGAAGGATTCGATTGTACACTTTTTTTTTTAATTACAATTAGGTTAAAAATGTACAATTATTTTTTATGTAAATATTCATTGATTTTTATGGACACTAGAGCATTCCTTGGAAATACTTAGTTTCATGATAAATCCTTCCTTTTGTTTACAGAATCAGGAGATGGTTCAAGGTCTACGCCACCACCTCCTAATTTGGCTCTCCCAGCAGATGTCGGAGATACCGAAACAAGTAGCAGCAGTGAAGATAGGCCTGTATTAACAAGGCGGGAACCCATTGGTACAAAACGCAAGGCAGAAGTTCTTTCTAAAGAATCAGGCAAAATTGGAGTAACTATTACAACAAGTGGAACCAATGCTAATAGTGGACCTCCTTCAAAAGTGCCCCGACTCTTATCTGTTAAGAGTCCAGGATCTCCACCTTACTCAGTGAGTTATTGAACACTAGATTTGTGTACTGCCAACTCTGACATGACATAAGAGATGCGAAATTGTTTTAAGTGTAAAATGTGCAGGAACAATGACATACAGGATCTCCAACATATAATTTTTGACTTTGAGGGCTTATTCTTTTACAGTAAAACCTGTCCAAGCTGGAATCATGTGGGTCCAACATTTTTGTCTGTGTTATTCAAGGTTTGCAATAAGAACTGTCAATTCAGAAAGCACAATCGTTCAGAGACTGAATAGATTTCTTTGAAATGTAGTTTTTTTATTTAACTTAAAAACTACATTTCAAAGAAACAAGGATGTACCAGGTCAAAGAAAATAACATACGGAATCACAACACAAAGTTTAATGAAATAAAAATCTCCATAATAAGTAAAGGAATGATTTAGGCTTCTGCTATTTGCCTCTGTTCCCATGAATATTGTGGCAACTATTAACCGTTTCTTTTAACCACTCATTCTTGGTTTTCTCTTTGTTTTTAAGGTGTTACACACTCGAGTTTTCTTTACTAAATTTCTTTATCAATGCCTTGACAAAGTATTGTTTTGTTTGTGTTCTTCAATTATTCTAATTTTCTCACCAAGAGTTAATGTTTACAATTTGCTACCTGACATCATACATATGTGATTAACACAACAACTGCAACTTATCAAAGTGAACAACAGTAAAAGTTTAGAACCACTGAACCCAAAGTCACATTCCAAGAAGGATCCTTTTTTGTGTCTCCTTGCTTCACGTGGCTTGTGTAGGTCAGTGCTTTTACAAATAAACTGGTTTTCACACGAGTAGCTTGGAAAATACAATGTTCGGACGAGGGTAAGTGAGAAATGGATGAGCACAGCTCTGAGTGACTCGTAGTAAAAAGGTCACCTTACTAACAAGTCAATGTGTAATTTTAAAACAATATTTGTTTTCAATCTTACCCAGAATTTCCAAAACGTCATACTAAAAATTCCTTTCTGTTCTGCATATAGCAGATTTCCTGCTTATCCAGTGTACTTTGCATTGGAAAAAAGTTGTTCTGAGATTCTTTTCTGGTGAAGGCAGGTTTCCGCCATATTCAGGTTCTGCTTGGACAGGTATTACTGTATTCATTTTTTGTACTAATCATATATTGATATGAATTCTGGCATGACACTGACTGAATTTCATGACACTGACCAGCTGACTAGTGACATCTGTTCATCACCCCTCTAGATAAAACAAAATATATCTGAAGTGTCGCCTGTAGTTTGCTTGCCAATGCTGTCAGTGTACTTTAAATAACTTACGTTGTTTGACGAACTCTGTGTAACTGTTTCTTCCTGGGTAAAACAGATGCAAATCATATTGGAGCCACTCAATATGTTTAATATATTAGTCTTAATTGCGTTGAGTTAATTTTAGAATATTGTGACGAAACTTGTTCCTGTTTCCTATTCAACATTCTTATTTTTGCAATAATTTTAAGAACATATAGAAAGTATTAATGAAATGGATAGTATGTACAGAATTTTGTATTCTTCTGTCACGTGTGTGTGTGTGTGTGTGTGTGTGTGTTCTTAGGGTATTACAAAATGATCAAATGCTGGGTGATGCACTTTGGAAAATATCTTGCCTGATCAGCTAACCACTCAAGTGATGTATCTCTGCAGGCACTGTAAAGATGTCTTGTGGCATAGTTGGTGGTAGTGAGCAACTTGATGTTTCTGCTCAGTTAGGTCACTTGAGTTGCCAACCATCCTTAGGATATTTTTCTATACATTTTTCTTTGAAACACTTATGTGTGTGGTTTATGAACATATGTACATAGGCTATGTATGAACAACCTTCAAGTCCAGTTGAATTTACTTCCAAATTTGTCAAGACTGAATGGCCCCTTGTTATTTCAGAGAAAATAAAACTTTCTATAAGAAATTACATCAACAAATACATACTTTTTGAGGGACTTTTCAATGATGATTTTTAAAACAGAATCAGTCCAGAAAGTCTCCAGACCATGATCTTTTTTGTTACAGCCTCAACCAATTCCTGGCCGTAGGCCCTCAAGCAGTCAGCGGCTTTCTTTAGACTCTATTCCAGCTTCCCCTTCAACTGATAACTTGAGGGTGGGAGCTGCATCACCACCTCATGTGACCCGAGCACCCAAGTCCCCGGTTGCATCGCCACCTCCTGTTCTCTCACCCACCAGCCCTCGTGCACTAGTTGGTGAGAAGCGCCCAGCTCACACTCCAGTGAGTGTACTTGCACAACAGGAGCAGGTATGTATCCTTCTAAATCAACTGATGTTTCAAGGAGTTAAGTTGAAGCCAACTGTTTTAACGGAATTCTAAGTGTGCAATTTGGAAAGTGTGTCCAGTCATATCAAAATTAAACCAAATGCATTAGAACCATTCAGAGAAATGCCCTGCCCAAAGAAAAGAAACCATAGTTATTAACAAGATAGTGACTATTTTTTAAAGTTTTTCAAGGAAATGTTGAGTCTTCAATCTTGAAGTTCTATAGAATTATCATAACAAGATTTCATCTGAGATTTAGCTGAGTGAACTACAAAACAATTTGAATTGAGCATTATCTTATTTTCAAAGAATTTGCAGACATATAATTAGTAATTCTGGAGGGTTCTTGCGGTACAACTTTTTAAAATAATTTATTTTGTACTTCACACATTTTTATATTAATTTGAATGGTTGAGAAATCACAAAATTTGAAAAAAGTATAATTAAAACGTAATGTAAGTAACAATTAAAGTACAACCAAAATTTGTATAATTTTGCTTTACAAAGTGTTTTAACATGTACCTTGTAATTTCAGACGAGTGTGGCAGCAACAGCTCCTGTTCCAGCACGAGTTAGTGAGAAGCGAACATCTCAGAATGATAACCAGGTTAATGCAGCCGCAGTATCTGTGGAGCAACAGCCCCGATCCCCCTTGAAATCACCTCATCGTGATAATGTGGACACTGCAGCTGATGTGAAATGTCCAACCAATGCCCCTCCTTGTATCACACCTATGACAACATTGCCCAACGGCCTGAAGGTTCATTCAGGCAGTGCTATCGTCAACAACAACAACAATGTGATTGATCCTGCAATGATGGATGAAGAGGAGGAGGAAGATGAAGAGGGAGGTCCTCCACCCTGTCTTGGTGCTGCAATCCTGACAAATCCTGGAGCTGAATACTGGCATACTCGCAATCCAATGGCTGATCAGGTCTTCATTACAGATGTCACAGTTAATTTGAAGACCGTGACTATAAGGGAGTGTAAAACTGAGAAAGGATTTTTTCGAAACAGAGACCAGTCAGAATCCAGTGACATAAAGTGAATTACAACATCTATGAAGCAGAAGACTAAAACAGTGTTTTCAGCAATAAATTTGTATGGAACCATCTCCATAATTCTTCCACCTCCAAAGGTAATTCTTCTGCAGAAATATTAATAAATAAGTATATTTACATGACACTAAACCAAGAACACTGGTAGATCTCTGCTATTTTGATTCAGACTGCAACTGGTTGGTGCTGTTTTGAAAGACTGTTATTCTGATTACTGATGTATCTATGAATGTTCAACGCTGGAATTAAAATTGTAAACCAATTTTGTAGGCTGAATAAGTTTTCTAAAGACATTTTTGATAAGCGTGTACAAGGTACATGAATTGAATTCACATTTTGAAGGATACAGATGCCTGATGGAAAGAGTTATTGGCAGTCAAGCAGTTCTAACTAACAAACGGGTCTGGTTTTAGTACAAGTAGTTGAATAAACTGTCCCTGTCCTGTTTGTGGTTGGACAAAGGAATGCATTTTTTCATGTTCCAGAGTAGTTATGGATGAGGCTGGATGTGTGAGCACTTTTTCATGTTTCATTTCTTTTCATTTCGTCTTTGACACAGGGTATAGTTATCAAAGCGAGTTGGGTTTGGATAAAAAAGAAAGAAAACAGATTGATAGGGATTCATATATCTGCCAGTACAACTCTCACTTCCATAAACGAAATGAAGAAACAACTTAAATTCACTATTTTTCTTAGAGAGATATGAGTGTGCTATTTCCAAGAACATTTGCATCAAAATGTGTGTAAAATGAAAGTTTGCATATTTCCATAGTTCTGGTATACTTGAACAAAATGCCCCATTTTGCTAATTAGATTTCTTGCAGTAGATATACCTGCTTGTTCATTAGTGAATAAACAATTCACTCCTGCATTGCAGTGAGAGTGGAAGACTGCCTACATTAATTAATGTAACTCTTTGTTAATTACAGTTACTGTTTAGACCAGTTACTTAAGTTCACAAGTATATCTCGGTAACTGCAGAGCACGTTCCGCTTTGGTTTTGGGTATTCACTATGGTAGTTACAGCTTCTAGTTTGGTTCTCAGGAAACAAATGCACGAAGACCTGTTGCACTGTAAGAATGTCAGTTAAAAGATGAATGAGTATTCGATATGATTCATCTTACTTTCTAAATTAAGTATCATTTACTGTGCATTTTACTTGTATATTTGAAAATCATTTTATTTATTATATTTAGTGCTCAAGGAGCTACATTTCATTTTTTTAGTTGTAGAAAATGCTATTTATTTTCTCATTGGAAAGAAAAAGGACAGAATATTCACTCAAAACAGCAACTGGTAATACAAGTTCTTGTTTTTGTATATATGTAAAGAGACGACATCTGCAGTTGCTGGTATGTAAAGTTTATGGCAATGATTTTGAGTACATAAATGTGTATATATTTGCTTAATGAACTTGTTACAGAAACGCTGTAAAATAAAAAAAGCTAGAGATTCATTTTGATGTGTTTTTATCCCACCTAGTTCCCATCAAAGCATAATTGAACTTTTAATGTTAAATTTCAATTTACATTCTCTACTCTATTATCACAGAGCAGGCTGTTCCAACTCAACTGCCTGCAAGCACAGAGGCTGACTGCTGTTGTTATTCCCTGCCTGTGCTAGACAAAATCTAAGCTGTTGTACAGCAAGTTGCTTTATCAACCGTTGCTGATATTCAAAGCAGGGAATGGTTAAATTGGGAAGAGGCAATGGCATCCCTTGGCTCAGAAGAAATCCTTGAACTTAACAGAAAACCTGCAAGTCTAATCAATTTAAAAACAATATTTTATTAATGTGAAGTAAGACATCTCTCTTAACAAAAGAAGCTATTTCTGGTGCCAGTCCCAAGTACATGGGTTGTAAAACAATGTTCAATGTAGGAGCCTGAATATGGGACCATTCACTATTTATTGTAGGAAAAAGAAGTTTGCAATAATATCTTGACTCAGACATACACAATCTTTGCTGCTGTGCTATGAAGCTTTGGGAAGACTTCCACATGTATATTCTGGTACCATCACAACAACACATTCTCGTGCTCTTTGTGCTTCCATGAGTAGCTATATGAAAATGAGAAGTGTGCATCTTTCGATCAGCCAGTTGTAAACAGATGTGCACCTCCCTCCTCCATAGCCTGCAGATGCCTGTACCCTTAAAGGCCGAGTTGGAACAGCCTACCTTAGAGCGAAAGTACATAAAGTGTATGTCCACCACCTCAGTGAGGTTATACAAAAAACTTGCTGAATTCTCAGATAGCACCACAATCACATATCAAGTTCTGTAAAAGATCATGCTTGAGTAGTTAGCACAGGTTGTAACTCCACCTCTTTATCCTTACTACCCATTTCACAACTTTAGAATTCTGCGGTAAGATTTACAAATTATTTGCATGGCTGTTGGTTTCCAAAGGAATACCAGGGTTCAGAATGTCTCGGAATAAATGCATTATACATTGAGTGGTTGGCTAATTTCGTTTACCTGCCAAACACCAATGGTTACATGCAAATCAAGCAAATTGTTAAATGATATCGGAAAAAAATAGATATCTTTGATCTCACACTGACTTTGAAGTTTGTAACATTTATTCTGAAACATCTGCAATTACGCTATTACATACCACACAATGCAATAAATTGGGTGTGTCACTACCAACATCATAGTTGTCTTGGAAGAATAACAAAAAAAGCTGTTCTGTTTAAACATAAAGATGGTTTTCTCTACATCACTAACTACAAGCATGCCACTGATTTTCCATTTAAAAACTTCCAAAATAATATAGGATGGTATTTCATCTATTAGGATTAACTTTCACTCCATTCAGTGATACAAAAATATCAGAACATTCTAGCAAAAATACATCAATGACAAACATAACCGCTGAAACTTTGAGAAAGAAAGCTTAGAACCCACATGTATCATACTTAATTAACAAAGCAATATTGTGAATAAATAGTCAACAATAATTCTCAGATACATTGCACGAGAAAGGAGAAAACCCTATACTAACATTGTGTGACATTTATATCACATACTTTTACTGTGTTCCTTCTACAGCATAAACATTGTTTAATACTTCGCTTCAATAAAGGCATAGGTTAAAGGGCATTGTGGCTAAATCAAAATAACATATTTAAATATAATATTCAACACCTTTAACAAAAAACAAGAAATTCCTTGCATGGAAATACACATATTCCTCGCCAAAACAATGCAGAAATATGAGTTGGTTCATTGTATTTATTTTCTGAGGAAAGTATTTTTAGGTAATATATTAGAGAAAAAGATTTACAAGTATTAAAATGTAGCACTAATGAATGTATGATTTGTAATTAAGTGTAAATGAATAGGGTGATATTCTGTGGACTCATTCATCATCAATTGTTTGAGAAAAAGCAAAATTGAACTTTTATTTTGTTAAACACATGAAATATAGAATCTGCAATTTTTTAATACTATGACAAAAAGAATTTACAAGGTTCTTACTAAAAGTCATTTATTCAGCTGCATGGCTGAAAATCATAACAATCAATTCACTTGACAAAATTCAAAAGAAAATGCATACCAACAACTTCCAAAGGGAGGAGAAATCAACGGAATCAAATAAAATCATGTAAATTACAAAGTTTGGAAAAGCATTTTCTATTTCTCTTACTGCTTCAGCACATAACATTTTACAACTTGATATGTGTACAGATCATTTGATAAAATCAAACTTAGTTTTTAAAATCACCACAAAAAGGTTTATTACAATTAAAAGAAAATTAAATCATGCCATACACAATTTCACTTTCTTGATTTTCATGTGATGAAAAGCTTTCACATTTCAGTAATACAAAAGTTGACTTCATCCAAGAAACAGGATGCTCCATAACCACCCCAAAATTCATCCACCTTGGAAACTGATCACACAAAATGATATAGTCATACAATATCATTTTTTAAAACATCAACTACAAGAAATTACTTTTTAAAGATACAGTAAAAATAAGGAGATTTAGAAGGAATTATTATAAGATTAAACAAACTTGATCAGGACACACAATATGTATAATTAACTAACAAAATCCATTTACATTCAACGTTCTCTAATAAAAATACAGGGCCTTTTCCTTCTTTTAAAAAAAATCATTAGAAACTGGAGCAACAGAACAAGCATTCAACACAAAAATAATACTTTTTTTCTTCTTTTTTCCATTTTAAAAATGCTTCGATATTTTTAATGAAATAAAAACAGACTGCACAGCCACTGGAAGCAAGTCTTTTGGGTGAATTTCAGTAAACATATATTATTATAAGGAGAAAAGCCATGTGCAAATGTATACATTACATAACAAGTTAAATAATTTAATTCCTTCTATACAATTTTCAGTACAATATACAACATTCCTTTAAAATATCTGCTCTCTATATTGTATCATTTTCATGGTTCATAATTTTTTCTAATTTAGCACCACAGTAAAGTTCAACCTACTTACAACCAATTTCTATTCTAACAACATAAATTCTAGTTATACTTGGGTTTTCATAACGTGGTGGATGACATTAAGTCATTTTTACACCTCCTGCCCTATAAAATGAATCTTTATAACAGTGATAAGCACGTGTTTGAGGCCATGAGCCCTGTTTAGAAGGACGTTAGCGAATTAATTAAAAAGATTCATTTTATAAGGCGGGAGGCGTAAAAATGACCTATGTCATCCACCATATTACCAAAATCCAAGTATATTCAATATGATCAAAGAAGAGACGTTTCAGAGAGCTAAATAAGCTTCAGCATATCCCCTGATCAGGATGCCTGAAATTTCAAATTAGATCTAACAATTCTGCATTCTTCGCACCCTGGTGCGAACTATCAAGATCTACTCTACAAACATGTGCAGTTGAGTTGCACTTTTAAGAACGACAAACTTAGCATAAAAGCGTACTTTTTAAATGAAAGTAAATAGTACCACTCAAATGGGGATGGAAAAGCATTGTTTTTTTAGGGGTCCTCAAGCTTAATCACTGTACCGACATGAGAATCTTGCACAATTATGTATGAAATGTGTTTTCAGTATCACAACTGCCAGTCTCATTATACCATCTTCATAGTTAATAGCTAATGATTGGCTGGGGCCGTCAATTCTTTGAACAGTTTATACACCATTTAATCTTTTACAGATATTCTCAAGACCAGAAATATTTTACCTTATATGTGAGTTTACTTCAAAACAGTAAATCAGGGTTTCACTACAATTTGTAAATGTTAGGGGAGAAAAATTGTAACTCATACAGTACATGTTTAGAGATGAACTGAAAGGCAGCTTGTAAGCATGAAAAACTTGAAAAGACACCCATAAAATTATTTAACTTATTTCCAGAAGACAATAATTCATATTACTAGAAATATTAATGTGTAAGTTCATAAACAAAAATAGATAGAAGTCATTGAAATTTAATTTTACTACCCACACTTGCATTGAATCCTACAAACAAACCTGATAAAGTTAATCATGAAACATTACAGCACAAGGAGGGGGTGGTAATTTATAATAATAAAAAACAAACAAACACAAGTGTTCGTCAAATATATGTACCAAGGAACTTTAAGATTTCTTACACAACCATGATTCAGAACTCTTGAACATTCGAAGCTTGAGAAAATATATCATCTTGAATATTTCAAATTTCCTATGATGGAAACCTATCTAAAAATTATGTTTATCAATAACTTTGATTTGATAATAGCAACTACTCACATATATATTGGCAATATTTGCACCCCTTGGCATCAGTTGACTAGTAATAAGGGCAGCACTAGGATGATATACTTATGTAGCACAGTTTTCTGTCAAAAAACAAAACAAAAAACATATATACATATTTGTTTCTTGACCCACTGATATCACATTTATATGGTTCTTGAATTCAGGTCAGAGCGATAATTATTATATTGGTGATATTTTGGCCACTTATTCAACCTTCATCAGGGCTACAATATTGAGTTTCTGAGTTGTTTACAAGTCTTAGAGGTGGAACTAGCAAGGGATAAAATTGAATGAAATGAATCATTACATCAAAAAAAGTAGCAACATGAGAAATGCAAATAAAATAACAAGATAACTGTTAGAGTTATAGTGTTCATATAAAGTATATTTATAGGTAATACCTTTTGTTATACCACAGACAATAGAATGCACATGTAACGAGGCCAATGGTTGCTATGTTCTGAGGTATTATGTATTGATGAAATTAATGTGAAATAAAAATGTTTCTTGTTGTGAATGATCACTGACCTTAATTATTATCATGTACTTTAAATTGAAAGGAAATACAATAACTTCATGACCGAATTAACAAATATAAATACTTTATTTTAAAATTGTTTGTATGTTTGAATATACATAATGATGATGGCCAAATAATGGCCTGATGATGGCTAAATATCGGTCAAAACATCAGCATTTTCAATTAGAAGAATCACCATGATCTACACTCGAAAACATAACAAATACTTATGTTTATGGGATATTCCCTTTAATATATGTAATTACAATATGTGAGTACAAGATACACATTTGTTAACGAAGTCACAAAGAGTAAATTTGGGAAGAATATCTAATTGCAAATCAGGTGGTTTTATAGAACAATTCTCAGATACGTATATAGCTTGAGTAAGTAATGTTGAAAAAATCAATTCACTTACTATACTCATTAGCAGTAGAGGCAATACGTAAAAGGTATCATTCATCAGATAGTCAGTTTTCACAGGTTTGACAGAAAATAATAAGAGATACGTGTCAACATGCGAGGGACTCAAAATCCGATATTAGGGAGAGAATCATTACAATTAAGTTTACCCGAAACAATTTTAAATAAAAAGATAAAGTAACAGATTATTCTTCTATCCCAAAAATGAGGAATGTTATACATTGAGCAGTAATCAGTGTAGTCCTGACAAAACCGCAGGATAGGGCATCCATCGCGAAACGCTCAATTGTGCAACAACCTGTGTTGGATCTTCTCAAGATGATTTACGGCCTTCCCAGTGAAAGGAGACCAAATCTGACAGGCATACTTGAGAATGGGTTTAACCAGCGAGTTAAAGAGAAGTTTGATCGTGCAGTGATCGATGATTGATTGTTAGTGATTCCAGGCACGTCAACTACTGAGGTAATTAATCCCGTAAGTGTAGCGCAAGTTTTTTTCATCTGGAGGTGGTGGTGATATTCCCCCATTGGACGGCGAGATCTGGCGCCGACTAGCGTGGTTTTCCTCAACCAGGTATCTCCTACCCGCGGGGCACCGCCGCAGCCGAGACGAGTTCTAAGTCCCCGACCGGTCTCCCAGCATGTGTGGTAGTGTAATGCATGTTAGTGTAAATGGGTGTGTAAGGGGTGACGATATGACCAGGAAGAGGAAGGAAAGTTCACGCGCGGTCTGTGGCCCATTTGTTATGGTACTGCTCCGACATTCGCCTGATGTTGATCGCAGAAACCACGATAAACTACCGATCAGAGCAGCTGGCCGCTAGAATTCTCCTCCAGACAGTGACTGAATTCGACCTAGCTGAAAAGCCAGTGTCAAAAATCCTGCCATGCACAGTGTGTAATTTACGTTAACAAGCTGGAAAAAATAATTTTTTTGACGGAATTGAAGTAGTAAAATTGTTGGATTCCAGGGTAGTAGTATGTTCCAACTAAGTGAGAACATTGTTAGTTTTTGCTTGAAGGTCACATGAACCCCATGGTGGATGTTCAAACATGTTTATCGCCGCTCTGGCAGTGCTCAGATCTGAATGACCCTTTTCAGTCCGCCAAGTTCTCCACAATTTGACGCAATGCGTCTCCAAGCCCCTTAAGGGGCGTTGAGCGATTTGCGCTGGGCTTTTCTCTTGGTCGGGATACACCACTTGTCACATTCTGTGATTTGTGTATCTACTAGTAGTGACACACTATAGTTTTACGATTATTTTTAAGTAGATAACTTTGAAATATTGGTTTTTGTTGTGCCTAAAAACATTAATGGAAAAGATGAATTACATGTTCTCTAAATTCAGTTAAGAGTTTTAGTGAATTAAAGACCTTTCGGGCCATATACATTTTAAAACTAATACTTTTGGGTTATTAATCGTGAAAAGACTAGCTGCTTATACCTGCTAATCTAAGTAATATGTACTTTTTAATGAATGGCTCTTCAGATTATGCGAAGGTTGATATATTTGATACCTGGGTAAAAAATTCACTTGAGAGATACGAAGCTGTATTAAATGTTTTCTTCTGTGAA
Organism: Teleogryllus oceanicus; assembly: GCA_964035755.1. Classification (NCBI taxonomy): domain Eukaryota; kingdom Metazoa; phylum Arthropoda; class Insecta; order Orthoptera; family Gryllidae; genus Teleogryllus; species Teleogryllus oceanicus. The sequence continues at coordinate 17,075,868 of CAXIVR010000006.1, forward strand.
TTAGGAATTGTGGAACCTGAAAAAGCATTGTTGAACAAAATTAGGTCTCACGTTACATATATTTATCAAAAATTCAAACCAGATGGCAAAAATCCGTGAGAAGTCAAGAGCCGTTCCTGAAATACAATTCGGCCTGACTGAAAGACACTCTTACCCTTCCTGATTTTTTTTAGAGGCAGTCCCAGGCCCATCAGAAATACATGTAAAAATTAATAGAGCTGGAAGACCAAATAAATCCTTCAAATATTGGAGGATTAAAGCTAAAACCCTAAAACTGAAACCACTTTTAGATTCTACTAACTCAAGATCCATGGCAAACTAAGTCTCAAAACAAATCAAACTAAGGAAGGGTGACAAAAGAGATTCGGCAGCTATAGAAGGAGCTCTGTGAAGCCTCTTTCGATAGGGGAACTACAATAATGAGAGAGCGAAGATCACACAGAATTAGATAATGAACGTCTTGCATTCGCCTTGACACCTCTTTATTCTTTAATAAAATTTTTTGAGTGCATTTTGCATATTTCTTGTTGTTTAGAAATTCGGTCATGACAAGTGAGATGAGAAGATAATAAAGCAAAACTGGTGAAAAAGAACTAGAAAAGCATCAAGAGTAGACACATGGATTTACTCCACAGGCTGCTTATAAGCTCAGATCCATTCATTCTGAGCCTACGCACCGAACCTACAACTGCGTCCAAAAACGTGAAACCTGAACTTTTGGTGTTATTTGGTTTTCGTCTAATAAATTTTGGTATAATCAAGGAATGAGGCAAAAACGACTATACTCAGAAAAATTACAATCTGAAGAATACGCGAGACCTAATTCAAACTAATCTGTAAGTATTTTTTGTACATTCTTCTCAATTTATTTTTTGCTTTTATTTTTTTTCATTTTCGGCTTTTTATTTTTGTATTTTCTCGTTTTATTTTTCATGCAGAGTGTATTTTGTGAAATTCAAATATTATTTCCAATAATGATAAACAAATGAAACATTAGTAAAACGTTTACTGTCATGAGGGCTAATATAAGTATTCAAAATTCCTAAATATTTACAAAATATACGCTCGGGGAGACAGACGGATGGACAAATTGTAAAAAAAACACTGTCTTTCCGTTGAAATCTTTGAAAGGGATTTTCTGAACCATTACATAACTTTCGCTGTACTACATATATTACTCCATATATGAGATATGTACGAGTACGTATACGAGAAAGTAAAAAGAAGTGCAGTCCTTAATACAATAACTGAACTAGTGGTGTTACTGAATGGCACAAGGTTTGTGATACTAGTTAGTTTGCTTATTTCTGTAGTTTCTGCTATCGTTTCGGTGTTCCCCTCATTCTTCTCAACTGCCATCTACTGGCATCTAAAAAGCCTTTCTTCACATTTTCTCAATTATTTGATACCTAATAGGAGAGTTAAAACACGACTTTATGAATATTACAGGCAGGTAAAACTTTGACATATTTGTACATTTTTAATGAGAAATTTGATTTGGAGTTATTTTTAATAAATTTTGTTTGAGCGTTACACAAAAGATGCAATTTAAAGTTTCATCTAAACTTTCGAGTTTCCGAGAAGGTTTATCACAAATTATTTTAAGTAGTTGTACTCACAAATATGCTAATGTATAAGATACAGGCCTACTCGTAACGTTAATAATGCGCGGGACGGGCGTAATTGCGAGCGGGTGGGCAACTCTCTGAAGGCCAACAATTTTAAATTTCATATATTTCAAAAAGGTTTTAAATAATTTCTCAGGGATTAATTTGTAAATGTATAACGAAAGCTCTCAGGTAAGAAACGAACAAAGAAATATGAAATAATTTACACATTCTCAGTCATGCAGCATCCAACTGCCTCAAAATACAGCTAATATTACGTTCACGAAGCGCAGTAAATTAGGAGCGGGCGACTTTGTATCCAAATTACACAAAAAACACTAATTTTCAAAAAAATTGAACATGATGTCATACGAAAATCTGTTTTTATGATCACATTTTCATTAAGAAAAAAATTGTATCTTCACAATTGTAGTTGTAGGAAGACGATTGAAAATTTTAATTTTTAAAAAAATTTCTTAAAATCAGGCCTTTCAACGATAATGAGACCTGCATCATTCTGTTAAGTGTCCTTTATGGTAGCTAGGGTCTACATTTAATAAAAAATTTGTGCCGTTTTTAAGAAAAAATTGATTAAAGAAAATAAAAATTGCCTATGTTTGACCCAAAAATTACTCAAGGTTTAGAAAAATTGAACATGACATTATTTGAAATTTTTGATAAACACTTTTCATAAAGAAAAAAGTGTTTATTTTCATAATTGTCTAGGAAGGTGCCGAAAAAAATTCTATTTTTTTTCAATTTTAGAAAAATCAGGTTTTCAATGAGCATGAGACTTGTGCTACGGTCTTCAAACTTTCTAATAACAAAGATTACTCAAAAACGTTGGTGTCATTTGTTTACTTTCTCGTAAACGTACGTATATACAGAGTACGTAGTATAGAGAAAGTTATGTAATGCTGCGTGAAAAAATGGCGGATTTTCGCTACAAAAAAGTCATTGCCGGATGCTGACAACAAAACAGTGGATAAATCCAGTTGGTAAATTAAGAAAGAAATCCCCTAACATGTGCCATAGACAGAATTCCTGTTTTGTGGGTCCTTGATGAAAAAAACAACTGAAAACAAAACTTCTGTCTGTCCATCTGTGCACACTACTAGCACCTCAACCATTCATACGATCTTTTCCAAATTGAAGAATTCCGTGTCGATCTGGCTCTAGTTGAAGCTTTGAGATTTTGAAAAAATTCTTTGGAATTTGGGGGTACTTTACATGAAGCCCCCAGACATTTTCAAAATTATCTAAAAGCCACTCCAATTTTTTTCTTTAAATTTCATATAGGAATAGATTATAAATGTGGTAAAGGTTACAAATTAAAAGGTTAAAATTACACTTATAAATGTGGTAAAGGTCCGATTTTCACGGTTAACTCTGAATTTTCGAAAATTGCAAAAGTTTCAATTTTTTTCGGCGTCTTCCTTCGGGAATTTTCCTTGCAGTAAAATTTGTTGTGCATAAATAGTTCTTTCATTAAGGTTATGTAGATTCTTCTGGAAATTTTGGTAGTTTTCGTTCAATTGTGCGTGCAATATTTGCAATTTTAAAAAATTACAAAAACAAGATTTTCTCAATAACGATTCCAAATTTTTTCTTTAATTCTTGGTAGGGGTAGTGCCAAACGAACGCTATACAATGACATAAACGCCATATTGCTCTATTATTTTCTTTCTTCAAAAATTATAAAAATTTAATTATTTGGACTTGTTTCTCACGTCGGTAATATTTACATTAGAGGCAATTTCTTCACATTATTACATTTATGAGTAAATATGATTTAAATAATGTAAAATAAAGTTTCTCGAAAATTCAACACTTTTTTGTTATAATAAGCTCAAAATTCCGCATTTTCAGAAACGATTAACTCCGTTTTCTTAAACACGGCCCCCAATTATTCAATGAATATTGCTATTTAGGATGAGGTTTTAGCCTTCTTTAATATTCCTAAAATAATATTTCAGTTCTATTATTTTGGAACCGAAAAGTTGAGAGAATTTCAAAAAATTGTACTTTGGGCGGCGATAGATGGCAGCAAGCAAGAAGGGCAAGACTGTATTGTACCAGTCCACACCAAGGAAATTAGAAAACTTTGCTACGAGAAAGTTTGTGCTATTCTGTAGCACCTCTAGTTACTTTCTTGTATACGTACGTTATATACTAAGTAATATAAGCAGTATAGAGAAAGTTCTGTAATGCTGTGCGAAAAAACAACCGATTTTCGTCAGAAAAAAATCATTCCCGGGCCCTGATAACGAGAATGTGGATAAATCCAGTTGCTAAATTAAGAGAAAAAATCTCAAACGTGTGGTGTACCGGAATTCCTATTTTATGGGTCCTTGATGCCGAAAAATCAATTCAATGCAAAACTTCCGTGAACACTGCTAGTGCCGAAACCATGCGTAGGATATTTTCCACATTGAAGAACCCCCTAACCATCTGGCTCTAGTTGAAGCTTTGAAATTTTGAAACGCATTCTTTAAAATTTGGGGGTACCTCCGATGATGACCTCCGGACACTCAAAATTGTCTCAAAAACGGCACCAAATTTTTTCTTTAAATTGATTGTAATAAGAGAGTATAATGCACTTATAAAGGTGGCATTAGTCCAATTATCACGGTTAACTCTGAATTTTCGAAAATCGCAAATTTTTAAATTTTTTTCGGATTGTCCATAAATAGTTCCTTTATCTATGTCATGTAGATGTTTTCCAAATTTTGGTAGTTTTCATGCAATAGTGCAAGCAATATTTGCAATTTTAAAAGATAACAAGAACTTTATGATGACATAAACAGCATATTGCTCTATTCTTTTGTTTTTTTCAAAAATTATAAAAATGTAATTTTTTTGACGTGTCTCTCACATCGATAATATTTACATTAGATGCGATTTCTTCACATTATTACATTTATGAGTACATGTGCTTAAAATTATGTCAAAGTATCTCAAAAACTCAACACTATTCCGTTAAAATGAACTCAAAATTCCGCATTTTCACTAACTCTCACAAGCCATTTTCACAAAAATGGCTCCAAATTTTTTATTCAAACTTTTCCAACTGATCGTGCTAATTGCGCTGTTTAATATGATGTAAAGTTTCTTTAGGTGTATTCTTTCGTTTTTTCAAAAAATACACAAATGTAATTTTTTTGAAGTATTTAACACTGTTAATATGCACATTTCCATCGATTTGAATGCATTATTGTATTTGTGAGAGGAAGCACTTCAAATGTCTATAAATGAAGTTTTTTGACAGCTCATTAGCTTCCTGAAAAATTATTTTCACGTTTACAGAAACGCTTAAACGCCATTTTCATAAAAACAGCTTCAAATTTTTCAATGAAAATTTCTATTTACGATGAGGTTTTACTGTCATTTAATATTCTTGAAGTATCTGATATGTATCAAAATATATTGAGAAATTTAATGTGTGTGTGTGTGTGTCAGTCTGTGCACGTGTGTGTGCGTGCGTGTAAAGATTGTAAATGTTAGAAAATAAATACTTCACCTTTAGGCAAGATTTACTCAAGCGAAGTAATTCATGGACAAAGCATATCATCCTCTGGATCGGAAACATACTGAGCTGGATTCAAGAGACCAAGATCGTACTGTCCATCACGTGAAATTGCTTCAGGGCCCTTCAGAGCATGCTGTTCAATGAACTCTTGAATAATGTCACTTTGAGCTGTAGGCATTGTTAATCGCCAGCCCCATGCCAGTAATGCTAAGGGCTGAAATAATAAAAAAGGTAAAGTAAGAAACAAATTACCTTAAATTCATTAAAAAAGTTTATACAGATAAGTGTGCAGGGCCTAGTTTCTATGATGCAAAATAAGGTTTCTTAAATTATGTTCTTTACTTACTCTTTCTGGATCAAGAAAATTTGATGGAGATATAACATGCCTCCACAAGCACTTCGAGACCAATTGTCGTAAACGATTAACTTCCACAGGATTTGCACATGGATGATACAATGCAACAATTCCTCCATGCTGCAAAGTGTAGAACGTCATTACTCAAATCAACTGATGTCTGTTGTGAAAAATGTTCTTTAATAACAAATGTAGTACAATGAAATCAATCCATAAGACACATGAAAATATTCCCTCTTTTAAGCAGTCACCTGGCCCTGTGGACAGCAGTTCTGAAACATTTCATAGATTAACCTGTATTAGACGATCACAATTTCTGCTAACTTTGAGATTTTGATCCATAATGCTATGAAAAGAGAACTAGTGGATACTGTATAAACAAACTTACTACCCACTGTTCTACATAATCTGACAGGGCACATTATCAGATTATGTAGAACAGCAACTAGAGTTGCTTATTTTGCTGTGTAATTAATTAGCATTTCAGAAATCAATAAAGTATTTTCATATGCCTGCCTGGTTGCCAAGGACACTACGGCACTAGTGCAGTGGCGAGCTCAGTTCAGTGGGCTACACATTTAAGTTCCACGTAGGTATAGTTGTTCACCTACATGTTGGGTCCTCCCACAATGCTTCACCCTCCCAATAACATCCCTTTGTTTCTGGCCACTTCAAATGGAGTAGGAACATGCGTTAGAGGTATACTGTTACACCTGGACAATGCCATACCTGAATACCCAAATGTGGAATGGAGATACTAGGTGACACTCCGCTCGAACCTACAAGACACCATACAGCGCTACCTAAGGGAGGCCATGAACCACTGGCTAATTATCAGCTGGCACACAGGATCTTACAGGCTACACTAGTTTGGAATGAGAAAATACAGGAAGAAAACATCGGCCACTTCAGGGTCAAGAGTGTAAGGGTCAGGACCAAGGTAAATGCTACCATGGCCATACCTAGATGTCATCTCAGTCAGCAGGAGATAGTGATACAACCACCTAAACAGTGGTTCCTCAAATGACTATTAAAAAGACAAAGGTAAAAGATGATAATAATAATCATAAATAATTTTCATCCAAGCCGTGAAGTTTTCTTAGGATGAGAATAGCAACTTTGAATCTAGTTGGGAATAAGATCACAAATGGAAAGAACCAACCTGTGAAGTGAAAAAGCGCAAATACCAGGAACTGAATGACTTAAATACATGCATTGTTCAAAGTGTAATAAAGCAAAAAAGCATCAGATATTAAATTCAGTGCAATTATAAATTAAGCAATTGATTCAAACTTCATTTCAAATAGCAAAATTGGACCAGATGCCTGCTTTTTGTATCTCCATCATAAGCAAAATCTGAATCTCATAATCTCCTCATTCCCATAATCATAAGCTAGCTGTATGAATGCCCGTTCCTTTCTGAAACCATGACTGACTGCTAAAGACAGGTTTCATTGTACTACATTCAAATCTTACCTTATACTAAGAGAATAGAAAATTTTGAACATGTAAAACCATCAATGTAAATACTGCATTTCCATTCCTTTTAATGCATTCTTGAAACTAAAATATGTCCCCCCCTCCATTTCAACGGGCAGAGTTACTTTCCTTTGATTTCAAATAATTATGAACATAATTAGATTTTGAAAATTACACTACATGTTGAGTTTTATCTTAATAAGATAAAACCAGTTTATCATAGTGGTAATAAATAAAAAATGATAAGTTGTAAACTACAATGAATATATCCAATTATATGTCAATTACCATACTGAACATTATCCCCAAGCTATTAAGAGTCTGTAATTGTCAACAAGTTGACCAATCTTATCCATCTGTTTCTTGCGAATAGACAGTTTGCTTTTCATGAGAGGTAGAAATATTGAAGCCAATCTTACATACTATATTCAGTTTATTCCCAATGTATTGGTTGACCGTTTCCAGGTTGACAGTATTTACACTGACCTAAGTGTAACACTGACCCTTACACTCGCCTTTGACTCTGTGGATCACTTTGTACTTGTGCAAAAGCTTCAGCACTTTTGGGTCTGTGCGCCCATCTTGCAATAGTTTGAACAATACTTGACTAATAATGTGCAGTTCATTATTGTAGCTAATGTCACATCTCAGCCGATTGTTGTACATTCAGGAGTTCCCGAAGGTTCCTACTTTGGACCATTGCTATTTAATATTTTTATTACTGATGTTACTCAAGTGTTGAGTACTGAGGAAAACCTGCCTTTTGCTGACAACAGTCTTATTTTAAACTCTAATAAGTGTAAAACTTACTTTCTCTACGTCAAGGTCACCGATTGAGGGGGATTATGTTATCAACACATTACGTCTGGAGAGAGTTACTACCTTCAGAGATCTTGATGTTGTGTTTGATTTTAAAATTACTTTTGGGGACCATATAAATTGACTATAGTCAATAAAACCAATCAGACTTTGATTTATTAGAAGAACGTGTCAAAGCCTGTTGTTCACAGATTTTGCGTACCATGTATCTCATGCTAGTAAGACCCATTCTCATGTACTCGTCGGTTGTTGGTTCATCAAGCTTTTCAAAAGAAATTTCTAGACTTGAAACAGTGCAACACAAGTTCTTCAGGCTTTCTGCTTCTACTTTGGGTGTGCAGGATACTTTTTTGACACGTGAATGTGGTAGGATTGGTTAGGGATACCTTCACTGAAATCATATTGAGAGTATGTTGATGTAAATTTTTTGTTTAAACTTCTTCGCCATAAAATTGATTGCTCCCTTTTGCTCCCCATGAATTAAGTTTCAAAGTGACGCAATTTAATTTTAGAAATCATGGTATTTTTTTGCAATAGCGACACAGAAAAGTGTTCACCTCCAACAACTCAATTAGCAGAATGTGTAAAATTGCAGATAGCAATGACATACACCCAAACCCTTCTGACAGTTCGGTTCGTGAAAGGGTTGCAAGGAGCTCGCTTTGAAATATGGCTGATGTTAGCTCCCCTTATTAATCGTTGCATACTGTTAGTTTATTTAAGCATACTTTAATTATCGGTCATGTTTGTTATTGTGTTTTATACTCTTTTGTTTCATTTTATACTTTCCGAATTCTGTACGTCTATTTGACAATTGTATCATAAAGATCATTTTAATTATATGTGAATCTTAATTGTTTATGCTGGTCACATATGTGTTGGCATATTTTGAATACAGCTGATCAGTTCCATTACTAACCATTGCATACTGTTAATCAGTTTATTTAAGCATGCTATTATATACAGAGTGTTTTAGCTTTACTTACAACCCATGTCTGAGAACATTTGTTATTGTTTTGGTAATTTGGAAACTGCAGGTCTCTGCCACCTTTCAAGACAGCCATGCCTGGCATGTCGAGACAGCAGAGGAGGAGGCGACCATCAGATCATAAGTTGCAACCACTTTCCTGTTTCTGTGCTTTTCCCATTCAAGAGCATAGGTGAGCAGGTACGCGGCTCACACACCGAATCTTTTTGTGCTGCACAGAGTGGGTGGGGTGGGTGGGGTGGGATGGGGTGGGATGAGAGGAGTGGACTGAGGCATGAGCGAAAAACAAAATGTCCCTTTAGGTGATTCTGTGCAGTACGCTTAAGAAACAAAACTGTAATACTGAAGATGTGAAGGGAAGTTATGACTGATTTATCAATATAAACAACTATGTACCAATAAATATTATTTTATGAAAGCCAGCCCACAGAAAAATTAGAAAGATATCTTGAGAAACATTACCACCAAGCTCTTCATAATTTATAACAATAATAATGTATTACTCTGGAATCTGATTTTCAAGCAAATAAGAAAATATTAATAAGATTATTGAAAATACCAATAAAATATAAATTCAATAAAATGACAAAAAACTGACCTTCGAGTAAATGCTCAAAGGGACCACCATTTGCCAAGAGACAGGAATTTACACTTTTCAGTGTAGTGGCTGCAGTATGTTGAAAAGTAAAAACGAGAGAATACGTTCTTTCTCTTCTTCCAACTAAAATTAGCTACATTCTTCCATTCTACCATATGAGGGCATGCAGGCGGGGGTCGCTAAAAGTGAAAGGGATTTCACACGTATTTGAGAATTTTATCAAAAATATCTTTGAAATTATATGCAAATTGTAATTGTTTGTAGGTCGCATATGTTGCTGGGCATATTTTGAGTTTCTTGTTTTTTTTTGTTGTTTTTTTTTTTTTTGGCCTATTCCTTCTTTCCGTATTTTCTCAATCGCTATTGAGGTGTTCCTGGTCTATCCACCTCTTCTTCAGTCATTCTCTTCTTTCTCTTCTTCCCCCTGTGGCTTGAATCTCATTGCCATTTTTGGGTATCTGTTGGGTTTCATTGTTTTTGTGTTTATGCCATTTCATTTGGTGTTCTCTATTTCCTGGAAAGTTTTTATTTTAAGCTTTTTCTATTTCATTCTTATCCTATTTTCCTGAGATTTTAAACTGCTCTTAAGTATCTCATTTGGGGGTGCTTCAATCCTTGCTTGTCTCTTTGTCTTAATACTCAAGTTTCACTACCATATAAAAGGGTTGGTTTGGATACAATATTATGAAGTCTAATTTTTGTTTCTGTTTTTGTGTTTTGAAAATGTCTTTTGATGCATCCATTAATTTTTTTTATTTTGCCAATTTTTCTAAAATTCTCTATTTTTCTCAAAGCTTTAGTTTTTGTGGTTGATATTCTCATTTTGTATTCTTTTATGATTGTGTTTAATTTATGTGCTGCTTTTTCTAAGTCCTCTGCATATAATATGGTTTTTATTTTCTTATCATATCTCATATTGATGCCTCCTTCTACATTTTGTTTATATGATTTATTTATGTTAAACAACAGTGGCGATAGTGTGCAACCCTGTTGTAGTCCAATGTTTGTCGGGATTGCTTCTGTGCAGTTTCCAACAATATTCTGGATTTTGATTGTTGATTCCTTATAAATTATATAATTCCTTTATTCCTTATTATATAATATTCCTTATTTTATTGCATTTATTAGACTTCCTCTATGTTTTCTTCTTTCAGCACTTTCCAATTTACTCTGTCATAAGCTTTTTCATAGTCAATGAATAGTAGGTACATTGGTAGATTTTGTTCACTTTTGCGTATTATCTGGTCTACAGTGAAAACTGCATCTACGGTGCTTCTCCCTTTCGTGAATCCGCACTGTTCCTCTTGTGTAATAGTTATACTATAGTCTGTGAGCCTGTTTATCAAGATGCTTGAATAAATCTTGTATGCTGCTTGCATTGTAATTCCTCTATAGTTTTCACACTTCTTTTTTTGCTCCTCTCTTGTGTTTTTAATCCTGTTTGTTATTCTGTTAGTATTGTGTCATCTAGATTTCATTCATCATTTTAGTAGTTCTTCTAATTGTCTTCCTCCAGATTTTACTAGCTCCATGTTGATATTATCTTGTCCGGGCTCTTTCGGTTTCTTGTTATTTTTAGTATTCTCTTCAATTCCTCCATTTCTATTTCCTCTACTCTGTGATGTTATTAATTAATTATTACAATACTTACGAAGGTTATTACTTTAACCTTCCAAGTACCAAGCAAAGTCCATGATGACCCCAAAGGTATATTTTAAAATAGTTTAATGGTAAAACAATGGGTTGAAGTTTAGAACACCGTACAACCTATGGAAGTTGTTTAAACCGACACTTCGCGCTGCTCCGACAAGGGATAAATCCACGGTAGAGGGGATGAGAGGTGGTTAGGTGATTATAAGGGGAGACAATTTCACCCTAGTATCTTGCCAAAGCTCTATTACTAAATAGTACTGCGATCAGGGTGGTGTGGCTGTGTGATCAAGCTTGTAGTGTTCTTTCTTCACAACGTGTTTGCAACACGCAGTTTGAATTCTTTAGGTTTTCTTATCATGTGCTTACTGAAGTGCTTTCTTATAAAATTGAATTGGTAATTATGCGGTGGATAGACTCAAGGATGTTTATAGTGATCACGAGGGTGTAGCATGAGCCTCGCTGTGACTTAGATCCGGGCGAGTGAAGCAAGAAAACTTGCCTTTGGAAGTAATTTGGCATTAAATTGCGGCGGGGATAAAGTGTATGAAGGGTGAGCCACGAAAATCACCTATCAGTAAGTTTTATTCATTTCTATCAGAACCCGAAGCATAATTTAAGAGAGGGCTTAAGGAAACTCCCCTCCTCTGCCCCCTCCCCTTCCCTCTCCGCCCTGCCCCCACTAACATTCATCTGAACTTTGGGGAAACCACGGAAAACTACCAATCAGAACAGCCAGTCACTAGAATTCTCCTCAAACTGGAATTGACCTAGCTATATAGCTAGTGTCTAAAATCCTGCTGCCCCAGCACTCAAACCCTACAAGCTCCCATTCAGAGTCACTGCAGTGACATTAGTTGATGCTCTGAGCCACCTCTGCTTAACAAAAGAACAGTACATGCACCTTAATGGAACCAAAGACAACCAGGGCATGTGTGTAAAGGTACAGCGTGGAGATGGGCCTAAGGGATTCCTCAGAACAAGGAAGCTCTTCTTGGGGCACTGTGTCCAGGAAAGGGATAGTTACGAGAGGCATTCATAGGTTACTTTTGCGCTGATAGATGCCTGGCAGGAAGAAGAGACAAAACCGAAAGGATAGCAGAAATTCAAAATGGGGACAAACTAGAAAGAAAAAGTCAGAGCTATTCTGTAGTATTCTATTATTTTGTTTACATAATGCAAACATATGTGCACCTTTGTGGGTACGCAAGATCCACAAAACACCTTTAAAATTACTATAGTAAACAGAAATTAGATTCCGAATAATTCAACTCTTACAAAAATCTTCACTATTAAACAACAAAAATCTGTATTCAATTAAATACTTAATGAACACGAAAATACACAACCAAATTCGGTCAACAAGTCTTCATGGAGTAAACAACTACTAGCAGAAAAAAAAAAATTCAGAAAAGCAACTTGCATGTGATCTGTTGAGTGCTCAATGAACCAAATGGTAAAGAAATCCTTTGTAAATATGCCAAAGTGCACACAAAGGCTTATAATGTACATTACAACCAAAAATAACATTAAAAGTGGCATTGCACATCTGCAATGTGGTGCATCAAAGTGATGGTCAAGGCAACATGTTTCATGTAAAAACAATGAGACTTTTAATTGTTATCTCTTTGACTACAAAGAGTGAGGTTGACCTCATCCCTTGGGATGTGATACTCAAAACTTTTCTGGCGTGAAAAAGTTAAAAAATTGGAATGGCAGAGTATAACTCTAGTCACAACAAAGTGAAATAACTACAAGAAAACAATTTACCAAAGAAACGGTTACTATGCCTCATGTTTTTTTTGTTGTTGTTGTTTTTAATTTGTTGTGTCACCTTGATGCAACGCGTCTCCAAGTCCCTTAAGGGGCGTTGGGCGCTTTGCACTGGGGAGTAATCCTCCATTAATGTGCTTTTATTTTTGGAGTAATCCTCAGTTAATTACTATATCTGTCAAGTCTCGTCACGTCGCAGTCAGTCAGTGCCTTTTATCCCTTTGGCCAGGGGCTCGACGCCGTTAGATCCCGGGGTTCCTGGCCAGTCACCCAACCATGAACCCGCGAGTCTCGAATTCGCTTAACCTTCGTGACTTCACGGAGCGTAGTAAACGAATTCGGCAAGCGCCGCCGCCGGTTCATGTCATATCTTCTATTAAATTATAGAATTTATACTTTCATTATTCTACAATGAATACCAATGAACCCTGTTAAAGTTCTGTATATACATTTATTTCCTCTCATTCTCCTTATCCTTTAAAGCAAAAGGTTGCAAAACTTAATCTTGAATATCACTTTTGGTCTTTGACTGGGTGGGGTAAGTGAAGCTCTAGAAAAATATGAATCTTTCCAAAAAAGATCTAATAAAAAGTGAATAGCCTTAGAGCAATCACCTGAAAGCCAAATGATTGGAGATTATATGATAATAAAAGACTATGATAAGGATCTTGTGACAGAACGTGGTCATTTAAGATTAAAAATATAGTAAAATCATCTTTTCTTGCCTTAATACGTTCCAGTTGCACAACCCAGACTCAAAATTCTGCCTATAGAGATTTCTGTAGAAAGAACAACAATAAAAGTTAAACTTCTGGCTTATAAAGAGAATCAACTGACCTCCAAATTGTGCAACCATCTTTGTCTTGGCACAAATTTATATTCTCCATAACGAGGCCAAAGGGGGCGATGAGTACCACTGTCAAAAAATAAGAATGTATAAAAAATAATTTTCAATATAAATATGTTCAGAATCAAAGCAAGCAATCAACTTACAAAGTAGGCAACAAAGTGTCATAACTGATGGGTTGGTCCATGCATTTATGCTGTGCCTGCAAAATGTACAACACATCTCCATTATTATACAGAAAATTCCTTTCCTGTGCACATTATGTACCTTGATATTTGATTGAATGAAAAAAATAAAATTACAGAAACTTACAATGTAAAACCGAGGGATATTTTCACGCTCCAAAATAGGTTGAACACTTTCATCAGGCATAATTCTGAATCTACTAAAACATGTATAGTTAACTGGTGAAAAATCCCAATCTAAAGTCAGATTGCTCTGAAAAATAAAAAAAAAAACGCAAATACATACAATTAATTTTTCTATGAACCTCCTATATGGAGAAGTTAACATTGTTACATGAACTTACTCGAGCATCATCACACACTGGAGAAGCAACACCCATCTTAACACCGTGGGGGTCATCATCTTCATCAGTCGATTCTGTGGTGACTTTTGCGGGGGGTCTTTCGGGCAACCAACGGCCTGTCCAGGTCTCCACTTTTGGCGTTGTAACTTCAAATGATTGAGAACATACAGCTCCCAAATACAATAGAAGGGCAGCAGCTATTAGCAATTCTTTTCGCTGTGGACGCGGCATTTTCAGCGCGTCTGGAAGCTGTGAACTAAACGTCAATTGATTCTAAATTGCTTCCAATTACTTAATAACAACCACCATATTAAAGAAATAAATTCCCCTGGAAGGTCAGTATCAATAACTTCGAGCTTCTGAAATTTTCACGTTTTAATTTTAATAAATTTATTTATATTTACAAAATGAAAAACAAGGGTACACATGTCCCACCTGTTACACGCCTTCCCAAACTTCAAGGATAAAGTGAAACAAGTGTTTTCTTCTCAAATGGCAAACATATCGATTGTATATCGAATTGACGCAATGAAAATAAACCCAACACGATCAAATTTATTCTCTGTGTTATGATCCAAAATATTGTACAATTCTCACAAATTATGTTTAAATAGTTCATATTAAATATAACAGTAGCGCGTGCGTTATTCTGAAAACGGCATGAGACATTGTCACGAATGTCAATTCCTTCGAAGAGTCGATTTCTACTTTTCGTCGTAGTAATTCTGTTGTTACAATATTTTTAAAAAAATCGAAAAAACATGTTTTTTTAAATACTTTTATCTCTTGGATAATGAGACACGAAATTAAAACCTAAAAAATATACTTCAATAATTCTTTAAAATAAAATAAGTTATACATTATTATAATGTATTTATTTGTTGAAAAAATAAATATTTTAGAAATTTTTATAATTGCGGAATTGTTAAATTTATCACAAATTGTGAGGTACTGAAATTGTTTTTGAATGACAGTTCGATTCACCTAGCGGACGTACATCGTACTTCATTTCTTGTGCAATTTCATTGGTACGCCAGAATCGCACCTCACGTTTCTTTTGTTCTCCAATAGGAAGCAGCGATATTGCTTCGCATACCAAAAGTCAAAAATATTTAGTGCAGAACATTCTGTCTTCTAGAAACAAAATTGTCCGATAAGACGGCGTGTGTGTCCGATGTCTAGTGCTGAAGTGGTGGGCAATTCGGTTGATCCTCCAGCCAAGAAGCGGAAACTTGCTACAGGAGACTCAACTGGAGCGAAATCCGTTTCACAGGCTATTTCAGACATGGCGCAGAATGGATCAGCCTCAACTTCTCAAGACATCGATGAAGGACTATATTCAAGGCAGCTTTATGTTTTGGGCCATGATGCTATGCGCCGCATGGCCAGCTCCGATGTACTTATTTCCGGGCTTGGTGGGCTAGGAGTAGAAGTTGCTAAAAATGTGATATTAGGTGGTGTGAAGTCCGTGACACTGCATGACGTAGCCCAATGTAAGATCGAGGATTTAACTTCTCAATTTTATTTGACCGAAGATGATGTAGGAAAAAATCGTGCCGAAGCTTCTTTGCGGCAATTAAGCGAATTAAACACATATGTTCCAACAGAAGTTTATACTGGCGAGCTTACTGAAGATTATATTAAAAAATTCAGAGTGATTGTCTTAACCAATAGCTCATTTGCAGAACAGTTAAGAATATCCGAGGTTACTCATGCTAATAACATTGCACTTATTATTGCTGATACCCGGGGATTATTTGCTCAAGTCTTTTGTGACTTTGGAGATGAATTTTCTGTTGTTGATGTAAATGGAGAACAACCCGTTTCAGCAATGATAGCAAGTGTTTCACGGGATGAAGAAGGTGTGGTTACATGCCTTGATGACACTCGCCATGGTCTGACAGATGGGGATTATGTGACCTTCACTGAGGTGCAGGGCATGACTGAACTGAATCACTGTGAACCGCTAAAAATCCGCGTCCTTGGCCCTTATACATTTAGCATCGGAGATACTAGTAAATATGCAGAATATATCAGAGGCGGCATTGTAACTCAGGTCAAAATGCCCAAAGTTGTAAACTTCAAATCCTTGAAAGATTCTATTAAGGAACCCGAATTTGTTATGACAGATTTTGCAAAATTTGACCGCCCACCCCAACTCCATAGAGCTTATGCTACTTTGCATAAATACATTGAACAGAAGGGAGAATTACCAAAACCATGGAATGAGGATGATGCTGAAGCGTTCTTGGGTGTAGCAAAGAGTAGTGGTGATGATGGAGATGCTGATGTTGATTTAATGAAAATATTTGCCAAAATTTCAGCTGGTAAAGTGCCTCCTTTAGATGCTGCAATTGGTGGTATTGTTGCTCAAGAGGTAATGAAGGCCTGCAGTGGCAAATTTTTCCCAATTTTCCAGTGGTTGTATTTCGATGCTTTGGAATGCCTACCATCTGACTTGAGTGAAATTACTGAGGAAGAATGCAAACCAACTGGATCTCGTTATGATGGACAAATTGCTGTGTTTGGTAGTTCTTTCCAGAAACGACTAGGCTCTCTAAAATATTTTGTAGTTGGAGCTGGTGCTATTGGCTGTGAGTTACTAAAGAATTTTGCAATGATGGGAGTTGGAGCTGGAGAGGGTGGTCAGATAACTGTCACTGATATGGATCTCATTGAAAAATCTAATCTCAACAGGCAGTTTTTGTTTAGACCCTCTGACGTTCAGCGAGCCAAGTCTAGCACAGCTGCAAAGGTAATAAGGCGAATGAATCCTTCAGTAAATGTTGTGGCTCATGAAAATAGAGTTGGCCCAGAAACTGAGAAAACATATGATGATAACTTTTTTGAAAATTTAGATGGTGTAGCCAATGCCTTGGATAATGTGGATGCTCGTATCTACATGGATAGAAGGTGTGTGTATTACAGGAAACCGCTTATAGAATCTGGAACTCTAGGTACCAAAGGAAACACTCAGGTGGTTGTTCCATTTCTTACTGAATCATACAGCTCCTCTCAGGATCCTCCTGAGAAAAGTATTCCCATATGCACTTTGAAGAACTTTCCCAATGCCATTGAACATACACTACAATGGGCTAGAGATTGCTTTGAAGGACTATTTCGACAAGCTGCTGAAAATGCTGCTCAGTATTTGGCAGATCCAAATTTCGTGGAGCGTACTCTGAAATTGCCTGGTGTTCAGCCTTTGGAAGTCTTGGAATCTGTTAAGCAGGCTTTAGTTGACCAGAGGCCGAAAAGTTTTAAAGATGCAGTGGCCTGGGCTAGGTGCTATTGGCAAGAACAATATAATGATCAAATTCGGCAATTACTTTTCAACTTTCCTCCTGATCAAGTAACTTCAAGTGGCCAACCTTTCTGGTCAGGACCAAAACGCTGTCCTCAGGCCTTGGAATTTGACACAAATAATCCTCTGCATTTAGATTTTATTGTTGCTGCAGCCAATTTAAAAGCAGAAGTTTATGGTATCCCTCACTGTACTGACCGTGAAGCTGTTATTGCAATGCTGGCTGATGTCAAAGTTCCTGAATTCACCCCTAAATCAGGAGTAAAGATCGCAGTTACAGATTCTCAGATGCAGGTATCAAATGGAGCAGGAGCAGTAGATCATATTCGGATTAGCAAGTTGCAGCAAGATTTACCATCTCGTGATTCTCTAGGCAGTCTGAAGATCACACCAATTGAATTTGAGAAGGATGATGACACTAATTTCCACATGGACTTCATTGTTGCTGCATCTAATCTTAGAGCTGCCAATTATAAGATACCTGCAGCTGACCGACACAAGAGTAAATTAATTGCTGGTAAAATTATACCAGCTATTGCCACCACTACTTCTGTTGTAGCAGGCTTTGCTTGCTTGGAATTATTTAAATTGGCCAGAGGATTTAAAACTCTGGAGCCATACAAGAATGGATTTGTGAATTTGGCTCTGCCTTTCTTTGCCTTTTCAGAACCTATTGCTGCTCCAAAATTGAAATACTATGAAACTGAATGGACCCTTTGGGATCGATTTGAAGTTGCTGGGGAGTTGACTCTAAGGGAATTCCTTGATTATTTTAAAGAGAAATATAATTTAGAGATAACAATGCTATCTCAAGGAGTATGTATGCTGTATTCTTTCTTCATGGCCACTGCCAAATGTCAAGAAAGAATGTCACTGCCTATGTCTGAAGTAGTTAAGAAGGTATCGAAAAGGAAAATTGAATCCCACGTTCGAGCACTAGTATTTGAGCTTTGCTGCAATGATGTTGATGGAAATGATGTTGAAGTTCCTTATGTTCGCTACACTCTTTCCAACTAACCTTTGTACGTTTCCTCTTCCTAACTCACTTGCAAACTAATCCACCCCTATTGACCTTTGCACTTGCACTGCAGCCAAAAGAGATTGTTTAAATATCACTTGGATCACATCGTGAGAAGAAGGTTCTGTGTAGAAGATTTGGTAAATGTGTGGGGTGGAAAAAAAAAAATGTCAGCTGCTAGTGCAAGACTTGGACTGTGTGATACATTGACAGAACTGGTTTCTTGCCACAGATGGGTTCTACATTGTTTAAAAAATGGCCTTTTGTTCTCAAATCATGAAATGTGGTACTGATTTTTCATTCTTTAATAGTAAACAAAAGTTATGACAACTTGTATATTTTGATTCTCCATATCTTCTCAAAGTAAAATCTAGTTAATGTAGATGCTTGGTTCAACATCTGTACTAATATTATTCACAAACAAAACAGCTGGCTGAATGAAGTGAAACATGCCTTTGTATTTTGTGTCACTGAATAATTGGAGAACTTGGGGTGGTAATGCATTTGTAGTGTGGTTTTAAATTTGATGAAAACATAAAAAAAAGAGCATGAAAATGTCACTTTTATATTGTGTATTGAAGAAGGTAAATGCATTTTCTTATTTCATGTGTTAGATTAGTCTCAGAATATAGTAAATACTTTTACAGGTACACCAATCTCAAGTGTAAGGCCATGTGATTTTTTATATGAAAAAACTTTTAATTGTTGAAATTACTGGCATAACATGGTTTAGTACTTGCAGTTACGAAACTTAAGTATTTATTCACAATAAGTTATTATGCTGATAGAACAAACTGGTGTACTAGCTTAATGTGAACTCGAGTGATTTAGATAATTTTTAAGCTTCTGTATATCCTTTATATATTTATATACGCAAGGATTCTTGTTCCGAAATGAACTTATTTATCCGCTGAGAAATAGTAATTTACAGGAACTGTCATTGCAGTGAATAATTGTTTTCAAGTAATTAATTTCCCTTGCCTAATTAAGATTTTGTGCAGATATGGTTGTATTTCATGAATTAGTGTGCATTGTAATGAAGGTGACATGCTATTGTTCGATTACATTCTATATTAAAATATTTAAAAAAAGATGTTGAGTATAATTTCATAACCTATTTCACTCCTGATTTAATTCCTGTTGTTCAGTTTTAACTTTTTTTTTTAGGGTAACTAAATATGCTTGTAAAATCTATTTTGCTTCTGCTGGTAACTAACTTAACTACAGAAAATTGATTCAAAACGTTTTGCTAAGAAAGTATGAGTTTGGTACAATGCAACAGGAGTACTAATTTTGTAATTAAGCTCAAAAACCAATTCACTGGACTTATTGGAAATGGTTCTGATGAACTGTATTAGATCAAAAATGTTAGGAAAAGGATCTATAGCTGCGTAAGCTTAAAAATAAGATTGTTTTAGTGTTACTATTCCATAATTCATGTTAAGTGTACATATAATCTAATGAAAGACTGTACCTGGAAGCAAATCGTGTAGGAGTCCTGCAGCTCCTACCATATCACAGCTTCCAACACCTCTTCATATTAAAAAGTTCCCATGTAATTCTTGGAAAACTAAAAAGGTATCCTGTTTGGAATTGTGAAAATTTTCTTACAACTTTCTATTAAATTGCATGTTGTAATTATTACAATAGTCACTGTTTGCCTCTTCACACATGAAACAAATTCAAAAATATTTGAAAGTTGCAGAAATTAATCTTTTCAAACACTCTAGGTGTCATCATTCCTTAAGTGAAAATTTTAAATTGAACCCAGAAAATTGAGATTGTTACTATACTGCAAAGAATTTGGAATTTATAGTGTTCTTCTAAAATTTTATTGAACAAAAGCACTTTAATGGACAATTTCTGAATTGCCAGTTTTAAAGTTTTGTTGTGTGACATTGGCACTTTCCTTATTTTTTGTGGTAATAAGTTTTCTTTATGTAAAAAGTACTTCAATATATTGAATATAATGAATTGATCAATAGGTTGAATCCGAGTAGACATGAAGGAAAAAGGAAACCAGAATACTCTTTACAGTGAAAATAAGATTAAAGAAATATATTGAAAAATATGTTTATTTACAAAATATATATACAAGGGATATGGGCATGAGAAATATGGTCCATTTCAAAGTACAAGAGGAATAATTTACAATTGACAATTCTATACAAAATTATTTGCTATATTTACAAATATTCATACAAGATAAATGCTACTATCTGTACCTCAGACCATCCTAAGGAAAGAACGTAAAACTGCACCAACAGTACGCAGAATGATCTTATAGAAATCACAAAGAGAAATGCATAATTAAGTACCTAATTATAATACAAAATTCACTGCAGATATACTTAATTCTGCCTAAGACTAGACATTTTATTTGACACAAAGTTATTCAAAGGAATTCAATTAAGTTTTAACATATTGCAATAACACAACTCACTTGTCAATCCATGGCTAACTAAATTGAAACAATCACAGTTCAACTGTTTATAATGTTATTTTTTTTCAGTTTTTTAATTTTTTTTTTATGTATCTGTTTTTCTCTTTTGTTCAGTGCTGTTTTCACTTTTGATATTTCTTCCACTTTTTTTCCATAAGGGTAGATTCCATGATTAAACCTAGATCATTTAAAACAAAACACAAAAATTAAAATCCTATTAACAACTAGCTAAAAATAACTAGCTCCGGAAATTTTCATTACATACATAACCTTGAGCAGACACACTAGCTATGCCAATAAAGTAGGAATTAAGTATTGAATTTCAATAGTAATAGCATTGAAGTTATTTATGAAAATAGATTTTGACTCTCAATACATGATTTTTGAGTACATTTCATGTAAAATTGGCTTTTAGCAGTGCATCCTGATTTCCAAATTCCCATGACATACATATTCTAATATAGATATAGGCTTCATATTGGAGAACAGTTTATAAGAGCTTATTTCCATTCTTTTAAACAGCACATTCATCACCAGAACTGTCACAAAAATGGAGATATTCACATGAAATAAAAATATTTTCCTTCTTAACTGACTTACAAAAGAGTCCTGCTCTAGGCTTGCATGTAATGTTACTAAGACTAGATCTAGTGAAGACAGGATTTCTTGGCACACATTAAGATGAAGCAGCAGCATCTGAAATGCTGTGTGATCAAACAGATCTTCTTGAACTTGATGCAGATACATGAATACATATCCCATTAACAGAAAAGGCAGAGTTAAAAAACCTTTACATGTAATTAAACCATAGGTATAGATTTACAAATCATGTATAGTGTATACTATGTTTACTGTAATAACTGCAATGGCACACTTCCTTGTGTTCTGAAGCACACTCTACCCTATTCATATTTATCACAGCTTTTAAGAGGAATTACACATGGAAGTATTCCTTTGCCACAATTGTACTCCTACCATTTCCCAATTATTCTATATTTATTAAATTTTCCCAAGTAAAATGCGGTCAGTTCATCATAAATCTACACAGGTATGAATTCTCAAGGGTAATATATTGCACAAAACTGGTGTTCACAAATTTTGTACCTTTTGCTTGAAAAATTAATTACAGTAGTTACTTTCACAATGTCTCAATGAGTAACTTTTAAATGTTTCACATTTTTAATTCTAATCCCAATAATTTCTAAACAAACTAATTGATTGTTTCTGTGGCTTCTGACCACAACTCTTTCCAAAAGGAATAATAGCAAGAGATCAATTCTGAACAAGTAATTTGTGAATGTCCAAAATTGCTAATTTCAGCAAATAACCAAAAACAGCAAAAACTTCACATACTTTTAATGGAAGCTTCATTGGTTTCCTCCATATAATATTTCCTTAATAACCCTTAATATAATCCTACTCTGACAAATGGCTATCAATGGATCACAGATCATAACACTTGTCACATTTTTTTAACATATGAACTTAACATCCTACAATCCACAATGACTAAGCATCACGTAAATATGACATACAAAAAAATCAAACCGAACACAGCATCTGTGCTCTGAAGTCAATAAAATTCAAATTACCATTTGAACAGTCTAAAACTAGGTTTTATTGTAGTGCATATTTTTTGAAATTTCTGAATGGTGTCAAAGTTCACAATCAAAAGTTGGTTTCTTTTAATGCCAACTGAAATGGTTATTTCAGTCTTTACAAAAATCTGCCCCCATGAGAAAATATCTTTCGCTTCCAAGAAGCAAGATTACAAATGGCATTAAAACTGGTACCTACATTAATTTTACAATTAAGTTTATACAATATCATTACTATGCTTTTTAAATGTTGAAATGTATAAAATTTTCTTTCTCATGGAACTAACAACAAAACAAGCTAATTAAACAAGACTTGAAAAAGTATCCCACGAAACGAGTCGCACAGCTTTCTGGGTCATGAGTTTCACTTTTGAGTTCATGAATATTTTATATTCTGAAGGCCAATCAAATATGCTTAACGCTGTGTGGATGATGAATATGGCATGAGTAAATGTATTAATTTATTATGATTGAATCAATCTACAATGAAGAGATTGGTCAAGCTAACTATAGGTACGTATGACTAGCAATTTTTGTGCCCCCATCTCCACCCCAAAGTTAAAAATTTAGGAACATCAAATGAAGTAAAGAAAAGAACGTATTTTTTCAATATAAAATTAAACCTTTACTTTACCCACCTTTACTTAAATACAGTAAAAGAACTCTAACATCAGTCAAATTAAATGATGACTTACGCATGCCATTACAACAAACTGACTAGTTTACAAACTTAATATGTTAATAAATGCCAACCAACTGATAGTGCTAAGTCACAGTCATTAACTTCATTCTGTGCTCATACAACTGGGAAAGAAATAATTAACTCAAATTACGGAATTTTAAATATAATGACTCAATGACATTGCTTAATATCTGTTGGCCCCAGATCACTGAACAGTAATGAGCCTTAAAAATGAAAATATATTTAGAAACCCAAAATCTGTCCAAATCTAAATACAGATTAAACCTCTACAAGACCAATACAGCAGATGTTCAAAGAGACATTCTTCCAAAGAAATTTCTTTAGAAAAAATGGAAAACAAAAGAATACAAAGTAAAATATACGTGGTACACACTGCAGTACGGATTATGATGCAGACGATTCAACCAATTACAAGCAGATTGTTGATAAAAAAAATAAATAAAAAAAAAATTTTTTTTTCAATGCACATCACAATTGTGGCCTGCTCTTTCATACAAAAGAAACAGCCAACAAAAGTTGTGATCTGCATCACACAAACTTGACAGGAAACACAGTAAAAATAAAGCTTTAATGAACTTTTACATTTTTGATTACAAAACATTTTCTTAGGCTTCACATGTACAATATCAGGAGACAAGTTAACTGGATGTGTTTTGCCAATTTATAAGGAAAAAAGTCGAGTACAAAAATACATCCCATTGTTGACAACAATGTTTACTTAATTTAAAGCAATGCAACTAATTTCAAGTTCCTCAAGTTTAAAATTTCCGATTGTGTTATTGTACAAACTAACATTGTTTAACCTGCTCCATATACCTACCAAATCAAAACAGCTTTCATTAGACCTGGAAGCTTTTATTATTTCTACTTATCACTTAAATTCACACAAATTGTTAACAGTTGGTACAAAGGATGCAATACTGGAGTAATGAACTGATGTTCCCAGATATCAGGTGAACAGGAGGGGAGGAGAGGGGGTGATTCTGACAGAAAATAGTACTATGTTATATTCAACTTGAAATAAATAAAATAAAATTTAGAAAAGAAAGCAGCATGCATAAGGTTAGCCATACAATCCTCCCAGGATGTCTGGGAACGTTTCATATACTCAGCATGTCACAGGAATGTAGGACATACAATAAGGTTTACAACAGAACTGATAAAAGGAGCAGGCTAGGCTACATGGTATATTTTTGTACAATAGGTTTGTAATAGGCTCTTATGTTGGATAAGGCATTTTAACAGGTTGGTTTTTCTGTATATTCCAGAAATACACAAAGCATTAAAAACAAAGTGCCTGCTGTTACACAGCTAGGAAAATAGGAACATTAGGATAATAACAGGAAATAACATTATTTACAGGAATTATTTTTAACATTTAACAGTAGAAAAACACTGTAGGACAAATATGAAGAAAAATAAATTTCTAAAACTAATACCACAGGAAAACAAAATAAATAACGACCAACATAAATTTCACTCCCGAAATAATGAATATTACAGGCAAAAGTCTTTGAAATTCTTAAATGGTAATCACACGAAAAAAGCACACATAAGTGTAATCTGAAGTTGCATCTTATTAATTCGAAAGTGCAAGCATGCCACAATAGTACACCCTATGTACTGATTATTGATTTATTGAACATACATGACATTACTGAGAAAAATAACTCAACAGACATTTGAAATAATGTCCAACTCAAAATGTCTTTAACTAGGACAATGATCTGCTTCAAAATATTGAAACACATGATGACAATGATGCAAGAGCAGTTGATAATGCAGTTAACATCTTCAGTTATTACACACTTGCTCAAATTGAGGGTGATACATTTTAGCAATGCTGCTTAGGACTGCAGCAGTAATTATAAACTGGCTGAGAGTAACTATTCCACCTACACACCTGCAAATAGCCTGAAATGTAAATCTCTCTACAACTTTCCTTAATAATGGACCTCTCATAATCATCGTGCATTACTGAATACTACAAAGAGTTTAACTTAAACTTCTAAAATCCACTGAAACAATTTGCAACAAGTCTGCGCCTAACAAGGTTTGAACACTGCAAGCCCTCTGCCTCAAACACATGAAAGCCATTATAATACATTCTTATTTTGTTCATGTACTATTAATGTTTGTAAATGTATTTAATGTGTTTAGAACATATCTATAAGTAGTACATGATAAAATAAATATGTGCTTTCAAATATTTTAAGAATTTATAAAAAACACATTTTTACCCCTTTACTTAATGGAATTTAGATGAAAGGAAATAACACACAGAACTTTTGTTCCCAAATAAAACACAATCTATTACTGGCATTGTGAGGGCTTGCAGTAACAATTTTTGGAGCAGCTGTTTAAATGGCTTAATAACTGAAAAGAATTCTAGTAATTATTGCACAGCCCCAAAACATGAACGCACATGCAAGGGAACAGGTGAATTCATTATATGTATCAGGTACTGAAAGCGTACATTTATAGAACAAGGGGAAATATTTGACTACATTCAGAGGAGGGGGAATTCATACGAAAAGTTCTTTAAACAGGGTGGCCTTCCAGACAAAAACTTCATAAGTGAACAGATCAATGATTCACCATCATTATTCCCTTGAATACAAATCTCGCACTCAGAGTTGCATCTTCGTAAATGCTTTTCCCTGGTCGCTATCACACTGCAGATTAACTTCCATGTGTGGCTGAGCTGAGCCCTAACGCTGCTCCAGGTGCCCACCAGCCCACAAATGGGCGACAGAAAGGTCGGGAGAGAGCAAAGCAGACTGTGCCTCATGCTGCCTAATGTGAGAGAAAGACTGGAGCCGCACATTACCTTTTCTCCGGCGGGTGAGGCCAACAACACATTGCGCTTGAGTTTCACCTTTCGGCTGCTTCTTCTTCGGCCCCCAGAAGGGCGCTCCCGCTCCTCAGGGAAGCTGCTCCCACCTCCAGGCAGCCCCAGTCTCATGCGAATGGGCACCTTACCTCCAGACACAGGGGATCCTCCTCGTTTGTGCTTCTCCTCTGCAAAAACAACAACAACAAAACCTTGCAAACTCTAAGATGGTCAGTGCAAAGGTATACACTGATTTGATTGCACAAAAGATAAAAAACATTTTCATAAGATTAAAAAGTTAAGCAATCAATAAAATGTCAAACTTGAAATATGCATTTCATCACTAACTACATATCTTTTGGACATGAGAGAACTTGTCAAGAAGCTGGAGTTCTGTATTCCAGACAAACAACCTCTTGACATGTCACAAAAAGCTTATTCTGAAGGAGACACGTTTTAGTTTTCCAGTTCACATAAGACAGACAACAGTACAACATATTTAACATAAATATTACATACTATTATATATTATATGTATTATATATATTATTTATATTACATATTCACATATATACATATTTAAATTAAATTCTAAATTTAATTTAATAATTATAAGGACCACATAAGTAAGAGTGACTGGACATGCCACTTATGACTTAACAAACAAGACTGTAGTTTTGAAAAACCTTTTATATACAAAAAGGAAGACTTTAATTTACTGATGTACAAGTTTTACTTATTTCAATGTATTTCTGTCAAGAACTATATTATTTATAAGTGATCAACATCAAAATGGATGGCAGTAATACCAAAATCACATCCATGAATTTTGTGTTTTATCATTGGAACTGCATGTAACACAAAAAGATTTTGCCATGAAAGCAATAGACTTGATTCTGAGGAAATTTTTTACATTTAATTTCATAAACAAATTTTAACATACCATGTTTAGATTTAATTTTGTGAATTAATACATTTTTTTGCACAAAAAAAGTATTAAAACACCTTACAAACATGCTACTTTACCCATATGAAAAGCTCCAAAAATCCTGATTTTTTCTAGTACTAATTCATTTCTGCCAAATTTTGAGTTTTGCTATTGTTCCAGTAAGTGATCAATACAGATAACGATGTGTTCAGTTCTAGCCTTCAGTTGAAGATTTGGAAATTTCTCACAATCCAATCACAATTAAGCATTCATTAGCCAATACACTGTATCAGAAGAGCACATACAGTGCACATTTTGTAAGCTAAAACCACAACAGGCTCTGTCTTTAGAACAATTTACAGTCACAAATTCTTTTCATATTCCAGGAAAAAACAAAGGATTACAATGTATATCTTATTTTACAAATGATACTTTTTCCAAGCATTGGTTTTTGTGTATAAATTACAAACTGAAACAGTAATATGCATGATGGAAAATTCTAGAACCACACGGATTTTCTTATTTTATGAACTGTAAATGCATCTTCCTCCAATGTGCAAGTTCAAGACAAGTAATTAACGCTATATATTCAGTTACACAAATTGTATAGCGACAATAAGTTATTTTTACTCTTGATAAAGGTTATGACTGAAGAGAGTTCTTAATTGACGAAATGTGGTAACTCCACAATAATACAGATTTTTGTAAGGTAAAGATCATGCAAAACAACTCCTGAGAGACTACAAAAATGGTCACTTCCACAAAAGAGCCAGTTATCAGAGAAGTTAAAAGTGATGGAGGTATCAATAGAGTAATTCTCCTAAGATCTGACAACAAAAATTTTCAAATCTACATTGTGAAGATTAGGGACTTACTTTTCAACAGTATAGATGCAATATTTTTCAAGTGAATTTATTAAAAACATTCTTGTAGATTTTCAAAATAAAAGTATTACCCCTACAGCAGGAGCACTGGTGAATTCTTATCACCAGACTGGCATTTTGCTTTCCCATTCATGTACATAACAACAATTGTTGTTTTCAAAGGTACAGGAGTTCATCTTTATCTAAAAAAAAAAACCTGTACTTTGTGAACAGAATTCACCATGCTTCTGATACGCTAGTAAAACCTTTAAGTAAAACTGGTTTTTGTTCTTGTACACATTTACACATTGAGGGTGAATTGAAGCAACTTTTAAAACCTTTTCAGTTTTAGGTCAGATAAACAGGTAGGGAAGAACACTAGCTCAAACAAAAAAGTATATTGTGTTCACCGTAAATGAGTTGAAAATCAAGCGATGGGGATGAAATGTAATTAATGATCTAATTTTGTATGTAAACAACATTCATGTAATAGAATT
The DNA here is from genome assembly GCA_964035755.1 of Teleogryllus oceanicus. Taxonomy (NCBI): domain Eukaryota; kingdom Metazoa; phylum Arthropoda; class Insecta; order Orthoptera; family Gryllidae; genus Teleogryllus; species Teleogryllus oceanicus. Next base: position 17,104,229 of record CAXIVR010000006.1, read on the forward strand.
ATTAAAAAATGAAAACAAAGGTGTAATCTATTCTGAAGAAGATTGTTGGTAATTTGTCAAAATCATTTCATGTAAAGTCTCACTTCATGATTGTTTTGTGCACTTTATATTCCTGTTGTATTACATTTTGTAAATTACTCAAAAGTAATGATTTTTATTGCTTCTATTACATGTAAACAATATTGGTTCCTAGAGAACAGGATGTGCACAATTGTTTTTATTTGAATGGGAAAAAACACACACACACACACACTAAAAACCTTTGTTAAAATGAAACTTTTTGATTAGTTTTATTCCCAGTTTTTGAGCCTATTTTTATGCAAATGGTTTTTTAAACTTACCTTTTTAAAAGACTTTTTAAAAATTCTCTTGGTTAAACAAAAATGTTTAAATCATTTTGAGTTTTAGTACTCCCAGTAATTGTCTACCAGTATCAAACCTCCATTTCCATGTGGAGTCTCAATAAGTCATTTGGGTATACATGACATGCTCTACGTCTTACGAGCCCCAAAACTTGCTTTTCTCGCACCATTTCACTCAATTAAAAAACACACCAACAACACACTACAAAGAAACATAAAGCAGGTCATTGGTGAGCGCTTAGCTCAGATTCTGGATGCAATGCAAATCCTTGTGTGATTGGGGGCCAGTCAGTAACCCTGACTTCCGACATTGATAGTCTATTGTAATAGATGTTCTTCCAGAAAAGTAAGGAAGACACTTAATTCAAAGGTGTAAACATTAGGACACTTCCATATTTGGTGTCAATTAGAATAAAGCAGAGCAAGCAGCCTAGGTACCATATCAGTATATCAATGGTCACATTGTAGGGTTACATGATTCCCAGAATTTCACCATGCTCCCCTGCTTTCCTTGAGGATTGAAGCCAAGGAAAATGGGATCAATTGTACACGTTTTCAAGATCATCAATTTTTATTTTAGCTCCTGAAATTTTTAAGTACAGTAAGCTTACCATTTTTCTAAAAGTGGTCTCTTAAAAGGGGCAAATTAAGAAAATTCTTATTAAGGGACTGATTGGTGATGTGGGAGAAGGGGTGGTCTGTTAAGGGGCTTGTGTACAATATATGGGTTCCAGGGAGGTTATCATTTAGAGGCTTCCCTGTACTTCATAGAATGTTCATGATTTTTTTTTTTTTTTTTTGTAAATCATGTTTTAAATTATTTCAAGTTGTAATACATTTTTCTACAAATAAAAATGGCTATTTTCTATACCAGAATAAATTTATTTCTGAAAGATCTCTCCATTTAAAAAATTCAATTTAAATGTGTTTGCTGTCACAGCTCATTCTTAACGATGCATTAATGGTCCACTCAAAACAGTACTCTGTAATTATTTAAAATCATGAATATGAAACCATTTTTAAATACATTTAACATAAATAAGTTACATTTTTCCCTATACTATGTCACAAAGGTTAGCAAGTACAATTTTTGGGATCGCATCAATTCCAGAAAGATGTACAAATGAGAGCATTCATTGTCAAATTTGAGTATCTCAATTTTAGTATATCATTTTGTACTTTCTTTAATATGTATCTCAAAATTCTGCCATATGTTTCATGCAAAAAGTCTTGGAGTTAGTGATAAAAGCTTTTGCTGTACAAAATATTTCATTGTATATAATGTCTCAAGGGTTCAGACACTAAGAAATTAATATATTCCGAAATTCAACGGTTAATCATGAGCAAGTTGCATGATTGAGTTCTTATGTCGTTCAGCTGGGTGGATTTAAGTAGTGAGTTAGAAATTCACTTTACACTATCAATTGTTTAGTTAGTTAACTGATTTGTAAAAATAGGTAAGCCAAAACATTTTAAAAAAGTAAATTGAAAAGTTAAGCTGGATTCAATTTTATGAACTGTTAAAAAGTTATCTATTTCAGATAATTCTGCACAAGCAGGAGAGCCAGAATCACTAGAAAATGGGGAAAGGACTGCCTTAGACTTCTTACCAAACCAAAGAATCCCATGAATCATTAACAGAAAATGCTAGGCACCTTTAGGAGAACTGTGGAGTTGAAGTGATGGGTATTTCTGTTGAGACAGGAATTGCATTGACCCATTGAAAGGGTAGGGTGATTAAGATTCACTCAAATGAAAGGGGACTTTCATTTTCCGCAATGTATTATTTCCAGTCACAAATAAAAAATGTTCTTGTGTAAGAAAAGGTAAATAGTGTAAAGTACTACCCACCCCAATTTTTTCCACAATTTTTCTAAGACATCTTACTAAACCATATTGCAAATTTACTATATACTGAACCGGCACAGTAAACTAAATTGCAAAAAAAACTCCAATTTTTGGAATAGTAGTAGTAGGAATGCTCCTGTAACTTTCATGACTCAAAAACATTTTATTTCAAAAAGTAATAAAAATCACAATGGCTTTCCTAACCACAATATCTTCATATACATACAATTTTCAAGTACACCAAGTAGTAATACACAGAAAAATTTCTTTTAGAACTTTTCTGGTCACATTCTCACGATAAAAGTATTCTTGAAAAAAGAACATTTGTGTCCAATGCAAAAAAAAAATTATTATAAAATATTTGTAATAACTTATCTAGAGATTACTGAGAATAATTAGTACTAATCAGGTCAATAAGCAACTGTTCATGTTGTAAGTATCAACATTTGAATGATTAATTGATTATTTCCGAAGTGTCAAACAAGAATGCGGGTTGTACATAATACATCTCATCTTTCATGCGATTCATTTTAAATTAAACAATGCACAAGAGACTGATTACAGAAAAATATCTGCACAACAAACAATATTTTTGTTATTATATTGTATGTTAATATTTCAACAATTTTATTGTAGCAGTCATTTTCTGTACATGACTGTGATTGGTTGAGCTTGACAAATCTTCTATGCAAGAAGTCAAGGTATTGGTTGGGTAGGGATGCAGAGTCTGCAAACAACCAATGAAGGTTATAATTTCTTATCTTAATCACACTGTTTGATTTCCAATGTCATGAATTGAATAATCAGATCTTTTAAAAAACCTCCAGTCCAGATCACCTTGTACTGGTACAAAGTAGAATTTGAAAAATTGGAATTAAAAATTTGTTGAAAAATGAGAACAATCTTCTGTAATTACTGAATAAAATTATTTCATCTTTCTATCTAACAATCGGCTTTTCCACTTGAAAATTTTGGTTGAGGTAATGTAGATGCTGAAATGCCTATATCGTCATAGGTGTTCTAAAGAACTGAATTCATTATAACAAAACTTAACTCTTAAATTAGTGTTGTTCTCACAACTTTGTTACACAGAAATTTTCATTATTATTTCATTTTCACTCTCCTTTTCCCGTTATATTTAAACTATTCTACTTTCCTAATTTGTAGTCACAAAATTTGTTATGTTGTGCAGGTCAGCATAAAATTTTAAGACAAAAATCACCTTTTTGCGGATGTTATTGAATAATTTTGGCTGACAGATTTTATTAGTTCTGAGTAATATTCTCTCAATATTTTGGCTTCAGCTTCTAAAGTAATAATTTTACATGTCAACGTTCCATTCCATCTTGCTAGCTTGTTCTGCATTTCATTGGATAAATACACTGGTAAACGATCAACCAACACACAGCAACACATTTCATGCTCCGTAGTTTATTATTTATAAAAAATAGAAAATCAGTACGTGTGTTTTTTCTATTCTATACAAAATTAATACATTTTTGAATGATGAAACTTTAAGGAGTAAAAATAATTTTTATTAAAGATGTTTTTGTGTCGAAACAATCGTAACAGTTTTTCCCCTCCACTTTGACAAACTTTTTTCTCATTACTAATGATCTTCGCATGTTCCTCCTAATAGCTAGGTAACAGTTTCAGGCATTTCTTATTCAGAACTAAAATTGGTCACAATCATCAATAAAAACAATATTTAGACTGAAATTTACTACCTCATCTTTATATATTTGTAACTGAAAAATTATTGTGTCTTCTGTCAGACAATCATTCTCTCTATCTTGGAAAACAATTACTTGAGTTTTCTTTGACAAGAAATCATTTTAAGTCCAGACTTGATAATTACAACATGAACATGTGATATTAAAGATTTGTTTGCAGTGCATCCAAAGAAGAAAAAAGGTCAGCTCTACCTGCAACTCACCTTTAGGAATTGTAACACTAATAGAAGGAATTTGCTGCTCAACAGCAGAAGATTTGAGTACCAATACACGCCGTCCATCTCCAGCTTCTGTTCCTGAAAAAAAAATGTATCTTTAACATACAATCATTTCACAAGAACGAGGAAAATTATAGTATTTTCATTTCATCTTACCTTTCTGAGAATCAGGTCTCTTGGATGATCCATGTCTTTCCCTATCCAGCCTTCGAAAATTTTTCCTACAATTGAAAAAATATTATGAGTTTAATTCAATACAAATACTCCCCACAGATCAAATGAGAATTCTCAGGTTCAAACAGTAAAACCTACTTTCCTACTGCGTCTTTGAATGCTGATTGTACTAAGCGAGCAGGTAATGTTTCATGAACTGATCCAGCCTGAAACAACCAGATTAATAAATAAGTTTATCTTCAATGCAATTATTAATTTAAATCCTCATATTAACCAATTAATAGCTTACCATTGTGAGCCTTTCTGCTCTACGCCGACTTAATTCAGCTCTGAGGTCCCCATCTTTGCTTCCATCTCCAGTTTCTTCTAAGTCGTCAAGGTTATCTGCAGCTGCCACACGAATTTTTGATCTCTTCTGATCTACTTCATGAGCATCCGATGGAGGACAAATCTGAGTTTCCAAGGTGTCCTCTTTTAAACTCAGTTGCTCCTGTCCACGACTACTTCTGGAACTTTTACGTGAAACTGTAACCAGAAACAAAAAGATTAAGAGACATGTTAGGGACATGACAAAATAACATTTAATTTAAAAAAATAAAGTTGATAAAAAGAAGGGTGGTGGAAAATCAATAACACCCAAGTTGGACATGGATAATTGAAATCATTGCTTACCATCCCGCACAGCTGTATGAAGTGAATGTTCTTGTTCATCACCAGAAACAGGTCTTAATTTCCCTTTGTCTTGTTTCTCCTTTGTTCCAGAATCCAAACCTTGAAGTTTTGCCAGGGGTACCACACGAATCTAGAAAATAGCAAGGTAATTGTATCTTTAAATAAATATTTTCCATTTTATGCCAAGTAATTTTTAAATTCTGAGCAATTTGAATAATTGAATTGAAAAATACAAAAACATTCAATGTCCAGGAGCTTCAATATTCGGACAGCAAACAAAGAGGTTCTAAGCTCAACACACAAAACATTTTTGATAGCAAATAACAGTCGAAGGATTCCCTATAAGTATTACAGAAGCCTCAGACAATAACTTTTGTGCATGGAAATCTGTATTTTTGTATTAGGAACAGTTTCCCACTATTAACACAAAAACTGAAAAAATGTGACATCGAACCATTTTGTTTACCCAATTCAATTGAAAGGGCAAAAATACTTTTCAATTTCATTACAAAACTTGAATATGAAGTATCACGAGAAATGAAAGAAAAAAGTCTTTTAAATATAACAACACTTATGAGTTTTTATGTAAGTTATTTTTGCTTCACTATCATTTATTCGAAAAAGTTGAGGCAAGGAAGGTTCAACACGGGAGGGGAGGAAAATAAAAGGGAGGGTTAAGAGACAGGAACAAACAAAAAGTTTGGAAATACTCACTCGAGGCATTTCAGTAGGCGCAGCAACTTTCTCAGTAGACTTGAATCTTGCTTCATTGTCAGAGTTGCTTTCATCATCTGACCAGAGCTGCATGGCATTCTCCAGCTCCAAGTCCAGGATTTCCTCGAGATCGTCCGTCGCCATCAACAGCGGCTCGGGGGCGGCTGCAGGCTGGGAGGGCACCCTGTCCCTGTCTTCCTCTTCGAGGCGGCCGCAGCCGGGCTCCGCAAGCGGGGCCTTCTTCAAGCGGATCCTCTTGTTGGAGGACTCAATGGGCACCGACGACTCGAACTTTCTACGGCGCGCCTCCAGCACGGAATTGGCGGCCTCCCCGCCAACGAGAAGTTGCGTTGTCGGTGGGGCGGTGGTGGGAGGGCGCGGAGAGCGAGGGCTCCGCCCGGTCGCGGGCCCGCCCCCCCGCCGCCGCCACCGCCGCATCCTCTGCGCCGCGCACGCGCGCGCGCTTCTTGCTGCGGCTGCGGTCCTTGCGCCGCTTCAGCTTCCGCGCGGACTCGTCGACGGCGGAGGCGACGGCGGCCGCCGCGGTCATCGGGGCGCGCCCGCCCGCCACCGCCTCCCCGTACACCGCCCCTCCCCCTCCTCCGCCCACGAAGTCCGCCGGGTGGCGCTTGCGCACGCGCAGCGGCCGCAGGGGCGACTTGACGCGGTGCGCGCCCTCGCCCGCGCGCTCGGGCGACGGGCTCAAGCTCAGGCTGGACGTGCAGCTCCAGTTCTTGTCGGCGGGGGAAGGGGGCGTGGCGGGCGGCGTCGGCGAGGGCGGCGGCGAGGCGCGCCGCCCCAGCGGGCAGTCGCCCGCGGGTGAGCACGAGCGCCGGATATTGTTGAGGCGCGACTCCTGCAGGGGCCGGCGGCCGCGGAGCGGAGAGGGCGGCCGGTACAGCCCCTTGTCGGCGTCGGCGGCGCGGCGCGGGGCGGCGGCGAGTCGGGCGCCGGCGGCCGCGGCGTACGCGGGCGAGGGGCGACTTGCGGGCGTAGGTGGGCGGGGTCGGGCGGCTGGCGGCGGGGCCGCGCAGGGGCGACCAGGGCGACGCCTTGCGGCCGGCGGCGCCCGCAGGGCTGAGCGGGCGCAGGCGCGGGCGGCGGCGGGGCGACGGCGGCGAGCGCGAGCCGCGCGGCGCCGCGTGGAAGTGGGGCGACGGGTTACGGCGCGGCGGCGAGTAGCGGCGCCCGCGGCGGGCGCGGGCGGCGCGGCCGGGGGCGGCGGGAGCGCACCGGGGAGCGCGGGCGGGGGGGGGGGCGGCGAGCGCGGGCTGCGCGACGGGGGCTGCGGGAGCGGACGGGGAGCGGGGGGACCGCCCGGGAGAGTAGTGCGGTTTGTGGCGGGCGGGTGGCGGGGAGAGGGAGCGCGAGCGGTGCGCGCGGAGCAGGGCCGGCGAGCGCGGCGGGGAGCGAGAGCGGGAGCGGGTGCGCGGGCGGGGCGAGGCCGCGCGGGGTGCGGGTGGGGGCGGGAGTGCGGGTGTGGGGGCGGGCGGGAGGGCGCGCGGGCCGCCGCGGTGGGCAGCGAGCCGCTGCAGCTGTCGGGCGACTGCCTGGTCTGGCACGCCTGGTCCTCCCGCGCTGCCAGCGCCGCCGCGCGGTTCTTCTTGGAAGCCTTCTCCTTGTGCGGCCGCGGGCGGCGCGCGGGGGCGGGAGCCTGAGCCGCCTCTGGGTCGGCCGCGGGGGCTGGCGCGGGCGCGTCCTTTGGCGCTTTCGCCTTCGAGGTGATGGTGACCCGCGGCCGGAGGACGTCCGTCGCCATCTCCTCCTCCATCTCGTTCATGAGCTTCTCGAGACTGTCGTCCTCGTCCTCATCCTTGACGAGCAACACGTCGGGGTCGGGCTCCGCGTCGCTGGCGCCTGCCACCGCCGCCGCCTCCGTCTTGGTCGCCTTCTCTCCAGCTCCCTCGTTCTCTTCGTCTTCCTCCTCTTCAGCGCTCTCTTCTGCAGACGACTCGGAGCTCGAGTGCTCGAATCTGTCGAACTTGGTCGATACTGGAAAAAAGAAAAACATTATCATTTTTCGCCAAAACCTGGTTATTTTTAATTTATTTTTGTGATACATGTCAACATTTCGGTACTCTGCTCGGGCTGCTAGATTACTTACACCTTACACATAGGAACCAACACACTTTCGTTTAACTAGTTTTCATAAACATGTACCTTAACGAGTAGCTAAAGACTCCTTCCAGTAGCAAGGCAAGTAAACATACCATTCCAACCTAACTTGATAAAAGTAAAATCAATAAGTTGCATTAAACCTATAATTTCTTACACATTTCAAAGAACAACGTGAGAAAAAACGTCAAACCCAGTCTTACGTGAGAAACGTCAAACCCAGAGAAAATAGAAAAAAATGTTCAATTAGGAATAACCGATAAAATCAGAATATCTATAGCATTGGTGTAGACTACTTAATTTTGTCGAGAGGTAATGTTAAGAAAATGACCCTCCCTTACTAGTTCGAACTGAAGAAAATTAAAAAAACGTATCTTCGATTTGATTAATTTAGTACACAACTCTCACTACGGAGTATACTTTCAAAACTATAGTTCCGCTACTTATTTTAAGACAATGAAGCATTCGTCTATGTCAACAGGTTCAGTTAATTAATCTTTTGAAGTGAAGGAGAAACAGAAGTCAACAGACTTCCTGTGTTCTAGGAAACAGGAAGAAACAAGCTGAACTAAGGAGAGCGAACACACGTGAAACACAAAAGTACTTATTTTATCCCCTGCAAATCAATTTTCGAAAAGTAAAATTATGTCCTTGCCACTATACCATGAATTAATAAGCGTTTTATTTATTTTAACGTTACCGAACTCGAAATGGTAGAGTCAAGCGTGTTAACTTCATAATGCCAGCATCTTAATGATCACAAACTATGTTCTGCAGTGTCCTTTTCAACAATCGTATGAAGTAGTTCTGCTAATAACCCCCCCCCTAAAAAAAATTACGAGGTGAACATGACTTTTCAGAAAGTAATAATCCACTACGATTCGCAAATGTACTGTCATCGTGGTTACCTTTCTCAAAACGTCATAACCATAACAGGCGTTTTAACAATTATAACTGGAGGCCATTTCTTCCGTGCAACACCTGGGAGGGGGGAGAATAAACCCAAATCACCAATCACCCAAAGCTTTCAGACGTCATCCCAATTCTTGCTGGACCGTAATTTCCATAAACTCAATTGTGAAAGCCAAACCGTGTGGTGAGCCATTTTGTTTTAAAATAAATGAATATCACAAATCACGTATATTGAAAGGAATTGTAGGAGGCTCACGTAGTTTTCTTCCTCGCGTGTCAACAAAACCAAAGCATTAGCACGGACAAGAAAACTGCGCACACGTATTTATTAACGCAAACGTAACTATTATGGCAAATTAATCGAGTAAACATATTTATAGTCTGATAAACCAAGCCACAAAAAATCAAAAACTTTACTTCAAATGTATTTCCTTCCGCTCCGGGAAAATCGCAAAAATATCTTTATTGATAATAAAACCAATTGCATGATCCTATAAACATCAATTCAGAATTTCATAAAGCAGTCAACAATTTGTTAATCGACCTACCTGCTGCCAATCCTACTGAATGCAACGCGTATCTAAGATTGTAATCTATCCCCCCCTCCTTTTGTGTCAGCGAAGTGCTTAGAACGCACGTTCGTTTAATACGGTCTCCTAAAAATGCAATATTGAGAATTTAAATTAAAGGGAATTAGTGACGAAAACAAACCATTTCGCTCTTGTCGAGATTTTTTTTTTTATCCAGGCTTTACTGCAATATTTGATATATGTGTTCAACAACATATTATCTCAGTACTCTAATCTCTCAGCGTTCCAAAATTATCAGAAAATAGATTTCAAGTATTTAGATATAGTACAGTACACCATCGTTCCCGGAACATTACAATATATGGCTGAAATGGTTTTTATCGAAGAAAAACAAACAAAAAAACTAAATATATACCTTCTCTGTGCATATATAGATGAACTTTGTAGGGAATAATCTTAACGCGTTACTTCCACTTCTGATTTTAGAGTAAATTTTTGCAGTTCGTTTATTCACACGTATTAGATCGTACTAAACGCCTGTTAAGTCTCGCATACAGCACAATACTAACCATAAAAAAGCTTTAAAAGTACTCGGGTTTTCTGTTGCTTCTTTCGGGCCAGAGACATGTCGCAACAGGTGCACGCGTCATTAAACCTCAAACTTGTGGCTCCTGCTTACGAGGGAGTAAATAGAAGGTTACAAAAACTTCCAGGTACAAGAAGTTCGAAAACTTTATTAAAAAAATAATTGAAACTGTTTCGATGTATAAGTTTTTAATAAATAGGGGATATGCGTTTCGTGACCATTATACCGGCACATCGTCTCTAAATAACCCACAGCAGTCGCGGATGACTACAACAAATACCATGGCTCGCGTAAAGCGATTTCGTTGCAGGCACACTGGTTTCTAATTAGTTATCTCCACTTGAAGGGTCCTACTGGTGAAGTTAAAACTACAGTCTGAAATTAAAGTTGTTAACATTACTGAGAAGAGTGGCATTGATTTGTAGTAAGAGTGATGGACAGTATCTACAGATGGATTTTATTGACAGTACCTAGAATTATTTCCGGAAAAAGTGTTACGATTTTCATGTTAAAAGTTTTTCATTAATTCTCTGGACACTCCTAACTACAATCTCGAAATGTATAAAAATATTGCATCATGAAAAAGTTATTTAGAACTGTTTTAGGTTCTAAACCTGATTCACACTACACACAGACACACACAAAATGCAAATCTAGATGGAACTCTGAAAAAAAAATTACGATATGACTAAAAAACCAAAACTAACAAAGAAATAAAGGCAAATGACATTTTCTTAACTCTCATAGTTCGTAAAATGTCAAAGTTGGTATGTGGTGACAACATGAAACAGTAAGTAGGTTCCTAAAAAAAATCATCTCAAAGTTTGTTTTATTAACAGACATCATGATTCGAAAATGAAATAATGAAGCAAAGACATTTTGTTCAGTACCAGATATGAAAACTATGATTCATAGCACATGATAAACAATAAAGCAGGGGGAAACTGGAACATTTAAGAGAGTAACAATAATAGTTTCAAACTATAATAATTAGAGGCCGGACTTTTATGTTCAAACATTTCATAATTTAGGTGCCAAAAAATATTAAAAATAGGAGTATGTTTAAGTGAAAAAAGTGCATATTTAGGTACAAATATATTACATGGTTTTATACCATAACATGACCAATCCACATGAACTGTTGAGGGGAAAATGGGTAAGTTATATGCAAACTAACTTTTTTTAAACAGATTCACAACATCAATGTTCTTTGTCACCAGGTTTACATCATCACCGTTCTGTGTTGTTACAATTTCCGAAGAGCCAAATCCTTTTGGACTCTTCTCTGCTTCTGTGAAACCTCGCCTCTGTTCAGCGGCCGGCAATGCCCCTAGGGCTTTCAAGGAATGGATACACAAAGGATTTTTCCAAAATGATCTTGTACAAAAGCTTTTTTCAGCTTTTCCGATGCAACAGATTGATCTTCGTCAATGTTACTAAGGAATTTCACTATCTTCTTTTAAGTTTTCAGCATAAAACACACAATGGTTTCTCCAGTTCCTCGGCGAGTCACGAGGTGGTAAACAAGAGATCGACAGTGCTTTCCTTGTATACAAGAACGTTTGGAGGACATTTAGTTGGCACGTTCACCAACAATATGAATTTATTAGCGACGTTTTATTCTTTACTTACTACTTCTGCTACTCTATAGAACACAATTCAACAACTCTATGCAGTGCGTTGGGCTACAGGATTTGCGTAAAAGATGTCCTTGTGTTAACGATGGGGCAAATGCGATCGAGCTCTTAGTCAACGCATCCGTCGAGAAAACATCACATATGCAATCAGAAATGCACAAATGTTAGACGTGAAATAGTAACATACTACATACATCAGAACTTAACGGTGTTCGTTTTAAAGCACCTTTGACATTGGCAAGATTTCCGGTCCAAAAGACAGTTATTTCGCAATAACTGGTAATGGACGACAATGGGTCTCCTTCGCTTTTCTTCCCCTGATGTAAAAAATAGAGGCAGGCTATTTTGGAGCAAAGTGCAAAATTTGCACTGTAAACAACGTAATGTGTACACTCAAAATAAATGTTTTTTGTGTGCAAAGATTGAGAAATAGGGACAGAAGGCCTATTTAGGTGCAAATTAGGTCCATGGCAAGTTTCTGAAATGCTGTCTATTGAGTTATAACATTTCAGAAGTAAAAAATGAAAGCTCCCAATGCGATTTGTCTCTAGGTGCATCGCCTAAAGAACCGGTCCTTAAAAATAATTCTTAGAAGACTAAACCAACCAACTGAACTTAACACTGAAGTGCAACAATTAGAGTGAATGATCATTAGAAGAGGAAAATGAACATGAATTAACTAAAGAAAAATAATTAAGAATTATATTCTTGATAATTTAATATTCAAGTACAAACATTAACTAGTGATACTTACATAATGGATATTTAGGCAGATACCCATTTAATTCTTTTGGCACAGACACTCAAAATAATTATGAACATATTTTATGAGAATACCATGGAACATCATTTACATTGCTTCCATTGCAGATTTCAGCATTACTGCCTCAAAATGCTTGTTAGTATGTTCTGGTCTTAATTTCTTATTGTGTGGTATTCTTTAATATTCATAAGCTTGTTTTGTAGTTCAATGATCTCCAGACACAATATACTATGTTATTTATGTGCATGGCAGATTGTAAGAAGTAGTATCACAGCTCTGTATCTCAAAAGACCATCACAATTTTCAATTAGGTTTTCATTGCAGAAAGACCCTCCAATATTCTAGAAATTATGCTCATCTCGATCCAAGATTCCATGTTCCTATGACCATGACCTATGGTCAATCTCTCCACCAGTTCTACAACTTCACTTATCCCTTCTTTTTATTATTAGGTTGCTGTTCTCTTGATCTGCAAGTGTGCCTTACTGTGAGCTATTTAAACTACAACGCAGAAAAATTCCCACAAAAATCAATGAACTGGTAGACTTGACTGGAGGCAAACACTGTTGAAAAGGAACTTGCATTTTAAGGAGTCATCTTATATTTTTGGCTGGAAGTATACATGATCCTGAAAGGTCAGGGCAGCTGTAAGTATGAGTACTCGAGTGTAATTGAAACTGCAGAAGAATCGAAGTGTTCCTGGGCAAAACATCTGACTGAAGCTGAAATTTGTGAATTTAGAAAGTAATAAATGAAAATTCCAGATAACTGTGGCAGTGCTCTGTAACAATAGACACTTTTAATGCACTATCAATATCAAATAAGCACCAGGCACAAAAGTTGAAGTAGCAAGTCACTTTCAACATAAAAATGTGATTGATTAAATAACATGTAGATAAGTAACTTTAGATAGTTGCTTTAGTGTTCACATTTTTATCTGTGACCCTTCTAAAAATTCCATATATCTTTAAAAAAACAACTTAAATAAAAATAAAGGTGAGAAAAAAAAAAAAAAAAAAAAAAAATCATACCAATTTATACTACATATCTATGAAATTAATCAGACTAATTTCACCATTAGAGATCTGTTACAGGCTTTTTTGTCACAACACTCTTTTAGGTAGCAATACTGTAGTCAATTTAATACTATTGCATAAACATCAAGTAAGGCTTAGAGTTTGTTGTAATAAACTTCTCAGGTACTTCTCTTCTAGTTATACGGATTAATGTAAATATTGAATGCTAAAACAATATTCTCAAAAGAAGTGAGAAAAATAATACTTGAAACTTTTGCTACATTCGTTTTAATCACTGACAGAAGCAACTATTTTAAGGAATAGAAAGCTCAATTGAGGGAATTTCTGGTATAGATTGCCAGTAATCCTATTTCATATTATGTCATTACCATAGCATCGTCCTATTACGCAATATCCCTATTATAAACCAAGTAAAAATATTTTTACATGTTTTAGTGAAAATTTTGTTGTAATTGTCTTCTCCATTGGAAACCATGAGAGATGGTAATATTATTTTTAATTCTTTGAAAGAAACACAAGAAGTAGTTGGTAATGTTCTAAAAATACATTATATATGCAAAGCATTGTGTATGACATGTGTTGAGTAAGATGAAGAGGAGGAAAGGCACCCTTTGCAACAACTATAGGAGGATTTTAAGAGTCTGTTAAGATTGAGTGAAAGAGAAAAAAGGGTAGCCACTTTTCCTGGTTCTTCAGTGTTTTTGTCAAGTATTTCACAACATTGAAAGAAAATATTAAATAAAAGCAAGATTGGAGTAACTCTAAATGTCAGCGCACTTGATTTCAACATGAAAAAGGTAAAATCTGTCAAACAAATTAAAAACCTTGTGCCAAAATAAACAGTTCAATGATTTAAAAAAAATAACAATCAGTTTTATAGATGAAATTAAATAAACATATGAAATTTCTTTAGGAATAAGCCCATGTAGAGCTTTCTATGAAGCTTTCTTTTGCTTGTTTTAAGATTTTTGCATATTGTGAGGAAATGCTTTGAAAAAATAAAGGAAAAAAATAGATAAAGGGTTTTAAAACATTTGCAATGTAGAATAAAATATTATTAGAGCTTAGATTTTAATAGCAAGTCTTTTTCTTGCACATTAAGGTGAATTTTACTATAATTTATGCACAAATCCAGGTATTGTAATGAAGAAAAATGAATTTTTGTTGTGCATATTAAGTCATATTTAGAGCTTTATTAGTTAAAAATCTTATTTCAGCCAACTTTTGCCATAAATGCATATATTTGTTATATTTTTACAGATACAAAAGAAAGATTAAAGTGAGACCTGCATGACAATTCTAACTACAAATAAAAACAACTACACTACAAAGCTTTATTTGAAATGTAGTCGAGCAGCATAGCACACTAATTAGGATCATTGACGTAACTCACTGTTGTGTGGATTAAACAAAATCATCCTGAAGCCGACAAAGACAGCTTCCAATGTAAACTCCCAATCATGGTCACACTATTCAATTTGAACCCTTAAATCAGCGTGGTACAACATACAAAAATAAAATGCTCTAACAGCTTCATGCTACAAAGGTTGTGTGTGATTTTGAAGAAAAGTTCTTCAGCACTGACAGAAATATTATTTTGTAAATTATGTGAAGTTAAAAGTTAGGGCAGAAATATGATTTAATGTACAATAATACTGTAATATTGCTACACACAGCAGCTGTGTAAAGAGAAGTGCAGGAAATGACAGCAGACAAAGGGTGTTAGTTGAGCCAACAGGTCCACCTTTGACGCTGCAATCTTTCTTTAGAGTTGTTGGGAGAGGGTGGTGCTGTGCAAGCGATTTGAGAACCTCGCGTACTTCAACGTCAACTTTTCAGTGTTATCAAAACCATCATCCAACTAGAAAGATGCTAGTTCTCAATTCGGTAATACACTGGAAATTGTGCAACATGTACAGAATGAGTTGGGTTAAGATCATGGTTATGTGGCAGAGAAAGTGAATAACAAATTGCAAAGGGTTCAATGCATGCATTTTTCAATGTACAAAAGAGACATTTTTAGGAATGATAACATTTAAAGACAATAAAGTAAAGCTGTCATGCAGTGATCTCATTGCCTTCAAATATACTCCTCTGATAGCACATGCTGTAGAGAGCTTTCACGGGTCAAAACTATCCTAAGCGATAACTGGAGGTCTTTCAAGATGGAAACCCTGAAATAGCACCTTGCAATCCCGTACACCTACAGAAACGTGTGGACTGAGAGGACAGTGACATATTTTAAACAAATTGTGAATAGTAGTATACATAAGATTTTATTGTTAGGATAGGTTTTACTGAACCATCATTTGTGATTTTTAGACTCGTGCAACATTTTTTTACTAAGTACTATATAGTATTTTGAAGACTGCAAAAAGTAAATACTATACTCAATTTTCTCTGGAAGGATTTTTTTTTCTTATATAAAAAAAAATAACTGTTTTGGAAATAAACTTAAAATAACAAAGTCATATTTCATATTTGAATCATACATACATGTTTTAGATTATAAATGCTTGGACATTTTCGCTCATTTTTTGGTCATTAAAATCTGAGCCCTAGTTATAATGTTAGGAAATAATAGAAGAAACAACACAAATTCTTTTGAAGTATAAGCAGTGTAGTAAACAAATGATCTTTGGATGCTGGGGATAACTGTGATTGTAATTTCCAAAATCCAAAAACTATCCCTCTATTGTCGGAATTACATGAAAAGATTGATTTCACTTTAAAACAATTTCCAATGGAAGTCAACTTGCCCAAAATTTAAAGGGGTTTGAGTAAAAATAAAAATTGATGTTACCATTCAATGGGAGAAAAAAGTTTAGTCAAATACAGAATATTCCATATTTTTCAGCACAGCCTATCAAATGGGCATTTCAGATACAATTCATTTTTAGTTGTAGGCTTTTACAGATTACAGGTAAATTATTAGGTTATGATGAACAAGTACAACAGCATTTAATATATAGCTTATTACAGTAATTGTTTTACTTTTTGTGTATAACAAAAACAATTTCCATAAAAATAAAACTATTTTCAAAACATTTTCTGACAAATTTTGTTCATGTTTCAATTATGCATTACAACAATCAACATTATTTGTGTGTTTGTAAGTGTTATTTTGTATAAGTGTTTACAATAGTTCTTGATAAAAATATTTATTTTCTAGTAAATGTTGTACTGTATATTTTGTTTATTTTTACAAGATTTTTAACTAAAAATTATACGACTTATTTTACACATAAAATGGATATTGCAATTTTAACAAGATCAAAATTTTGGGAAACTAGAGAATGAAAATATAATCACTTTAAGTATAATGAAACTGCACTGGAAGAATCTGGGACCATTAGTGTGTTCAATATAGTATGCTCACTATTACCAATGCTACAGCAACTCTCTTCAAAGGCCTGACAAAATAAAGGATTTATCTTATATTTCAGAAATTCAATCTAAGTTTCTCGCTTACTCTGGACAATTCTGTTGCAACTCTTCGCATTTAAACTTTAATTACATGTAATTTTATTCAATGACAATTTAATATCTTTCAAGAATGTAAAACAATACAAAATAATAAAATTACATGAAACAATACATATAAAAAAAGAAGACAAAATCTGCCTGATGAAGACCGTTCTGAAGAATACATTTTTATTTGTGAATATATTATACACCAACTGGCAGATTATATACAAAACTCACAATAAATTGTTTAGAGTTCTCTAACTGCTAGATCATTTTAATTTAGCAATTAAGACATAGAGAAATTATTTACAAAAAGTAAAGAAACTAAAGCTGTAGATTTTTCTTGATATGCACTTTCAGATCTGAACTGTTATAAAAATGTGCTTTGTTCATGAAGCGTTGAAATATTTCAGTACAAACGATACAGGGTTCAGCAAAATCAACCAATGGTATTCAACCAAAGATATGTTGATATTTTTTGTCAAAAATACTAGGACACATTAAAACCATAACACAGCAAACTTCATTCTGTTCAACCGACTTGTTGACAATTGGATACACCTAATTAGCAGAGTGATGTACTAAACCACAGTAAAAAATGCATTCTTGTATGTATAAGCAAGGCTTGGTGGAAATCTATAGACTTCAGGGGATTCATAAACTTCTCTCTTTCATGTTAACTGATTCTGCATTTCAGTAATTACTTCAGAAACCATTCAACCAAGAGATGTAAAATTTTAGCAGCAGCTTGACAGAAACGTTTTAAGTTAGTACAAGCAGATTTACAAATTTGAATAGTTTTTGTAATTTACTACATATTTGAACTAAATTCAAAATTTTTACATTATTTTTTCTGTACAATTCATGCAGAAATCATGAAGTATGAAATGAACCATTCTCATTTTGCTTCCATATATTCATTATAACTTAATTAACCTCGTATAAAATGCTGAAAATTATCACATGGGTAGTTTTAGAGACAATGGAACAAATGTGTTAAAAATGTAACTTTTCACAAATCTGCATTAAAGTTAATTCTTCTACAAAACCAGCTACCTCATCTTGGTAGCAAGTAAACAAAACACATTTGCTACATACATGTCATAAAAGATAAAGCCTTGCAGAGCAAGTAACATTAAAGAACGAACTTTTCTCTAGCGCATTTAGTAAAAACCAGAGCCTTCTCTATGAATTCATTCAAAAGTTATAATCAGAATGAAACTTTTTTTTAGTTCTGATAAAGTTTCTTCATAACACAGTTCCCTAACCATTTTTACAGATGTTGAACATTGAGTAATCTTTCATTAACCTAGTCAGTCATTGCTTTTTATCCCTTCTGATGTCAGCTGACTCAAAACCAAAAAAGTGTATTTCACAATGATGTATATTTCATTTTATTCGGAAAACTCCAAATATTCAGAAAATGTAAAACACCCAAAACTGATAAAAATTGAGACTTTTGCTTTATATCTTCCCTTAAGACTATCAACCAATACTTCGAGCAGAAATTCCATGAAAGTACAATAGATCACAACTGTTCTGCTAACATTATTAGGTATCGCATTATTTATTTCTTCATTATCTTTTCAATTTTAGTCCATACAACATGGAATTTATATTAACATAGACACTATCAAGAAACTGCATCTCTGTTGCAACAAAATAATAAATACTATACATTTTTTGTCTTTTCTCCATATTCAAAATTGATAGATTTACAGTACAAGTCCTTCAGTAAGCCTGCTATTCAAATTGCTTAGAAGAAAGCATTATGAGATTGTGTAGTATTATCAGAATATTTTAAAGATATTAATAATATTGCATAAAATCAACATTTAATTAGATCAATGACTGTACATGATGCAATTGCAAAGGACAATTAAAGGTCATTAATAACAAAAGCGTATTTCATCTTTGGCTTAACCTACTCTTCAAAATTTTACTACTTAACCAATGTAGAACCAGTTCTCTATTAGACTGATCTTTAATTCAGTAGGGCAATTCTGCTAGGTAGCCCTCCAGCGCACTGTGAAAAGGATGAAGAGGGCAGGAACATATCCTTAAGGATATTTTGGGATAAAATGCATTGGTAATTTTGCATTAGACAAATTCAAGGTTGTTAAATGTAAATTGGGAAGTTTGAAAGCTTGAACCTCCTTAACAACTCTTGAAATGGATAGCAAAGCATCAACTGGGACTTAAAAGTGTCTTGGCATAAAATTTGCTTGACTTAAGACAATTTCCCTTATCAAAGTTGTTTTCAGTTTTCTTTACAGATGAAAAACACCAACTGTACAAGAAACACCTAGTGCTTCAACAGGGTGCCACAAAGCAGAATGGCCCTACTGAATTGAAGATAAACCTTCCATTACAAAACTTTGAATACTCATTTTATCTACTTACAAAAGTACATCACGTATGTAATAAAGTGAAAAAAATAAAAACCTCTTATGAAAGTGTAACAGAAAGCGTGGACATGTATGTTATTACTTTGAACTTACCTTCAGGTTCTTTATCCTTTGATACATCTTCAGTCTTACAATATCTGTCTTGAGGCAGAACAAGTTTTGGGGAAGAAGAATTCACAACCAATGATGATTTTGCCACTTTACAAGCGGATTGATCAGATGTACTACTGGGAGGTGGAGATGGTTGTTTAATAGGAACAATTGCGATGAGATTCGGGTTGACTCTATGACGTATAAACGGACCCTATTGTATTAAACAAAAAAATTCATTACTTCATCACAACACATTGTTGACATAACCAAACTATTTTCAGTAAAATATGTTAGCATCTTACATTACGCATATGTCTTCCTCGATGCATTCCTCCTCTGTTATAATCATTTCTGGGCCGATGAGCGACTGGAGGAAGAGATGATGCTTCTGACTGCGGTGGAATTACAGGGGCAACCCACTGAGTGGGGGCATTCTGAGGAGGAGAAGCAGGCTTTGCTTTCAGCGTTTGCAGAGCCGCCAGCCGCAATGCTTTCAAATCTTCGTCATCGTCATCTTCGAACCCTTGCTTCATTAATAAAATAAACAAGATTAGTACTAGATAATTTACTTCCAATGTACTTCGAAAGTATGTCAGGAGAAAGTTAAAAATGCCATAAGTTGTTACAGAATACGTTCAAAATATTAGCTACACAAAAGGAAATGGGACTACAAAATTCATGTAACATTTCTTACCTGGGTTCTTAATGCCATTTTCATTAATAATTAGTCTCGCAAATGCGAGTTTCTATGCGCGTATAACTGAATGCTAGTATCACCGCCACTAGCTACTCCATGATGTTTCTGCGGGTGCAGAATGAGCAGAATGGTGACGATGGTGACCAATGAATGCCATCAGCAAAGACAGGGTGCACAGAAAAAAATATGTACAAAACACATTAAATCATGCACCCGTCATTCACCTATTTCCACACATAGCAAGTTGCACTGTAGATTGGCACAGAACCACCTAAATTAGTGGTACGCCTCGTAAAAACAGAGACGCTTCGCAAAAACCATAGATACGACGTCAGAAAGTACCTTTAGTTTCTACTCTGACAACTTGGAGCGCTAAAAACGCAAGCGAACCCACGGTGCGCAACTTGCGCGTTCGTTAGCACTAAGTGCATCAAAAGAATTGTAATTTAGTACATATCAATAAACTAATGTACAATTACTCTTAAAAATTTATTAAAATAATTAAATATCATATTATACATAGTTAATAATTTATTTTCGTTAAATGATAATGTTTTAAGTGTACTTTTGAATGCAGTAGTCTCATCTTCTGTCACCATAGGCGAATCAAAAACCGCCGATTCACAAGTGGTTTTGAATGTCGATATGCTTTTCAGATGCTTCAACGCGATTTTTTCAGTTTGATTCAGAGATCGGATTCAAATTAAGTGAAAATTTTCCTCATTGAGATTTTTCGACTACAATAGAATTGCAACGAAAAAAAAAAAAGAGAAACTTACGTGTATGTTGTGTAAATTACGATAATCAACACGTATTCTTCAAAAACAACCTTGGAACACAGCACAAAAAATTCTCTGCAGCAGTAAAAACTTAGCTTTAAAACAATAGAAAGATTTATTACGAACCTTCGGAGAGGGAGAGTAAAACAAAAACTGTTTATGTAGCTGATTTATGATCTCGACTACTCTGTTTTGTACTATTTTCTGGCCTAGTCACCACTATAAGTCTTGAATCAGTGATGCAATGATGATGAATATTTCTCGTAATATTATGTTAAATATTTTCTATTACTTTGTAAATAATAAAAGTAAAAGAACTTTGCCTTTTTTTCTCTTAACACATTAACGGAACAAGTAGACTGTCTTGTTTTCATGACGTTTTAAACCAATTATAAGGAAAAAATTATTTAAAATTTGAAATAGAAAATTATTAGTTACACATACATGTGCAAATCCTTGTGAATTCCTAGTAATCAAATTTCTCTACATCTAACTGCAATGATGTTAATTTAAAAAAATCATTTCATTTCCTCCTGCAATTCTTTCGAAAATGTGTTTCACAAATAAACTTTGGGATATTTCTTTACAATCACACGAAATAACAAACGCAAATTTTATTTTTCAGAAGCTACAACACTTTGAATCTCTCGGAATTAGTACATAAAACTAATTTCGCATGTAAATAATGCAATTTCATTTATGTAAACGATGGTTGCGAATGTTTTTGGAGTATATCAGTCCTCTGAACGTTTGAAATATTATATTTTCATGAAAGTAGATGTTTTTCAAAAACATCATGAATGAGATAAATTATTAATATTTTAATCTAGCGAAAAACAGTTATTTCTAAAAAAAGCTCCGAAGACATTGTTTTCCTATTCGAATTTCTTAACTAGCTCCCTAATACTTTACAATATTCGTCCCTATTTATATAACTAACATAACATAAGAAACTAACATAAGAAAAACACTACTATCATAAAGCATTTAAAAACGGTTTTATAAGCTTTAGTAATACGTTTATGCCAGTTGAGGATGTGACAACATTGTTAAATGTAGATTAATTTGTCATAAACATCGAACAAATATAGTTCCGCAACAATAAAGTAGGCGCGTTATTAAAAGTTGAGTTGAGCCATGCAAGTATCCGTGAACCAATAAGGTTTATGAATTTTCTGTGTCTACGGTCGCAGGCGAAATACTATAGTGATATTATTGTTGAAGTCTTACCAGTATCAGCAGGGTACTTATTACTATACTCTCTGACCAGTATAGTTTTGTATTGCCTGGACATGATTTTACAAGAGACCGCACTACACATAAAAAACAGAAATGTGTGCAAACAGGACGCAAAAAAGGAGCAAACAAGAGAAATATGAAGCGGTTGAACAGATATAATTACTAAGCTACGGATTTTTGTCTATTTGCCTATTTTTTCCTTCAATGGAAAACGCAATATTTTTGTTACTTATTCATTTTGAGACTATAGGAGTATTACTTGCAAATTTTGTAGTGCCTATAAATGCCTATTTCACTAATAAATGCCTCTCCTGTGTTTAAATGCCTAAATGTTGACTTTTCTCGAATATCTTTATCAAAAAGCAATTATCCTTAATATACAACTTTTAAAAACTTATACTCTTTTTCGTTTTTCTCCTACAGAGTCCAGAGAAATCGATCAACTATCGATAAATCCATTCCGTTTTATTACCACCACAGTGCGGGTATTTCCTATTATGAAACACAAAATCGTTGGTGTAGTCAAATTATTTTTTACTTCGAATTTTTAAACAATTTTTTACTGAACATTTTTTTTCTTAAAAACTTTACACCAGAATTTTCCAAATTACTCCAAACTCTTTACTCCAATTTTTTTCTTAACATTTTTTCCTCGTATATATCAAAGGACGGTATAAAAAGTGATGTCGTTTCCATTCTTCACGAACTCTGTGTTTTCAAAAATTGTCAAAAGTTAACATTGCAAAAGTATTGAATTAAAATATTTTGGTCTTAAATTAAATCTGTTTTAAAAAATCAGCTCTTTAAAAAAGGTCAAGTATATCTTTTTAAAAAACACGATATTTTTGCAGAATTTCTGCTTGAAATTAATGCAAATCAAAAAACATTCTCAAAACCCATTACAATTTTTTTCAAATTTTCCCACCGGATAGAAAGAGGGGCCCTTAAAAGAATGACGCAATCTAATTTTGGTTGAACTACGTGAATTTTTAAAATGGCAAATTTTGAAATATATTTCAGATATATTGCGAGAAAGTATGTGTTGTAACACCACTGATCACAAAATTTGTGTTTTGCATGGTGATTAAAACCATACAATATTTTCAATAATGTTTAAATTAAATGCGAGAAAAAATATCATACTGTGCGGCATTAGAGTATCAGCTTGCATTTAATGAAAAGCAAAACGGTAGCTACTGCGATTTCTCCTTTTTATCCGAATTGCCCAACAACGAATGAAAGGATTTATTTATTTATTTTATGTCAAAAGACAGTTAAAACTGCGTATGATGTGCTATGGGGAAAAGTGATTTCTACGAGGATTTGTCAGAACAATGATGAAAGTAAATATTCCATGAAGGTAACTACATTATGTTTACTTCAGAAACTTGCTAGACAAGTACATAAATAAGGAAAAGAAAAAGTTATAGTGCCCTTTTAATTGCCTATCTTACATTTTTAAACGCATATTTCGTCTGCCTATTTCTACAACTTTTTGTGCCTGTAAATTCGCAGCTTAATAATTACTAAATCAGAGAAGAAAACCAATGGCAAGGAGCGGCATCTCGAAACTTTTCATCTTGAAAAATAACTGAACTTTTACAATTTCAGAGGTTTTAATGAAAATCGGAGCTACATCATATTTATAAATGCATTTTCCCTTATTTGAGGGGGGGGGGGAAGCAAAAAATTGCAGCCCTTTTTCAGGAAATTTGCACAATATCACGTGTGTTACATAAGTAGGTACCTTCAAAAATTAAAATATCTAAATGATACCAGTAATGGAACTATTACTAAATATTATTTTATCGTATTTCCCGAGTTTGAGCTCAAAAGCTTATAATCTGTAGGAATTATGCGAGGCACATCCATCTGTCCACGGAGACAGGCATTCCAATTTTGGTATACAAAAAAAACTACATACGTGGATCTCCTCGCCACTTGCTCCAGTCTCAACTAACACTAAAACAGCACTAAGATATCGTAATCCTGATGTAATTTTGCTACCGAAAATTTGAGATCGGATTATTGGTGAGATTCCAATATTTTTGTAAAAGGAGAAGCAATTTATTAAAGAACCGGTTTGGTAAGATAGTTGTGTTTGAAGTACTACGTACACTGAAGAAATGACAATCATTAACAAGATTCACATTTACTAATGGTCATTCTATTGTTTCAATTTTATTATATTTTTATTAGCTGTTCTTTGAAGTAATATTGTTGCACATGATGGACGACATACATTTTGAACAGTGAAGTAAAATATAATGTATAATATCTATACATACATTATAAATAATATAATTAAAATAAACCGTTCCACTTTAAATTTTGGACATTCGGATGCCTTTATTGTAGTACTTCTTTGTACTTAAATTTTATTTACATTGTAGTTTTTCAAATCTACAAATCATCTTCTCCAAACGTCACATAGATTTTTTGACTAAATAAATAAATGTAATTATTTAGTATTGACTCGACTATCCCGTATCAATCATAAAGTTTATTTCGCTGTAATTAGCAACATCGGCTTTTATATTATCCTGTGGAATAAAAAAAACTATTTCACTAATTCTAATGGTCATTCTATTGTTTCAATTTTATTACATTTTTATTAGCTGTTCTTTGAAGTAATATTGTTGCACATGATGGACGACATACATTTTGAACAGTGTAGTAAAATATAATGTATAATATCTATACATACATTATAAATAATATAATTAAAATAATTAGATATACTCTTTGATTAAAATAAAGAGTTCCACTTTAAATTTTAGACATTAAGATGTATTTATTATTGTACTTCTATGTAATTAATGTTTTATTTACAGTGTAGATTTTAGTGCTTGATAACTCTTTATCTCCCTACCAATTCGAATTTTGTAAATAGCAATGAGTCAATTTACTTACATATCCCTGACAACAATCACATTTAAACAAAAAAGTTCTAAGATGATTTTGTTTGAACAATAATATACAATATTTCGATGTTTTATGCTAAGTTTCCAGCTGGTGGAAATGGTTAAAATTATGAATGCTGTTAGGTATTTAACTAAATACACTAAGTATAAGATCTGAATTGTACGTGTTCATTTAGCTTATTTACAAAACATGGCACTACTTATACTCGCGCGGTAACAGCTACTAGCCGCCAAAGAATATATCTCGATCTGAACATAGTCACAAGGCTTTATCAAGGCTGGTCACATTATCAGAATATACATAGCTACTCGAAAGCCAGTTCAATACACATCTCTTCCCTCATAACATGACATACGATCCTTGTATCGCGACCGTCACACAATCAATCGACTGGATCGCGACAGACTGTTGGGTGTTCCTGGCGGATCCTCTCGAGGCGTTAGTTCAACTCTTCTCGGGCTGGCCACTTCCCGCAGGTTCGTAGTTCCCTCAGCGCGAAGTTCTGGATCCTCGTTGAACGACGGTCGCTCTAAACTATCTTGAACAATTCGGTCAGGACTATGGGAAAAGAATGGCATTGTCTGTGATTCCGATACAGGAGTCTGAATGATTTGAGATGGGACAGGAATCACTGGCGAATTAATTTGGGTTTTTGTTTATTCTGGTCCACGATCTGTTTATTCTGGTCTTCTTCAGAATTCTCAATTCTTCTCAGCTGATCAACATGTCGTTTGATTATGTTACCATTGGGTAGTTGAATGGTATAAGAGAGTGGTCCTGTGCAGTCATGAACCTTGCTTTGCAACAGTTTTGGACTCATCGGTTTGAAATTGCGGAAATAGACCAAATCAGCTGTTTCAAACAAGCGTAGTTTCTGTGTCGCCACTTTGCTTTGTTTTCCCATTGCAATGCATATGGATTTTATCGAGAACTGTTCGCAGCTTCCTTCCCATCAAATGTTCAGCAGGCGTCTTCTCTGTATGTACATGCACTGTGTGTGTTGTCGAAAAAGTAATCTGTGCATCTGCAGTTCAGCATCTCCTTCCTCCAATTTCGTTAACATCGTAGTTTGGACCATACATTCAGCCTGCTCATTGCTCGATGGATGATATGGTGAAATTGTACTGTATTTGATCAGGTTTCTGTCATAAAATCCATGACGTTCTTTCGAATCAAATGAACGTCCGTTATCTGGGATAATAAGATCTGGTATTCCCATTCTTGCAAATATTCTCAGTGAACTCTGGATGGCTTGAGCAGATGACATCGATTTCATAATGTCTACTTCTAACCACTTGGACATCGCGTCGACTACAATCAGGTATACTTTTCCTTTGTGAGGGCCAGCAAAATCAACGTGCAATGTAGACCAGGCATTTTTTTTTCGATATTCCGACGAGTAGCTTTAGGTGGATTATTTGCATGAATTAAGCACTTTTTACACTGATTTACAGTTTTCTATGACCTTGTCTATGTTTGATCACCATACATAGCTCTAGCACAAGCTTTCATGGCTACGATTCCTGGGTGATTGGCATGCAGTAGTTCCAAAACTCGTTCCCTAGTCACCTCTGGTGCTATCAACTGATTTACCCACAGCAGACAATCCTTGTGTACTGAAATTTCCATTTTCTTCCGTTGGAATGGTTTGTACTCTTCAGGAACTTCCGTGGTTGGCCACTGATGCCAAGTCCAGTATCGAACTCTTGACAGAATTTCGTCCATTGTTGTACATTCCCGGATGTCTTCTTTCGGAATTGGCCTTTTCTCAAACTCCAATAAAAGGAT
Organism: Teleogryllus oceanicus; assembly: GCA_964035755.1. NCBI lineage: Eukaryota > Metazoa > Arthropoda > Insecta > Orthoptera > Gryllidae > Teleogryllus > Teleogryllus oceanicus. The sequence goes on from CAXIVR010000006.1 coordinate 17,130,927, forward strand.
GTTGCCTGGAAGCGTCAACTCATCTTTATCCGATGTCAGTGGCAAGCGACTAAGGTATCATTTCTATTTTCTTTTCCTTTCATGTCGTCCAAATTGTAATCGTAAGCACTCAGAATTATACACCATCGTTAGTATTTGAGGCGATAAAACAGCTGGGATCGGATTTTTAAGACTTAACTGTCTCAAAAGAGGTCTATGATCTGTTGTAATTGTGAATTCTCGTCCTGCATCATATTGGTGAAACTGTTGAACTCCCTCAACGAGAGCCAAAGCCTCTTTGTCTATTTGCGCGTAGTTGGTTTCTCCACGCCCCCTCTCGATGTGCCAAATCTACTCCGAATCCATACAGAGAAGCGTCGCAGTTCAAAACCAATTTCTTTGACTCGTAATGGAGCACGATTACCTCCAAACTCACCACTTCTTTTAATTTGCAGAAAGCATTTTCATGAATTACAGTCCAGTTCCAGGGTTTGTCTTCGAATAATCTGTTCTATGGCTCAATAATTGTCTATTTATCTTCGAGGAACCTGTTATAGAAATTTACCATTCCTCAAAACGACTGTAACTCTTCTTTATTTGTGGGTCTTGGCGCATGCTTTATAGCTTTCACTCTATCCTCTGTAAGCCTCACTCCTTGTTTACCGATAAGAAATCCTAAAAACTTGATTTCTTTCAATCCAATCTTGCTTTTATCCTTTTTAAATGATAATCCTGCACCCCGAAGTTTGTCCAAAACTCTTCTTAAATTTTCATGTTCCTCTTGATTCCTTCATAAAACAATGATACGAGTATCATCCAGATACGCTCCTGGAATCGAAGCCAGCAACGAGTGCATGCTTCTTTGAAAAATTCCAGGACAAACCGATGCTCCAAACGGTAACCTCTTGACTTTGAAAAGCCATCGATGTGTATTAAGGGTAAGTATTTTCGCTGTTTTGTCGTCAACTCTGACCTGTTGATATGCTTGAGATAAATCCAACGTTGAAAACACAGTAGGAGACGTCAAGAGAGTTAGCATCTCTGTAATTGTAGGTAATGGGTATGAATTCTTTAATGCCCGATTCACTGTGCTTCTGTAATCTCCACATAATCTTATCTTCCCGTCGCCTTTTCTTTGTGTAATCAGGGGTGTTGCCCACTCCGAGTAATCAGTTGGCTCCAAAACTTCCTGTTGAATCAGCTTTTCCAACTCCCTCTCGACCGCTGGTTTTAAAGCAAAAGGAACTTGTCTTCTTAAAAAAAAACTGGTGTTGCATCCTCTTTCTATTCTAGTTTCACAGGACCCGTTTTTCTCGAAACACAGTAGGGTATTGTTGAAACATTGGAAGATGGTTCGCTTGTAGTGTTTGAGTCTTGCTGTCCACGTTGTGCACTCCCTGGACTGAAATTCTCAGTTCTCGAAACCAATTTCCTCCCAACAAATCCCGACCACCGCTTTAAGTATTTGGTGATTTGTTGTTACTGTGCTTTCACAACTGTTTCTCTCAGAATATCAATTTTTTGGTGTGTCCAGATCTGCAAGCTGAGCGGTGATTTCTGAAGAATTTCATTCCCCTGACGAATTTGCTCCCATGTTTGTTTGTTTATAATCGTGCAAACTGCATGCGAGTTCACTTCCATCTTGACCCCGTTGTCGTTAATTTTAAATTTGCCACGATTTTCTCCTGCTCCCCCACCGCATGTATTGCATTCGATATAAACAAATTGCATTCATCTTCCGCTGCATTACAATCCACCCTTTTTGTATTATTCTGGGCTCGTTGTCCTTGGTTGTCATTTTTCTTTTTAAAACATACTTTGACGATATGCCCTTTCTTCTTACAGTAATGACATACTACTCCTTTGAATTTACAATTTTTTCCATCATACACTTACCCACAATGGTAACAAAGTTCGAACGCTTTACTAGAATTACTTTCTTGATTATTTTTGTTTTTTGAGATTTTACAAATCGAATTTCCTGTCCCATTTCTGACATCAACATTTTTCCTTGCCGCCTCCGCTGCTACAGCCAGCTCTAAAGCTCGGTCAAAAGTAAGGTTAGGTTCCGAAAACAATTTGTTTGTAACCCTTCGTCGGCAACTCCACATACTATTCGATCTCTCAACATTTTATTTAGTTACGTAAAATTGTAAAATTTGCGAAGATCGGCAACAAAATCTGCTATTGATTCGTCTTTCTTCTGTACTCTTAAAATAACTCTTCTCGTTCCTAATCTCCTCGTCACCAGATTGTTAGGTATTTAACTAAATACACCGAGTTTAAGACCTGAATTGTACGTGTCTATTTAACTTATTTACAAAACATTACACTACTTATACTCGTGCGGTAACAGCTCCCCCAAAGAATGTATCTCGATCTGAACACAGTCACAAGGCTGACCACATTACCAGAACATACATAACTACTCGAAAGCCAGTTCAATACACAACAAATGCCACTCGAGAGTTTATATCTGTGACTTGGTGCAAGAAGGGTCAATGTCAGATTTTCGTGATTTTCGGTTTGAATCGCCAATGTGTGCTCTATAGCCCCTTCGTTAAGGGCAAGAAAGTCAAAGTCAAAAGTCGATCCTAGTATCTCTTAATTTCATATTGATTTACATTGGCCTACGATTGTTTGGTCATTTCCATTGTGTAAGAAAACCACATTCTGTAAAACGTTGAATATTGACCTTGGGCCTTCTTGCACCAAGCCACATTTCACCTCTTAAAATCAACGCCTTCTGCTCCAAATGCCACTCGGGGAGCTAAACTTTTGTATTTGTGAATAAAAAATTTTACTTTCTTGTACCGTAAATTACTTTTGTTTCTTAGCAATAGCGCTCTAAGGTCCATTTAGTTCTCTTGGTTTCTAAATAATCAGGCACATGGGAGAAGAAAAATCATGATAAACATGAAATTTTTAAGGATTTTCTAGAGAATTACCGGACGCAAAAATAATAGCTCAAGAAGATTATTTGAAAACGATCCTTTCAGAAGAAAATTAAGAGCGAGATTTTTTCAAATACATATGACGATGCGCGAGGAATTGTGAAAAAATCTCGTCGTTAAGAGACAAACGGTAGACAAAAAAGAAAGAAAGAAAGAAACTAGTGGTGCTACAGAAAGGCACAGATTTTCTCGTAGTAATGTTTTCTAATTTCTTTGGTATGGTCTGGCTTTACGGTCTTGCCCTATCCTCTTGCCAGCTGCCATCTATCGCCGCCCAATGTACATTTAACAAAAAAACAATTCTCAACTTTTTGCTTTCCTAATAGTAGAATCGAAATATTACTTCAAGAATATTAAAGAATAGTAAAACATCGTCCTAAATAGAAATTTTCATTCAAAAATTTAGAGCCGTTTTAAGAAAAGGACGTTTAAGCGTTGCTGTACATGTGAAATTTGACGTTCTTTTTCACAGGAATCTATTGAGTGTTCGAAAAACTGCATTTGAAGCACTTCCACTTACAAATGCAATAATGTATACAAATTGATGAAAATGTGCATATTAAGGGGACGTAAAGGTATTTTAAAAAATTACATTTTAATTTGTGTAAAAACAAGAGAATACACCAAAATGAATTTTACGTCATATTAAACAATGCAATTAGCACTATCCACACGAAAAGTTTGAAAAAAAAATGGAGTCATTTTTGAGAAAATGACGTTTGAGCGTTTCTGAAAATGCGGAATTTTGAGCTAATTTTTACATAAAATTGTTGAGTTTTCGAGAAACTTTACGACATTATTTACAGCACATGTACTCAAAAATACAATAATGTAAACAATTTGTGATAATGTAAATATTAACGACGTGAGAGACAAGTCAAAACAAATACATTTTTGCAATTTAAAGATAAGGAAAGATGGCGTTTATGTCATCTTATAGTAAATTTAGCACAATCCCTACCAAAGGTTTAAAGAAAAAAATGGAACGGTTTTGGGGAAAATATTGTTTTTTGTTTTTTGTTTTACTTTCTCGCGTTTAAAAAGAAGGAAACGTCTTAGGAGAAAGTTATGTAATGCTGCGCGAAAAACTTTTAATTTTCGCCAGAAAAATTTTTATTACAGGTTCCTGGTCATTTTAATTTTATATTAGTACATACGTGAAACAATACAGCGTGATGAATGCTGGTGCGTACTTTGGGGAGAAATGTATTCTGCGAACGTTTTCATTAATTCTAGTTAACCCTAAGATAGGGTCAATTAAGTCTAATTCTAATTAACCCTAACTTAACCCATTTACATTTTGGATTCTGAATGCAGATGGAAACGATACGTTTGTTCTTCGAGTAGTAAAAACCATTGGGGTAAATTTTCTCAGGAGTGAAAACGTATAGAGCATTTAGTATCACATGTTCAGACAAGGAGTAACGTGTAATTCGTGTTCAAACGAACATATTAGGAAAATATTACAATACTATAGTGTTCAATAATTACTATTATATATTTTGCGATTTACTTACATTTATTTGCCATCTCTACCTGTATCGTATTATTTATTGACTTTTAATTATTTTACTTTCCCACATACTGCTTACGCAGAATATTGTAAGGCTAAAAAATTCTTCGGAAATGATTGTGAATGTCATGCACACATTAACAATGAATTCAATGCCAGAAATATGTTTTCATTTAAAGTTTTGAATAAAAAATCTTTGGTTGAAACTATTTAATTTTCGCACCCAATGTTGTACAATTTCAAATGAGTTTTACAAAAAAAGATGACTCTGATGTGTTAATTCGGAGAGAAATTGTGGTATAAATAGTATAACATAACTGTGGGGGAAATACTTCTGAGCAGTGGGCTGATGCTGAAGAATTATTGCAGTGCCCGAACATTACCTTCGGTAACCTTAAAATGGAAGGACCAGACAGTTTTAAAATAGGAAGGGGAACTGTCAACCTTTGGAGAGACTAGAGATGGGCTTAACAGCTTTTCTTCAATAGCTGTTATCACAAAAACAGCTGACTCGTAATAGCTGTTAATAACAGTTGAAAAATAAACACGTCCATGACCAGCAACCTAACATGGCCGACTGCTAAGAGTTAAAGCAGTTGTAGCGACGACTAAGAGTTAAACCACGCAAAACGAATAACGTAGCACCGTAAAGCTTGTGCAACTACCTTACGGCGCTTCCTTGCATTACTTTCGCAAACATGTTTCGACAGAGAAGCAGCTGATATGAACGAGACTGGATTAACTGCCAAGGATGAATAGTAATTCATATAATGTGTAGGGAATGTGTATAGAATATAGAATATTACTAAAATGAAAGTGATTCTGGTTCAGATTACAAATATTCTTTCAATTATGCAACTTATGCATAGTGAAGTGACGAGTGCCAAAAATAATGAGGAGAAACAGTGTTTTTGCTTACCTTTAGCTAAAGTGTTAATGACTATCGAATATCAAGTATTATAATGTGAGTTATTTGACCGTAACTCATTTTATTTTATTGGACCTAGGGAAATATTAGTTGATCTCACATAAGCAGCAATGGGACAGAAATAAGTTAACATATTGGACGGACATAATTTATTTATTTACTTATTTATTTATTTATTTATTTATTTATTTATTTATTTATTTATTTATTTATTTATTTATTTATTTATTTATTTATTTATTTATTTATTTATTTATTTATTTATTTATTTATTTATTTATTTATTTATTTATTTATTTATTTATTTATTTATTTATTTATTTATTTATTTATTTATTTATTTATTTATTTATTTATTTATTTATTTTTTATTTATTTATTTATTTATTTATTTTATTTATTATTTATTTATTTATTTATTTATTTATTTATTTATTTATTTATTTATTTATTTATTTATTTATTTATTTATTTATTTATTTATTTATTTATTTATTTATTTATTTATTTATTTATTTATTTAACGTCAAAAAACAGTTAAAAACTGCGTATGACGTGCTATGGGGAAAAGTGAATTGTGTGCACATTTTCAAAATTCTGTGATCCCTACACTAAGTCATATACTACTTAAATTTGAATTTTGAAAGGGAGAAAAAAAAAAATTTTGAGAAAAAAAAAAAAACTCCCATGTAATAAAATCTATTTTCAAGGATAAATAGCAATAAATTTTGAATTTTGAAAGGGAGAAAAAACAAAAAACTCCCATGTAATAAAATCTATATTCAAAGATAGAAAGCAATAAATTTTGGCTCTTATTACTTCCTGCCGCGACAACATGAAAACGATAATTTGAATAATTGTATTTCCCACTGAATTCTAGAAGACGTGCACAGAAAATGAAGTTACATTTATGTCCAGAAGCAAAACAAGGGGCCATCTCAGCATTTGCTCAATGGATCAGGGAAACTGGACGAAAAACCTGATCGAGATGGGGGTCATTGACCCTGTACAATAGTTGTAACAGGTTGTTTATACTCATTTATACAGTTCAAATGGTAAATAATGCATTATGTATCATTGTTAAAATTAATGTTACTTTTCTTGTGATGCTCAGTATAGTCTCTAATTGTATAGAAACAGTTATGCAGCAGAAACGATTTCACTTGGGATTTAAACTTTTCTATTGAATTTAATCGTTTAATGTCATCTGGCAAAGTGTTGTAAAATAATGTACATGTATTGTATGTGAATTTTTTGTAATGAGCTGTTGATACTGTCACCTGATGAATATGATTTCTACGTCGAGTGTTATAGTAATAGACTTCGGCATTTTCTGAAAATATATTCCCGCCCTTGAGCAAGTCATTTTTGACAAAAACCACTGATTCGTAAATAAGAAGACACGGTAATGGTAGAATTCCTAGACTAATGAAGAGAGGCTTACATGAATCACGTGGGTGGGATTTGGTTATTATTCGTACAATTCGTTTTTGTAATCTAAAAGTCTGGGAGCTATAAGATGTATTTCCGCAGAATATTATGCGATATCTCAGGCGGAATGAACATTCGCGAAGTATACACAACGAGCAGTATGAAGGCTGACTGAATTTGCAAGAATTCTGAATGCGTAGCATAATTCATTCCGTTTACTATTAATTTGTTATTTCGGACTGGTTTAAAATTAAAGCATAATGAACTTAATTTTTTCAATTCATTTAAATGGACGTTCCATTTAAGGTTTGACTGAATTGAGAGACCTAAAAATTTTGTTGCCTTAACATCAGTCAATGGTACACTGTTCATTTTCAATGGGGCACAGAATTGTTTATTTGAAATGGAAAACTGTATTAAAACCGTTTTCTTTCCGTTTACTATTAATTTGTTATTTCGGAACCAATTTGAAACATCTGATATTGTACTATTTACTGTTTCTTTATTGCAAAGGATGTTCGTATCATCCGCAAAGAGAACCGTTCCGTTTCGAATCGTCGAGGGCATATCGTTTACGTAAAGTAGGAACAGAATAGGGCCTAAAATCGATCCTTGAGGAACTCCACATGCAACGGGCAAAGAGTCGGAAAGGTGCGTACGTAATGTTCCATCATTCCAGAAAGGTATTTCAACTATCTGAGATCGTTGTTTAAGGTACGAACATAACCAATCTAGAGCAATACCACGAATTCCATATGAAGGTAATTTGGAAAGTAAAATGTCATGATCAATGACGTCAAAAGCTTTTGAGAGATCTAAAAATAATCCAATAGGTGCCTCGTTTTGATCCACATTTACGTCCAGAAGCAAAGCAAGGGGCCATCTCAGCATTTGCTCAATGGATCAGGGAAACTGGACAAAAACCCGATCGAGATGGGTTAAAAGGATGGGATTTAAAGGACAAACATCTTGTTGTAGTGTATACAATAAAATATAAAAATATTGTAGCACATGGTGTGCAATAATGACGAATTATGTATTAACGAATCTATAATTGGAACACTGGCAAATCATGATTGATTAGCTACAGTGAAGCTGCTATCGTACAAAATGGTTGTCACAAAAACTTGTAGTAGTTCGAATTAGGCCCAGCAGTTCTATGCATTTCAACCGGTAACAGCCAATAACAGGATAAACGAAATAACTGTTATTTCGCGTAACAGTTACGAAACGTTAACGGTTAAGAAATAACAGTTTAGCTGCTAAGAGTATACTATGCTATGGAGAGACTGCATGCAGGAAGTGCCACCATGAATGGGAACATGAAAGAAACACAGCAATTTCAGTATGTATATATTGAAACATACCCCTAACTGCTACAATTATTGGGCGATTCGTCGTAACCCGTTTCCAAATTTCTAATAACATGGGCGCCAGGAAAAAAGGTTACGATAATATTTTAACTATTATTACTCTAGTAAAAAAAACTTAATATTATCCCTCTAGCTGGGTCGATGGGTCACGTCAGAAATAATCGCTATTATCTATTAATAGCCGATTACCCGATCTGCCATCTATACAGAATGGCGAGGAATCTGAAAACAGATTTGATCTAGCTACTTATTAGCTTGAATTGGCCAATGAAAATCATTTTATATTGCTTTCAAGAGAAACTTAATGTTTATTTCTATCAATGTAGCAAATTAAAATGTAAAAAAATGACATTGAGAACTTTCTTAGTCATATTCTGGTTCGAACCTTATACGGCGATTCTGGTCTTCGTGTGCTCTCGATTGGTGGTTCCTCGAAGAAACGCCTTCCCTTCCTGTCTGAAGCTCCGAAATCCCGAAGTCCAATTACCACGAATTTTCTGCTCTTCTTTAAAAACGAACACCGCCGATTCACCGCTTCGTACCACTAAAATATTTGTTCTAGCACCACTATATTATGTCTGATACCCGTTCTCACCGTCTACATATCCTGTGCTTTTATGATTACACAGCAAACAAGTCTCTCAGTTCTATCTTCCGTTTATAGCAAGAAAATATGCAAAGTCCCGTATCGTTTGTGAACCGCATACATTTATAAGTTCAAAAATGATTAGAGTTCACTCGCGAAAAACTCCAAGTCTTATTTTTATGCACAGCAAAATATTCGGAACTCGACACGTTCCCCAAATCTTAGAAGTATCACAAGTTCACTTCTGGTTCTGCCACGAAAATATTCAGAGTCCGAATATGTCCCTCAAATCCGATTCTTGCTCCACCACACGAAAATATTTCAGAGTCCCAACACGTATTGTAGACCCCCGAAATTTTTGTAAGTCCTAACATGCACAAATTAATCTATTCGCGAGCGAACTGCTCACCGTCACGACATGCGACCGAATGAATTTTATCCTCCCTTTTAAAACCCACAATGCCTCGCCTTTCTTTTATTTCGACAAAATGCCCAAACTTCCGTTTTAATAATCCGTCGACGCTTCTTCGACCAATCCCCAAATCTCTTATATTTCCTCCTACTCACGCTGCCACTTCCACGGCCAGATGAATGTTTGTTTATCCTGACAACAACCACGATGTCGTTACTAAGGCGCCATATTGCCTATTATTTGCCCTAACCATTTCGCCCATTCACGACAAATAATCTGTAATAAACTTGTTCCCATATTGGTATGTCACAATATAATTAAACTATGAATAAGTACATTAAGGTGTAACTTTACGATTGCATCCCTTGTGAAGGCGATTAAATTTTTTGTAAGCACCTTGGTGCATAAAATTGGAATGATGTGAAATTGCTGACATTATCGTACAGCCAGAAATCAAGTAACACAGTGTACTTGTTCAGAGGAAAGGCACACAACTCATCTATTTTAAAAGTAAAGGAGCATAACATAACATATGGTATACAGTAACATCCATAATCAGGTGTGTCAGCGTTGATGTGATCTCGCACACGTTACAAGGTCTGACATCACGCCCTCAATGAATCTCAGCCAGCGAAAAGTGTTGGTGCAGATTCAGCGTGCAGTCTGTGCACGCACGCTGTTGACTCCAGATCCAATCATTATTGCCAACATACATTTTGGCAATGGAGAAATGAACACGGCCAGTGGCGGCTCGTGGGTATTCGCACGTTCGCATGTGCACACCCAAATTAATTCGGTGCCACTTCTCTTAAACATCTCTTAACAAGAGGGGAATACAAGTTCTCTCAGAGCGTTTACGAAACATGGTATTTCAAAACACGCGCCGTTCGGAAGCTGCGATTGCCGGTCCGTCCACCTTTCTTTAGTGAAAGCCTGCGGGAGCACACTCGGAAGAATGCGACCGAGGAAACGGCGTCCTAGGCTGCCGCGGGGCTGCAGGGGAAGGAGGGGGTACAACGGTGGCTTATGGAGGACTGGAGCAGTGCCCCACGCAGTGCTCTTTCTACGGCACCGGCGCAGTGGCGATCTCGGGAAATGCCTTGACGTGTCTCGAAGATATAACACTCTAGTAGCACAAGTTTTTAACAACAGTGTGACATTGAACGAAGAAAGTGTGAGATATATCTCCACTTAAATGAGCTTTCGCACTGGTGCGCGAAACGCGAACGCATTGCTGTGCAGTGTTGCATTCATAAAAATGTTAATTGTATATAATATGTGTATTCTGTTGTGTTTTCATGTGAATTGCAATTACAGAACCATTCCGAAGTATTCAAACCCCAAGTATTAGGCTACGTTTCAATGTGTTTCGAGAAACCGAAATCAGAGAGTTCGTTTTTCTGTCAAGAGTATTTGTGCAACTAACAATGAATAGCGTTGAAAATGTGAAACGTAAGAAATCAATGATTTCAATGAAAAAGCCATAGAAAAAAAATTGCTGAAAAGAAACAGTATGTGTGTGTGTGTGTGTGTGTGTGTGTGAGAGAGAGAGAGAGAGAGAGAGGGAGGAGGGGTGAGAGAGAGACAAGGAGAGAAAGGGGAGAGGAATGAGAGAGAAAGGGTGAGTGAGAGACAAGGAGAGAAAGGGGAGAGAGAAGAGTTAGAGAGAGATGAGAGAGGGAGAAAGAAGAGAAACGTTGCACACCCTAATGGCATGACCACGAGCCGCCACTGAACACGGCGCATCAATATGGCCATCATAATAGTTCACGACCGCAAGCAAAGTTAGTTCAATAGTTAACAGAATTGCATTGATAGAAGCAGCCTTGTATTACAGCCTATCGCAAAGATATTAAAATTGTTGCGTGAATGCGGAACACCGTTCACATTTAACCACAAAAATTCAGTAATTAACAGAGTTGCATTGACAGAAGTAACATTGCACACACAATCAATCGCAAAGATATCAAAATTGTTGCATGTAACTGGCGTGAATGCAGAACACTGTTCACACGGAATCGGAGACAGCAGACACACATCTGCTGCGCGTAAAAGTTTTAGCCCAACTGCCCGAGCTGTGTTACACAGCGGGCGTTGTGTCCGTTGGCAGTCTGGACCAATAAGAATCAAGAAGGAATTCAGTGAATTAAATAATTTGGAAATTAAAGCAATTTAAATAATTTAGAAATTAAAGATAGGAATTTATGTGATCCGCAAGATCAACAAATTGGTTCTGATGACACAATCCCAACAGTGCGCCAGGGCAATGTTGTCGATTCGGGGAATGCGGAGCACTGCAATGCTGTAACCAGAGGTCTGAATGATGATGAAATGCGAGACAAGTCCTCCTGATCAGAGCCTCTGCAGAGATAATGGTGAAGTCTCTGAACGATCTTGGTTGGAAATTACAATGAAACTGAAGCAAAATTTGTGAAGAAAGGACGCCCGGATTGCGTTCATATATATATACATAAATACGATTTATCCACTTTATCGTTACTAGAGCCCATCAATAAGTCTTTGTGTCGAAAATTCGCCGTTTTCCGACCCACGATTACAAGTCATTCTCTTCTTACATATGCCACCATGCTGGTTAATTGTTACCTAATTGATGATTGGGAGCTGGGCCACTCTCTAATGAGAGGAGTGGGATTTTACAACAAAGGTGAGGGAGCCCTGGTTTAGACATTTGATTGAGAGACACACACTTGTCATAACCTATTCATTATAATATTAAGAAAATATAATAATCATGACTATATACGGCTGAAGGCCCTAAGAAAAGTCACACAGTAATATCAATATCATATTCCAATGTGCCGACCTGGATGGCCGAGGTGGCTAAAAGCGAGTACCGACTCAGCGCTTCGGTCCGAAGGGTCGCGGGTTCGAGCCCGCCTTGGGCATGGTTGTTTGTCCCTTGTTTATGTATGTGTTGTGCGAGGGCCTCGCGTTCTGCTGACCCAGATCAAAGGACCCCAAGTGTGTTGGTGTCTAGTCGAATATGTCGAATATGCATCCCACCGGGACGTAAAGGGTAACCGGCTGTAGGCTGGATAAAAACCCTAGAAAGAAAGAAAGATTTTCCAATGTACCCCTGATAATGCAGCGCTCATCAGAGAATCAATCTGACGTGGCCTCGTCTGTGACAGGTCCAACATGTCGACAAGAATTCGAGAACTAAAGAGAGGCCGTTCCTAGGGGGGCACGGGGGTTATGTGAGCTCGGGTAACGTCATTCGTGCTGAAGTGCGGGACGTGCGCCAATTCATGCTCAAAACCTTTGCGTCACAAGGAGTGCCCAAGCCTGTTCTTGATGACCGCAGTCCATTCCTGTTAGCTGCTGAGTAGTCAAGGCGTCAGCAAGTCGCGCCACAAGCATCCGTTTGCACTGTGCCCTCAGTGGCTTACGTGATCCGAACAGTTCATGCCCACGCCGTTTACTAAATACATGCCCATTTACAGAAAAAAAGAACTCCAAAAATAGATACCTCAAATAGAACAAGATAAAGATGAGAGTGCTGGATTCTCTCCGGTTGAATTACTTAACACTCGAAAACCGATATTGACTGCGGAGCCTTCCTTGCCAGTTTGTGATAAAAGGCGTCATGATTCCAGGCATACACCCGTTTCTTTTCAGGTTGAAGATAAAGTGCTACTTAAAGTATCCTTCCGGGAGCTCGGTAGAACAGGCAAGCTATCTCTTTAAGTTTTTTGGTCCGTTGTAGAGGGTTTCGGTTTGTTGTGGAGAGAACTTTTCCAGTGAATTATCTAATAGATAGTCCAGGAGCGAGAAAACTCACGCAAATAGTTCGTGTAGAATGATGCTCCTTCGTAGAAGGAGGGAATGAGAATGAGTCTGGGAATGAGACACTCATAGTCGCTCGCGAAGACCGGGCTATAGTTTAAGTCACTGAACGGCAAGGACTGAATTTTCAATGTGGCGTTATTGTGATCTACTTCCGGTTAAAACAACCAACTTTTGGAACTATGAATCCGACTACCTGCCGATTGATAGAATTCATACAGTTGATTGTTGTCCTCGTTTGTCAGGGTCAGGCTCTCTGCCATGGAAGAATGTTTTGTTATCTATTAATCCTTCTGTCTCGTCTTTCATTAAAGTGAAACATATCAACCGTAAACGAGCGTGAATTGAGTGAACAACTAATCGAAATGAGACTTCGTTTTCGAGTAATGGAATGGACGAGTTTTTTGTGCGAATAAAATATAACCTTCAAAGAGATCTCTTCACAACCTTCTGTGTTAATTACACAATTTAAAGTAAGTCCTAACTGTACATTAGTATTTCTCGTGTTAATACTGTTTGAAAGTATCAAAAACAAAATAGTGGAAGGATTTTAATAAAATGAATAATATTGGAAATGAGATATAATTAATTTTGTAGTTCATTTTTACCTGAGAGATACTTCCTCTGGCGGTCTTACTTCTTCTAAGTAACACGTTTCAATGCTTCTAATATAATGCGTTCTAATGTAACACGTTTCAATGTGTTACATGGACACTTATACTCAATACTTTAACAACTATACTTAAAAAATTTAACTACTATACTTAATAAAAATTAGTGAATCAATTGAAACTAGAAAAATACCACTCATAAAAAGTCGTTTAATAATGTTTTTTGTAGTAACATAGCTATTCACAACTGTGATAACATGCAATCATGTAGTAAATACATTGATTTAAGTAATTAGAACTCTGAAGATCAACTTCAACTCTTTTCCATTAGGTCAACTTCAACTCTTTTCCATTAGGTGTGTATTTGAAGTAAGTCCTAATAGAGAAACTAGCAGTACAGATAACGTATTAAATCACTTAAACACAGTCATGCAATACTGATAAGACTTCGCCGCGTCACTGCTCCTCGAGGAATATTTTGCGTGTATGATCACGCCATGCTCGTAACCAACCGATTTTAACAGCTCGAACCTTCTAGAACAAATATGAATACTCATCAGTGATAGGCTAATTCGCCAACCCTCTCCATGCGCCCTGTGCGCAGAAGTTCTGCAACGTAACTGCCGTCAGAACAAAATTCAGTTCAGGTCGAATACAACATCGCTCGCTGCTTTGAGCTCCGCGTGGGAATGTAAGTTTTTCCCATGTAGAAACTCTTTCAATGAAGCGTTAAGCTTCAAGTTTGTTTGATGTTCACGCTGAACATTAATGTCTCATTATGAGCGTAATTTGAACATAATACATAATTGTTAAACGAGAGTTAAGTTCCATTCTTTGAAGCGTGTGGCTTCTAACGTTTACTTTGTCAGTCTCACGCCGAGATTCAACAGTGTAAGATGTCTCAAATATAATTAATTGATCAACATTGTATATTCATGTATTTGTGACAGTGTCAATGGTAATGAATAAACGAGTTTGGTGCAGTCAGGTCTACATTCAATTGAAGCCGGAAGCAGTCCTGGTAACCTGAAATCCGTGAACTGCAAAAACTGAGCCATCAAAAGGGTTACAGATTGACAAGCACGAACTACGAAAATAAAATACAGTCTGTAGCAGATTCAGCCCGGGAGTTGCCGTGCTGCGAGTGCGACTACATACGAGGATCAGAACGGGTTTCAGGGGATTGTTTGCCTTTAGGGGAATGATAAACAATATGCAATGAGAATGAATATAAATTTAATTGCATAATAATTATGTATACAATTGGTTTTGGTTTATAGTTAGCCGGAGGACCATTGAAAGTTTATAAAGGTTTACTGACTGCTCTTCTTTCTTGAAGTACACTTGGGTTTAGCTTACTTACAGTTTTGTAGCAAGGAAGGCACCAAACCAAATCACTCGGCTGAGTGTGTCGTTGTCCGGGTGGCTCCAGGCAGTTCGGTGGTGCGGACTGACATGGGCGCGGACTCAGATGAACGGAGCTGCTGGTGGAGTTTGCCGTGAATTCGGCCAGGTGGCGGCTGCGGCCCGCGAGTGGCACGAATTTGAGGCAGGCTTGATTTGGCCGTACTAATCGCCATGATAGGCGAAGCAGGAACAGCCGACTCTGTTGAGTTTTGTTGGTCAGTCTGTTTAAGAAGTTCGGAGCAGTGTAGTTTGAGAGGTTCTGTTGATTCTCTCTGTCGGTTCTCTCATTCTGTCAATTCTGTCGATGCTATGTCGGTTGTCTCATTCTCTCTCTTCTCATTCTCAATTCCTCGTTCTGTCTGTCAATTCTCATTCTGCCATGACTTCTGTTATGTGGGAGCGAAGTTGCAGTATTTATTATATTGCGGGTGTGATTGAGGCCGTGGAGGGGAGAGTCACGTGGCTAAGACTTGGGCCTATGGTAAGGCGAGAAAGTGCCCGCGATCGGCTCCCTATTTGTGATGCGCCTTCGGGCCCTGGGAGAGGAGTGTCACGTGACATTGGCGGCGATCGGAAGCGAAGGCGGTGTCACGTGAGGTGTCCGCGATGGCAGCCCGTTTGTCTTTTAGATTTCGTTTCAACGGAAATTGTGACATCTGGCTTGCAGGTGGCCAAGGAGCGGGGCGGCGCGCCGGCAGTGCACCTGAAGCTCTCTTTGTCGGCGAGATGCATTAACGGGTTGTATTGGCGAGGGAGGCCCGAAGCGATTCCCAGAAATATTTGTATACATTGCTGGGTCGCTTGTCAGGTAGCGAGCGATGGAGGGAGTGAAGGGCGCCGCGCGCCGGGATGGCCCAGCCCTAGGCTGATGAGGGCTTGGGCCCGTATTTATGAACCTCTGCCAGGGGCTTGCCAGGCCTAGCAGGCTGCCAGTGTTCGGTTTTGCGATATATGAACGGCCCCCAGCCAACGCCAGTCGCACCTTGAGCTCCTAGCAAGCCCGCAGATGGCAGGCCCCTAAGAGCGCTGCTAGCAGAGCTTCATAAATACGACCCTTGATCCCCAGCTGTGGCGGCGCCGAGAAGCGGCGGTGAGTGTTCTCGGCGGGCGTGGGCCCATGAGAACGGCGGTTTGCGCGGAAGACACTGTGAATGCTTTTATTGCCCTTTTGTTAGATTTTTCAATGTGCAGCAGCGTGCTGGCATGCACAGAGAGCGACTTGTGAGAGGTTGGTGAAAGTACGCTCTTAATAGTGGGTGGCCGCGCGGGAAGAAAGCTTTTAGGGGCTGCGCCTTGGTGGCGAGATTGAAAATTTGATCGCGCGAGTGTGGAACCAGTGATCTGCCCGGATTTCAACTTGCTTCTCGGGGCTTCAAGAAAGTTGCCGGCCTGAAAATCTTGTGATTTGTGCGCATGTGATTTTGTGCGCATTCAATGTGTTTTACAAGAATCGTGCAACAGTGCTTTTTATGAATTTTCCCCCCCCAGGTTTGTGTAGTGAAAATTTCCTGAATAGTACTATAATGCCCAATATTAGAGCGTTTTTTAAAGGGAGCATAAGTCTTATCACTGTGTTCAGTGAAATCTTTTCTGATGCTGTTTAATTTGTTAAATCTGTGCACGAAATATTAATTTGCACAGAGAAATCGATTTCTTTCAAATTATGTAAATTATAACTTTTCGTTATAAATTTTTTTTAAATTTTTGCTCGGTATTATAATTTTATTTACATTTTCTGAACAAAATATTTTCATTCAACTTGCCCTATGTAATTATGTTTACAAAATTTGGGCAAAACATTTTCATTTAAACTGCCTAAGGCACCTAGAACTCTTTATAAGTGTGCCTGCTGACCTGGCCGCACACGTAGCAGGTTTGACTTTGATTTTCCAGAGGTTGGCATTACTGTAAATACTCTAGTGGCCGACTTTGTAACTAATACCCCCACTCCGCCCGCATTTCTTCAATCTATCGTTCAAGAAAAGTTGCGCGAGTAGTACAAACCCAATCAGCTAATTCTGTCTAAGCAAGTGTTTGCATGCTCAGTGATTTATCAGAGAAGTATTTTATTATGTTTTGTACAGAATGATTATTATTCATTTCTGTGTCATTTCTGATTTATTCATTTCTGTGCCATTTCTTTTTGTGTATTTTTGTTTTTGCGTGGTCCCACTGAAATATGCATCATGGCTTACCAAACTTCAGAGAGAACAGTGAAACCTCAGATCTTCAGACCGAGTAATGTCATCAATGCTCTTGAGTCATTTATTGACAATTTTAACGAACCAGATGCTCAGTTGTATCAACTTCTTCTTCTTCTTCTTCTTCTTCTTCTTCTTCTTCTTCTTCTTCTTCAAGCATTAGAACTTGCGTTCCGTTGCGTCACATTATTGGTCCATCCATCTTCTCTTCGGTCTTCGTATGCTCCTTTTTCCTCTTGGCTTGAATTTCAGAATCTGTTTTGGCATTCGCGTGTTTTCCATTCTGTCTAAGTGGTCTCTCCATGCTTTCCTATATTCGTCAATTTTTTCATTTAGATTATAAATTCCTAGGTAGTTGGTATCTCTTCATTACGAATCCTGTCTTTCCTTGTGACATCAATACATCCTCTTAAAAACTTCATTTCGGCAGTCTGAATCCTGCTTCTAATTTTTGTGTCCTTAGTCCAAACTTCACATTCATATAACCCACAAGGAACTGCTAAGGTTTTATAAAATTTCATGAGTGTATCATTCCTGACTTTACTTTTCAGTGTCCTCCTAATAAATCCACACATTCTGTTAAATTTTTCAATTTTCTTATCAGCATCTATTTCTCCTTTGAAAGACAGATCACAACCTAGGAACTTGAATGAACTTACTTCTTCGATGATTTGGTTGTTAACCACTAACTTGCATCTAACTGGACATTTCCCTTGGAATGCCATTGACTTAGTTTTTTGAACATGTCATTATAAAATTTTTACTATTAAAATTATCTGTAAGATTTAAAACTTCATCTTCTGCTTCCATATTCTGATAGCATCGTCAAGATAAATATTAAAAAGTGTGGGTGACATACAGCACCCTTGTCTCACTCCTTTGTTTATAAATTCTTTGAGGATTTTACCTGATTTTGTTGTTACATTAATTTGGGTATCTTTGTACATGTTTTGAATAACTTCAATTAGCTGTTTTGGTATGCCTCTTCTGTCCATAACTGACCATAATTTTCCCCTCAGAACGTTATCAAAGGCTTTTACGTAATCTACGAAGACCAAACATGTTTGTAGATTGAACTCTCGTCTCTTTTCAATTAATAGCTTTAACACAAACACATTATTAGTACACGATCTCCCTTTTCTGAATCCCGTTTGTTCTTGTAGAGTTATTGCTTCCATTATGCTCTTTAGTCTATTATTTATTATTTTAGCATACACTTTGTAAGTTGTATTCAGCAGACTTATACCTCTATAGTTTTCGCATACTGTTCGTAATCCTTTTTTAAATATAGGGATAACTAGAGTGTTCCATTCCGTTGGTATTTGTGTGTCCAGCAATTGTTAAATAGATCTAACAGTTTAGATTTTGCTTCAGCTGGAAGATACTTAAGCAATTCCATATTGATATTATCGAGTCCTGATGTTTTTTTTATTTTTAGTATTTGTTAGTGCTTCTTATAATTCAATAGATTCTAATTTATCCACTGCATTATGGAGGATTTGCCTGGCAGATATTCTTTCTCAACAACTATTAATCAAATCTACTAAATTAGACAAAATGCATGACTGGGCACAAAGGATTTAGGACCTGAATCTGCATTATTCATTTTTTCTGAGCAAGAATTTGACAAATATGATGTTAGTTCAAACGAAAAGATTGCCATAATGCAACATAGAAAATTGGATCCGGCATTCCGCTCATCTTCACCTGCTCCCTCATGTGTGTCAGAAGCCTCCAGTACAAATTCATTCTCATTCATATTGCCAGAGATAAAAATCCCTGTGTTCTCTGACATTATATTAGAATGGCCAAAATTTAGGGACAGTTTTCAAAGTGCAATCATTAATGCCACAAACATAACAGACTCTGTTACAAACATAACAAACTACAGCCACAAGCCTACATGCCACAAACATAACAGACTAACTTCTGTTACTTATTAGGTTGCTTAAAGGATGATGCCAAGGGAATTCTCCATAATCTTGAAGTGCCAGATACCAAATTTTCTGTTGCTTGACAAATGTTAAATTATAGTTTTAATTGTCCTAGGATAATTGTGTCTCAGCATTTAAATTAAATTTTAAATCCTCCCAAATTAAATCCTGACTGTGCCAAGTCATAACAAAAATTAATGGATTTTTTCAATTTGCATATTAATGCATTTTTAGCCCTCAAAGAAGAATCTGACCTCTCAGATTCACTCTAGTGACTAAAGGACTTCCACAAACTATTCTCAGGTGGTGGGAGTTGTCCTTGGACACAGACAATTTTCCTAATTTTCAATCTTTGATAAACTTCCTGCAGCGTCAGTAGAGGGGCCCCACCCTCCCCCAATTTTCAAAGGGGGATGACAAGCAAAACAAACCTCGCTCTAGTTGCAAATGTCCGAAATATATTTATATTTCGTATAATAATATATATATATATATATATATATATATATATATATATATTATACGATTTTTACTTTCTCGTATACGTACGTATATACGCAGTATAGGGAAAGTTAGTATGTAATGCTGCGTGAAAAAACGGCGGATTTTCGGCGGAAAAAAATCATTGCCAGGCTCTGGTGACGAAAAAGTGCATAAAACCAGGTGTTAAATTAAGAGAAAAAAAACCTCTAACACGGTTAGAGGATTCATGTTTTGTGAGTTCTTGATGCCGAAAAAACAATTGAAAGCAAAACGCCAGACTTCTGTCTGTCTGTCGTATGTGAACAAACCTAGCGCCTAAATCACACGTACGATCTTTTCCAAATTGAAGAAACATCTGTCTATCAGGCTCTAGTTGAAGCTATGAAATTATGAAAAACATTCTTTAAAATTTGGGGGTACTTTACACGAAGTCCCTCGGACATTTTCAAAATTTTCTCAAAAATGGCTTCAATTTTTTTGGTAGGGTTAGTGCCCAACCAACCATATTCGATGACATAAACGCCATACTGCTCTATTCTTCTGTTTTTCAAAAATTACAAAAATGCAATTTTGACTTGTCCCTTACGTCGGTAATATTTACAATAGAGGCGGTTTCTTCAAATTATTAGATTTATGAGTACATGTGCTTTAAATAATGTGTGATGGTCTATTCAGACGCGTTCAAAATAAATACAAGAACATTGAATTAGGAGCAAAAACACATTAATTTCGTAGGTCAATAAGAACAAAAACATGTGAAAGTGGATGAGTGAAAGCTGTTTTCTCAAATTAATTGATATTCTAAAGAACTGTGCCCAAAATAGTCTGTGAGAATGTCAGTAAATAAAAACGGCATATTTACACAATGACATGTCGCAACCATATAATATTTCGTAAATGAAAAGATTTCTGTGATAATAAATTTATTTTCCGTATTAGAAATGAGACAGGTAAATGTTCTCAGAAGCGTGACGAACGATTACTGATAGTATGTTCAAATAAGAATACAAGTGATTAGAAAAAGGGTTACGAATATTATAAATATCTTGGAATATATTTAGGCATTTATGGCAACGCTAAAATGCTATTAAAGACAATATTGTGATATACAAAAATGACGAACAATTTTTATTGTGGAAATGTCATTTCATTTGACATAGAATATAGGGATGTCAATAGACGATCGCGAGGAGTCGCTATGTGACAAATAAACAACCGGCGTTAAGGATCATTTACGTTAGATTGAAATTACAGAGCAGAAGCGGAATAAGCATTGTTTTGAGAGACAAAAGAAAACGATAAAATTCGGATGCTTCCGAGTTTTTAGAAGAACAATCATTCGCTAGAGCAACGTGGTGATGAACGGGTCGGCTCTTGATATGTTGTACTAGATCACAGAAAGATTGTAATTGACAGTTGTATAAAGTTAACTATCGTTTCTTATAGTAGGATAGAGCGTTCTTGTAAAATACGTATCTAGGCGTCCACCCGACACGTTAGTGAGGGAAGTCACGGATTATAATAGTATCGCCGGGAGAATTTGGATCCAGACACGGACAGTAGGCGAGGACCTTATCCAGAAGCAAGATTTTGCTGCATCGACGGAGAAGGTTCTACGGGGCGCCATCGAACGAAGAAGTGAAGAGCGCGCAAAGACCCACGAATAAATAAAAAGGTTTTATAACTATTGTAATATAGAGAAAACTGGTCACGACCAAAGATGAATTCATTTTTATATCAATATAATAAATTCCAATTTCTTAAGTTGAAAGAAAGCAAATTATCATTGTTCGTTATGTGCAATCCAGCATTTTCAGATTCCTCGCCACTCCCTACGGATGGCAGATTTGGTTGCACAGTAAATAGCAACAATTATGAACTTCGAACCCCAATTAACTGAACTAATACAACATCATTTTAGAAGGAGAGATATTGAAATGACGTAGGAATCATTAGGTTTCAAGTGTAACGTTCTCCTGGCGTCCAAATTACACTTATCACTAATAATTGTGTTCCAAAATGTCCCTCCAAGTGGAGCTTATTTTCTTTTAAATAGAAAGACGGGACTTGTTTTAAATTGGCACCAGTCAACGTCGGGCATGTTTCAATATAATATTTGAAAAAAAGGAAAGAAACAGTAGTATTGTCAGAGAAGAGTTTCTTTTGTTTAAAACTACGCGGTATAGTGTTTGTTGTTTTGGTTTTTAGATATGTGATTGAGATGCCATGGCCAGAGCATTGTGTTATTTTGGTCATAGGAATGTTTACTTTGAGAGATGATCTTGAGTTGCCGTAGTAAACGATTGATTGATTTTTTCGTGTTTCCGGGCGCATCAACTGCTTCAGTCATTAGTTCCGTTAGTGTAGTGGATGTTTTTTCTCGGGAGATGGCGGTGATCTTCCCCCGCCGGATGGCGAGATCCGGCGCCAACATACCGTCGCGGCTAGTGGGGTTTCCCCCTAACCAGGACTTCCCACCAGCGGGGCACCGCCCCAGCCGGGACTAGCTCTAAGCTCCCGACCGGTCTCCCGGAATATGTAGCAGTGTAGTGCATGTTAGTGTAAGTATGTATGTGTGTAAGGGGAGAGGATAGGACAAGGAAGAGGAAGGACAGATCGCGCGCGGTCCGTGGTCCGTTTGTTAGGGTACTTCTCCGGCATTCGCCTGGTGTTGATCAGAGAAACCACGGAAAACTAGCTATCAGAGCAGCCGGCCGCTAGAATTCTCCTCCAGACAGCAACTGAATTCGACCTAACTGAAAAGCTAGTGTCGAAAATCCTGCCGCCGCCGTCAGGACTCGAACCTAGGACCTCCCGGTCAGAGGCATATATATATATATATATATATATATATATATATATATATATATATATAGAGAGAGAGAGAGAGAGAGAGAGAGAGAGAGAGAGAGAGTAGGTTGATGGGTTTCCAATCCACGAAAGTGGAAGATTGCGGACGTTCACCTCTGTACAAAAGTGTCACGGAACATGCACAACAGAACGACGCTCGTTGGGGAGTTGGCAACGCGCTTGACGCGAGCCGGCTAGCTGAGGGGCGGCAGAGGGGAACTCGGCGGTCGTAACGGTTTGTCCGTTCTCACTTGCATCCGAACTGCTACAGAGTGTGGTTTCCTGAATTGTGCGTGAAAAGTAAATACGCTACAAAGCGTTAAAAGGTAAGTGCTTTTGGATTTACATTCGGCACTAGACTTGTGCTTAGAACTCCATCTCTTGAGTTCATATTAACTTGTGCTCCGACCGGCACTTTGTCTGCGGTCTCGCCTGATCCGGGTATCGAACTGAGTACATCGCCACGTTAACGTGACATCTCCGCCGCCACAGTGGTTTCTAGGGTCGTGGGTTGTCGTCCTGAGTCCGGCCTGGTCGTTGGCTGTTGATATCACGCAACACCACCACGGGCCGCTGTGATCAGCCGAACACCGTCTGGGGGCCTGCCCGCCTTCCCCACCGCTCGCTACGCCGCGAACTCTGCCGGCGCGCAGCCGCTCAAGAAGGAAGTCATCACGCCATAATAACAGTAAGAACTTTGTGATGACCCGTAATCGGGTCCCCGTCAGCTCCTTTTTCCCCCAGCTCTGCTATACAGCACAGTTCCGTGTGGCCGCTAAGTGCAATGCAGCCACACTTCCCTGCTGTGGAGCCATCCCTATCCTTGCGGACATCTATGGCTGATCTGAAAAATGGAGAAAAACATGGTCAGAAATGACAATAGCCGTTCGGCGCGCTTGTGGCGTTGTTTACCGCAATTTTCTTGCCAGTATTGGCGTTAAGCCCGTTTTATTCTATCATATCTCGCGGGCGTTTGTACGTTGCCGAAGTGTCCGGCTCGTACAGGGCTAAGTTAGCAATTAATTGATTGTTTGATTTGTCTAATTTTGAAAAGACTCCTTTTTCCCGCTGATGCGGAAAGACTGTTGAACAAAGGAAGCTGAGAGAGTAGATGCCACCATATTCTCTCTCTCTCTCTTTCTCTCTCCGTCTCTCTGTCCCTGTCTCAGTCTGTGTATGCGTCTCTCTCTCTCTCTCTTTCTCTCTCCGTCTCTCCCCGTCTCAGCCTCTCTGTCCCTCTCATCCACATTTAGTTACAGATTCTGCACGTCACTGAGGTGGGGTAATATCAATATTTTAGATTTTAATGCCCTAGAACGTTTCGTTTAGAAGCTATTTAACGATAAAGATTCAAAAGCTGAGTGTTGCGGGAAGCATTTGATATGAATATTAATTATGTTCTACAGCGCCATACTTCTTTCTGTGATTTTTCCGATATTTTAATAGTTATTCTGCTATTCGGGGCGGAAATGAATCCAGAAATATCAGAGGTAATTAGAATTGGTCCAGCTGTTCTTGAGTTATAAATGGTGTAACGAAACCGACTTTGTTTTATTTATTTAGAGTTCAGCTTCGATCATACATAAATACTGAAATTCGCCTATCAGCGTCAACGTTTTGCTTTCACTAAAGTAAAAATGTCTACCGTGTCTGTGTGTTGACGAATATACTATATCCCGTTGTATTTTCAATTCCGGGCACAAACAATCAACGGTTATCTAGACTTTACAATCTCGAATTATCTTTGAGATACCTGGTGTATCTCAATATGTTCTTACATAATACTCATAAACTGAGTACAACCATACGTAAAATTATCACTTTTTATCTTATGCTAATACATAATACTTATACACAGACAAATGACCTTCTCTGTTTTTTCATATATAAGTGAGATGGACCGCCATTACATTTAGATTTTATAAAATTTTAATGTTATGTAAATTACCTTTCATCATATTTTTCATTTTATTGATAAGTCAGTTGCAGTCGGCTACAAGAAGATTACTTTAGATGGCGTAATCTACAATTGGGACAAAGAAACTGTGAATTGAAAAATTTCAAAGCAGTTAACGGGTCACATGATTGAGCTCAACTCTCTCGCCACACGAAAAAGTCCTCTTAGAGCAACCACAGAAAATCTTCCTTTCGCAACCACAAAATATAGTTATATGTGTCTTTATAATATACTTTTCTGGAATTCTGATGGCTTTAAAAATGTATGCAATTTGACTTGTTCGGACTACGACGACTATTTGAAAAACTGTGTAATATTTTGTCCAACGAAACTTGGCAATAGTCGTCTCTAGCTAATGTTCCACACTTACTTTCAGATTTTAAACTGATTGAAAGTCTTGCTGTCAAAGACAAACCGAAGGAAAGAGCCATTGGAGGATTATGTATTATTTACAGGGATGATATTCCTAAAAACGTTGAAGTTTAGGGAATTAATACCAACTTTATTGCAATGAAATGTGTCATAAGTATGACTGAATTTGTGATAGTTAATGTATACCAAAAACACGAAAATTCCAATGAGAGAATTGAAATACTCACTGATTTTCTAGAAGGAACACTTCAAGAATACAACGGACCACTAATTGTAGGGAGTGATTTGAATGGCCGTGTAGGTTTCTCAAACCAGCTTCCCGAAAACAACAGGGAAGGAACAGAATTTCGGGGAACACGCAACTCGCTGATACATCCCAGTTGCAGTACTTTAAGTACTAACGGACACAAACTGGCGGGGAATCTTGGAAGTTTAGGCCTCAGTATCCTAAATGGACGAAGTAAATCTGACGAAGTAAGCGACTTCACTTATGTCGAAGGAAAAGGCTCAAGTACTATCGACCATATTTAAACCAATCAACTAGGTATCATGCGGCTGTCAATTTTTTCAATACTTAACTTCAGCTTTTCTGTTCATCTTCCTGTCTCTGCAGGAACACACTGAAGGTAGACCAATGGCAAATCAAGAGGTCGACACCGAATGAAAGTGCCATCTTGAAGCAGAATTGAAACTTAAATGAGGCTTGAGAAAGAGGATCATTACTACCAGAATTTAGCAGAGACACCTACTTGGACACTAATGATCTAGACTCACTGAACTGTGAAATCGTCAACGCAGTAAAAAAAACTCTAAGGGCTTACAAATGACGTCCCATATTAAAGAACGAGACAGAACTAGAGACAAGCCATGGTATGACAAAGAATGTTGAATTTTACGCAAAGAAATGAGAAATACGTTTAGAAAATGGTGTAAAACTAAAAAATAGGAACGAAGAAATGATTACATTGGATCGAGGAAGAACTACGATTATCTAACGAAAGAAAAACAAAAAAAAGTACCAAATCACTCAAAATGCTAACCTTTCAAATATAAATAATAGTGACGATTTTTGGAAAAGTAAGTTAAAAGGGAAAAAAGTAAGATTTGTTCAATCCCCAAAAAAGTAATTGAAGGTTTCCATGAAAATATCTACCCACATCGAGTAACCAGTGCAACGAACTATATAGACCGTAGACATCCGATTCTAGACAAAGAGATTGCCCCAGAAAAATTAATGATAACATTCGAAAACAAAAAAAAAAGCTCCGGGAACCGACAGAATACCCAATCTATTCTACTAGAGACTTCCTCCAAACTAGTTTAAGCAATTACTTAAACTCTATAACATGGTTCTTAAGACTGGAAATGTTCCATCAAGCTGGCGTGAGTTGGAAGTTATTTTGATCCTCAAGAAGGGAAATGAAGCAGACCCACTCAATTACCGCGGAATAGCGCTTGCAAACTCGATAACTAAATTACATTCCTGATTGCCAATCGCTTGATAATGTGGAGTGAGAATTTCAACATTTTGCCTTAATGTCAATCCGGTTTCCGACCGGACAGGTCTTGTGAAAATAACTTGTTTCTGTTACAAGGTAAAATAGATCTAGAGCTAGTTAAACCTAAAGGAAAATTGTATCAGCGTTTTAGATTTCAGAAGAGTTTCGACTCCGTGATCCACATTTTAGGGAATCATATATGAATCAGCAGCAATATTATCAAGATTCTTCAGAATCTTTATGGAAGAGCATCAATGAAAGTAAGAATCCACACTCATTCTATGACCATTTCTATGGAAGGAACACAAGGCATACTACATGATAATTCGTTGAGCCCTACACTATTTGCTCTTTTCCTTCGTGACATTACCATTTTCTTCGTAGATGAAGCTTTCACTGACATAGAATGAAAAGCTGACATTCTCCTTTTTGCTGATGATTTGATTATCCTAGCAACCGATGTGATAGATCTTCAACACAAGGTAGACACGCTATTCAAGTATTGACCGAAAACATCCCTCGAAGTTAATCTAAAAGAACAACAAAATAATGAAATTCAAAAATCAGGCAGAATGAGATGAGAGGGGCCAGTGAAGTACAGAAGTGAAATTATAGAAATGGTCAAGCAGTACGCGTATTTAGGTATCCAATTCACAACGTCAGGGTTATACAACTAAGCAGTTGAAAATGCCATGACCAAAAGAAACACCATTGGGTTCAGTCTGAAAAATCTTAATATCAGGGAAAAATGATATCTGGCAGACTGACACAAACTCTTTGATTCCGTGGTAGCAACTACTGTGCTATATGCTGCAGGTATCTGGGGTCTAAGATACATTAATCAACTGGATAGGATACAAACAAACTTCTACAAAAAGCTTTTGGGGCTATCGGGAACAACTCCTAGATACATGATTAGAATGGAAACCGCTCAACTAAAATAGAATCAGAAGTAATTAAAAGATCACAGACTTACATGACAAAATTGCTATCTATGGCACCTTATCGATACCCACGTATAATTTTCAACAAACTTTTAGCATCAAGAAATGCATATCCTAATTCTTGTAAATACCATTGGGTGTCCGTTCCGGGCGGGTTGATGAATTATTTGGACTTTCATAACTTAATTACGGAACAAATTGTAATCAGAAATAGTATTTCCGATTGTTGCAACATTGTAAGTAAAATCTTTATGGAGATACACGTAGAATCATGAATTCATCATACAGTCAATAATCGAAAATTAGGATCTGGAATCTACAGAAGCAGAGAAATATCTAACTTTGGCTCTCCCTTTTCCATTACTAGAGTAGTTGCTCAAATCAGGATGTCCAGTGACAAAGAGATCAACATCAACAGTAGTAATATCTGGCACAAAATACACTCAAATTCAATCTCCTCGATATGTAATATGAATACTGAAGAAAATATTAATCATATTTTATGTGAGTGCCCAATCTATAAAGAGCTTTGAGTATCACGTCACAATGATTAATTATCATTTCCAAATTGTTTGGTTAATCTAAACTCTGAATGATCTAGAACTCTTACTTTATTTCATCAATTCTTAAATTACGGGCATTCATTATAAATAAATATTTCAAGCTAAATTTCACAAGCATTAATGAATGACATTATATTTGTAACGCGTCGAGCCTCACTTGATACAGCTTGTTTTGTATAAATTTGTATGTTCTGTTGTCTCAATTATTTTGTATTTTATGTTATTGTATTGTTTTATTTTTGTGTTACTGTATTATTTGTATTTGTTATGTTATTTATATTGTATCTTATGATATCTAGTTTATCAAGTTATTTACAAGCTATTTATAAGAAGTTATTTGCGCCTTGAATACAATCGGCAATTTGTAATAGGTTAATTCTGTAAACAAATTACCAATAAAATTGAAATTGAAATTGAATATATCATTTTATCATCATGTATTTTACCGTCAGTGTTGTATTATAGTATTATCTATTTTCTCCTGAAGAGAGCCATAAATTTGCTGCTGACCGAAACGTTGAATGAATTGAGATGAAATGCTGACATACTGAGGTTATGGTTTTTGTCTGTTTTTGGCCTTTAACATTTACAATATTAATGTACTGGTAATACATTACCAAGTCTCTCACCAAGACACCACAGACCCTTAATCCTGCTGTCAGGTATTTACAAAATATTGTCTAAAATCATTTCAAGAAGATCAAATAACATACTTAACTTACATTAACTTACTTAACATTAAACAACTTGGGTAAGTACTGATTTTAAATAATTATTTTATTGTTCACTGAGATGAAATGCTGACATACTGAGGTTATGGTTTTTGTCTGTTTTTGGCCTTTAACATTTACAATATTAATGTACTGGTAATACATTACCAAGTCTCTCACCAAGACACCACAGACCCTTAATCCTGCTGTCAGGTATTGTATCATATCAAAATATTGTCTAAAATATTGTCAAAATATTGTCAAAATATTGGGTCATATCAAAATATTGTCTAAAATCATTTCACGAAGATCAAATAACATACTTAACTTACTTAACATTAAACAACTTGGGTAAATACTGATTTTAAATAATTATTTTATTGTTCACTGTTTATATATGATTTTGTTGACGTTAATACATGTGTAATTTGTTTATGTACTTAATTGTAAATTGTAGAACCACTGAAGATGGGAAGAGTGTTCCCGAAACACGTGTCTGGCTATATGTAATCATATTAAAATTACATTTAATACTATTGTAGTAGATACCTCATTGACCCCAGATAGTTTATCATGAAGTACCACAAAATCTCTGCTTCCACCACAGAATTTAAATAACATAAAAAACAGCAACCAAGTAGCAACAGGATTTCATCAAACTTTTCCAGCAGACCGCCTTCAAGCTCTGAATCAAATTCTGGAAAAGAACAAGAGTTTAATCTAATATATTGAGGCATTCATCGACTTCATGAAAGCTTTCGATTCGGTTGAAGACTACCCATGTTACAAGCATAATCAAGGTATCCCGAGTAAAATAGAATAATAGGAAAATTTATTCAGACAGGGGGCAAAATAAAAACTTTAAATCTGCCATAGAGTTGGAAAAACCACTGTTATTTATTGCTGTAGAAGAAATTTTAGAAAATAAAACCAATTATGGATTAAACATAGATGACAAAAACTCAGTAACTAAGTTTGCGATGACATAATTTTGCGAAATCGCCATAAGTTGGAAACAAAGCTGAATGAACTATCACAAGAATGTCAAAAAATTGGCATAATAAACGGTCCATCACCCATTAAAATAAAATATTTAAATGTAGAATACGTCAATAAGTACCTCTACCTGGCTCAGTGTCAGTGAAAAACATACAGAGAAAAGAAATTAAAACTGGAATCTCAATAGCTTGGAAGACATTTTTTTCGGCCTAAGTTTCATTCTGAACAGCAAAAAAGAAAGCATGAAGAACAAGAAAACAATATTTAATTCCTCTATAATGTCATTTACACTGCCTGTATACTGTCATTTATGGGGCACAGATACGGGACTCTCAACGCCAAAACACAAAACTATATGAAAATTTGGCAAACAAAAATCGAAAGGAAAATGCTAGGAATCACGCTCCGAGACAGGATAAGCAATGAAGATCTTCGCCAGAGAACAAAATTAAAAGACATAATGAGAATGGTATACTCACCAAGTGGCGCACCAGTCCCTTCGATGCTCTCTCATTGAGCTGGAGGGCGTCGCGATGAGTGGAGTGTAGGGCGGTGACGCTGGGATGAACGTGCTCGTCGGCCGCGGGCCCTCCGGCATCCGGTGCCAATCGTCCTTCATTTGGGAGGACACTGCTCCATTCACGTCAATGGTCCTTTCATTCTCCTTTGTATTTTAAATACCCTTCTTTTGGTAAATTTTTAACATTTGTTGTCATTTATTTTATCAGCAACGTTGTACCGTTTATTGTTTAATTTAGAATAGAAAACATGAAAAGCCTTTTTCTGAACGCTGTCACACGCACACGACACACGCATGCATGATAGTGTCTCTGTCTAGGAACTACAATAAACAAGTGACGCTCAGACCATCTTCATCTGCATTTTGTGAACGAATCATTTCCCTTGAATCGCAAATGGAAAGAAGAGCAAAATAGAGCTTATGTTTGTCTAAATTAAATATTGAAAGAAAGAAATGTGTTGATGCTTTTTTTTTTTACGTTGGCACTTGGGCGGCAAATATTAATTCAAATTTTGCACCGTACTTTGAAATAATCATTTATAATAATTCCTTGGCGCTAATTAACAGCAAAAAGTGCATTTTAAACGTCCCGAGTTGAACGTATATTCTCCAAAAAACCACGGGATAGCTTCCAGAAAGTAAGGCAAAGACATCTTTCCTATAAAACTCTTTAGAAGGACAGTTGAAGAGTCGACCTCCTTGCATAGACGCTCGCGAGATCGCTCCAGATACTCGAGACGCTTTGGAGTGGTCAATATTCTGAGAATTAAACGTCTTTCCAAATGAAGACGCGATAGAATCGCATTATTTAAAAAGAAGGTGGCCGAGACAGTTTCGCGGCAACTTGTGTCGCTCGAGATAAAAACTGTTACGATGCACGTATATATGCTAACGACTCTCAATTTAATTTTGTAGGATTGGTATTGCGACCTCAGCTGAGAGTTCTGGGCGCGCAAGCACGCCTCCATTGTCGGGACTTCGAGGAAATACGACGCGTCCTTTCATATGACGCCACGAGAGGCGATGGAGAATTTTTCAGCCGAGCGATTGCACAAAAGTTCACTTCGTCAGTAAAAAGGCTTAGTAATTCACATCTTGACTGTATTGAAGAAATTAGATTTTTTGACTGTTGGTAGAGGGGGCAGCCTTACAGCTGTTGCAGATTCTGTGTAAAGAGCGTGTTGTTTGGGCGTGTCAAGCTGCAAGTGAGCTGAAATTATATTACGCACGAAATACAACACAAAATAATTTTCTATTCTCCTAAGGAAACATTGTCAACTTCTTCAATGTATTTCAATTTTCAGGCTGAGATAAACTAATAGTTCTCAAGGTCTTTCAGAATTTTCCCTTGTGGCAAGCTAGGAAGTTGTGGCCATGCTTGTGGGAACAGAGCTGATGTTAGTCTAAATTAAATATTGATAAAAAGAAATGTGTTGATGCGTTTTTTTTTGGTGTTTTTTATCTTACTTTTTCTCTTATCGAGTGTCCTCTCTTTTACATGAACAGTGTTGATAACTCTAGGTGCGTCAGTTCCGATGCGCTGAGCGGATATTACAGTACTGCTTGATATAAAATCCCCAATAAAATTGCGTATCTCATTTGACTCTTAAAAAAATTCTTGATTTTTTTCTGGTATTCAGCTTTTAATGTTAAATGATATTTATTTAAAAAATAAAACAAATGGTTGTATAAAATTATTAGATCATAGAGTAAGTTTACTATTGGCAGAAATAGAAGAGTTTTCGGAGATGTTCGAGATAAATATTATACAAGATTGTTTCTAGTATTGGAGGCATACCTCCTTTCTGCGTTGATTTTTTTGGGATTCCCTTTTAGATTAAGGAACTGTATAAAAAAAGCAAAAGGAGAAGTTGTGAATTCATATCTTTAATAGTGATATTCATTCATTACAAGCATTCGGTTCACTCCATCCGTAAACATTTTTACGGGCATTTTGATTTAGGAGGAATCCAGGGCAAAATTTTTGGTCTTGTTGTACTGTATGGCATAAATTCCCTACATGTGCCACTCTTATTTTCTTCGTGATCTGCTATCCATGGATACATCTTTTTACACGGGTCCTGGAAGAAAATGCAAGGGAAAAGAAGTTAAATAAACTCTATTACGCATTTGCCGATTAATTTCGATTCTCACCAAAAACTGATGAATTAGATGAATTCCCGGATTCTTTGTTAAAGACATGTGCGTATGCCATTATACATCCATTAACTCCAATATTTAATGCATCTTTATGCACTGGAACGTTTCCAGATATTTTCAAAACAGCTAAAATTAAGCCGCTTTTCAAAAAAGGCAACAAAAATGAAATTCAAAATTATCGGCCCATTTCTCTTCTATCAGTTTTTTCAAAAACATTAGAGAGACTTTTACGTACGAATGGAAACCTTTTTCACTAAATACGACGCGCTTTCAGATTGCCAACATGGATTTAGAAAATCAAAATCAACGGAAACAGCTATATTTTCTTTTCTTAAAGATGTCGCCTCTTCATTAGATCAAAACGAGGCACCTATTGGATTATTTTTATATCTCTCAAAAGCTTTTGACGTCATTGATCATGACATTTTACTTTCCAAATTACCTTCATATGGAATTCGTGGTATTGCTCTAGATTGGTTATGTTCGTACCTTAAACAACGATCTCAGAGAGTTGAAATACCTTACTGGAATGATGGAACATTACGTACGCACCTTTCCGACTCTTTGCCCGTTGCATGTGGAGTTCCTCAAGGATCGATTTTAGGCCCTATTCTGTTCCTAATTTACGTAAACGATATGCCCTCGATGATTCGAAACGGAAGAACGGTTCTCTTTGCAGATGATACGAACATCCTTTGCAATAAAGAAACCGTAAATAGTACAATATCAGATGTTTCAAATTGGTTCCGAAATAACAAATTAATAGTAAACGAAAAGAAAACGGTTTTAATGCAGTTTTCCATTTCAAATAAACAATTCTGTGCTCCATTGAAAATGAACAGTGTACCATTGACTGATGTTAAGGCAACAAAATTTTTAGGTCTCTCAATTCAGTCAAACCTTAAATGGAACGTCCATTTAAATGAATTGAACACACAATTAAGTTCTTTATGCTACGCGTTCAGAATTCTTGCAAATTCAGTCAGCCTTCATACTGCTCGTTGTGTATACTTCGCGAATGTTCATTCCCGTCTGAGATATGGCATAATATTCTGGGGAAATACATCTTATAGCTCCCAGACTTTTAGATTACAAAAGCGAATTGTACGAATAATAACCAAATCCCACCCACGTGATTCATGTAAGCCTCTCTTCATTAATCTAGAATTCTACCATTACCGTGTCTTTTTATTTACGAATCAGTGGTTTTTGTCAAAAATGACTTGCTTAAGGGCGGGAATATATTTTCAGAAAATGCCGAAGTCTATTACACTCGACTATAACACTCGACGTAGAAATCATATTCATCAGGTGACAGTATCAACAGCTCATTACAAAAAATTCACATACAATATATGTACATTATTTTACAACACTTTGCCAGATGACATTAAACGATTAAATTCAGTAGAAAAGTTTAAATCCCAAGTGAAATCGTTTCTGCTGCATAACTGTTTCTATACAATTAGAGACTATACTGAGCATCACAAGAAAAGTAACATTAATTTTAACAATGATACATAATGCATTATTTACCATTTGGACTGTATAAATGAGTATAAACAACCTGTAACAACTATTGTACTACAGCTTCCGGGTCAATGACCCCCATCTCGATCAGGTTTTTCGTCCAGTTTCCCTGATCCATTCAGCAAATGCTGAGATGGCCCCTTGTTTTGCTTCTGGACATAAATGTAACTTCATTTTCTGTGCACGTCTTCTAGAATTCAGTAGGAAATACAATTATTCAAATTATCGTTTCCATGTTGTCGCGGCAGGAAGTAATAAGAGCCAAAATTTATTGCTTATTTATCATTGAAAATAGATTTTATTACATGGGAGTTTTTTTGTTTTTTTTCTCCCTTTCAAAATTCAAAATTTATTGCTTATTTATCCTTGAAAATAGATTTTATTACATGGGAGTTAAGTAGTATATGACTAAGTGTAGGGATCACAGAATTTTGAAAATGTGCACACAATTCACTTTTCCCCATAGCACGTCATTCGCAGTTTTTAACTTTTTTTTGACGTAAAATAAATAAAAACTTTCAACTAAACGTTGCTACCTATGTTATATTTTATCATAAATTGTTGTATCGCACAATTAAGCAATTAAATACGCTCTAACCTCTCTGAACGGTTTTCATTGTGTGTTTGATTTACAATGTCTAAAATACATCACTCATGAATAAGAAGAAAATACTCGTATATTTAATTAATTTCAATGTACGGTATTTCCTAAACTTTAGAACTTATTAAAATTAATATATTTATAATTGGAAATAACAACACTAAACAATTTACGTAATTTTATTTGACTTTATATACATTAATGCTGAAAACTCAAAGAACTGGTTTTAATCTTTAGTAGATGAATGCCATCTGTTCGTTTTGTCAGATAAAATTTACTTAACTTATTTAACAATTCACATACACTCTTTCACCTTGCTCGACGATAAGCTAAATCACGGCGATTTCAAGCTAGTGACTGCGGCCCAATTTTGTATTGCAAATGATGTTTCAACAGAGTCAAATCATATGCAGACTTTACACAATAACTGAAATATCAAAAATACCTGCCTTCATAAAAACATAATGTGCCAGGATCGATCAGGCTGGCAATCTTTGTCAATACAGCGGGTAATTTATTGTCCCTATAAACGTAACAATTGAAATGTAACAAAATTTGGAAGGTCATTCGTATTTAACACATGAACAAAGCAAATAAATTTTATACAAATATTAGTTTAAATTGAAGTGTAATGTACCGGCAAATTTATTTGCATTACTTAAATTTAAAAATGTTTTAAAAATATAAAGGAGCTGGCATCGTTAGCCGAATTGACATGTGTGTGTGTGTGTGTGTGTGTGTGTAGGATTATATTGCACGCACAATCAAAAGCGTGCAGGAATGTAATGATGAAAGTGATGAAGAGGGCACAGGAAAGGCGAGCATTAAGTTTTCTCCCATTGCTGGTGATGAAGCTGCAGTCATCTTCCTAGAATACATTTTGCAACAACCAGACAGATGTATCAATGTAATGCTAGAAAAGGGGTTGTGTTACTAGACATATTGCCGCCATAGCTAATCCTCATTGCGATTACCAAAACTTAGTGAAGTATTTCATAGTTAGTGACCTTACTGTATACGTACATACTCAGCGAGTAAGTTTTCTTTGTATTGTAAATAAATGTCCAGTATCGTTGACTTCAATACACACAGTTCTGTACAGTCCATATGTGTATAAATTAATCTCAAATCCTCTCAATAATCCAGCACGTCCGCTAATCCGATACCCATATGTTCAAAGAATGGTCGAATTAGCGAGAGTTTGGTGTATTTCTAATACTCAAAATTCGTAACTCATTCTATAGAAAAGTAATGGAAGCAGAAGAAATTGCACAATAATTTGCGGAAGAGGTTGAACCCTTAGGCGAGCGCAGCCTAAAACAAGAAGGGGACAACTACTTTTCTGGATCTCCTTTTCCATTAAACTTTTCTTTTTAATTTTTGATTTATTTATTTTACGTCAAAAACAGCGTGAGACGTGCTATGGGGAAGTGAATTCTGTGCACGTTTTCAAATTTATGTGATCTCTACACTAAGTCATCTACTACTTGAATTTTGAATACAGAAATATTTACAGTTTTTTTGCAAGGATTGTAAAAAACCCGTTCCCGATGTAATAAAATCTATTTTCAAGGATAAATCAGCAATGAATTTGGACTCTTACATCTCCCACATCATGTTCTTCGTCAAGGAATAATATTTCCTGCCGCGACAACGTATACATGATAATTTGAATAACTATATTTCGCACTGAATTCTAGAATACGTGCACAGATAATAAAGTTACATTTATGTCCAGAAGCAAAACAAGAGGCCATCTCAGCATTTGCTCAATGGATCAGGGAAACTGGGCGAAAAACCTGATCGAGATGGGGGTCATTGACCCGGAAGCTGCGGTATAATACTTGTTACTGGATGTTTACATTTATACAGTCCAAATGGTAAACAATGCATTAAAAATAATCTCTAATTGTATAGAAACAGTTATGCTGCAGAAACGATTTCACTTGGGATTTAAACTTTTCTATCGAATTTAACCGTTTAATGTCACCTGGCAAAGTGTTGTAAAATAATGTGCATGCATTGTATGTGAATTTTTTGTAAGGAACTGTTGATACTGTCACCTGATGAATATGATTTCTACGTCGAGTGTTATAGCAATAGACATCGGCGTTTTGTGAAAATATATTCCCGCCCTTAAGCAAATCATATTTGACAAAAACTACTGATTCATAAATCAAGAGACAAGGTAAAAGTAAAATTCGTAGATTAATAAAGAGAGGCTTACAAGAATCACGTGGGTGGGATTTGATTATTATTCGTAGAGTTCTTTTTTGTAATCTAAAAGTCTGGGAGCTATAAGATGTATTTCTCCAGAATATTATGCCATATCTCAGGCGGGAATTTCTACTTACATATGGCATGTTTTACCGGTTAATAAATAGAACATACTTCAAGTAAAATGAAATAACTGTAAGTATAAATTAATAAATACAAAGGTCTTATTATGAACCATTCACAGGTCGCCACGTCAATTTGTGAGCCTCTTCCCCAAAAGTTTAGGCTAACTATTGCCTAAATTATCAGGATAAAATTGGTAAATCAGGGCTTGAACATATTTATAGCAATAAAATGTTTAATTAGGAAAGGCCCCATTCAAAATTTTCAGGAGCTCCCCCCACCCCCGTGCGCACGCCTATGTTTAGATCCATGATGAAAAAACATGAGTGAGCTGCCGCGCAGCTTATCCGGCTTCAGACAATGAGCTTCATGCACCAGTTTGTGTCACAATATTTGCGGGAATTATAAATGCAGTCAGATACCGCCATTATCATCTCGTTACAAGACATTGAAACATAAATACAAAGCATTTTTTAAAATATTGCCTCTTTTATTTCAACTACTCCTTCATTGTGCTAGTTTTGGTTGGACACTGTTGAAAAACGTGCCTTTATGTTATTTTCAAAATGTTTCTTAACATTTGTAGCTTGCCATGCTGCATGGCGGCCATCGCCTGGTGCCATCTGGCTTTTCAAGCCACGGGCTCGTGTTGTGGTCACGTGGTTTGTGACGTACTGGTGCGGCGCAAAACGAGCAAAAATCGATGCGCCGGTCTAGCTCATCCATGTCTTTTCATCGTGGTTAGACATAATTTGAAATATACGAAACACACCTTCGGAGGACAGTCGGTTTTATGATGCAGCCAACCAAACCATTCTGCAGGCACTTGACTTGCATCGTAATTCACTCCAACTCTGTCGGCGTACTCCACCCATCTGTTAGATGCTAGGAAGAAGTATACGCATGTTACAGGATACACAGGCGGGAAATCAAAAGATTCAATTCGTAGTTAAAGATACTAGTTATTTCGGCATCAAGATGTAGACATTTCGGCATCTCGGGCCAAAAGCCCACAGGTTTTTTGTCGCCGCTCGATCATTAGGACCAGTTAACGCCCGTGGAACATACAATATT
Source organism: Teleogryllus oceanicus (assembly GCA_964035755.1). Lineage (NCBI taxonomy): Eukaryota > Metazoa > Arthropoda > Insecta > Orthoptera > Gryllidae > Teleogryllus > Teleogryllus oceanicus. The sequence continues at coordinate 17,168,665 of CAXIVR010000006.1, forward strand.
TAATTTGTTACTTTCTGGCCTTACAAAATCTTCCTAAGAAGATTGTGCGCCGGAAAACGGCAAATATTCGCCAGAAAAACTCTTATAGCTGAGTTCTACTAACGAAAAAGTGGATAAATCGTGTTGCTAAATTTAGAAAAAAAATCCTCAAACTCGTGGTGTAGCCAAAATCTATGTTTTGTCTGTCTCCATACCGAAAAATCGATTGGTGGCAAAACGTTCGTCAGTCTGTCCGCCTGTGGTCAACGCTAGCGCCTAAATCCTTCAGCCGATTTTCTTCAAAACTGATAATTCCCAATTGTTCTGGCTGATGTCGCGGCTCCTGGAATTTGAAACCGACATTTTAATTTTGGGGGGTACTTTTCATGAAGCCCCTTAGACATTTTTCAAATTTTCAAAAAAATGGCTTCCAATTTTTTGATTAAATTTTGTTGTTGAATAGTGCGAAGGACGTTTAAGAGAACGATGTAGACATTTTCGTTGATGTCTTCGATTTTTCGAAAATGGCAAAAAACAAATTCAAAATCACAAAATAGAAGATAGAGATTTTTCTCCTCAAACAATTTCGGTTGAACAAAATTAGCGCTTTAAATAAGACCATGCACAATTTTTTGAAAAAACTAGTAGTTTTTGCCTAATTTGCACTTGAAATCTACGAAAATTTTCTTTCTTCAAAACAGCACCAAATTTCTTCTTTAAATTTACTCCACTTACGTCATAAGGGACGATAAAAATGTCGGTACTAAATAAAAACTAGTGGTGTTGTAGAATGTCACAGACTTTCTCGCTCTAGTTTATTTTAGTTAGTTTTCGAATCTTTTTAGTCTCGACTAGCTTCCGGATGGTGTTGATCTCTTCCCAGTTGACATCATCTGTCGCCGAAAGGACATTCTTTAACATTTTCTCAATTTTTAGGCTGACTAATTCTTGAATTGAAACAGCTATGCAATTATAGCAGAAATGCCATTTCCCTATATATTCCTCTGGCCGAAGTGACTAGAAGTCATGTACGAACTCAGCGTTTCGGAGGAAGGTTCTCTGGTTCCAGTCTCTCTCAGTGAAAATAAATTGTCACAATTCTCTGTTGACACAGGAAACAATTGAGAATTCCAAAAACTTTATTGAAAACCCTTTGAAGGAATTCTAATCAGAAATACCATTAATTTGGCTAAATAAACTGGAAGCGTCTGCATATGTTTTTCGAATATTGAACTTCCACTTAACGAAAATTTTCAAAATGTCGCTGGGCATTCATGTACAGTACTTCAAAAATTAAAATATCCGTTTCAAATTCGAGAGACCGCTACATCAGCTACATCCATTAGTGAATATTAATTTTAATGAAAATCCGTTGTTAGACGGACGGAAAAAGAGACCTACAGACAGACGGACGGAGGCAAACAATGGACAGAGAGACGGACATGCAGTACTAGTCTCATTTCCGGCAAAATCTGTACTTTCGAAAATTGCAAAATTTTAACATTTCAAAACTACAAAATTGAAGCTAGAGAGTTGCCTTACACAAAATCTGTAACAAACTAGTGCTGCTAAAACAGCACGTACTTTCTCGCCTTTAGTAATTGTTACGTAATACTATTTATACCACAATATCTCCGAATTAACACATCTCAGGTATAAATGTTTGTAAAACACTTTTGAAATCGTTGCAATTTGGTGCGCAAATTAAATAGTTTCAAGCAATAGATTTTTTATTCAAAACTTTAAATGAAAATATATTTCTGGCATTGAATTCATTATATAAGGTGTATTCACGAACATTTCGGATGAGGTTTTTAGCCCTACAATATTCTTGGTAAGCAGTTTGCAGGAAAGTAAAATATTTAAAAGTTAATATACAATACGATAGTGATAGCGTTGGTAATCAAACGCAAATAGATCGAAAAATATAATATTTAATAATAGTAATGATTAAACACTATAGTATTGTAATATTCTACAAATATATAAAAGTATCGTCTCCTATATTATTTCAATACATTCCTTTTGCGGCTCTCACACGCCACCCGTCTAAATGATGTCTCTGAAGAAAGAGAATGTCACGGAGACGAATTGTACTTTGACTTCAAAAATATGGAGGATTTGTTTGAAAACCCCCATTTAAATATTTATGTTAAATGTAACTCGCAACACTCGGCCGGATTTTTGAATCTATATTGTTAAATAACTCCTAAACTAGGGGTTTTAGGGCCTTAAAAACTAAAATTTGGAAGCCAAAGGCCTCAAAGAAAGGTTTCTCACACCGTAATCTACAGGATGATATGATTGATATTATACGCGATTGAATGACACGGGTGTACCTCTCTGCTCGGATGTGACATTAAATAAGAATAGTTTGTATTGAGAAGGGTGTTGTTATCAATTACAAGGAGACGTATAGAACAAGTGACGGAGGATAAGGTCTTGAAGAAAAAGATATATTACAGGCTTAATGTGGAAATGGAAAAGGGTTCTCGCACGCGTACGACATGCGAGAGTTCTCGCACGGGTACGCTAGTTTTTTTACAGTGTAATTTATAGGAACTAGTGGTACTAAAATAATACATAATTTCTCGCATTATTTCTAAATTTGTTATTTTCGAAAATTGAGAAAATTGTGAAAATTGAGAGCGGCAAAAGGTACTAGTGAAATAATATAGGAGACGATAGTTGTATGTATCCTAACCAAGCAATGATAGTCAATAGTTTCAATGGTCTTGGCCGTGGTGTTTACCAAATACATTGGTAGATCATCAATCGTTTTGTGAATTCTCGTCAATATTATATCGTGTAGTACATAGTGAAATGTAAGCTGTGAATATTCTCCTTGAATGTTACTTCTTGATTTTCTCAATTTCATAGTTCAAGAGGCACTATTTCAGGAAACCAAATTACAAATCAATTGTACCAATCATACTTACCAAAAAAGTACATGTTGTTTTGATAATACCTGTTTCCATACTTATCTACACCAACGCACTTTCCAAGCTTTAGTGCATCCATTCTGAAAAATAAATATGTAAAATATTGTATTTATTTGCTACGGAGGTGGTAATATTAATCGCGAAAAATATTAAAAATTGTTAAACAATGTAGATAAATAAATGGTAAATAATGTAAATATAATATTTCACCTGTAAAGTTGGTACAGAGAGGCTTTCCATCCACCATTAGCTTTTATTATTTCGAGAAATCGTTGAAATTTATCTACAGCAAGGAATTTCTTTATATCCATGGTTTAGTAATGCGGAGTTAGTTCTGCAGAACGACTTTTTAACAGTTTCTAAATAGTCATATCCTATAATTCGGGATAACGGCAATCACGCTTGTTTAACGCCATGCGCACTCTTTAAATCAAAACAAATGATGAACGAAGTTCTCTCTTTTTTTTTATTCATTTATTATCACATAAGGGTTATTCCATACCAAATCGACAAGGGTGTCAACCCTTAGAGTTCGAGATTGTTTTCTAACATTGATGTGTTCTCGAAATACAGTACCTCTTCAAATACATAAAATGACCGCTTATGAAGGTTGTAACAAATATAATTTCCTATTTGTAATGATATGAAACTTATAAGAATCACGAAGTAGTTGTGTGATTAGCTTAGTGAACAAAAACTCTATTAAGTTCGTCATTTTCAAAAACTAAAAATTTCTTCATATATCTCTCCATATTGAAATTTATTGTCTGCCTGTTCAATTGAAGTACAATTTTAAGGGGGTTTGAAGCATACAACATAATACGATAACAGTTAGGCAAAATGCCAGCAGTCAATAAACATGTTCAAGACAACATATAATTTAATACTAGTGATATATTCAGTAGTCTATTAAGGAGGATAAAAAATGACTTCGGGAAACGATATCTAATACGAGAATTTAAAGAATAGTTTTGACCGAAGTAAATTTTTTAGAAGCAGAAGATGTCGTAAAAATGTGTGTTGGCAAAAAGTTTTTTGCTTATAGGAAAATAAATGATTGAATAGAATCTATCATAAGTTCTCTGTGAATCTGTTTATTTGAGACTAACCATTCTGCTTTCAATAGCTTCCTAAGAAATTTATTTTGTACTTATTTTGTACATTACACCATATAGGACATGCATAGGAGTAAGAAGGTTTAATAATGGATTTATATAAGAGAATTCCACAATCAATTCGTAGATTAGATTTGTTATTTAGCAAAGGATTTAATTTTGAAATTTCGTGGTACGTTTTATCAAATATATTTTGATTCTGCAATGTCCAAGTTAATCTTTGATCAAAGTATAGTTCTAAACATTTAACCGAAACATTAATTTGAAGCCAAGGAATTGGAATATTGTTAATAATAAGAGAATGTGATGTAGTGGGTCTAAATAATGTAAACATTTTTGCTTGTTTTTACTTTCTTGTATACATACGTATGTATACGAGGTAATATACGTAGTATAGAGAAATGTATTTAATGCTGCGGAAAATCGATTTCCAGATTTGAACGGTAATACACGATTTGGGGTCCTCTGATTGTTATGTTGGGAATAATTCCACGCTTTTCACAAACAGATTTATTACAATGAACCACAGAAAGTACATTGGTCAAAATTCCAGAATCCAAAAGAGTATACCATGTCACAAACCAAAATCAAAAACCAAAAGTCCGGGAGATGTACCAAAAAACTAGCTATGTCAAACCAAGAACTACACCAGAATGAACCAAAATTACTGCCGGGCCTACACTCACTTCTACACGGTACAATCTCCTCACTCAAGTTTACTCAATACACGGCTACTAGCGTTCTGTGTCTCTCTCTTGATTGAAAGGCTTGATAGGCCTCATTGAATGATAGCCGTCTCAAGCATTGAGTGAAGGATTCGATATCGAGTTCCTTCCTCAGTACTTTCAGTCTTTTCCGAAACGGAGGGCGTGCTATGAGCCGTAGAACTGTGTTCTGGATTCGCTCAAGTGTGTCCTTGTACTTCTTTCCAGTGGTCCACCACGTCGCCGCGGCGTAAGTGGCCACAGGCCGGCAACATGTTTTGTAGAGTGCCAGCCGAAGGTCTAAGGGAAGTGTAGGATCCTTTAAGAGGGGTTTTAGTAGGCGCACCCTTAGTTGGAGTTTTGATCGGATACGCCTGACGTGTAAATGCCAGCGTAGTCTCCGATCGAAAGTGACGCCTAGATATGTTGCCTTAGGTGCCCATTTAAGTGCTTGGGTTCCTATGGTGATTTGCTTAGGTGGTGCGAACCGTTTTGCGTTCTTGTGTTTACGGCGAGAGTAGCAGATTGCCTGAGATTTTTCCGCTGTGTCTCTGGCTGGCGGCGCTCGCTTTTAAGGCGGGCGATGCCCCAGACTCGCTGCACAGCTCCTGGCTCTCCGGCCAGCCTTCCTTCAAAGGCCGTGGTGGTTTCTTCGGTGATCAGGGCGGCCTGCACCGTGATTGGCGCTCTTCCGCCGGGGTGCTTGGGGTGGGGCTCTGGGATCCAATCAGAGCCCTGCCGCGTAGGCAAGCGTACGTGGCCTCGGAAAAAACTCTGTTTGACGAACTTCTTGAATTTTGTGTGGTGAGACGCGGCGGATTTGCTCAGAGCGGTGCAGAATAAAAGTGAAATTGAGTATTGGGAGAGAAGTAGATAGTTGTAGGAATACAGGTGAAAGTTTTAAGTGGGTGGTTACATTTAGATAGTTTGCGGCTGTTCCGCGTTTGGGGTGAAGATTGACATTTAGTGAGTTGTTAATTAAGTAATTGGTTTGGCTTACGGTGGCTGGAGGTAACGTGCGTCAGTTGGGAAGTGTTTGCGTCCAGCTGCAGGCATTTTGTTGTAATACTGGACAAATTTTTGGAAATGTTGGGATAAGATCGGATTAGTAAAGATTGATATAATTTGATTTTTTGCTGTTTCCAAAATACATTCTTGGATGGGGGGAATATTTAATTTCTTCAGATAATAGCTGAAGGGTTGGCCTGGTTCTGGACGGCAAGCAACTCTAACGAATCTGTTCTCTGACCGAATTAGATTACGCATGTTATCAGCGGATGCTGTAGCCCAGGTTACGCACGCGTAAATGCCCGCGCTTCTAATACATGCTTTGTAGAGCAGTGCTTTCGTTTTATATGTAATGCTTTTTGCTCGTAAAATGGGTGACAGCCGAGCGATGCGGGAGCCCATCTTTTTTGCCGCTTCCTTGCATTGAGCTTGCCACAGAAGTTTCTTGTCGAATTGAATACCTAGATATTTGATTTGGTTATTCCAGGGGAGGCGAATACCAGTGATGGCTATTGGAGTGGGTAGTGATTCTTTTCTCCAAATAAACAATATTGCTTGGCATTTGTTGGCATTTATTGTAATTCCGTTCAAACGGCACCAGTTTACGAAGTTGTCTGAGGCATCTTGCAGTCTTCGGTCGGCGATTTGTGTTTTTGCAAATTTAGTTGCAAAGGCCACGTCGTCGGCAAAAAGATATTCAGTGACGTGAGGTGTTTGTGGAAGGTCATGGATGTATATTGTGAAAAGTAGAGGAGAGAGCACGGCTCCTTGTGGGACGCCGGCTAGGATGGATTTAACAGATGATTTGTGGGATTGAAATATAACATAGAAGGTTCTTTTTTTAAGGTAGCTGAATAGAAGACGGCATAGATAATTTGGAAGGAATTTGCGGCATTTCTGAAGGAGAATGCGGTGATTGACTTTGTCGAAGGCATAGGAAAAGTCGAAGAATATTGCAGGAATGGCACAGTGGAGAGAGAGAGAGAGAGAGAGAGAGAGAGAGAGAGAGAGAGAGAGCGATTTCCATTGCAAGGCGAAAAGTTTGCATTGCCGACGAGTGACCCTTACGAAAACCAAATTGAGTGGCTCTGATGGCTTGTTCTGCATCCAATTTAAAAGTAATGGAGGGGAGGAGAAGACGTTCAAATACTTTAGAAATTTGCGATAATAGACTAATAGGCCGGTAGTTTTCCGGGTCGGTAGAATTTTTATTAGGCTTTTGGATTAAAATGATTTCCGCTTTTTTTCAGTTAGATGGAAAGTAACCGGTTGCTATTACTGCGTTCATGATCTGAACAAGAGCAAGGACGGCACTCCTAGGAAGGTTCTTTAGCATTTTACCGCTTATTAGATCAGGGCCGCACGCTTTTCGGTGGCATAGTTGTTTAATTTTTTCTCTTAGCTGCTCTTCACTAATTTGGAGTCTCGTTTCTTCTAGTTGCCGTCTGTCAGCATTTTCGTTTTCGAATAAGCATTCTTCATATGTATCTGGGAGAACGTCCGGTACGGGGATATATTGATTGTTGAAGAAGCGATAAGAATTTATTACGGTTGGTTTAAATCTTTTTTCCAGGGTTGATGCAAATATTTCTGTTTTCCGCAGAGGGTCGTACGTGGTAGTGTTGCCATCTTTTAGGGCTGAAATGGGTGTTGGCGGGTTTATTAACGTTTTTTGCAGTTTCCATATATCACCTCTGTCTTTAACGTCTGCGGATAGAAGAAATTTTTCCCACTGAGTCTCTCTGTGTGCTTGTAACAGTTTCAAGACTGCCCTTCGTGTAACATCAAAGATTGATTTGTCAACCGGGTCCCGCGTAGCGTAGTGGCGTCTTTGTGCTCGTCTGCGCTCTTGAATAAGTGAGATAATATTAGCCGGAGTAGCGTCGCGTTGATTGTTTAATTTCGTTTTTGATGTGTTAATGAAAAAGGCATGACGGAGTTTTTCTTCAAATTTTTCGACCGCTTCGTCTATTTCTTCGGGCGTGTCGGGCGCGCGAGCGGAAGCGTGTACTTTATGGGCCACACGGTCGCGATATTTCCTCCAGTCGGTGTTAATTTTGAATTTTGATTTGAGAGAGTAGGGATAAGCTCCGAGAAATATTGCTGAGATAATTGGAAGGTGGTCAGATTGGAGTTCGTTAAGTGGACGTGGTGTAGTAGGTTGGAGGTTGGAAGAATGGATAATAAGATCAAGAATATCATGAGGGAGGTGATTGATGAGATGGGTGGGGCCGCTGGGTGGGTGGAGAATTAGCGATGGGTGAGAGTCGATAAAGATTTTTAGTGCGTTTACGACTGGATTATTTTTCATGCAGCCCCATTCTATCCTTTTGGCGTTTAAGTCGCCACCGATTACAGCTGTGGTGCCTGCAGAATTGATTAAGTCCAGATCGGATGATAAAAGTGAGAGCGCTGGGCTGTTATACACGGAGATGAAGTTAATCGGACCGGTGGCCGTTCTTATTTCTACAATAGTTGCTTCGAGACTTGTGAGTTGTGGTGTAGCGATTCTTGTATGCGGTAAAGTTTTCCTAAGAGCTATTGCCGTCCCGCCTCCTTGCCTATTAGTTCTATCATCGCGGTAAATGTGGTAACCACGTAACTGAAACTTTTTGGAAGAGTTGAGGTGGGTTTCTTGAATAAGAAGGATTGCTATTGCGTAGTCATCGCAGAATTTTTCAATTAAAGTTTTTGTTTTTCTAAGCGTGCCATTCGCGTTCCAAGACGCTATGTTGTACAGGCGATTTGTTATTTGCGCCATTTAAAAGAATTGAGCTACTGCTTCAAGTGCACGAAGTGCTTTGCTCATTGGGTCGCCTTCGACTTTAAAAATTTTGAGTGCTGTTTTAGTAGCAGATATTATTTTTGCTAGGTTAAATTCTTTGAGCAAGTTGATAAGTTCTTTTAAGTCTGAAAAAGTGCCCGTGGTTTGCTGTGTCCCTATTTGCTGAGCGTTTGGAGCGGCCTGCGATTGGTTGTTCGGTCCCCACCACGCAGGAGGGCTAGCGCTAGGAGGAAGGGAACCCGGTCTGCGCGTTGTCAGGAGGGCGCGTTGCCGGAACGCTGGTCGCGGGGGCGCGTAGCCTTTCAAGTTGATGCTGGCGAACTCGGAGAGCTTCTAGATGGAAGCTACACTCCTTGTAGTTCGCCGGGTGCGCTCCTGCGCAGTTCGCGCACTTCGGCTGGGTGTTGAGTCTGTCCGTGACGGCGCAGAGCGATGAGTTGTGCATGACCCGCACAGCCCATGCATCGTGCTTGTCGGCGGCACCCGTTTTTCGTGTGTCCCCATGCGCAGCAGTTTAAGCATAGTGGGATTCTATTGTTGTCTTTTGGTTCCTCAAGGTTTATTTTGATAAAATTAAGATGTTTAATCTTTTTCACCTCAGTCAGTTGTGAATGGTTAAATTCGATGGAGTACAGTCCGATTCCTACGAATGTGTTGGGACCTAACTTCTTTTTAATATCACCAATGTGGTGGACAACAATGCCGTGTTGTTGGAATGCTGACTTAAGTTCTTCACACGACATGTTGGCTTCAAGTCCGCGGATAATAAGTCGTTTACGCCTTTCGGCCGTGGCACAGTGAAAATAGTAATTAAGTTCCGTGTCATGCTTTGCTTCCTTGAGGAGGCGATCAATGGTTTCATGATCCTCCACACTGCCAGGGCGAAGGATCAATGATTGGGAATTGATTTGTGCATAAAGCGTTTTTTGCAATATGCGCGTAGGTGGTTGGTTAGGCCTATAGGGTCGCTCAGTGCGGCCTTTTCGATAAAAGAAGCTCCCAATTGAGGAGATCTTCGTAGGCCGTGGGGCATTTGGCACTTGATTTGGTTTAGTATTACCCTGTGAGGAAGTGGTGTTACTTGCAATATTTTTTGCAGGTGGGGCAACTTTTTCTTTTTCTTTGGCTGCTGGGTCTACAGGGAGAGCTTCAAACCTATTAGCGAGCGTGATGTTATCTACCACCGCCGGCTGTTTGGGGGCACGAAGGAATTTTTTTAGGTAGCCTAAATGGTTCCTCATTTGATACTGGGTTAGTAATCTGACTTGTGGCATTCTTTGCCTTGGAGGTTGACCCGTCATCAGAATCAGGTGCCATTAGCCATTACATGGTCAAAATTTGAGGTTGGTTTTTTTGAAGCGGGGTTACTGCTACTTGCATCCGTGATTTCGGCCATTTCGGGCAAGATTCGGGGGGATTTAAGGCATAAGAGGGGATGAATTCCTAGCTTGCACCGCTACAGAGCGCATCCGCCGGCGTATCTCACCAATGATGGGCGATTCTGCTGGTGGTGTTTCTCCGCAAGAGGCGGTGATGTCCTCCTGGATGATGGGATGTTGAAAGAGGTGCGCCTCGCGCCGTACCACTGGTGTGTTGCTTCTAGCTGGGTCGGCAGCAAGACGCCTTCGGGTCGCACATCCACGTGGGCGGCCGACGGCAACGAGAGCTGCCGTCGGGTCGCAGCGGTGTGGGGTCTTCTTCTCGTGCAGTGTTTCGGGTTGAGGACCCGTCGATTCTCAGCACCACCAAGCCAGTATGCACAGGAATTTTTTGCTCTTATTTGCTCTTTTGAATAAGTGCACTGACAGGCGGGAGAGTCTCTCTGGGAGTGGTGAATTCAGCTACGGTAAATCTCACTACAGTTAAGCAGAGGGAGCTACCGATGTGTCGAACTCGCCGACGCTCGACCTTCCTTCTAAGCTCGGGCGGCGCCTTTTCCGCTTCGCCGCCTCTGCCGACTTCCTCGATCGCCGCTGAGCGCTGCCACCTTGGCGCGCTCTACAAACATGTTTATACAGCCGCAACACTGATACCGAAAAAAAGATTTTTTCAAGACGTCCGTCCGTCCGTCTGTCCCTCCGTTAGTCCGCCCGTCTGTCCGTCCGTCTGTGAACACTATTAGCTCCTAAATCACTCGTACTAACTTAGAATACATAGGTGCATTGGTAAATGGAAGTGCTTCAAATGACTTCAAATTAAGTATTTCGAAAACATCATAGATTCCTGTGAAAAAGAGCTTCAAATTTTTGATTTACAGTAACGCTTAACGCCCTTTTCTTAAAAACGGCTTCAAATTTTTCAATGAAAATTGCTATTTTGGGTGAGGTTTTATTCTTCTTTAATATTCTTAAAGTAATATTCAGGTTCTACTATTTTAAGAAACTGAGAAGTTGAGAAAAGTTTAAAAAAAAGTACTTTGGACGACGGCAGCTGGCCAGAGAATGGAGCAAAACCTTAAGGCCAGTCCACACCAAGGAAATTAGAAAAAAATGCTACCAGAAAGTCTGTGCCATTCTGTAGCACCTCTAGTTTTTTACTGGTGTTAATTGCGATTCTGCCAGCATTAAGTCCATTTAAAATATTTCGGAATGTCATTATAAATAAGGTTGGGTGCAATTTTTACATTTTTATGAGAAAATAAGGCTTAATCATCTGTATAATGTAATGAAAGGTAAAGGGGAATATCAGACATACAAATGATAAACAGTAAAAGAGAAAGAGTAAAACATTGAGGAATTCCAGATCTGGTAGTTCGAGGATTTGAAAACCAATAATTAATTTCAACGGAAAATTGACAGTCTAAAAGAAAATTTTGCATACGTTTGAATAAACATGTGGGAGTGCCATTATCATGCAATTTATAAAGTAAGGCAATGTGCCACACTTTATCAAATGCTTGTGCAATATCTAAAAAGAGAACAATACTAGTATGTTCTTTAGAATGCAAACTATTCATTATTAATTCATTTACTTACAAGCGTAGATAGGAAATAGAATAGCTTTCACGAAAAACAAATTGATATTTTGGAATAACTTAGCATTGAATGCAGTAAAATAATCTTCAAATCAGAAATCAGATCTCATCCCTACGTAAGGAAAAAAATTAACAAAATAAGTACATGAGAAAAGTTACCAAAGCTCCGTAGTTCATGAGCAAGGAACAACGACTCAGAGAAATAAAAATAGAACTCATTCAACATTATACTCTCAAAATTTCAAAAACTTCTATGATATACTATTAAAATCCCCATCTACTAGCACTTACCATCCAGGTAAGACTTACAGACAACCAAATAGAATCAACTCACGCAATCCTAAGGATATTTTTAAGCCTCCATAACCTGCTAAAATATAATCTCTCTCTCTCCGTCACAAACACACACACACAACAATACTAACGATTGCTTGCCAAGCGCATTTTTCCAATATAACATACCTATATAGGAAGTTTATTGACACTTAGAGATGAGGATGGTTCATGCTACAAAGTTATAGAACTCTTGTACCAACACACTTGAAAGGTAGAAATGCCGAGCAAGAAGTAAAAATTAAAAATGTTCTTTTAGTAGTTTGATTATTTTGGGACAAGTTAATAAAGTCGCGGCATCTCGTGCTTAGGGTTGCTTAGGTTGCGCAACCCCAGATAATCGAAAAAGAAATAATAAGATCTTAGGAATATACACCAGTCGCTACTAAAATATAGGAAGATTTTTCCGCTATTCGTTATAAGCACTCTACCACTGTTAACAATAAACATGGTAAACAAACTGGCTTTCGATAGTTGTTGTTTAGGTTTGAAGCTTGCCATCATAAGTGATAACGCTCAGACGGGAGCGTAATTGACGTTTTTCAATAAATTGCACTTAGAATGCGCGGGTTGATGAATATGAATTTGTCAAAGGATATTTTTGTTATTTAAGGTGAATTTTGTAAAAGTGTATAGCAAACACTACTTGTGTTTGGTATACACAAGGGGGCCCGGATAAACGTTTTACGGGTGAGCCCGCACTAATTTCGTTACACTTCTGATTCCAGTGGCATTGCCATCCAATACATTCCGAAATAACAAATGAATAGTAAACGAACAGAAAACGGTTTTAATGCAGTTTTCCATTTCAAATAAACAATTTTGTGCTGCATTGAAAATGAACAGTGTACCATTGACTGATGTTCAGGCAACAAACTTTTTAGGTCTCTCAATTCAGTCAAAACTTAATGGAACGTCCATTTAAATGATTTGAACACAAAATTAAGTTCATTATGCTACGCGTTCAGAATTCTTGCAAATTCAGTCAGCCTTCATACTGCTCGTTGTGTATACTTCGCGAATGTTCATTCCCGCCTGAGATATGGCATAATATTCTGGGGAAATACATCTTATAGCTCCCAGACTTTTAGATTACAAAAACGAATTGTACGAATAATAACCGAATCCCGCCCACGTGATTCATGTAAGCCTCTCTTCATTAATCTAGGAATTTTACCATTACCGTGTCTTTTTATTTACGAATCAGTGGTTTTTGTCAAAAAATGACTTGCTTAAGGGCGGGAATATATTTTCAGAAAATGCCGAAGTCTATTACTATAACACTCGACGTAGAAATCATATTCATCAGGTGACAGTATCAACAGCTCTTTATAAAAAATTCACATACAATACATGAACATTATTTTTCAACACTTTGCCAGATGACATTAAACGATTAAATTCAATAGAAAAGTTTAAATCCCAAGTGAAATCGTTTCTACTGCATAACTGTTTCTATACAATTAGAGACTATACTGAGTATCATAAGAAAAGTAACATTAATTTTAACAATGATACATAATGCATTATTTACCATTTGGACTGTATAAATGAGTATAAACAACCTGTTACAACTATTGTACTGCAGCTTCCGGGTCAATGACCCCCATCTCGATCAGGTTTTTCGTCTAGTTTCCCTGATCCATTGAGCAAATGCTGAGATGGCCCCTTGTTTTAATTTTTTATTGTATACCAGGTTTTTCTTTTCCCCTTGAGCAAAAAAAATTCATTTTCTGTGCACGTCTTCTAGAATTCAGTGGGAAATACAATTATTCAAATTATCGTTTCCATGTTGTCGAGCCAAATTTTATTGCTTATTTATTCTTGAAAATAGAGTTTATTACATGGGAGTTTTTTTCTCGCTTTCAAAATTCAAAATTTATTGCTTATTTATCCTTGAAAATAAATTTTATTACATGGGAGTTTTTTTCTTCCTTTCAAAATTCAAAATTTATTGCTTATTTATCCTTGAAAATAGATTTTATTACATGGGAGTTTTTATGTTTTTTTCTCCCTTTTAAAATTAAAAATGTATTGCTTATTTATCCTTGAAAATAGATTTTATTACATGGGAGTTTTTTTCCCTTTCAAAATTCAAAAATTTAAGTAGTATATGACTTATTGTAGGGATCACAGAATTTTGAAAATGTGCACACAATTCACTTTTCCCCATAGCAGGTCATACGCAGTTTTTGAAAAGAAGCATTGGCTATTATCTACGGGGTTTGCAAATACCGTGAGTATGTGTAAGTTTGTCACCTTTGCATACTATAAACCACTGGTTTTGTCTCCTAACGAGTAAGAGCCCGGATTCATCAAATTGAAAATTTTAGCGATGGGTCTTATTTATTTAAGTCTAGAATTAAACATCAAATATTGTAGAACATCTCAGCACGCAAACACCGACGTCCTTTCTCGTCTAGGAATGTCCGGTGTTTGATACGGAAGAGGTAGCATGCCTTCAGTTGGACTCGACAAATGAAGAACAGACTGCCTCATTTGCAGTCAATGCAACATGCATAGTACGTGATACAGGGGGGATCTTGTTTTGAGTAAGATACTTTGTGTCGGAAGGTTGGCCTCAATCATACACAACTACTAAAACTTGCTCTAGACTGTTTCAGGCTTACGGATCGACTTTCATTGACATTTGGAGTTCTTATTAGCTAATTATTAGCTAATGTATTAGGTATTATTAGCTAATTTCAAAGGACGTAGAGTGGTTATGCTTGACAAATAGAAAGCAAGAATGCTTAAATTACTTCATGTAAGTAATTAGGGCAAATCACTCATCAAAAAACTAGCGATAAGAAACTGCTCTTGACTAGGGATAAATGGAGATATCGAGATCTTAATTAAGAACTGCATGGCTTGTCAAGAAAATCAGAAAATCCATACACAAATGTTGGGGTCATGGAAACCACCCAAAAAGCCATGGTAGGGAATTCATATTCACTTTGCGGGACCATTTGTAGGTAGATAATGGTTAGTGGTAGCAGATGCGCAGTCTAGCCATACATTGCCGAAATGGACAACACATTTGCCCGCTCTACCATCTTAACACTACAGCCGATGTTCGTCACTTACGTAGATACCCAAGGTTGTAGTCTCCGATAATAGTTCCCAGATCGTTTCAAGCCAGTTGAAGGGATTTTGCAGGAAAATGGCATACAGCATGAGGAGGCGCCACCATTTCACGTTCAATCGAAAGACGAAGCCGATCGATTGGTTCAGACTTTCAAATCCGCGAAGAAGGCAATCGATGCGGGAGAACCCAGAGAGCAGGTGTTACTTAGGTTCCTTGCCTCGCACAGAGTGATGCAAGGGAACGATTTTCTCCTTGCTTTAGGGTAGGGATAAGATAACTTGGAAATACGAACCTAGGTATAGTCAGGGTGAAAAATTATTTGTGAGATCATTTAGGGACAGCTCAAAATGGTGGCCCCCGGTGATTATAGGAAATGAAGGTGTGCACCCAGGTAAGAGTTGTGCAGACACAGCGACCGCATTAGATCGTGCTCTATCCAGTATTATCAGACAAGCAGGGATTGCCTGCATGAATCACATATCCAAGGTTAACACAGAGCTCGTATTCTTATAGCAGTCCGCGAAAAGCTGTACCATCACCCGAAGAATCCCTGGGACTCATGACACAAAAACACCACCAGAACAACAATCTCCGCTACCACTACAAATTAGCTCAACAGCTACTACAGCAGCAGCCACAGCCGCTGCTGCTAGTCCAACAGCAGCAACAGCTATCGCTTGGCCACCAAGAGCAACAACAGCCGGCTGACAGACTAGTAATTCCAGCTGCCGCAGAACCGCTATTCCAAGTCTAATAACCGCAACAGTAGCCGCTACCGCGAGGCCAGCGGTTGTAGCATCATTCACTTTTGCCAGTCCAGAAACTTCAATCGCTAAATCAGCAATTGTACAGTCTAATGCAACCGTCAAATCAACATATCGGCAGCTGACATTGTACTTTCAACGGAGAGCTTCGAGGAGTCGAAGTAAGAAGTACTCAGGCCCTCACGATCCCATTAATGTGTCTGTATGTGTCTGCCGTGCGCCTATCACGCACTTGCACTTTACCAGAGGGAATTAACGCCGGAGTGGTAACATAGGTGCTATCCTCTTATCCTCACCCCCGTAGGCGCACAAGTACGCTTTTGGGCTGGTATCTGGGTTTTGGCTGGTATTTGGGCTGCTATCTAAGACCCTCACGGTAACTTCCCCATACGATGCTTGGGTCGGGCCGCCCTGCCAGCTCAAAGCTCCTATCCAATTTATGTGCTTTGGAATCAACGTCTACCGGAGTCAAAACAATGCGCTACTCACATGCGCCGGGAACAAGTTCCCTCCTCTTTGCCCAGAGTATTGGGCCACTGCCACCCGGACAAGCCCTCCCCCCCCGGGGACCCCTGAACGGGGGGCCGGGGCTTCATCCCGCCCCATTGATTCGGGAACCTGGGCAACCTGGGGGTTTCCCCCGGACTTTGAGGGAACCGGGACCATATAGACGCGCCATAGGCCCAACTGGTGGGTAGCCGGGCGAACCCGACTACCAGGAGCTTAGCATCACCCTCTCACGGCCTGCACCTTCAAGCTAACGACGTGAGCGACGCCGCGAGTCGTAGGGTCCTTCAACGACACTCCACCAGAGACCAGGACAATCTACGTCATCGTGACCCCCTCCCTGCGGGGGACGATACCATTAAGCGGTGAAGATATTGCGAATCCTTTTCAGCTGAACACAGAGCACTTTCAAAAAATTCTACGAATTTAATTTCTAAGAATTTCAAGGAAATGTATATGAATTTAAAAATTCTGAATCTTCATCTTTTCCTTGATAAGGATGGCATTATTGGTGTATGTGGCAGACTGAGACACTCAGTAATTCCTGGTGAGGCAAAACACTAAATTATCTATTGAGAATCAATGTTCATATTCAATTAAATTCTCAACAGTCGAGTTAGAGTAAGTCGAGTTATAAGATAGTTATAAAACGCAATAAGTTTGCACTATGTAATTATTTTGTTGATTAAAGACTTGGTTTCATTTTCTGCCTATAAGTTAGTCTGGCATCAGTTGTATTGAAAACATTTTATGTTAAATAAAATAAGTTATAACTGAATTTGACAATCCACTCTCACATGGTAGCAGAGCATGATTATCTTTAAATGAACATAATTTTGACGGTTAATAGAAGAAAGTAATAGAAGATATAAAAGACGAAAACATAATTTATTTAAAAATAATTTTGTATAGTCGAACTATAACTACTGGTGCTACATAATGGCACAGTAGAGAAGCTACAGAACGAGTAATATTTGAAACAACAAAAGAATACACCAAAATGTACGTCTGCGCGAACAGCAAAATTAACTCTCTCCGTAGGAAAAGTTTGAAGAAAAAATTTCCAGAAAATGAAGTTAGTGAGCAAAGAATATCGGACCACCGTCGAGCAATTGTTCAGAAGAATCTCCTCTCTGTACCAGTTCTGGAAGCAATCAAGAAAGAAGGTAGAAAAATGTTTCACTCTTCAGAATCCACTAATCTGAGGACAGTGGAACACCTGCTGAACAAACTCAGAATGACAAAAAGAAAACAATGCCAGAAATTATTGAAGATAAGAGTAGAGAAGAAGTGAGGATTCGCAATTAATTTGCAGACGCACTTGCGGAATTTTAAGAAACTGACCCACTAAATCACCATCTCATTCCTGACGCAACACCTACAACGAAGACCATCTTTCGAAGAAGTGCACACAGCAATTTATTGTGCAGCAATTGTGGCTTCAAGACGCAACGGTTCCATGTTCTTCAGCCACGTGGCAACAATGATCGAAGTTTAAGAAGAGTGCCACCCTAGGAAAGACGGCTGGTGAATCGTGTAGAACACATGGGAAGAGAAATTGGGAGACTCACTCAACTTTAAAAACGAAATTCCTCCGAAGAACGGTGAACAAAATCCTTACCAGGACAAAGTTATATTCAAGGCACGAGCTCCTGAATAGAACTATAACAGAACATCTTGTCTTCTTACGACAAAAGGTTTTGGAGTTAACAAAACTCCTCCGGTGTATAGGAAGCAACAGAATACTCTTTTCAACAGGAACCAGAAAAAAATTATAGGAATCTTTTAAAGGGCAAAGATTTTGTGATATAAATGAGGCAGATCTTCCACAAAGTCACAGATAGACTTTTGGAAGCCTATTTGATCGTATGCCTCATAAACCAGATATGTCGTGGATTGAAACGGAATACAAACGCCGTTATACCCCTCTAATGGAGAAACCAATCATCACCGTGGACGTTGTCCAAGTTGCTTTGAAGAAAGCACATAACTGGAAGGTACCGGGCAGTGATGGCTTGCACAATTATTGGTTCAAAACATTTACCAGCACTCACCATCATATAGCTACTATAATTCAATATTTTCTTCACAATCCAGAATATATGCCTTACTTTCTCACTGATAGGTAGAGCTTACTTGTTACCAATGGAGGGTGACACTTAAGACCCTTCGAAGTACAGATCTATAACCTGCCTTCAAACTCTCTAGAAACTCATAACATCCTGTGTCACAAATGCTGATGACATATACTGAGGAACAGAACATCTTAGCGGATGAACAGAAAGAATGTAGACCTGTATTTCATTATAGACTGTAATTACGGGGAAAGCGCTTGAAAAACAATGAAACGTACGCATGAATGATACAGAAATTATGCTAAGGCATTCGACACCGTACCCCATTCTTGGCTCCTTCAATGTTTGGATGTATACAAGGTCTACCCGTTTGTCCAAAACATTCAGATGGCCAGACCGTCCAGACAGATACTATACATATTCGCCGAGGGATTTTTCCAGGCTGACTCTTTAAGCCCTTTATTGTTCTGCTTAGACTTGAATCCTGTCTTCGCTACAAAATGCATCTAATTATGGCATCGCTCTTAAGAAAGGGAACTCAATCATTCTTCGTGTCTCGCAACTGCTTTATATGGATGATCTGAAGCTCTATGCAGACACTGAGAATCATATGCGGCAATTTATTAACGTGACGGAGAAATTCACTGGCGACATCAAGATGAAATTCGTTTTGGATAAGTGCAGGAGAGAGAATATTATTCGGGGTCATATGAAAGTTACAAATTTGGAAAATGACAACGATTGCATGGATTCTTAAAAACTCAACTCTCTGCTAGTAATCTTGTGCAGGCCATCAATTCATGTGATTCTAGTGCTGACATACTCGTTTGGCATTATTAGATGGCACTACCAACCTAGACAACCTCCAGAGGACAATTCAAACCGCTATGACTCAACACCGAAAATATCATCCCCACTCAAGTATCGAACGTTTACCCTTCCAAGATCACAAGGAGGGAGAGGTGTTGTAGATCTAATAAATCTAGACAGCTCTCAAATTGCATCACTCAAAAGATACTTCCTTGACCATTGCGGGAGACTTCAGCATTCAGGGAGCACAGTTGATAATAGCCATGGTTCTCTGAACTTGAAACGGACTGTTCCAGCTGTTCGCCAGTCATTGAAACCGAAGAGAAGATAACTTCATGGAAAGTGAAAGCACTGCACGGAATGTATCCCCATGAGCTGAGCAAACAAGAAGTCGACATCTTTGCATCATGGCTCTAGCATTGGGATCTCTTTCCGAAGACAGAAGCCTTCATGATAGCTCTCCAGGACCAAGTGGTGCCAACTTTGAACTACAGAAAAGACATGAGAGATTCAACCATCTATTCCGACACATGTAGAAGAAGTGAGGCCGCAAGCGATACTATCCAACACGTGACAAGTGGATGTAGCGGCCACGCACAGTTGGACTATAAAACTAGGCACGATGAAGGGGCGAAGCAGGTCCACCAAATATTGGCAATGAAAACGGGCTTACTCGCTACTTCCTCGTCCTATTATAAATATGTTCCTCGGAACGTGCTTGAAAGTAGTGAGCATACTCCTACTGGGATCACTCCATTATCACTGACAGACAAGTCGGCGGCAATAGACCCGATAAAACATACATCGATAGAAACCATCAGCAGGTTTACCTTATTGATGTATCAATACCCAAAACCCACAATATATCGACAAGACATCAAGAAAACATCCAAAAATATACCGATCTCGCCCAGGAAGTCGCAGCTCAATGGAACTTCAGCAAAGTGACAATTGTGCCAATAATAATATCAGCCACAGGAGAGATCCCGAAAATGACACTTCGAGCACTAGAGTGTCTTCACTTGGATGCCAGGAGTATATACAATAGGCAGAAGGCAGTCTCATCATATCTGAGAGTGGTTGGCATACCGATCAGTAAAAACTGTGAAGAATAAATAAAATAATAATAATAATAATAATAATAATAATAATAATAATAAATAAAATAATAGGGTGGGGGTTTCAATCTAGCCATTCAAGATGAATTTGTTCCCATCCGAAACTACAGAAAACAAGTTCAAAAAGATACCTAAGTACAATCTGATAAATGCCACAGATGTAGCGTGTGGACATAAAATATATATCACATCATATATATCATATTTTGAATGGTCTTCCCAAGACGTTTAGCGAAGTTACAACTGCTTTGATTACTAACTCCAATACGACGTTCGAAACGATGCGAGATTGTCTATTACGATAACAGATTTCTAACACATTCTGATAATAAAGATATAATGCATACAGAGTCAAGGAAAAACGAAAGATAGTTTGTTTTATATGTGGTAAAGTAGGACACAAGGCCAAATTCTGTTGGCATAAGAAAAGCGGATGTGGTTATCAACAAAATCACGAGGCGAGAACTTCTCTAAATCAAAATCTGTTTCGAATAAAGAAAACTCATTCAATAAATATCAACATAATGATAAATTTAAGTGGCATAAAAGTAATGATGGTCGAAAATATATTGATTCTCAGAACAAGAGAGAATTCCCTATGACAGCTCATGACGATATTGAACAAAAAAGGTGGAACACAAAAAGAATGTATCGTGGTTGTTAGATTGACGATGCAGCGTCCATATGATGTCACAGCGCGAAATTGTTAGGGATAACAAATAATTAATATTAAATATAATAAGACAATAATAGATAATAAATATAAGAAGATATAATAGATAATAAATATAAAAGAAAGATAAAGATAATAAATATTTCAACACCTTCTGTTGTTGAAATATCCACCGCTGAACGTGGTAGAAAACTTATTTCTGTTTTGGAGGGTCATGTCAACGGTTCTTGCATTACAAATAAAGGTACGATAACCAAAGTTCATATGGAAAGAGTCTTGCACTTTCCTAACTTAGAAACAAACCTTCTATCGGTGTCTAATATAGTTAACAAAGGCAAGAAAATAGTTTTGGATTGTTATGGAGCGAACGTCTATGACATGGAACAAGGAATGTGATAGCTAACGGTACCTTTGATAGAGAAAATTTTATGTTCAATATGGAAATTGAGGATGGTATCAATTCTGAAGAATATCGCAGCGTAAAAATTGAAGATTCAGAAGAAACCGAAAAGAATGCCGTCGTAGAAACGTGTTTTAAACGGAAATCGAAAACTAATGACATATGGCACAGAAGATTATGTCACACCAATTATAATTACATGGACATCATGAAAAAAATTGGACTTGTACATGGACTGGAGAATGCAGATCTTAGTTGTGTATCCTGTGATTACTGTCTACAAGGTATGTTCACGCGTCTCCCATTCGCGAACTTATCTCAAAAAACTTCTCACGGTATATTATCAAGGTTATTTATTGACTTATGTGGACCAATTTCCACTCCATCACTTGGCGGCAGTAAATGTATGCTTACTATTGTGGATGATTATAGCTGCAAATATTTCGTAGAGATTTTAAAGAAGAAAGATGAGTGCTCTATCAAAATTGAAGAATTCATTAACCTTAGAGGAAACGAAACGAATCAAAGGGTGAAGTATGTACGGACGGATAACGGGAGTGAATTCGTGAACTCTATCTTGACGTCTTATTATAAAAGGAAGGGGATTAAGAGCGAGCTCACGACCTATTATACTCCTCAAAATAATGGTGTCGCAGAGTGTGCCAGTCGTACAATTATTGAAACAGCTAGAACCATGCTTTTAGATTTCGGTTTACCGATGGTTTTTTGGGCTGAAGCTGTTAGAACTGCCGTATATATCTATAACATAAACCCTACCTCAGGAGATAAAAACATCGTCCCGTTGACATATTGGACAGGCACGATACCTAATATATCACATCTTAGAGTTTTTGGATCAAAAGTTTTTTTCGCCAACTTAAAAAAGGACTGACGTAAATTTGATCCACGTGGCGAACAAGGTATATTTGTTGGATCTTCGCGTATAGAGTATATCGAAATCGAAAAAAAATCGCCTTTATCGAAAGGCGTATAGAGTGTACAGTCTACACCAACGTCCTATTGTCGAATCAAGAGATGTTGCTTTCAGGGACGAAGAGAGAGGATATGTCGGCAATGTTCCAAACGCTCATGATATATTAAATTGGAACTATAACTCGTTGGCACAACTAGAATCGAATGAAATGACGTTTTTTTTAGAAAGGTAGAACCTCAAACATGTGATATTCCTATCTTCATCGACAGTCCTTTGCGAGGCACAAGTCATGCTGCGTCAACGCCGATTAATCTTGAACGTGATTCAGGATTGTTTTACTGACGGAACCGACGAGATGGTCACTGAAAAGGAAATATCGATAGAAGAACCCGCGATTCTTGTTTCCTTCGAAATCTGATAAAGATGTTGAAATTGAAAAATAATACCTACCAAGAGATATCAAGCGACCGTCGCTTGCGAATCGAATGTTTGTAACAAAAAATTGCCTCGTACCTACAGAGAAGCTATTACATCCGACGAAGGTGAAAAAATGGAAAAGTGCAATTTTACGTGAATTAAATTGCTTGAAAAGATATAATACTTGGGAAATAGTGGATGCTTCCTGTTAGGTATCGCAAACTCTTGAATAAATGGGTATTCAAGAGAAAACTCACTATGGTGAAGTTAAATATAAAGCGCGACTTGTGGTAGATGGTTCACGACAGACTTGCGGTTTAGACTACGATTCGGCATATAGTCCTGTTATGCGGATGGATACATTTAGAACGTTGTTAAGTATTGCTGCTATGAAGAAATACATCGTACGCTATATAGATGTAGAGACTGCATATTTAAACGCGAAGTTGAACGAAACGTATTCATGAAGATACCAGATGGCATAAATGTTCCCGAAGATAAGGTGCTCAAATTGCGTAAAAGCCTTTATGGTCTGCCAGAAGCTGGCAGGTGTTGGTTCAAAATGTTTTGTGACATATTAAGAGAATGCGGACTTAAATCCTGTGAGAGTGATCCGTGCGTCTTTACAAATCAAAATCCCAACGAATTTGTTGGAATTAGTTTTTACGTAGATGATTGTTTAATTGTTGGTCAAAATCATCATTTAATTGACGATTTAATTTGCAAGCGTAAAATGAAACTTACAATCAAAGAAATGGATGGGATTGGCACCGAAAACTTTCATGGAATTAGAATAAAGAAATGCTCAAACGGATTTACATTGGATCAAACGGAGTACATAAATGAAATTCTAAGAAAATATAACATGATGTAGCGTCACGTTGGCGGCCGTGGGTGGGAGGAGGAGCAGAAGTATCGCATACCTGCCGGCTGAATAGCCTTGGCTCCCCAGCGTTGGGATCTATTTAGACCAAGTGGACGCCAGCTTGACCTGGAAGGTCACGTGGTAGACGCGAGCCTTCCTCCTACACCAAGGACGGTCACGTGACGGCTACACTCTATGTATAAAATCGAGCTGACGAGCTCACACGGGGGTTTTGTTCTGGAAACCTCGCGCGATGCGCAAAACTTTACGCCAAGACTGGAGCGTGTCGTGCCTCTGGCACGGGTGACGAGGTCACGGTAGTGGCGTGGGAGAAGTGTCAGTGGAGGCGGGGCCTCCCTAGCTATGTGGGGTATCCACAGGGAAATACTCAAAAGTGTGTAGTTTCGGAGCAGAAGTTAGTTTAGTTATTGTACATACGTGTAAATAAACTTGTACATACATGTAAATGTCTGTGTGTTTTTCTCCATGACGCCACAATGGAATCGTGTTATCCTGTGTATACCCCAGGAGTAGTTGGACAAAATGGTGACAATTGTGATAATACCGAAAGCGTTAATCAAACCATGTACCAAGAGTTATTAGGTTGTTTGAACTACTTAGTAACTGCAACACGTCCGGATTTGGCATATTCTTACAGCAGCCTATCACAGTATTCGCAAAACCCCAAAAATGTTCATTGGCAAGGGTTGAAAAGGATATTGAGATACTTAAAGGGTACAATGGATCTGAAATTAAAAATAGATGGTACCAACCATGCACGGTACCAGGTACGATGGGAATGTTGAACATGAGCTCCGACGCAAGTTGGAATACTACCAACCTCGCAAGCTGGCCTCGTAAGGTGTTTGCTGGCTACGTTGTCAATCTTGGAAATTATCTGATAGAGTGGAAAAGCAGAAAGCAGAGAATCGTAGCCTTATCTACCATGGAGGCTGAGTTAACTGCAATTCAAGACGCTATTTGCCAACAAAAATGGATTGTATCGCTACTGGAAGATTTAGGTTTTGTAAATTTAGCTAAACGTCCAATCACATTGTGCACAGATGTAAGTCGGCGATAGATTGGTCACAGGAAGTCAAAGTAACCAACCGTAACAGACACATGATACGGAGGCTTGTTTGTAAAAGAGAACTCGTTGAACGGCGAAATTCAGTTAGAGCATGTGAAGTCAGCGGACCTGGAATCGGACATTTTTACCAAGCATCTAGATCGGACCACTTTGTGGAAACACATCCAATCTTTTAATTTAATTATATGAATATTATTTTTGATATAAAGTTTCGTTCGAGAATTGTTATTTTTTATGAATCAAAATTCTGCGAACGAAAAGGGGGGAATTGGCAGTTGAAGGTGATAACTGGTAACTAAGTACATGGTTTGTTATGTATAGAGGAGTCGGGAATATTACGAAGTGTATACTTTGTGCGAGAATAAACCCCTGTTATTACAGGATGATATCATGATGTGTATCATTTACTAATATAAAACAACAGTTTTTCGCATGGGCAATTGTACGTTGCGTTTTCTCTCCGGAAGGAAAAACGAAAAATATTGTACATTGCAATGGTTATGGTTCAATTATGTAGTTGCAATTTTATTTCATTACATGGTTGTAAACGGAATATTTTGTCCCATTTTTTGTCATTAAGTACGTAACGTGTAACATATTTGGTATTTGCTAATTTGCCGGGTTAATCACTTTCGATATATCAAACGTGTCAATAGATGGAATTATGGATAATCCGACTGATTTGAATTTACCGGAAGTGTTACATTTCCTTATCCGCGACTATACATCACCCGTGTGAATCCGAGGTCAGCAAATAATAGCAAAATAATAATAATAATAATAATAATAATAATAATTTTATTATTATTATTTTATGGGACAATTATTATTATTATTATTATTATTATTATTATTATTATTATTATATACCATCTCCAAAAAGCCCATATTATTCTTTTGGTCATTTCTTACCCAGGGATTATACCAAACAACATTCATAGAAATATGGAACTTATTCAAATACCCCAAAATACCTTCAAAATTATATAAAAATCTGTTATCTTTAAGACATGAAATGTTATAAGAAAATTTGTAAATGGCGACGAAATATGGATTGACCAACCTTTTGGTCAATAACCCGACGCAAAGTCAACTAAAAACTCGACTACTGCCAAGACAGGCAAAATATTATTACACTCGTATAATATAAGTAATTTCTGAACCCACCGATTCCTTTGTCGCCGCCTACGTACTACCAATCGGACGCAACAGGAAAAGAAGAATAACAAGCGGAGTTAATAAGGTGGATTGATCGGCTTGTGATTCCGGGCGCGTCACTTCTAAGGCAAGTAAGTGTCGTAGTAGTGGGTAAGTAGTAGTAGGCAAGTAAGTGTAGTGCATGCGTTTTTCTCTGGCGGTGGCATCGATTTCCCCAGCCGGATGATGAAATCCGGTGCCGACTTACACATTAGCTAGGGGGTTTTCTCCCAACAAGCTATCTCTCACCAGCGGGAGCAGTTTCCGAGTGGCCCGCCGACTATCATGTATGTGTAGTGAACATACGAAAAAGTGTAAATGTGTGTAAGTGTGGAGTGAGTGTAGGACAAGGAAGCGGAAGGGAAGGTCGTGCGTGGTCCGTGACCCGTTGTTAGGGTACTGCTCCGGCACTCGCCTGTTGATCGGAGAAACCACAAAACTACCGGTGAGAGCAGCCGGCCGCTAGAATTCTCCTCCAGACAGGGGTTGAATTTGACCTAGCTAGTCTCGAAAATCCTGCAACCATCGGGACTCGAACACCAGGACTTCCCGGTCAGAGACACCAACGTGACATCAACGGCAAAAGTCGAGAAAAACAATGTTGTATAATAATAATAATAATAATAATAATAATAATAATTATTATTATTATTATTGTATAATACAAGTAATTTGTGATACTAGCGATTCCTTTGCAGTCCGCCGCCTACGTACCACTCGGATGTAACAAGAAAAGAATAACGGGTGGCGTTAATAAGGGCTTGAAGGGCGTTGCCGCCTAGACGATGGGGCTATGAACTTCCGCTAACGAATCGGCGCTTTGAAAGGGCGGCGGCGCAGCCACCGGCGCCTTCTGCCTTGCATTTTTTGTGGTCGCCGGAAGGTTCAAAGACCCGGGACCAGGGTGAGACAAACAGAACACGCCAGCGAATGGCTTGGGAGGTTCATTAAGCGGTGTTTTGAACGGCGCCGAAGGATGGTTATTAATTAAAGTTATTTATTATCAGCACTTTTCACAGTTGTCAACGGTTTCAGTTTTAAGTGATATACCAGACGGGTTTCATTAGTTGTGTGTTACATGAAATTTTAATTGAGAACAAAAACAATCTTATTGTTGGCCGTTTTCAATACACTATATGTTTACGATACAAATTAGAGTGCATAAGCTATTTGAAAATTATTATTGAGAACTAAGTATTATATCAAAAAAGACTTGAAATGTTTCCAAAAATTAATGTTGAGGCGATTATTTAGTGTTTATAATACACAATGAAAAGTGGATAAATGATCAGAAAGAAAAACAAGACGTTGAACATAAACTTTAAATTCAACTTTGCTTCATAGGACCATAACTTTTTAATTAAACCTTAGGACAAGTAGCAGAACTTTTTCGCCTTCACATTGACGAGAGTTTGCAACTGGTGCATTGCTGCATGGTATGAAGAGAACGGAAATACGTCACGTTGCTGAGCTGTCTAATTTCTCATATGGTTCTCTGCTGGCACATACATCACAACGAAGAAAGAAAGATGGCGTTCCAATTTCACTCTTGTAATTGTATCACTTTACTAAAGATGTAAGAGACAAATTATTAGTAGCTTATGAGTTGAACTGAAAATGGGAAACGGAAGTCATCCTTTCAACATGAATTTCCTCTCAGGAAAAAAAAATTGTAGATATCAATTTTTACATTTTCTCTTACTTTTCATAAGAAAATCATGTTAAATTCGCCCAATGAAATCAAAGTTTATGGATGAAATTTCAAATTTCAATTGTATTTTTCTCAGAGCTAATGTTATGACATTATTTTTTTATTGAGTGCAGTTGCAACTCCATCGTATGACGGAAATGTAGTTTCCAAAATTCAAAATATAATAAGATGTAAGCAATTCATGTAAATTAAATAAAACCAAGTTTAATGAAAATCTGTATTGAAATATTACTTACATATCTTTTGCGTCCGTGTCAGGTATATTCACCTCCCGCACACGTAGTTCTGGCTTTGTTTTCCAGTGTCACACAATGATAGTGCCCAGTGCCCATCGCCTAGTGCCCGGTGCCCGGCGCCGGCGCCCAGTGCCCAATGTCCAAACACTTTTGTTTGAGCACGTTTTATACAAATTAAATTGTTTTATTTCGAAAACTTCACTACCCTGGTATATATTACAATAATGAAAGACCTTGTACACATTCGTATTCACAAGAACGCTCGCAAACTGTTGGCTAGGTGCTAGAAGATTGGCTTCCGCGAGACACAAAGGGACTTACATTCAGAACGGCCAACTTTATACAAAACACTCATCAAAGGTACGTTTGGAATCAACAAACCTAAAATCAAATGAAAACAAATTTTACAAATATCATAATCAAAGCATTGAATACCGTCAATAATTGACTGAACTTATTTACTTTCAGCAACACGCGATATTCATAAAGTTAAGTTGCAGCTAATCGGAATATTAGCATTTGCCCTCGGACTGCCTCGGTCGCCGCCCAACGCTCCAGAGAGCTCGTCGACGGACATACCCATTTGGGTGCGCCACCAAAGGCAGTATGTTCACCCGTGTTAAAGCGCAAGGCCAAAAGTAAAGATAGTAAATCCAGTAAAAGTGCCAAGAGCGTGGCAGTCACCAGACGCCAAATAGAGCGCCAGTTGGACACTCTTTGGTTCCAAAATGGTTTCATATCAATATTCCAGTAATATCTTGAATACTGAATGTCATTAAAACTAAAATATATGTTTCTAATATATAAGATCTTTTTAGATTATCTGGGGATGGTGCAACCGAGGAACGTGTGCTCAAATCGCTACTGATTGAATGAATAAAGGCAAAGTAACTTTAATTTTACATCATTATCCATAACTGAATCTGAGAATAAATGCTTTGGACTTCAGCTACATAATACTAATAGTATCAAGACATGTGTCATGTGCGTTTCTGCAAAAAGTATTAAGATTAAAATTTTTTGATGTAATAAAACTGTCAAAAAATGCAATTTTCGTTTTTTTACATAACCGAAAAGCCCATATTGATAAACCCCTGGGCATTTCATTGTGTAATTTATCAATTTGTTATTTTTATTATTTTATATTATTTTTTCAATTATAACACTTTGAAATTATTTTTTAATTATTACTTGACACTTGTTATTTGCCTTCGAAATTTCACAAAAATTGGTACAACTTCCGATAAAATTGATTCAGAAGCCAGAAATTGGACTTTTATGAGTGGATTTTCTATTTTATGCTTTTGTGAGACTGTCGTTACGTTTTTCGTAGATTTTATTGGAGTCTGTTAAACATGGAGAGCTTTAGTGTAAATATTTATTACTTGAGTTTTGGAACTGAATGCTATTTTTCTCACAATCTTCTCTGCATTTCGTACACATTTGACACATTATCTCAAAAATTACTAAATGTATTGTCAGCATTTATTTCTTCAACAAAATAAGTGCTGGTTTTATTAAATATTTATTTAGTTATAACCTTTTCTTTATTATAAAACGTAAGAAATGTACTAATATGGAAAACAATTCAACTGCTCTTATTGTACCTCAATATATTTCGATGTAGATCGTGGCATCTACAAGTTATGCATAAACATACAGAAAAGTGTACTTTTATAAGTTTCAGAGAAAAAAATTTGAGAGAGCTAGGTAGAGGATACCGTCTCTCCCTGTCAAAACATGGTCCACCAAAACCTACTTAACGTTATTTCTGCTAGCCGAATCCTTACGATCCAATCTCACAAAAGGAAGAGCGGTAGAAAGTTAAGAAATCACAGCATGTTCACTTTTTGGGAAATCAAAATCCGCAAAATATTGTTTCATATCCTGTAGCACTTATTGTGGAAGACTGACGAAATGGAGAAGAATTATAATTCTGGAATAATACAATCACTTTTCACTATGATAGGAGTTAAACATGCTTCTGAAAATGTTATTAAAATGTTATATAGTTGCCGAGATCTATACATGTATGTTGCAATGGACCAACGTAGAGAAATCTATTCACCTGAACTTAGAAACGTAATGCATCACATTTAATTACAATCACTGAATTTTTTGTGAAAAAATCATGTGACTGATATAGCATTTATACATTCAGTAATCTTTGCATTCAAAACCACTCTTAAAAGTAAAAATTTTCCGCTTAGCTAACTATAACCACACACCCAATGGCTTGCTAGCTCTACACGACAAAATGTCGACTGCTTTCTATAGATTGACTACAATCAGGACACTGAAATAATGAACAGATGACGAAAGATATAGGGCCATTTAGTTCATTTTAAGATATTATTAAAATGTAGTGTTTATACTATAAAACCAGTTATTAACAGTAAGTGGTAATACATCTGGGGACCACAAGCTTTCATTTAAAGAAAAAAAATCAAGCGAATTTTGGTCGAGTAGATCATCTAATGTTGGTCAAATATAAATTTTAAACGTCTTCCAAAAAATTTTAAGGAAAAAAAAGGGGGGGGGGGGAAATGACAGGCGGCGTTCCCCGGGGCGAGCCCACAAACATGCGGACGAGGCAAAGGGGCGGGCGAGGGCGGGGCCGCACCACGTAGCAGCGGGACAGAGAGGAATATAATGAGCGCAGGGCGGCGCCTTTGAGAAAGTGAGCGCATCCAGTTGCCGCTTCAGTCTCCAGGGAACAAAAAGGGCGTTTTGGGAGGCGATGAAAATGTTTCGCCAATTTCAGCTCGCCGCAGTTTTTCAAAACGTATTTCGGTTCAGTTCAGACATGTGTTGTACGTACAGAATTCATAGTTTTGAGTAAAACCTAAAATGAACGTTTGCAATGTAGCGCATAATTAAATGAGCATTATACTCTTATTTATTTTTTAAATTTTTTCTTATTAGAGATAATGGTTCCAATCTGTAGATAAAATATATCTAATTGTATTTCAACAATACTTTAGTTTTGAAAACCAAGATTAATAACAATTCCAATATATTTATCATTAGTAAGGACTTCCAATATTTGGCGCTCTTTGATAGACAATATCGATGGTTTAGTGAACAATTTTGTATGTCACACAGAAAGTTAATAACATGTTTGTTTTTTACATTATGATTAGACATTTTCCTCGGGTTTCGTAAAAAAATCTTAAAAGTATCGCAAGGTCTCGTTTTTGTTGAAAGCTAAATTTTCGAAAATTGCAAAAATTCAAGTTTTTTGGTGTTTTCCTTCAGCTACAGTATTAAAGCTAGATATGATTTCCGTAATGAAACCTGTTCTTAAAGACATCTTGAAATAAGATCCGTAACAATTTTTCCAAAATGTGAGTAGCTTTTGCGTCATTTTGCATGAAATAAAGGTAAATTTTATTATTTTCTCTGTAACAGATCTGACATAACACTGTGAGATAAGAACATGAAGAAAGTACGGTTTCTGGATGTGGCAGCCGTCGAAACCTGCAATCTCACAACAGTACTAGTCAAAGACGCGAAAGTACAAAGTAATGATTGGCCCATATCGTTAGGTTCAACATTTTGGAGACAGAGACTGTTCCCGTGGTTCTTTCGGTAACGGGCACAATCCGGAAGACCTTAAAGTACTCACTAGAAAACCTCAAAAATAAAAAGAGTCGGTCTCCAGAAATCAGTTTTACTCAATGATTACTCATTGGTCAGGAAATTTCTATGAAGTAATGGAAATTTGTAGGTTGTATAATCATTAATGTAACTATATATCTGTCTTTCTATATTGTACTCACAAATGTACATGTATTGTATACATATTGTATACATAAATGTAGCTCTTCGAGTTTAATATTACTATAAATAGTGTTTACTGATTTAAAATTAATTTATAATATAAATAAATAATTTGGTGGTCATTGTTCGATAGATGATACTTTGGCCATGTTAACAAATTAATAGAAAACCGATTGACAAAAAAAGATATTAGATTACGTAACTTCACTTAAGAACACAACACCTTGGCTGAACGAAATTCGAAAAGACCTCAGAAAAGCTAATAGAAGATCAGATGACATTGTAGAAAGGGACACTTTCAGACAGAAAGTGAACAAGTGGGAAGCTGCACCAGAGCAACAAAAAACAATTTAGACCAAAGTGGTCAGAAGAACGTGAACAAGCTTTATCTAAAATAATGAAAACTTGAAACAACAAGAAGAACTCAAAGAAAAAACGAGTCTCTTACTTAGCGTCTGCCATCTATGAGGTTAATTCGCCAATAATAATAATAATAATAATAATAATAATAATAATAATAATAATAATATGTTCCATTGTTATACTTCATGGTAGATTTTTTGCAACTTTAACTTCGGAGAATATTGATAAGAAAACTCAGTGGAGTGGCATCGAACCGGGGGCTTCTTTGGTGAGACGGAAGGATTTCTTTTCTCCATTCAAGACCAAGCAGTCTAAACCAGAGCTTGTAAAAAATTCATCATGGGTCAGCAAATTGATAACCGATGTCGCGTATGTAAATCTACCAACGAGTCAATCCAGCATATTTGCTGTGGATGCCCCGCATTAGCACCAACAGAATACTTTAAGAGACAACTGCGTCGCTGCGTCCACCAGGCCCTTGCCAAGAGATACGACCTCGTAGAGAGTGAACAACCGTGTTATAAGTGCAAACCTGAGTAAGTAATCAGCAATGATCGAGCTCGAATTCTGTGGGATAGTGTAATCTTCACTGACCGAACAGTGGAAGCAAATAAACCAGATATTGTTCTGTTTGATAAAATATCTAAAACATCATGCATCATTGATGTTGCGGTTCCTACAGATGACTGGCTTGTAACAACTGTTGCTGAGAAAAAGAGGAAATACCAACCCTTGTCTGTTGAATTGAAGGACATGTATGGATTGCGCGCAGTGGAAGTGCTTTCAGTAGTGGTGTCAGCGAGTGAATTGGTCACCAAGGAATGGCAAGAGATCGCGAAAAAGTTAGAATTGACTGAAAAGCATATACGGACAATTCAAAAAGCCACATTATTGATTTGATAAGCCTGATTTGACCGATATAAAAAACAAAATATATTCTTGTTCCACTTTGCGTGCAAACCATCGTTGTCTTGGGTGATTTTGAAAACCCCGGAGTATATTTACAGAAAATAGGAAATAATAATAATAATAATAATAATAATAATAATAATAATAATAATAATAATAATAATAATAATAACAACGATGATGATGACGATGACGATGATGATGATGATGATTGCCAGTCCGGATAGCCGAGACTGTTAAGGCAGTAGTGCCGTGGCGATCTCGGACGGAAGGATCACGGGTTCGAGTCCCGCCTCGGGCATGGGTGTGTTTGTGTATGTCTGTTTGTGTGTGCCATCCATTCATCCTTCATTGTCCTCATCATTGCATCTTCCATATCCCCAGGGCTAGCAACCCTGGGGGATAAAAACTGGATTCAGCGGCTGATCCCCCCTCCCCAAAAAGGAGTCGCATAAACTTGCCACAAGATAAATGTAACTGAACCTTGGTAAGAGCAGGTGTATGTCCGCGTGGTCCTAGACCGCCAATTGGCGACCAAAAAAAAAAAATTATGATTATGATAATGAGTCAGACCGTGACAAATTTGCACTAATAAGTAAACACAATTTACTAAAAATATTAGCTCAATCACATCATCTGCGGATAAAATTCTGCAAATAGAACAAGTTTTCGACATCAACGTCGTACTAGCATGTGGGGCCATCTATATTTCTATCCACTTGAAGCCGTTTGAATCAACCGCGCTCCAGCCGTCACATCCTCTCTAAGTTCGGAGGGTCGTTCAAAGATGGCGCTAGCGTCAACGGAACGGTTCGGTGACGGTGGAACTACAGAAAGATGCTTCAAACGGAGGAGGAAGCTCGATCCCGTGACATTGTCTTCCAGGAAACGCCGTCGTAGCCGCTGTTACGACGTCGTAAGACGCCAGCCGACGCGGCGCCCTCTGTCTATTCCTGACGGCGGAGCCGTCGTCATTGCTCACTATAGCACAGTTTCAAAAGGGTCAAAATTGCGATTACTATGTAATAAATTGTATGTCTCTTGGCTATAAAGCCGTTTATTCACGCAGGATGACAAAATTTTTGTGTTTTGCCTACACTTTCGAAATGAAAATAAATGTTTCCCCCTGTAGTTAATAATACACTGATAATTTTATTAAATTGATAACAAAATTAACTGTTATTCGAATATTTGTATATTATGTGAAGTATTTTACAAAAAAAATGGAATAAAGATTTCTATAAAATAATACTTGCTTTCCTTTGTTCTCCCTTCTTAGCAAATTCCACGATCCTCGCCTATCATGATTTACATGTTCTTTTTATAAAGAAATCTAAGAAATGATTGAACAGTACATGTTCAAGCTACACATTTCCAAACGTTTTTGGTCACATATCAAATTTTCAAAATTATTCAATTCTGGACTCATTACAGTAATTAACTTTACCAACTCAAACTAGTGTTGTATAGAACTCCACTTCAAATATTCCACTAGATAGCAACAATTAAGTTTTATTCACTAAAATACAAACAGTTATTGCATGAATTAAAAATCACTTCAGTAAAAATAAAAATGTGAGAAAGATAGATCATATTTCTGCACGTTTTTAAAGCTCATGCAGGATACAGTTTTCTTCCCCCATTGCTTTGCTTTATTGAAATTGATAATGCTCGTTCAGATTCAAAGTTTGTGCTTTGAGTTGTTTCATGCAAAAGTATGAATGTTCGCTCGTGGAATACTTTCTGACGATGAAGACGATAAAATAGATCTTTGTCTTTTTAATTGATAAGGTTTCTATTGAAATCATGTATAATTTGAACTAATCAACGTACAATAATTTAATGAGTAGTCAGTGGCAAGAAAAGTCAATTTTTTTCATTGCGTGGCTACAAAATCCCTAAGGAAATTCAAAACTACCCGAGAAAGTCCATGTCAACCACAGCCGGAATGGCTGATATAAAGTAAGAATAGTAGCTATATTCTCATTTCACGATAAGTAACTAAATAACATTGTACTTTCTTTCATTTGTTCCGCATCTCCTTCTGAAAAATAATTGCCATCGCCTAATTTAAATACTTTATCAATATATCTATT
This sequence comes from Teleogryllus oceanicus, assembly GCA_964035755.1. Classification (NCBI taxonomy): domain Eukaryota; kingdom Metazoa; phylum Arthropoda; class Insecta; order Orthoptera; family Gryllidae; genus Teleogryllus; species Teleogryllus oceanicus. Next base: position 17,203,541 of record CAXIVR010000006.1, read on the forward strand.
GGATCGGACTGTCTTTTTCTACCCCACTGTTATTTTTACAAAGTTTCAATTAAAAATCAAAATTTATTAACAATAAATAAATAATTATTAACCATAAATTTATTAAATAAAATGTTTAATTATAATTCATTAACTCTACTTACTGTATGACTTCAAAGATAAAATATGCCTCTAACATATATTGTACTTCAGCTTCTGAGTCATTGACCCCCATGTCGATCAGATATTTCGTCCAATTTCCCTTAATCTACTGAGAAAATGCTGAGATGGCTTCTTGTTTTGTTTTGAACGAAGCTTAACTATACGCACGATTGGTGAATGCTCCTTTTGTTTGTGGAAGTAGTAGAGACGAAGTTGTAGGTTGCTATTTTGTTAGCAGTACTATAAACAACAAATTATTTTACATTGGATTCGCATGTACATTACAGGAGTCACAAATTTAGGAAAACTTTTTTGTATCATTTTTAGTTTCAATAAAATGAAAGTTGGCCTAAAGTCTGTATCCATGGCAATGCAATAAATGGCAAAATAGGTAGGGCAGAGGATGGGCACGGAATTCTAGATCACGTGCACAGATAATAAAGTTACATTTATGTCCAACAGCCAATCAGGGGGCCAATCAGGGGCCAGCTCAGTATTTGCTCAAAGATCAGGGAAACTGGCCGAAAAACCTGATCGAAATGGTCGCGACCCAGAGCCCACAACCCAGAAGCTGCGGTACAATACTTGTTACAGGTTGTTTACAATTACACAGTCCAATGGTAAATAATACATTTGATATCTAATTGTTAAAACTACTGCTTCTTTCCTTTTGATGCTCAGTATAGTATCTAATTGTATAGAAACAGTTATACAGCAAAAACTATTTTAATTGGGATTCAAACTTTTCTATCGAATTTGTGTCATCTGGCAAAGTGATGACACTATGTCATCTGGCAAAGTCTCGTAAAATAATGTACATGTATTGTATGTGAAAGTTTTGTAGCGAGTTCTTGATACTGTCACCTGATGAATATGATTATTACGTCGAGTATTGTAGTAATAGACATTCGCGTTTCCTGAAAATATATTCCCGCCTTTAAATAAATCATTTTTTACAAAAAACAATGATTTGTAAATCATCAGACAAGGTAATGGTAAAATTCCTAGATTAATGAAGAGAGGTGTACAAGAGTCACGTGGGTAGGATTTGCTTATAATTCGTACAATTCTATTTTTGTAATCTAAAAGTCTGGGAACTATAAGAAGTATTACCCCCAGAATATTATGTCATATCTCATGCGGGAATGAACATTCGCGAAATATACACAACGAGCCGTATGAAGGCTGACTGAATTTGCAAGAATTCTGAACGCGTAGCATAATGAACTTAATTTTGTGTTCAATTAATTTAAATATACGTTCCATTTGAGGTCTGACTGAAAAGAGAGACCTAAACATTTCTTTTTACCTTAACAGTCAATGGTAAAAAATTATAAAATTGAAAAAACTATTAATAATCAATATATTAATTTTGGATTCAAATTAAAAGTATTATTCATCCAGAGATCTAAACGAAAGAGCATGGTTGTGTACCTGTGAGTATTGCCAACAAATTAAAAGAAGAATATGGTAAAAATTATTTGAGTTTTCAGAGAAACGCTAAGTCAGTGCATGAAAAACTGGTTGCATTTTGAGTTTTCAAAACAAAATTCTTTAAAGGGTATAGCCGAATAACGGGCTGAAAAGTGCCCGCAAACCAAATCGATAATGGCGATTTTCAAATGAAACAGAATGAAACATTTCGTAGATTCACAAAAAATCATCCTTCTTGGGCAATCTGTTGCAGGGAACGACGAGAAACGTGTTGTTCATGTTCTATTTTTTCTCAGCTTGTATTGTATGTATCAGGTTTAAAAAATGGAGATACGGGGGAAAATGGTTGAAATTTAAGGTATTTTTGTTAACCAGTTCTGACATCAAATTCAAATAGAAAAAAATAAATAAATTTTTCATATGGATTTTTGACGTGATAACGTCAGTTCTGTCAGTTGTGCCCCCCCCTAGAATGTGTCTTATAACTTCAACATAAATATTTTTTTAGATTTTTAAACAATGTGGACGATAGTGAAAGAAAATTAAAACCAATTTTGTCAGTTCAAAAATTTGAAATACGCGCCAAAATAGAATTGGGGGGAAAAAACGAGATTATACTCCCAGGTTATTATGTCAAAAATCCATTTCAAAAATTTATTTATTTTTTCTATTTAAATTTGGAATCAGAATTAGTCCTCAAAAGTATCTTAAAATCCAACTATATTCCCCCGCCTCTCCAATTGTTTGCAGCCCGATACATACAATAGAAGCTCACAAAAATAGAACATGAAAAACACGTTTATCGTTCTATCTCTGCAACAGATTGCCTTAGGAGGCTGATTTTTTTGTGAATCTACGGAATTTTTTATTCTATTTCCTATGAGCATCGTGATTATCGATTTGGTTTGGGAGCACTTTTCACCCCCTTATTCGGCTATACCCTTTAAAAGCAAACTTTTCCTTGCAGAAGAAAGATACGTCTGTGTGTCAGTTCATTTTCACTGCTGTGGAGTATGATTTTAATGGAGACAAAAAGTGGACAAGTAAGAAAAATTTAACTGCTCTTAGCTGTATCTTCCCCCTTAATCTGCAACTGTTTAATACAACCAGTGGACTATAATTTACCGTAAATAGGTAAAAGATATTAACTCAAAAATTAGTCTTGGAAAAATAGAGTAATCCACACTGGCCAATCATAAACTGTGACTCATCTATCTTAAAAGGCGGTCGCTATATCCATATTCAATAAACCGCGTATGCACTATAACATAACCTAAAGAGGTTAACGTAATATATTTTAACATAATTTTCAGTTATTTTCAATATTTGATGCATTTTGAAACTTTGTTGAACATTATTTCATTCGTGGAATAGTCATAATAAATACCACTCGTGCTTTGGAAATTCTCAGATAAATCCCTTCCTCGGTTCGCGAGTCAGGGATTTATCGATAATTTCCAAAGCACTCGTGGTATTACCTGCGATAAACACTGGCAATGCGGCAACTAGTTCAGCTAGCTGTTTTCTATTGCATTATCTTAACCAATAATAGACTCCCAAATTGAGTGGGTTCCCGACCAGTACCTGTCGCTAGGTTTTAAATCTAGTATCTGTCGCAGAATGCGGCAGTGGCAAATACCAGGAAGTACCGAGAGCAATTCAAGTACAGGTACTGAATGTCAATTAACCGTAGCTTCTTTTGAATTATAAGCATAGCATCATTAAGTATGAAAATAAATTAACTATTTTCAACACGAGATGTAGGTGAAAATTACAATTGACTCGGGCTGAGGAGAAAGGGAACCAGTCATTATTTGCAACTTTTCAGAAGGAAGGAAAACTTAAATAATACTTACACATTTTATATTATCCGGTCTATTTTTTTTGTATGAATTCACTGTGATAGCACTAAATTTTTTTAATGTAGTTTCTATTAAATAACGTTTATGTGAACAGAATGTATTTTTAATTGTTGTTGATATGTTTCCGTTCTCCTCAGTGCCAGAATCGATCTTCAAGCAAACTAGGTACCGAAATCATAAATGCAATACATTTTACATAATATTTAAGAATATTATATTTGTTTAGAATAATTTATCCAACTAAATAAATATTTGTGTAGCAACAGCTGTACAAATATTCATTCGAATTACAATATTAAATTACAATATAAAATTATTATAAATTAGGTATTGTAAAGAGTTTGGAACAAGGACAAGAATGTGGACCGGTTTTCTTTAGCTTCTTGCATTGATTTATAAAATATATTGGCTCCTTTTTTGTGGATATGAAGTTCAGCCTCTGCTGCACGTTTTGCGCTGACACACAAAAATGACTTTATTTTTGCTCCAAGCTTTTCACATTTGGAGCAAACATCTACTCGAGGTCTACCGAATCGAAGTTTAAAATGTTCTAAAAAATATTTCCGAAAAAAGTCATATTTAATACCATTATCTAGATACTTCTTTATGAAAGGATAATATATAATTTTAATATTTAAACGACCGTCAAGATATTCGATTTATCGGTTGCTATAATGGGATTTCTGGTCAGTAAAACTACTTATACGCTCATTTATTAATATTGGTTGGATTACTGCCTTTTTATCTCGTGGGGATTTGCCAGACGGAAGAAACTTTGTTAACCTATAAACTCTTTTTTTAAGAGATACCACTCAAGCTTGCATGCAGAGCGCATCTAGATATTCAAGTGCCCATGGCAAGTATAAAATTTGTGTTGCTGTCAGGATACTTAAAATGAGAGTTATTTGTTTCAACGGGTTTCTAAATAGCGCCACTGTGAGTGGAGCCCATTCACGTCACGTTTCTGCTATACCATAGATACGCCACTGTCTGCATGCATAACGCAATGCGAATGGCAAACATTCCAAACCAAAATTATGGTACTGAAGAGTAACGGAACATATCGGTAACTTGATTTCTTCCTCCACAGTGCAGCTGGCTCGATGTTGTACTATACACTCCGCGTAAACACTGTTATGACACGATTACTTTCCACGACAACTTTCCAAAATGAAAATAAAAAAATTCATTTTTCATTTGTTCCCTTTCTCCTCATGCTGATTCAATTGCGAAATGAAAACCGGCATTTGCAAAGCCACTCAACGACAGCGGATGGACTTATCTTCCCGGTAATTTGTGAGGGAACCACCTCTAGCCACTGCAAACAGTGTACCGATCCTACACACAGTGTTTCCAGGAACACGTTTGTAGGTCATATTGTTTGTTTTTCTGGGGGTTAATCTAGGATCTCGAAAATTTTGGAAGGTAGAAATGAGTAGCCTATTGTCATTTTCCTCAAACCTTTCAATCGTGGTGAATCAAGAATTTCGTATATTTGTGCACACAATTTAGGTGAAAGATGCCACTGCCAACAATTGCAAAGCAGTCCAGTAATCGCGATCGGTCCCGTATCTTCCCGGTATTGTGATCTGTTCCCAGTATTGTGATGTAGCTATTGCAGACACTTAAGGTCAACTTCCATAGGCCGACCACTGCAAGACATCTCAACAATTGTGACGTATTAAACATTTTCTGTATTTTGTCAACGCAATCTAGGTGAAAGCTGCCACTGCCCAAAGCTCACCAGCAATCGCAATGCCATCCAACAATCGCGGCCAGTCCTATCATCTCGATATTTTGTGGAGGCAATAAGCGGCAAGAGCAGCACCGCAGCCATCGCCGCCGCCGAGGGCAAAAAGGCGGCGCTTTCATCGGGCCGCCGCCGCCGCCGCCGCCGGGGGCCGGGTGGGGGGGGTGGGGCTGGCTGGCGCTGGCGGGGGGAGATGGGATCTGTTCCCGGGAGCGCACACTGCCGCCTTTGAGCGGCCGAGCAGGCGCCGCCCCCCTCGGAGACCCTGCGAGACCCCCGGCGACGCCCGCGCTGACCCCGCGCGCCGATAGGGCCCGCGCCAGCGACGCGTCGGGGCGGCGGCGTCGGGGCGGCGTCGGGGCGGCGTCGGGGCGGCGTCGGGGCGGCGTCGGGGCGGCGGGCGGCGCGGGGCGGCGTCGGGGCGGCGTCGGGGCGGCGGCGGGGCGGGGCGGCATCGGGGCGGCGCCGCGGGCAATTTTGCACCGCGATGACGGACGTGCGACAGGGAATGCTCGTGTTCCACCTGGCGGCAGACGACGACAATTGAAGCGGATAAGGACATTTCAACATTTTTGGTTGAATGTTTAGGGAAACCGGCGGCGTCAACTGCTAAAATTATTAGTCCTGTAAGTGTAGTGCATGTTTTTCTTCGGGAGGTGGCGGTGGTCTTCCCCCCCCCCTGGATGGCGTGATCTGGTGCCGACCTTTCTGTCGCCTAGCGGAGTTTTCCCAATGAGGTATCTCCCACCAGCGGAGCACCCTCCCAGCCGACACAAGCTCTAAGCTCCCGACTGGTCTCCCGGCATATATCGTAGTACAGTGCATGTATGTGTGTGTGTGTAAGTAAGGTTGAGGATAGGATAGGGAAGAGGAAAGATAAGTCGCACGCAGTCCGTGAACTGATTCTTACAGTACTGCTCCGGCATTCGTTTGATGTTGATCGGAGAATTACCGATTACAGCAGCCAGCCGCTACAACTCTCCAGGCAGCGACTCAGTTCAACCTAGTTATCTTGCTAATGTCGAAAATCCTGCCACCGTCGGAAGTGGAACTCTAGGACCTCCCAGTCAATGGCACTGCAGTGACATTTGATGACCTGATCCATCTCTCCCGGTCATTTGAACATATTTTTTCATTCTTTCTTAATAATTATTGCTGCCGTCATTGTTGTCGAAACTGTCATGATTACATTGTCATTGTCGTCATTCTCATCTTAAATCGTTTCATTATTGTCATCGTCACGAACATTGTGTCATCGACATCAACGTCATCGACGTCGCTGTCGATGACGTCTTAACATCACCGAAGTGGTTGTTCCCCAAATCATAGTCGCCGCCATCGTCATAATTTACATAATTGTCATTGGTGTCACCCTCATCTTCGACGTCATCATGTCTTCATGGATGACATCGTTATCATCGTCATCATCGACGTCGTCGTTGTCATCGACGACATAATTATAACTATGTCCTTCCTATAATGTTATAACTATAATCGGCGCCATCGTGGTCATTATCGACGTCAGTAATTGTTGCCGTGATCGTCATCATCAACGCTGACGTCATCGTCATCACGCGTAATCTCCATTATCAACTTTTTTTTGGCATTGCCACAGTCAGCTTGTCAGATGACTCCCTTACTGAAAAACAGAGACCCTTGCCCATCAGCGCCCATCAGCCTTATACATTTTAATAGGATTACTTTAGGACCGTGCATCGTCAATTGGAATTACAAATCAATTTGCAGCAGTCCGTGAATTCATAGAAACAGTGAAGTTTAGAAGCACAGCGCTGTCTGGAGTACTGGTTCCTGTTCGTATTCAGTGGCATAAAGAATTTGGGAGAGGGAAGCTGAGGAATCTTGCCCCAGGACTCGATTTAATAGAGGCCCCAAAAAATTGTCTATGACAAAGGTCACCACGAAAACCGTCGAAACGTCTGCACTGACTCAGCAATTCAGGTCAACAATTAATCGAAAAACATTTTAGATATTTTTTTTTCTGGATTTTTGCACTATTGGATCGAAACTTATCATCGGAACGTTTCTTAAAAATGAAAACTAGGTACGATGTGTAATGAAAACTAATACGACATATGACGTACGTCGTCTGAAAGTAACATTTGCGGAATCTGGAGAACAAGTGATCAGCTAATAAAAGTACTCAGAAACGGATTATGTTCGCTTACGACTGAAGATCATCAAAACCAATTACTGATGCTTAGCATTGAGAGGAAGAAATAAAGGGAAATAAGTATTGACCAAATCATTGTCTAGTTACCTCAAATGTAAGTGCGAAAGAGGATTTATCATCAAAATATTATTAATACATAAATTAAAACTAATTTTAAAGCATATTTGATCACATTTGAAAATAGGATCAGTCGGGGCTATTACGATACCGCAAAGCAAACTTTTCATCTTAGCTACTACACCGTTTTAGCAAAGACACGAAAAAACAATGATTATGTGCTTTTGGTGCTAAAGACCTTCCGCAACGCTTTAAGAAAATGAAAAGTGTGTATCAAATTAGCCCCACCTGATAAGGCTATTGGTATCTCTATAAATTTTGATTGGGAAACAACGAGTGGGCTATAGTGAGACCCCTTAGGGTCTCAATAGTATCGTTTTAATTTTTTAAATATTTTGTTACGTCAAAGATATTATACATTGTTCCCGATCAACCTGAAAGCTCAAAACGGAGGCTTTAAAATAGTTAACGTTTAAGAAGACATTGTTTAAAAAAACTTTGTCTATGCATCGAAGTGAAATAACAAAAAAATTCACGTATGTTAAAAAATTATTGAATGTTGCAAGGGTCTGAAAGTGATTTCGTCACATCCGATTAACGGTATATGACACGCGAGACGTGGAGCTTTTTTTTAGCATACTGGTTACCGGCATACTAGTTTAACATACCAATAGCTCCGACACCCGTATCACATTAGTCCCATAATTCGTGTCATATTACCCCCAAAAATTGAGATTGTATGGCACGATTAGTATTTTTGAAATCTTTTAAGGCAGCAATATAGATTCATTCTTTCTGAATGATTTTTTCAAAAATATCCTGCCAGCAAAAATGACGAACTGATATCAAAAGTTTCCTTTCTTGACGGAAAAGTGTTTGTATAAAATTTTTCCTAAGTATGGTCACATATTTCCTATTTTCTTTTTGATAATTTTGGATAACAATTCTTAGTGTCCCACCATTAGTCCCAATGTTTTACTGTTTCATATTAACCCCGTCTGATTCTAACCTTTAATTAGTACACTGTTCAAATATTACTTTTTTAATTTTTTACAAACTAAAAGAATGTTCAGATAGCTGTAGTTAACGTATAAATTAACAAACAAATTACATATAATTGTAGTTAACACAAAAGTATTAATAATATTTTAATAATAAAATATAAATAGAGGAAGGGAGGGGATATGCTTTAAATAACTTGCCCCATTGATCTACTGCCATAGTCCTCTTATATTCCCTAGGCGTCCTTGCCTCGTACCACACTAACATTGAAATCATTTACCTCATGGAACCCAAGAGACCAAATCTTCAACGGGCATAGGCCAATCTATAACATCTTCATATTGACGCCCTGTCAAAACAGTGTCTCGAACGTGGGTCACTGACACCACAGTAAACACAGACGTGACATAACGTTCCAGATTATCCCATTGAACTGCATTGTCCCCTCCCCCGCCTCACCCCCGCCCCACTCGCCCCGCCCCGCCCCCTCCGAGAGCCCGCTTCCCGGAAGCAGTGGGGGTTCGTCGATCGGCGTGGCGCAGCTGGCTGACACAGATCTGTCTCCAGTAATGAAGGGAGCGTGCCCCGGCCGTCATGATAAATTAATTCCATCGTGTTTGTTGTTACTTGCGGGCTCATTCTTGTAACCATGTACTAATTAAAATCGTTGTTGTTGGTAAGATTAACTTGCCCTAACTGTAAGGGGGGTGGCGCCTTATCGAGACCTTTGTTTACAAATAAACGAGTGCGGTTGTGGCCACGGAGCGGGGAGCTCAATGCGTTGTTGCTTCTGAAACAGCAGCGGCTTGCGAAGGAGGCACGATGCAGGAAGCCGAACGTAAGCGAACGTTCTCGTACATCGCCCAAGTCAGGGACGACGTCACGCACACACGCGCAAGATAATTTTTTTTCCGTGAGTGCATCGTGACTAGTCATTTGGTTAGTTTTCTTTCAATTTATAGAGCGGAACAGATTTCATAGTTGGGTTGCGAAATTGCCTAGATTCTTAAGAAAGAACGCAGTTTCTTGACAGGAACTGCGGAACACAGGAATCTATATTCCCCACAGAGATCGCCCCTAATTGATATGTTCTCATATGAAAATGCAGTGTCGAAATGATTCTCGTGATTATTGTATTTCAGTGTTCTTCTGAATAAGGTTATATAGTTAAAATGATGGTTTAGAGAAAACGCAATTGAAAATTTGAAGTACGAATCGAGCTTCATTTCTAAAACGCAACTGGTGTAATGAACTCTTTTCAAAGTACGTATTAAATAATTCGCGATACAAATTACGTTTTCAACATATTACAACTTATTTCATAATAGTGCCCCGTTTCAAACAACACAAAATAAACTTAAAAAATTTAATAAGCGTTTTACTAAAAAAAAAAAAAAAAAAATCCGAGAATGGAAAGCACTCGTACATTTACATAAAATTTACTAGAATTTGGAAAGCGGATTCGCCGAAGTTTTTTATGTGGGGTCCCGTTTCCCCTGACTCTCATTGGCGCGGCTTGTCATTCGACGAATAGAGGAAAAGTTTCTCTTTGGAGACTCAGATTTCGAGGGACGTGCTGTGGACATGGCTTCTCAGGGCATCTGATTCCACCAGACTGCCGACCTCGTGCTGGAAGTGAATCAACTGCTACCGGTATCGTAAGCATGGCGACATCATGTGAAAGGGAAGTTGCCCGTGGCAGCTGATGGAAGTAGAGGAGGTACAGCCGCAGATAAATTTAGAGCATGCGCAGTGGAAGTGGTTCATGTTGGTTAATTCCGTAATGTGCATTTTTAGCGTTGAGCGATGCACCTTACAAATGAGAAATTACTCTGCATCTAAACAACAACAATTCGTCCATGGGGTCAGAGGGGTATGTTCCTCATTGAAAACTTCAGAGTAATGGATACTCTTTGCAACAAGAAACAATTACAATCTAAGGTAATAGGTCATTGCAATATATATAATCTAAGATAATTGTGGATAATCTAAGATAATAGGAAGTTTAAGTACGGCCTGGCATACAGAAATCTACCGTATTTTTGAGCTTCTGCGCATGCTCCAACTCGAACTCGAAATGTTAACACAGCTCCTACCCCATCAGAATAGAGACTTTTCTTAGCGTGAAGCAACTTAGCGTATATCATTTTCAGCCTCTGAGCATGCTCCAAATCGAATTCGAAATGATAGCGGAGCCCATTATTCCATCAGAAGAGGGCATTATTGCTCAGCAAGCAGCAACTTAGCGGTGCCATTTTGAACGTCAGCACATGAGCCAATTCGAACTCGAAATGTTAGCGGAGCTCCTATCCCATCAGATTAGAGCGTTTTTGCTTAGCGTGAAGCAACTTACCGTGTGATTTTTGAACCTCTGCACATGCGTCAACTCGAACTCGACGTGATGAGGGAGTTAGTTAATCCGCTTATCGAACGATATACAATATTACGGAGTTGTTGCACGCCTTATAGGGTTGCAATCGAGTGCAATCTCAATCTTCTGAGTATGCGCAGATGCACAAAAGTGATGTGAAACTTGACCTGCGCATGGGCAGAAGGTCGATACTGCTTTCGATAGCTTTAACGTTCGAGGGTGCGAAAACTCCCTATTAAACGCTAACTGATCTCTTGATCTTGATCAAAAATAATGATTTACAAGTAAAATTTAACAGATACAGACACTTCTGTGGTACAATAGCTCGAAATTTAAAAATTAAAGTTAGAAAAGAAACTATAAAGAAACTCTACAAAACTGTCCATGCTGTTATACGGAAGTGAGTTTTGCACACTAACAAAAGACCAAATTAGAAAATTAGAATCAACCGAAATTAAGTTTCTTCGAACCATAGCAGACCATACTCTTCTTGATCACAAGAAAAGTGAAGAAATTAGAAACGAACTAAAGTTTTAAGTATGAGTGATATTATCAAAGAATATAGAGAAAAATGGAAAAATCATGTATGAAGAATGCTCGAAGAAAGAATAGTCAAAGTTGCCTTGAACTACAACCCAAAAGGGAGAAGAAATGTGGGAAGACCACTCAAAAGATGGAGTGAGCAGTTTTCAGGAGCCGGAACAGACTGAACAAGCCTAATCCTTGCAGTTGATTATTATTATTATTATTATTATTATTATTATTATTATTATTATTATTATTATTATTAGGCATCAGCTAAGTAGCTGGGTTGACGCTGGTCAAAAAGTTAAAGAGAATCCGGAGGTCAGCTGATCTGATCAGAAGTCTCGTTGGTTTCTTTCAACCAGTTCCAGGTAGATGACCCAGCAGTACCTTCACCAACGACAGTGACCTTGCGCCATCTTTCGTCCCGCTGCTGTTTCCATTTCCGTCTTTAGGGCTCGGTGAAAGCTGATATTATCCTTCTCGAATGCAATTTGGCCCTTCCCTCATGGTCCTTACAAATGTCAAAGAAGCTAGTATGTGAGTGTCAAGACAGACACAGCAGAAGAGTAGAGTCGGAAAATGAAAAAGAGGAAGATAAAGAAAATAATGAAGAGGACGATGATGAAGTTAACAAGAGGGAAATGAAGAAGATGATGAAGATAAGGAAGAAAGATAGAGAAGAGGAAGAAGAAAAGGAGGAACATGAAGAGGAAAATGAAGAAGAGGATACGGATGAGGAAAAAGAAGAGGCGGAAGAAGAGGAGAGACCGGTAGCGGTAGCTCAGTGCAACTAATGTCACGGCAGCGCCTCTAACCGGGAGGTCCTAGGTTCGAGTCCTGACGGCGGCAGGATTTTCGACACTAGCTTTTCAGCTAGGTCGAATTCAACTGCTGTCTGGAGGAGAATTCTAGCGGCCGGCTGCTCTGATCGGTAGTTTTCCGTGGTTTCTCCGATCAACACCAGACGAATGCCGGAGCAGTACCCTACCAAACGGGCCACGGACCGCGCGCGAACTGTCCTTCCTCTTCCTTGTCCTATCCTCTCCCTTACACACACTTACACTAACATGCACTACACTACCACATATTCCGGGAGACCGGTCGGGAGCTTAGAGCTTGTCCCGGCTGGGGCGGTGCCCCGGTGGTGGGAGAGTCCTGGTTAGGGGGAGACCCCACTAGCCGACGGTAAGTCGGCGCCGGATCTCGCCATCCAGCGGGGGAACATCATCGCCATCTCCCGAGAAAAAAAACATACACTACACTAACGGGACTAATGACTGAAGCAGTTGACGCGCCCGGAAACACGAAAAAATCAATCAAGAAGAGGAGAGAGAAGAAGAGGAGGATGAAGAAGAAAAGAGAATGAAGACCAAGAGGCCAGAAGAAAGAGAATGAAGGCCAAGGAGGCGTAGAATATTAAGAAGAGCAGGGCCGTAGAGTAAAGATGCCTCTTTAGTCTATGGCAGGGCTTCCCGCCAACCCCACCGCTCGTCGGCCGCCCCTCAACCGCGCACTCGCTGAGCGCGGGTCTTCCAGGTGGGCGAGCGGGCGCGGGCTCGCGCGGTGCGCCATTGGCCGGTGGGCGAGCGGCCGCGCCCCCGGCGCCGCGCACCTGCGCGGCCAATGGGAAGGTGCGCGCCCGGCCCCGCCGCGCCGCCATGACGGCGGCGCCCGCGGCCATGCGGCGGACTCCGGCAACAACTCGCGGCCCCGCGCCGCTGCGCTCTGGCGGCACGCGCGCCAACCGCTCCGCCCGACACGCGCGCTCCGCCAAAGCACTCGGTAACACAACGGCGATTTTCATTAACATTCATGTCAAGAATTAAACTATCGATGTTAATAATTCATCGTCCAAAAACTATCGCTGTTTTAAATTGGGTATCCTACATTAAATTCGGGCGCATCAAAAATTAAATTTGACAGTTGCCACGATTATTTAGTTATATTTAACGTTCAACTGAAAACGAAGTTAAAAATAATAAGAATAATGGATGCGTGGTGAAAATAATACAATCAGCCTTCGTTTAGTTGAATCACAAACAGACATCAGTTATTATTATTTTTCGTATTTTAACTTTTACAAAATTTTCATTATGCAAATTTTTCATTCACAAACATCGAAAACTTAAAAATATCGAGCACAAAATATCGATGTTAAAAACTTCGGCTGTAAAATATAGATGTTGAAAACATCGATGTTTTGAAAACATTAACATCGATATCGATATCGCGTCCCTACTCCAGGCCACTTGAAGCCTGTAATGCTCAAGAATCGAACCTCCCATTGTAGTAGCGGTGTCCCAGAGAAAACAAGAGGCCCAAGGTTGTTCCACGGGCGTAGGGCCTGCAGCCTAACAAGAGGGGAGGGGGTAATTACTTTTTTGGGTCCTTTTTCCATTGAACTTTTATAGTACAATCAGAATGTAATTATAATTTTCATAACAGTTACTTAGAGATAATAAGGCTTGGAGAGCATCTTCACAATTCAGTTGACTCCAGTTGTAGCGAACTCGGATATAGTGAACCCTCGGTTAGAGTAAAGGTAAGTCACTGGTCTTGTTTTACTCACATTACAAATAAGCATAAGATTATTCGCTTAGAGTGAGCCCGAACCTCGGCTATAGTGAACGCAGGAAATACAACGTCCTGGAAAGTAATTCCTTTCTGGAAAAGAATATATCGGTGCCACAAATTTCCACACCTGGCAATTGAAAAAAATATGGTCAGCCAAAGGTCATCAAAGAATTCCCCCCTGAAGTGAGGTAGCAGACCTGGAATAGAGACCTTACTGATGACTAGGAGCCGGTTTTGATGAAGTAAAACATCGCCAAAAACGATTAATAAAATGCTCTTAAAATGTTTTTAAAATGCCCTAAACCAAAGAAAAATGACGTAAAAAATCTTATCAAAACCAGTTCGGATGAACAACTCAAGCTGTTGGATACGTTACTGATGTATGTAAAGGAGGCTTCTTCCGTTTGATCCAGTGAACTCAGGTTGCAAACGTTTGGTTTGGACTGTTCTTTACCATGAAATGTCCAAAAATTATCACGAAATCAGCCGAACCGCAATGGCGCTGATAGGCGTTACAGGAACCTTAGATTGACTTACAACTGCTGTTATTCCAATTTCTGAGCGAAGAAATCTGAGTGAAGAATATGCTTCTAAAGAATGCAGTAGAGAACATTTGTTGCATCTTGTAAATATTATTTGAAGCAAATACCATTAATGATATTAAAATTCTCGAAATCACTAAAAAAATGCCTTACAAATGATAGGAATAGATAAAAAACGACTTATTAGGTAAAATCGACAAAAAAATTAAAAAATGACTTATAAAAACGGCTCATATCCTCATTGTCACAGCATAAAATTAATTTCTATACTAAACGGCATTATTCTAAAGGGAGAAAAATGACATTTCATTTAAATCCGCCACTTACTGATGAGTTTGCGCCACTCAGTTTTACTGTGGAAACAAAGGTGGGGTCCAGCGTGGGCTACAACTGGCGACAGTGAAGCGCGATTGCTTGCTTCAGATTCAGACTTGGTGTTCCTTGATATTTATTTATTTATTTATTTATTTATTTATTTATTTATTTATTTATTTATTTATTTATTTATTTATTTATTTATTTATTTATTTATTTATTTATTTATTTATTTATTTATTTATTTATTTATTTATTTATTTATTTATTTATTTATTTATTTATTTATTTATTTATTTATTTATTTATTTATTTATTTATTTATTTATTTATTTATTTATTTATTTATTTATTTATTTATTTATTTATTTATTTATTTATTTATTTATTTAATGTCAAAAAAACAGTTAAAAACTGCGTATAACGTGCTATGGGGAAAAGTGAATTGTGTGCACATTTTCAAAATTCTGTGATTCCTACACTAAGTTATATACTACTTAAATTTTTGGGAAAAAAAGCTCCCATGTAATAAAATCTATTTTCAAGGATAAAAAGGCAATAAATTTTGGCTCTTATCCATGTTGTCCTTCGGAATAATACTTCCTGACGCGACAACATGGAAACGATAATTTGAATAATTGTATTTCCCACTGAATTCTAGAAGACGTGCACAGAAAATGAAGTAACATTTATGTCCAGAAGCAAAACAAGGAGCCATCTCAGCATTTGCTCAATGGATCAGGGAAACTGGACGAAAAACCTGATCGAGATGGGGGTCATTGACCCGGAGGCTGCAATACAATACTTGTTACAGGTTGTTTATACACATTGATACAATTCAAATGTTAAATAATGCATTATGTGTCATTGTTAAAAATAATGTTACTTTTCTTGTGATGCTCAGATGTTCGGCGGGAAGCGCGTTATGTTCTACGTAGGCGATGAAGCGCGCGACTGCCGCAGCCTCCCACTGATCAGTTTCATTAGCCGCTGGCGCCTTCGCGCGGCCGAAAGGATCTCGCATGTTGTTAGGCGAGTAAAGGGGCGTTCAGACAGTGGGACGGAGTTCCAACAGTCGAAGAGGCATTGAAGGACTAAAAGACTGCATTATGTATTTGCATTTGATATTTACGATATATTTACAATTAATGTACAAATATTATTATACAAAATTTAACCCCTTGGCAACCTTTCAATTCCCTTAGCCGCGAAACCGTCCCTAGACCTAGCCCAGAACCACTGCTCGAAAGCAGGAAAAAGCAACGCGAGGTGCGAAGCTGTCGGACATAGAGTCCCGTAACTACATAGGTTACATTGCCTGTCGCCAAACCGATCTTCGATCTGAAGATCACGTGTAAAGGTAGCACTGGAGATACCCCTCGTCTTTCGACACTCTGCGTATCCCGCGAGGCGCATGTCGGCGCAGCCTTAAGTATCCGCCGGCTCGCCCCCACTCTACAAGCGGCGGGCGTCATTCGGCTCGCTGGCCAGCCCTTCCAGGGCTGCAACCGACTTCACCCAGACTCGCATTCGCGCGCGTCCTTTCCTCCCATTTATTTTCGTACCGGGATTTTCCGGCCGGCGTGGCGCCGCTGCCTTCCATCCCCATCCCACCTCCAGCTTAGGAGCGGGTTTCCCCGAAGCGGCCCGCCGCAGCGACGCCGTACCCCGCGACGCCACAATTACTATACATAAGAGACTATGAACATTGCAGAATAAAGTGTGGGGAGAGCACAAACACTGGAGAAGGATCTAGAGAAATCCTAATCAAATATGTACGAAGCAAACAATTGAAAATAATTAATTTTTTAAGGACAAATAAAGATATTGAAATTTACAGTTCGTGCTGTTAATATATTTGGTGTATCTCTATATTAATAAAATGAATCGCAGTGAAAAAATTCTATTTAATTTTGACATCATCGGATATAGTGAACCTCTGATACAGTGAACCAAAAATGTTAGTCCCCAGAAGTTCACTAACCGGATTCGATTGTATATCGAGGACAAATGCGAAATTGTCATGTTAAAAAGGGAACATTAAGGATTGAACATACTATTTACGGAAATAGAAAAATAGAATACTTCAATATGTAGGGTTACAAGATCCCTTTCATGATTTTCAGGGAGGATTTCCTGCGTCCTCCCCCCCCCCGTGTGCCTTTGTCCACGAGGATTGCTTGTTTCAAACAAAAGTACTCCCCCTCCATTCATGAGCAGAATTCATCTCTCCATGCAATGAAAATCAATCAATCAATCTATCTATCTATCTATCTATCTATCTATCTATCTATCTATCTGTCTGTCTATCTATCTATCTATCTGTCTATTTATAAATATATAAAATGGATGCTGGGGGTATATAAGAGCGGTTAACTCCGACACCATGTGACCGATCTACATAAAAGTTGGTATATCTACGTATTTTTTCACCCAGAAGGTTTATGTGCTGTTAATGTTATAACTTCACTTGATGACGCTGTAGAACAAGACTAAATATTCATGTCAAATGCAACACGGAACACTCGGCAGCATTTTTTACTTTTATCGGAAAATAACTTCTAAACGAAGCGTTCTAGGACATTAAAAACTAATCTTTAGAGGCCCAAGACCTCTAGGAATGTTTCTCACACCGTAATCTACAGGATGCGAACCTCTTCAACATTCTATTAAATTTTTGGTGATCCGGCGATTCTCAATATTACCCCACCGGCTCAGAGATGTGCAGAATCTGCAACTAAATGTGAATGAGATACAGACACACTGAGTCGGCAGACTGAGATTGAGCCAGGAGAGAGAGAGAGAGAGAGAGAGAGAGGAGAGAGACAGACAGACAGACAGACGAAGAGAGAGATACGGACAGAGAAAGGGAAAGGCAAGGAGGGGAGATGAAGGGCAGAACGTCTGCCGGGTTCCGCTAGTAACTTCAGAAGGTTTATTTGAATTAGAAGTAAATACATTTTTGATATATTTTGCCCTCCCCCTTTTGGTCGCCACTGACTTTTAGTCCGACTAGGGCAGCGAGCGATGTCTTCGACAGTCTCTGAAACAACTGAGCATCGCCAAAAAGTGCTTGACTGCGCGGATTGAATTCTTTTACCTACAAGATGGGGCGAGTTCCAGCTGATATCCCATTTTATCTTGGAAGCGTCAGTTCAGCGAGTGCTCTTCGAGGTTAGGATTTCACGAGTGCTTTAGTACGTTTCGATGTATTTTAAAAAATATTGAAAAACATTCATACATATGACGTCAAAAATCATGCCAGAATATTAAAATGAGTTCTGAGATCAGTGATTCCGGGCGTGTAAATTGCTACGGTCATTAGCCTCATGCGTGTAGTGAATGTTTTTTATTGGGGGAGGTAGCGGTTATCTTCGCCTTTAGCCGCTGTCTGGAAGAGAATTCTAGCGACCGGCTGCCCTGATCGGTGGTTTTCGATAGTTTCTCCGTTCAACATCAAGTGAATACCGGGGCAGTATCCTATCAAACGGGCCACGGACCACACACACACACACACACACACACACACGCACGCACGCACTACAATATAAAACTTGTCGGGAGTTTAGAGCTTGTCGCGCCTGGGCGGTGCCCCTCTGATGGGAGATTCCGTGATGGGGAAACCCCCACAGCAGTAATCACATAATTTTTGTTTCACCGCAAACCACCGTATAGGTCTGTGCAGGGTCTCACCTTTCAGCGGAGGAAGAACACTACATAAAACATGCACGAGACTTACGAACTAAATGACTATAGCCGTTGATGCGCCCAGAATCACGGAATAGTACTAATGCTTCATCTTCACCTGTATCACATATGCTTCGATTGTTTTTAACAGACGGCGAACTGTTAACACGTTAACGGTCGCCGGCCTTGAGAAGGGTTTTGCGTTCGTTTTCTAGCATAAAACCGATACAAAAATACAGTATTACGAATTAAACATTATTAGCTTGTGATTAGCTCTCTCATTTGCCACCTGGAAGATCAAAGCCCCGCACTCGCGAATAAATTTTTATTTCACTCTCTTGATCCATCTAAGTAAAGTTATAAAATTACATGTTATTTCGTAAAACATTACCTCACATCTTATAATATTACTCTTGAACCCTACGACCTCCCGGTCAGAGGCACTGCAAGAAATGAGAGCCACCAACGCCTTGTGGGCTTGGTGGGTTGACTTCCCCGAGAGACATAAGGGAATCGGGGAGGAAGATATTCCTCCTCCCTCTAGCTCTACCCTTCATCTGTGCCAATCCCAGTGCAATTAAGTGAGGAAATGAGCGTGGGCGATGCGTCGCGAGAGGAGGAAAATGCGTTAGAAGGATGTATCCTTGAGGATAACCGACCGGTGAAATCGGTCAATCGGCGGACCGGGAGCGGTAGCTCAGTGCATCAACTGATGTCACTGCAGCGCCTCTGACCGGGATGTCCTAGGTTCGAGTCCGACGGGAGCAGGATTTTCGACACTACTTTTCAGCTAGGTCTAATTCAGTCGCTGTCTGGAGGAGAATTCTAGCGGCCGATTGCTCTGATCGGTAGTTTTCCGTGGTTTCTCCGATCAACACCAGGCGAATGCTGGAACAGTACCCTACCAAACGGGCCACGGACCGCGCGCGATCTGTCCTTCCTCTTCCTTGTCTTATCCTCTCCCCTTTCACACACACACACACTAACATGCATTACACTACCACATATTCCGGGAGATCGGTTGGGAGCTTAGAGCTTGGCCCGGCTGGGGCGGTGCCCCGCTGATGCGAGAGTCGTGGTTAGGGGGAAACCCCACTAGCCGACGGTAGGTCGGCGCCGGATCTCGCCATCCAGCGGGGGAAGATCACCGCCATCTCCCACGAAAAAACATACACTACACTAACGGGACTAATGACCAAAGCAGTTGACACGCCCGGAAACACGAAAAAAATCAAATCAAATCAATCGGCGGAGTCGCAGGAATGCTTCCGTAAAGGAGGCAAGATAGAGGGCAGGTGTTAAGCAGGAGCAAGCCATTATTCAGGGGAATGGAGTACGGCCCCAGGGATTTTTTTGTTTTTGGTTTTGTAAGTGCCATACACTGATTAGTTCGTAGGCTAGTCTCCAGAAGCTCCTAGCGCCTTCTTGTGAGACTTATCCGGAGGAAGTATACCTAGGGTATACTTTCCCTAGGGGCGCTAGTGCGCCAATTTTGACGTTTGATTTGAATATCAGATTACAAAGATACAGTATCCTCAATTTAATCGAGTAATTCAAATCGAAACTCTGATTGGTGCTAAATTGCTAGAAGATTTAATTTTGTCAGAATCGACCAAGGCCTTTTTCTGGGAACTGCTTTAGATGCCAATAAGCTTCCGCATGCTTGCCGTCGATTTTTGGCACCTCAAAAATCTCCCTACTTTGACTAGGTTTGAATCTGCGAGCTTGGGATCAGTAGCCCAGCCTGATAGGCACTATATCATCAAAGCCGGTGATATTTTGTTGAAGTGAAATATTTTATTTGAATTCAGCTAACGTTGATTTTCGATAGTTAATAAATACTATACAATGATTATTATTGTAATATTATCCCTGACGTCTCTGAATACGTTTAAAACACTTAGACGTCAATATTGACTTTTGAAAGAGAGCAATATACTTTGGCATCCTTTGATTATGTGAACCTATCTCCTAGTGTAAAAACAGACGTCAATTTATCCGATGTTAATCAAGCACATATCAAACATTTTAGAGCGTAAATAATCAGGCAGCCCGACATACCTTGTTAAGTTTAAGATTTTTATTAAATTTACGGTATGTTCATAAATACTAATTACACCGCTACTCAGCAGCCAGAACTAATATTATGATACACAAATAAAGAGAATGATTAGGGGAGTGTGGTGGTGTAGATCTCATTTTCGTAAAAACCGTTGGCTTATCAGCACGTTCACAGAGGTCAAACATGAACTGCGAAGTCGCAGACTTCACAGTGGTGAAGGCCCGCCGTGTGATGTACTAGAGAAGGGCAACATCGTCGCCGGTAAAGGTTGGCAAGTGCGCGAGGCGAAGAAGTGGGGAGGTGGACAGTGTGTGTGTGTTTAATTTGTTGCGTCTACAAATTGACGCAACGCGTCTCCAAGCCCCTTAAGGGCGTTGAGCGCTTTGCGCTGGGGAATAATCCTAAATTACTTTGCGCAGGAGTAATCCTCCATTAAGTCCCTCTTTAAGTCATATCACGTCACGTCGCAGTCAGTTGTCAGGAGGACCGCTAGGTAGCATCTCCGCGTACGCGCCTCCTGCTACGCGCTCCTGCGTCACTACCCAGCGGCCAGAATTGGGAAGGAATAGGATAGGGGGTTTAGGACATTTCACAATGGTTGGACTAGCCCCTGTGAAGCAGCCAAACTCGTTTTGTTGGAACAAATTTCACATGAGATTCGACGGGAATCGAACCCGGACCTCAGTGGTGAAAGGCAAGCGACTTCCCTATGTGCCGCGAGCGAGGAGGCGCGGAGGCGCTGGGGATGGGGAACGTGTCCGAAGCGAGAAGGCACGGGGGGGGGGGCGACTTTGAACCCGAAAACACGACGTCACGACATCAAACGGCGCCGCGCCTGCGGTGCGGTGCGGGCGTCATCTTTTTGCGGCGGCGAGGGCGGCGCTGCGGGGGCGGCTACAGCGTCTGATCCGACGCTGCCCTTTTTTGCCGCTGTGCGCCGCCGCCACCGCCGTCTCCGGGCCCCTCGCGCCGCCGTGATTCATTTGACGGGCGGCAGGGGGCGGGCCCGCCCTGGCCACGCCCCCCGCGTCCCTCGCGCGCCGCCGCCGCCGCCGCCGCCGCCTCGCCTTCCGGAGGCGCTGCACACGCTTTCGCAGGAGGGCGACAGCCTCGGAAACAACTTCCTTGGAAACGCCACAAACGCCGCATTCGAAGAAAGCCCCTCCCATGGGCTTAGCTGGCTCAGGCCATCAACTGATGCCAGTCAAGGGACTCCGACCTGGAGGTCCTAGGGTTCCAGCCCCGGCGGTGCCAGGATTCTCCACCCTATCGAGATAGCTGGATCGAGTTTAGCCGCTGACTGGAGGAGAAGCAGCTTGGTACTATTCTATGGTTTCTCTGCTCAATAACAGGCCAATTCCAGAAAAGTACTCTAACACTGACCGCGCGCGATCTTTCTTCCCCTTTCCTTGTTCTATCCTCACCCCTTTCTTTCACACTCACAAATACTACAATACAACACATGTCGGAAACTTAGTGGTTGTTCCGGCTGTGACGTTGTCACGCTGGTGGGAGATACCTGGTTAGAGAGAATTCCCGCAAGTGGACGTATGTCGGCGTCGGGCCTCGACATCCAGCGGGGAAGATCAGTCATCTCGCGCGCTACATGAATGGATTGCACTTATGGGACTAACGACCTTAATAGTTAACACATCCGTAATCACCAATCAATCAATCAATCAATCAATCGAAGGAAGTTACAGCTCCTATTTTTTGTTATTACTGCACTTACGCTTACTTACAGTCAACATGTTTTTCTATAATCAGGTTTCTTATATACTCAACACAAACAAAAAAGTAACTGTTGTTATTGAATATTTATTTTATTAAAACATGAGTTATTTCATTTTCACTTTCAGTTAAATATATCGTCTATTTCTTCAGATGATCTAAAACCATCGATAGAAAACATTTTACTAAAAATATCTTCAAATTATTAAAACCATGTTTCTTGAAAGAAATGATTTGGAACATATTTTATTTTGGTAGAATTAGAAATTTAAATATATGAGATTTTTTAATAAAAGTTTCATTAATTTTTTTGCTCAAGATAAGGATTGCCTCTCATATAATGAGGGGTCAGATTTTTATGCAGTATAAAATGTTAAAATATTTCATAAAATCTGCAGTGAAAACGTAAAATATACAAAATATGCACTTAAAATGAGTGAAATTATTTAAAAATACTACCTAACAAACCGAAATACCTACATAAAATGAATTTCACCGAAATAGAAATTACCGAATTTCTATTTAATAGAAATTACTTTTGGATTGAATACCTGTTCTTACATGTAATCGCGACTTCCGTTCAGCGGTATCTGCTTACAAAAGGTTTGCAAAACACCATGACTCCGTCGCTAGTAAATATACAACATTTACTTGTTAAATTCAGCAATTCAAAGTCGTAGCTTGGAACTAAGCGATGGAACACTTCTAAGGATTTCTCATGTGAACTTCGCTTTGTGCTGGCGAACAAACATATTGCAACTGATCGCTAGCTCAAGACAAAATGAGAAAGAAAAGTGACAGAGAATAATAGATAAGAAGCGACATATTCTACAAAATCGATATTCATGAATATGATTTGAGCTGGCTCCTCTTTCAGTTAAGAAAGAAACAGGGATGTGATTAAAGACCTAGTTAACATTATCGTTACTCAATTCTGCGATTAGTTCCTATGGAACACTGCGTATAGTATTCAACGGGATTAAAGAAGAAATTAATTCATAGCAAGTCGTAATCTGAATAATTTCATATTCACTATTAACAATTTTCACCTACAGAAGAAACAAGCCAATAGGGGAATAATAAACCGAGGGAAATAATAAATCATTCTTGAAATTTGCAATTTTATATTTTGGACATAAAATATTTCGAGCATAAACCTGAAATATGCATTTTTCTCAGAACTCAAATACGCAAAATAAAACTTGGAAGTAAGCACCTAGGGACTCCATTCAGAAAGAAAACCGAACTCCGGACTTCTATAACTAAGCAGAAGAAATATGCTATTACATAAATATCAAATCTCTACTTACAGATTGATTGATTGTTAGTGATTTCGGGCGCGTCAACTACTGAGGTCATTAGTTCCGTAAGTTTGGTGTATGTTTTTTCATCTGTAGGTGGCGATGATCTTCCCCCACTGGATGGCGAGATCCGGCGCCAACCTACCGTCGACTAGCGGGGTTTTCCCCAACCAGGAATCTCCCACCAGCGGGGAACCGCCCAACCGTGACAAGTCCCCGACCGGTCTCCCGGCATGTGGGGTAGTGTAGTGCATGTTAGTGTGTATGTGTGTGTGTGTGTGTGTAAGAGGTGAGTATAGGACAAGGAAGAGGAAGGAAAGATATCGCACGGTCCGTAGCCCGTTTGTTAGGGTACGCCTAGTGTTGCGGGAGAAACCAGGGAAAACTATCAATCAGTACAGCCGGCCGCTAGAATTCTCCTTCAGACTGTGACTAGCTATCTAGAGGACCTGCCGCGGTTGGGAATCGAACCTAGGATCTCCCGGCCAGAGGCACTGCAGTAACATCAGTTGATGCACTGAGCCTTCGCTCCCGATGCCCCTACTTATAATATTGACACAAAAAATAAATTAAAACATTGCGTGACATCAGATACACAACGCATCAACTGTAAAATATTTTCGAACACATTGCTCCATGAAAATAAGTTTGTCATGCATGGCTCGTCCCCACAGTATTCCTGCGACGGAGAGAATTTACTTTATACAAGGGATACGGATTGAGACACTGTATGCCGTAAGCAACTGGAGGGGAGAAGGGTTTTTCTTAAAAATTAACTAAAATTAACTTAATTTTTGGTTAAATTAATTGAACCGTCAAAAATACCTCCACTTTGGTATGCCTAACTTAAACAAGATTTTTTTTCTTTCAATACTAGGTAATGTTATACTTTCCGTTTAGGTAAATTTTCTTTTTTCTTACTATCACGCATCACTCACAATTATTTACATTATATTACATTTCCATTCAGTTTGTCTCACTATTGCCGCGGCAAGTAACAGAGGTGTGTCAAATAGAGAACGCGGGAGGGATGAAGTGTGTTGCCAAAGGCGGAGGTCGTTAGTTGTGTGCCTGGGGTCTAGAAACTTTTTCATAGGCTTGATTGATTAGTGACACCTGACGCATCATCTGGTAATGTCATTAATCCCGTAAGAGTAGTGAAGTTCGTTTTTAAGGTATATTAATACGAGAGGTTACGGTGATCTTCCCCCTCTGGATGGCCAAATCCGGTGTCCACCAACATGTCAGCTGGCGTTTTCCCTAACCAGGCATCTCCCCCAGCGGGGCAACGTCCCAGTCGGGTCATGCTCGAATCTCCCAACTGATCTCTCGACATGTGTGATAGTGTAGTGCACGCACTACGAAAGTGTAAAGGGAGAGGATAGGACAAGGAAGGAAGGATCGTGCGTGGTCCATGGCCTGTTTCGATCAGAGGCAGTAAAATATCAATTGATACCCTGAGTCACCTGAGCCGGTTTGTTCAACTGATAGGCACATTGTTGAGCATCAGTAACATAGGTGGGCGTCCAATTGTCACATGGGCCTCCAATGCTAGTAGATATTGAAACCGTATATGCCGGCAGTGTCGCCACCACAACAATGTCTAAGTTTGCTACTAAAACAATGATTTAAGTCGTAAATGTCCCCTCATGTTGCTCATCACCTGGCTTTTATTGTTTTTTCTTTCTTTGCACACATTTTTTGCTTTTAAAACATGTATGTATTGCGTATTATTTTATATTGGTTAGCACATTTGAAGAATTGAAGCGGTGTGCGGGAGGGACGGACGTAGAACAAGTATGGGATGGGAGTAGATCGCTGATAAGGTGAATGAGACACCAGGCTGGTGGGTGGAAGGGAATCAGCGGAGTTAGATGCAGAGGAAGCGGGGAAAGGGGAAGAAGGGGTAGAAGGTATCCCTCGAAGGAGAGATGGAAAGGAAATAATGAGTGGAAAAGGGAGGACGGAAGGTAAGAAGGGGGAGGTGAGGTGGAAAGTAGAGGCGGGCTTGATTTCGAAAGAAGAGGTGGAAGGGGAAGGAGGGGTAGAAAGTTTTAATGTAGCGGGTGATTATTGTCATTTGTCGACGCCCAGCAACGGGGTGTTATAAGACCTTGGTTAAGCAAGCAGAACGCTTCGTCAGGTCGTGCATACTAGATCGAGGACTTCTTTGTTCCACAGAATGTGGGTTTTATACATGATTTGCTTAAGAGATTGGCAACATAACTTCTTAATATTTGGTGACGTTAATATCAATTGTGAACCTAAAATGGGTGTCTTATAGTGAAATTGTTATTTTGTTACTGAGAAAGAGTATTATTTCTCATTAGAAGAAGTGGTCAAGAGGAAATCGATGACGCATCTGAGACTGACGATCGAGACGTAGCAAAGGGAAAGAAGAGTGAAAATGGGAAGGAGGGGTAAAAAAGGGAGGGTGGAGTGGAAAGGGAAGGTGACATGCAAAGGAGAGGTTGGAAGTGGAAAGGGAGGCAAAGGGTGGAGCGGGGGAGGCAGCGGAAGTGGGTGCGTGGGGGGCGTGGCCCTCGGGATCTTCCCGGATGCGCGAAATGTCCGTCTGTGCGAAAATAGCCGCTTGCGAGCGCTTGGGGGAGAACGCGCGACATCCGCGCGGAGCTACAAGGCGCAGAGGGACCATCTGCCTTGGGAGTAGTGTTGCGACATCGAAAACAAAACATCGATGTTCAAATTAAAACAGTGATGTTAACAATACATCGACCAAAAACCTTCGATGTTTTCAAACATCGATATTTTTAAGCTTGTTTAGGCACTTCTAATATGAAATTCGTGCGGAACAAAATTTGACTGTAACCGCTCGCTAAAGCGATTACATCTAACGCTAATATTTTGAATTCGCGCACTACCCACTACTTCCCTTCAACACGAGACAGATAAGGGACACTGCACGAAGAGCAGTCTACGCGAAATTCCACACCTCAGCGAAAAAAATCAATCGTAAATTTTCGATTCCTTTCAATCGAATTTCGCTTGAACTAAAGAAAGTTCCGACTCTTTTGTCACTGGACGTCAAGAAAAATATCAGTATACACAGCGTGAAGTGTAAACTGTATAACATTGTTATTCCAGAATCAAATAAAAGAAGTTCGAAAAGAAGTAAATGGAATTTCATTAAAATACTGATTCTCGTGGCAATATAAACTTTCCACAATAAGAATGAAATTTGAAATTTAACTCGGCAAAGTACACGGACAAAAGAATTAGCTAGCGGTTATATGACGTAGAACTTTGTCATACTTATAAACTAATTCGGATCATGTTTCTTTACAGCTTTACTTACTTTTACTTATATTTATTTCATCTGGATGAAACGCGGCCTGGCCCCAAGACCCTGACGCACGCACTGACCGCCCCTCCACATGCGCGAAATACGAGGCAAGGCAGAGAATAATGAGAGGACATTGGGGAAAACTCGGGCGAAAGATTGCTCAATGAAGATAGTACGATACAAACAGGTGCCATTGGTTCGAACACTAACTGATAATAGTTATTATTTCATATTTTAACTTTTACGTAATGGTAATAATGGGAACTTCTCATTCACAAAGAAAACATCGGAAGAATATGAACATCGAGCATAAGATGGATTGAGCCAAAATTTTGAGGAACACGATTAATGTTAAAAAAAACTACTTTGCTGTATCGATGTTTAAAAATTGATGTTTCTATAAAAATGTTTTCAAAACACCGACATCGATGTCGCATCCCTACTTTGAAGCTCCTTTATATTTCGGAGCTGAATTCCCAAAATGCTAGATTCGTTTATAGACACTTTCACTCAACAGATGCCCCTGCAAATGAACCAAATAAAGTAACGAAAATTGTGTAACCTGTACTTTTTCTTACTGCTAGCATAACCAAGAAACCGTGTCAGAACAATACAAACAATTTAAATCAATGATTCTAGCAATATATATAATAACACGCCCACCTACTACCTTCCAGCCGGTGGCGATGAAGCGTGAAACTATGAATGCTCGTGAAGCGAGCTTTGAATTCTCAGGAAGCAGGATCTTTCGGGTATGAGAAAGGTCTGAACCCTTGACACAATGAATTATATAAAATTCTGGTAAAATGAGCATATATTCAGTAAAACAAAT
This sequence comes from Teleogryllus oceanicus, assembly GCA_964035755.1. Lineage (NCBI taxonomy): Eukaryota > Metazoa > Arthropoda > Insecta > Orthoptera > Gryllidae > Teleogryllus > Teleogryllus oceanicus. The sequence continues at coordinate 17,231,225 of CAXIVR010000006.1, forward strand.
GACACAGTGGCACAAATATACAATAAGTATGTACTTTACGTAGATGGTCACTGCAAAGAAAACAGAAACAAAAGAACAGAAATAACACAACCATAAGAGAATGTATAGGCGTCACCTTGACTGCCTGATTACTTCAATACGCACTATTTACAATACTTTTGCTTTGACCTCCTTCTCAATTATTTCGTGTACCTCATTTAACTGTGGTTAATCTAAAGTTTCCTCCGTGCACGGCCCTTTAAGTGATTCTCTACAATTATTCTTTTATAGACTTCACAGAGGTCAGCCTTGAGCTGCACATTTATTACAACGCTGTTAACTCTAGCACAAGAATAAACGTGACACACACGTTACTAAATCGTCCTCTTTACAAAATTATAGCAACTGATTATCCCTGACATCATACAATGGAAACAATACTTTCAATAAGATTACTTTTACATTACATGAAAAATTATAATTTACTTTAGAAAAGTTGTACAAGGTATGGCATTCAAACGAATTTACTGGTGCGTACAGCGAATGAAATCAAAACTGCCGCTCGTACGTTCGAAATATTTTCCCAGTAATTATTTGGAACTTTCACCTATTTTAGGACGCTACGCCTGGTGTTTAAAGCTACACAGTTTCCCAACAAATTGCCGCATAGAAGTTGTCAGTTCTTTACCTCGACATTTCCTTCCCGCTCGCCGTCAGTTAACCTTGGGGTGTTCGGTCGCTCGCAGTCCTCGCCACGTCACTCGACTGGTTCGATGTCCCGCGGTTACACTTCTTTCGCTCGATCTCAGGATGCCGCCACACGTCCAAATTCCAAACCTTTCTCTCGTCCTCAGGCTCGTACCATCGACGGATTGGTCCAAGTCCTTCTCGCCTACGCTTGAGTGTTGGAGCCGTCCTTCTGCCGCCTGCCGTGTACCCGTTGCTCGCGCTTCCAGTTTTAAATAACTAACGTGCTTGAATTGACTACTTCTAGCACTCGGCCGACATACCACGCTTTGAGCGTGCGTGGTCGTGGCGTACAAAATTAAATACTGGATTTCGTTCAGAGTCCTTCTGCGCGAATTTACTTCGATGATGAAACTATTTTAAGTTCGAGCAGTCACAACGCTTGCTTACTCGCGTAATGTTAGTGTAAATGCTTTACATGCACTTTGCTTCTGAATTCTATCACTTATCACCGCGTTTCTTAAATCAGCTTTACTAAAGCAAGTAAAATTATACTCCTGCACTAACCGATTACTACCGCTGAAGAATTTAGTTGAGTCGCCGTCGCTGTCGAAGTCGTAAGAGAGCTCTGCCAAAGTGCGTCACGGTATTTATGCGACTCCGCCTGGGGGAAAATTTCTGGAGGGGTGAATTTTCTCCTCCTTCGCGCCCTCTCGAGAAAATATTATCCGCTAACTTTGGACATCGGAGTACGAAAACCTGCGGGTAGATGTCGCCTTCTCGGACCATCGCTCCGCCTCGTACCCTATTTCTCAGTTCTCTGGTCTTTTCTAGTGGCTTATGGTGGCGTTACGGGTTCGTATAACCCCGTGACGTCACAATATATAAAAATATATATATATATATATATATATTATAAAATTGATGATGTAGTTTGTCTTACACGCCTTTTTATTACAGAATTTTATTTCGGTATACAGTAATTTTCAAGCCGCGATTTGAATGTGAAGGTCGTGCTTACCCCTAATCGTGGTAGATTGTATAACTTCGTGATTAGTTTTACCAGTTTTACAGAGCAAAACATTATCGAATACTACGAGTCGGTTATTGATAAATATATACTGAATATAAACTTTGTATTGGTAAAAAACTGAATTTAGGATATTGTATTTTCGTGATGTAATCCAGAAAGAAAGAGTCTGGCAAAAGCCTCTAAGAACCAGTAAATAAACTGAACAGAATTGATTGATAGATTAGTATTTCTGGGAACGTCTGCTGCTAAGGTCATTAGTTCCGTAAGCATAGTGCATGTTTTATTGTTGAAGGTGGCGACAATCTTTTCCCGCTGGATGTTGAGATCCGACGCCGATATACACGTCGGGAAGCGAGGTTTTCCCCAACCAGGTATCTCCGACCAGCGAGACACTTCTCTAGCTGAGACCCACTCTAAGCTCCCGTCATGTGTGGCAATGTAGTGCATGGAAGTGTAAGTTCGTGTAAGAGGTGAGGATAGGACAAGGAACAGGAAGGAATGATCCTTCGCGGTCCGTGACTCGTTTGTGAGGATACTGCTCCGGCATTCGCGTGGTTTTGATCGATGATATCACGGATCAGAACAGCCGACCGCTAGAATTCTCCTTCAACTGAACAGGAAACACTGAACAGGAAAATGGATTACAACCCTTAAGAAGACCACGTGATGCTTGAAATGTGGGCTCCTCAGCCGTCAACGCGAATACAACCGGAAGAGACGAAAGCATTCGAATGGCTGTGGAAGACTGCGGTATCCCTTAACTAAATCAGTTTATTTGAGATTGATACAGACCACTTTAATTCGTTTTTCAAAACCATTCTTATAAAAGAGTAGCATTAGTATTAAAAGAGTTGTAAGAACTTTTGTCTTTAGGTTTTGTTAATGTTATTACTTTTAAAATAATAATATAGAATAATAAGTATTTAATAATATAATAAGCTACTGCTTGAGCTTTAGTTCTCAAAGGCAGCACAATGTGGATATCCAAAGGGCACTTTATGTCAACCTCATTTTCTTTTTAATTTGTTGCGTCTACACCTTAACGCAACGCGTCTCCAAGTCCCTTAAGGAGCGTTGAGCGCTTTGCACTGGGGAGTAATCCTCCATTAATGTGCTTTATTCTGGAGTAATCCTCCGTTACTGTGTAATTATTACACTGAATAATTACTATATTTGTCAAGTCTCGTCACGTCGCACTGTCAGTGTCTTTTGTCCCTTCGGCCAGGGGCTCGACGCCATTAGATCCCGGGGTTCCTGGCCGGTCACCCAACCACCAACCCGCGAGTCTCGAATTCGCTTAACCTTCGTGAGCGTAGTAACCGAATTCGGCTAGCGCCTCCGGCTGAGTTCTGACTACAGAGTTCACCACACGAATCAGTCTAGGTGCCACTGCAACAGCGATTCTACTTAAGACTGTCGAATGCCGACTGAACTTAACTAGAATATGCATACAGCATTGACAGGTTGTTACTAGCGCAGTTGACAGTAGCTTCACGTGTGTAGAGAAACTCGTAGCAAATAGAAAGCGAATGGGAACATAAAACTACGATTTCGCGTGAGCTAACATATTGAAAGGTATGTGGATCTTCGCTAAAATATTTTGCAATGTTCACGTGAAGTTCCTACACACTACACACTGGTTTAACACGCTACTCGATACGCAGTATAGAGAAATATTGTCACGCTGCGGGAAAAAACGCGAATTTTCAGGGAAACAGAACAACTAAAAAGTGACATATTGTTGTTGTAAGAAGCAAATTACTTCCTCTAACACGTTGACTAGTCAGAATGCACGTTTGATGGGTACTTGATACTGAAAAATAGATTGACGGTAAAATGTGTGTCCGTCTGTCCAACCGTCTATCTGCCCGTAAACAACCTTAATGGCTAAATCGTATGGAGGATTTGCACTAAAACTGATATTCTCCGATTGATCTGACTCGTGACTCGGCTCCTTGAATTTGATAGCGGTATTTTGATTTTTAGGAGTATTTTACATGAAGGTCCTATGACATTTTCACAATTTAAAAAAATACAAAATTTTTAATTAAATTTTGCTCACAGATAGCATAAAGGACGCTTACAAAGATGGTGCAGGTCTCATTTTCGTTGAAATCCCTGAGTTTTCAAAAATTGCGAAAATTGAAATTTTTTCATTGTTTTCGTACATCTACATTTAAGAAGATAATTTTTTTCTTATTGCCTTTTGTGTTCATCAGAAACGTATGCTTAAATAAGGTCATGTTCAATTTTTCGAAAATATAACATTTTTTGCGTAATTTGCCTGATAGAGGCTATTATTAAATTTTAAACAATTATTTTCTCAAAAACGTACCAATTTTTTCTTTAATTTTTCTCAGGTATGAAACAAAGAACGGTAAAGAAAGTGGTGCTGGTCCCATTTTTCGGTGCACTCTCTGTATTTTTGAAAATTGGAAAACAATTGGAAATGGGACATTCGAATTTCCCGCACTTCGTTGGACGCGCTGTCAGTTCGCAAACGGCAACACGGCAGTAGCAAATTCTTAGAATGTTTTGTCATTGTTTCCAGTCGTGTTGATCGTACGATGTAGATAATATTCTTATGAACGGAAATAGATTTAAGGTAGGTAGTATATTTAACAAAAAACTAAAGATACACTTTTTTCCTTTTGGAAGTTTTGATAGCTGATGATGGTATTCAAAAATTTGAACCTTCCTTCGTTGTAATCTCGGCAAGCTCGTGTCAAATTATTCTTGCATTTCTGTTCAATGTGCTCCATATACTGTAACAGTTAAAGATATCCATAACTGAGGTGTTTGCATGTCAGACGTTGCAATATGTCAGTATTACATAACTGTTTCAAAGCGGGAAATTATGTGCTGTTGTAGCGCCTCTAGTTTTCTCTGCTTTAGTTGAGTTACTGGTCAAGTGTTTAGGACTTTTATTATTAAAACCTTTCTTTATGCTTAGTGATAATTTCGTTTTTTACTACAATTTGGCTATCGCTAATTTTCTGGAAAATACTTTCCAACCTACACGGATACACTGTTCCAACACACACTGTACCTACACGATCACATAAATTCGATGAAGGCAATTGATCAAATTATAATTAACAAAACTACTACTCGATATGAAGTTGAACAAAAGTAAAGGATACAGTGACCACGATGCACAATTTCTTACCATTATAAGAAATGCTGACCCAAGAAATAACATACGTATAACTAGACTGTTTACAAAAAGTAAAATAAAAGTATTCATCGCTTACTTGATGCTGGAGTCATGGGAAGCGGTTTATAATACTGTTGATACAAACGACAAATGTAATTTCTTTTTTTCAAATCTTTCATTTCATTTTAACACTTGCTTTCCTCTTCAAAAAACAAAATTAAATATTTTACGGAAAAGCAATTCTTGAATAACACAAGGGATTAGGACATCTTGTAAAAAAAGGCGAATTCTTTCTTTCATTTCTAAACGTCATAACGTATCTCATATTTCCTCATCTACTTAAAAAAAAAAACAAATCATTGTTAAGAAAAGTCATAAGGCAGGCTAAAATCACGAAACACGATCGGAATATTTTGAACTCAAATAACATAACAAAAGCAATGTGGAATATAATAAAAAATACGACCAAATCAACCAGAAACCTTGTAGAGAATGTTGTTTTAAAATATGACGATATAAATGTGAACGATCCGGCAACAGTGGCTAGTCTCTTTAACCTATACTTTTCGAGAATTGCTGCCGATCTCACTAGGGTCTTCAGCCACAAAATTCAATAACAGATATTTCACTCAAAATTGTAAACACGATGTTCGTTTCCGAAACTTCTTCCTATGAAATTCTCAAAATAATCGGTAAACTAAAAACTAAATATTCGTCCGGTTTAGATGAATTCTCGGATTCTTTGTTAAAGACCTGTGCGTATGCCATTATGTACGCACCTTCCGACTCTGCCCATTACACGTGAAGTTTATCAAGGATCGAGTTTATGCCCTATTCTATTCCCACTTTACGTAAACAATATGCCCTCGACGATTCGAAACGGAAGAACAGTTCACTTTGCGGATGATACGAACATCCTTTGTAATAAAGAAACCGTAAATAGTACAATAACATGTTTCAAATTGGTTCCGAAATAAATTAATAGTAAACGAAAAAACGGTCTTAATGCAGTTTTCCATTTCAAATAAACAATTCTGTGCTCCATTGAAAATGATCCATTGACTGATGTTAAGACAACAAAATTGTTAGGTTTCTCAATTCAAACCTTAACCAAAAAGCCCATTTAAAAGAATTGAACACAAAATTAAGTTCATTATGCTACGCGTTCAGAATTCTTGCAAATTCAGTCAGCCTTCATACTGCTCATTGTGTATAGTTCGCGAATGTTCATTCCCGCCGGAGATATGGCATAATATTCTGGGGAAATACATCTTATAGTTCCCGGACTTTTAAATTACAAAAAAGAATTGTACGAATAATAACCAAATCCCACCCACGTGATTCTTGTACGCCTCTCTTCACTAATCTAGGAATTTTACCATTACATTGTCTGTTGATTTACGAATCAGTGTTTTTTGTCAAAAATGACTTGCTTAAGGGTGGGAATATATTTTCAGAAAATGCCGATGTCTATTACTACAACACTCGACGTAGAAATCATATTCATCAGGTGACAGTATCAACAGCTCATTACAAAAAATTCACATACAATACATGTACATTATTTTACAACACTTTGCCAGATGACATGAAACGATTAAATTCGATACAAAAGTTTAAATCCAAAGTGAAATCGTTTCTGCTACATAACTGATTCTATACAATTAGAGACTATACTGAACATCACAAGGAATGTAACATTAATTTTAACTGTGATATTTAATGCATTGTTTACCATTTGGACTGTATAAATGTAAGCATCCTGTAACAAGTATTGTACCGCAGTCTCCGGGTCACTGACCCCCAGCTCGATCAGGTTTTTCGTCCAGTTTCCCTGATCCATTGAGCAAATGCTGAGATGGCCCCTTGTTTTGCGTTTGGACATAAATGTAACTTCATAATTTGTGCACGTCTTCTAGAATTCCTTGGGAAATATAGTTATTCAAATTATCGTTTTTATGTTGTCGTGGCAGGAAGTATTATTCCTTGACGAAGGACATCATGGATAATAGCTCAAAATTTATTGCTTATTTATCCTTGAAAATATATTTTATTACATGGGAGCGTTTTTTAATTCAAAATTTAAGTAGTATATGACTTAATGTAGGGATCACAGAATTTTGAAAATGTGCAAGAATTCACTTCTCACCATAGTACGTCATACGCAGTTTTAACTGTTTTTTGACGTAAAATAAATAAATAAATAAACATTACCCAATTATAAACTCTGCCTTCAACAACCAAATAGAGGACTACTTAAAACAAGAAAGAACCATGGTTGCTGCAGCGACTAAGTAAACATTGCCATCAGAAACCATGAATATAATAAAACACATGAAAATTAGAAAATCCCCAGGAATAGATGGAATTAACAAATTTAGAATCAAAATGTTAGACAAGAACGGTTAAAACAGCAATCTACAACGCTGCTTTACGGCTCAATTACTTCCCCACAAAGTGTCCTAGTAGCCTGAAGTCCTATCCGTGCTTAAAACTAACAAATATCCTAAAATTCGGGAAAATTACAAACCCATAAGCCTCCTCCCCACTCTATCTAACATCTTTGAGAAGTTGATTTTGAACAGGCCCAATCATTTTCTATCAATCTTGAAAGCAATTCCGCCTTTTCAATTCGGTATTAAATCAAATCAATCACTCACCAATTGTTAATATTAACGGGAAGGCATAGCGCACGGTTTCCACCTAAAAGAGCACACAATTTCAGCATTCTTAGATATGATCCTTGCCTATGACAAAGTTTGGCATAGAGGCCTCGATGACAAATTCCATGATCTGGGTATTCCTGAATATTTAATCAAAATCTTAACAAGTTTCATCTTCGACAGAGAATTTATAGTTAGAATCAACAATGTAACATCAAGAACATTCCAAATCAACGCAGGCATTCCTCAAGGATTAGCACTTCCCCCCACTTTATTTAATATTTACTGCCACGACATTCCATCGGAAGGAGATGCTAACATAGCACATAGCAGTATACGCTGATAATGTAGCAATTTACGCTACAAACTCTGATATATTAGTGGCTAAAGATCACCTACAAGAAAGCGTAAATGACTATGTTGAATGGACTCAGAATTGGAGAGTAGGAATTAATTCACATAAGAGTAACTGCAAAATCTTTACTCTTCGCCCCAAAAATCGTCCAGAACTCATAATCCAAGGAACAAAAATCCCATGGTCAACCACTCCCATAAAATACCTTGGGGATACTTTACCACTTCGATAAAAGACTCGCCTGGAAACTCCATGTTAATGCAGTCGTTGACAAAACAAAAATAAAAATATCCAATTTATCACCTATTATAAATTGCCGTATTCTTCTGAGATTAGAATGCAGACTATTAATCATTAAATCAGTTATATTACCAACAATGACTTACGCATACCCAATATGGGGGGAATTCAATCAAGCACTAAGTTCCCAAAATAAGTATTGAAATAACTCTCAACCCTTTCCCCAAGGAAAAATGCCAGCAATATCTACAACCACCTTCCGAATGCTTCCTACTCAGCAATATTCAACCTCGGAAGAAACAATAACAGACCGCGAATTTTGTCAAGATTCCCGAAAGATAAATTTAAACCTCCTTAACTTGTCTTCTCCCTCGTACCTTTCCAGCAGTTTACGGTCCTCTAATCACAGAACAAAGTCAAAACCCTTCAGAACAGTTCAGAAACCAACCGCGACTTAAGAATGGCCATATCTTAAGAAGCCATATGTATCTCAATACCCTCGAAAGACATAAATGTCGAACGAGAAGTAATAAATTACAAAACCCTTGTTTGATGTAGAATAGGAATAGTTGCCGTACGTAATAGCTTCGTAGATACCCCTGCGTTTTTTAGTCATGACTTATCTGAAATAAACGTTAAAATCTTCATTTTGAATCTATCGATGTAGTACGTAACAAGTGTGAAATCTGAAGAACGTAAATATTGATTTGAGTCTTCAGAAAAATAGCATTTCCATCTATAACCCGACGGCAAAAAACCCTAAGAAAATATTCAAAATAAACCTACTTTTGCTGTAGTTAAAAACAGAAAATACAAACACAGAAAATGACTGAATTATATTCCTTAGTATAAGTAGCGTTAGTGCTTAAATATGTGCACATTTTCTTCAATTATTTTGCTATTTATTCTGGAGTCTGGCGCTGACGTCTTCTGCCCCCTTGGAGTTCGCCGGGTGCCAAGAGGAAATGACATGTAACTATTAAGAGGGTCGATGGTAGGAAAGGAATTCGGAATGCCTGTTCTATGCATTCTTGTTAAAATGCGGCGATGTTATAAAAGGGTTTTGAATGCACGGTCTTCGAACACAAACCTTCTTTAAATGGGGGCGGAATTCCTGTTCTATACAGTCTTCGTACACAAACCATCATTTTAAAATGGAGCGATGCAAGAAATGAGTTGGGAATGCCTGTTCTATACAGCCTTCGTACACAAACCATTCTTTTAAAATGGGGCGAGCAAGAAAAAGAAGAGTGAGTTTGGAATACCTGTTCTATACAGTCTTCGTACAGAAACCACTATTTTAAAACGGGGCGCCGCAAGCCATGAGCAGGGAATGCCTGCTGTGCGCGTGTTGGTCCGCAAGCGCAGCGTGCGAGGTGAGCGCCCGCGGGAAGGTCGAGTGGCGGTCGTTCCCGCGCCGCAAGGCCGCTAGGCGACGCGACGCGACGCGGCGCGGCGCGTGGCGCCATTAGCGGCCGAAACCCGACACCGTGGCTACCGTGGAGCGCGCCGGACGCCAGGCTGCCAGGCGCTGCGGCGACTTCGCCACTCAAGCTGCCAGTGGCGGGGGGGGGGGGCGCCCCGCGTGACACCATTGTAGGACTGACACCAATTAGAACATTTTTTGATTAGTTTGTAATTTGGTACTTTTATTCCTGTACTTATTTTTTTATTAAATAATAGATATGTCGACATGGATGGCCGAGGTGGCTAAGAGCGAGTACCGACTCAGCGCTTCGGTCCGGAGGGTCACGGGTTCGAGTCCCGCCTTGGGCATGGTTGTTAGTCCCTTGACTCTGTATGTGTTGATGCGGAGGGCCTGGCGTTCTGCTGACCCCAGATCAGAGGAGTCCGCTAGTATTTTGGGGTAGATAGAACCCCACAACAGAATGGTTTGCCGAAAGAGAAAATAGGATTCTTTGTGAAATGGCAAGATTTGTGAAATGGTTACAATCTGCACAACATCTTCCAAAAACTTTATGGGGAGAAGCTATTTTAACTGCAAGGTATATACATAAGAATGACGTCTTAAAACAACCAATAAAACGATGTACCGAAGTTTGAAGATGTTTTATATGAAAAGGAAAGTGAAGATACAATTGAACACTTTGTTAAGCATGCTGATAAAAGTGAAAATCAACAAAGCATTAATGACATCATTGAAGAGGAAGAAGATTTTGTTGATTATGAAGTTGTGAGTAATAATAAAGAAGAGGAAAGAAGTAATAACAATAGTCATGAAGAGGAAATAATTAGAAGCGGTAGAAAGGAATATAAAAAGGGTAATAACATTAATAAAGAAGTAGAAAATGGTGTAAATAACACTCGTGTCTTGAGAGACAGAAGATTGATTTCTAAACCATGTCATTATCGTAACGAAGATTACGAGAAGAAACCAAGAGCAATGGTATTAAAAGAAGCTCCAAATAACTATATCGAAGCATTAGAATCAGATGATGTTCAAAAGTGGAAGACTGCTATGGATGAAGAAATAAAGTCTTTAAAAGATAATAAAACGTGGGAATTAGTTGATTTACCACCAAAAGCGAACGTTGTTGATAATCGATGGGTTTTTGCTTGAAAGGAAAATAATGATAATGAAATAGTTCGATATAACACAGGATTAGTAGCAAAAGGATTTACGCAGAGACCAGGTATAGATTATACAGATACATTTAGTCCTGTTGTACGATTTGAAACAATAAGAATACTTTTGGAGATTGTTGTTCAAAGAAATTGGAGTAATTAAAGAAGAATTCGTTCCGAAATTAAAAACCTCAAGTTTTTGAAGATTCCTGGTTTTCACGAACGGTCTAAACATATTGATACTCGTTGTCATTATGCTCGTCAATTAGTAAATGAAAAGAAGATTGAAGTTGAATATATTTCGACAAACGATCAAGCAGCAGACATTCTTACGAAAGGTTTATCTTCAAATAAATTTAAAATAATGAAATTATTGATTGGAATGGTAATTAAATAAAATAATATTTTTAAAGAATAAATATAATATGAAGATTGAGGGAGAGTATTGAGTATCAATATTCATATTAATTTATTTGTCAATAGAATACAAGTTCTAAAAGTAATTAAAATCAATAATTTCGCACTAGGTTGTTTCATACTATTTTGTTGATTAGTTACGTGATTTTGTTTTGCCTTCATGTACGTCAGTCTTGAGTTGTATTGAGAGCATTTTATGTGAGATAAAATAAGTTGTAACTGACTTTGAAGATTTTGATCCACTCTGACAGAAAGTCATCGCGAAAGACTTTTACCGGATACAAAAAAGTTCAAAGTATTCCATAAATCACGCAATATTAAAAAACATTTTTATTGCATTAAAAGTGACACCCACATTATCTAATCTACTACAGTAGCTTGCCAACCATTAACAAAATCGAAAACGGTAAACATCTCAATTTTGCTTGAGAATATGTAATTGACTAATCGAAAAACGGCTCAATTAAAAATCATAGTTTCCTATTGGGAATCCACAGTGTAGAATCACGTAAAATGTAGAATCATAATGAGAAATTGGGTTTTTACTAATTTGATGTGATGCGATGAACACATAGCAATTCTTCTAAATAAATTTACAACTTCATGTTGGCATTGCTCCCCGTGCGCCCTTCCTCGTTGAATCCGCTACTGTACTTGCACGGGGTGGATGTAAACCTAGGAACTCCTTTTCGTGTTTCAGGATTTCCTTAAAATTAATATGGCAATGGTACAAAGCAACAAGTAGCTTATAAAACTATAGTTCGAACTAAGCGAAACATGGTTTTAACAAATCTCGGGTTCGATCGGACCTGATCGTTTCTCGCATGCGGAAAGTAAACGAAGATAGTTGGAGTTACTGTCCCCAACAGGAAACAAAGGAGTCTTCGCTGTGGCATGATGTTCAAGATTCAAAAAATACTATGTGTGTTGTGTTATTTTACTCCGCGTCATATTGTGGATAATGAAGGCATATATTTTAATCAGAGTTCGCAATGCCGTGTAAATGATTCATAAATGTGCATTTTGGCTAGTGCCACACAGGTCGCTCTTTGCCATACCGAGGAAGACATTACTCAATTTGTTTTATCGTACTTCACCTTGAATTAACTACTAAATTCGACTCCTGCAATTCCGTGACGCGAGTTTTCATTATTGATTCTATCCAAATATGCCAGTAGATAAAATTAAAGAAATAACAATGAGTGACCTAAGTTAATGCTAGAAAAAGTAGTTAATTTAAAATGTAGTACATATGTCACAGGGTTCTTTATCGAAGATAATTTCAGGCCAATCTTTTGTTCACAGCATTAAAGCATTGCCATTAAATGAAATATTTAGTGAATCAAATTAAATGTTTAGTAAATCGTAATGGGATATAGAATATCGGAATCATGATCTGGATCTAAGTTTGACCACATTATTTCATGAACATAGTAAGTTTATTTAAAAGTCTTTTTGATAACTAAAAACTATTACAAAAACGTATTACAATATATTCATTACACGGAAACTATCTAATTTGTAAGGCAAATCGAGCAATTATTTAAATATTATCAAAATTTACATTTTCCGGTTCGCTTCCTGTGTTCGGTTCCGGTTCCTTAATCTATCCACAAAGTTGATAAATTCTTAAGAAAATCAATATGGATATATGAGGTACGGTCTTAATGATAAAACGATAATATTCCAAATAATTACACTGTAACATATTTGGTATAAAAACCTTTCATTGCAATATAAATTATTCCACTTGGTACATTGCATAAATGATAAGAAGTATTGTCTTACCTGAGTTCATTTATGTACTTACAAGCTTGATAACTGTTGCCCTTTAGCTGAGGATGAATATGAAGCATGACTTGACAACATTTTTGTTTCGTTCTCTTGAGTACACCATGATTGTGTTCTACACTGCTTGAAGTCTGGTGAGTTAATGGTCACGTGTTTCACAAAGAAAGCAAAGTAAGCAGCTTGTAATGTCAATCGGTTCGCAGTACGAAAAGGGAAAAGTGAATGAAGTTGGTGAACTGTATTATTTTATTCAGTATTTATTAAAGATATTTTGTAGAGTTTTACAATACTTGACGACTTTTGAGAGTAAAGCTTATTTCATGGTTAGAATCATCATATTATAGTTACTTACTCTGTGAAACTCTAAACTACGTGAAACAATTAACCCTGGTGACTGTGGTGACGTTCAAGCTCCCGATTAAATGACGCCGTAACATCTGATTTACCTCAAGTGCCACTGCAAATAAATAATAGTATTGTACTATGAAAAAATTCAATGAACGTGCATATTTGGAAAATGAGCGTAGTTTAAGATCTCTCATGTAAAAGATGATAACCTTCAAACTTGTTGCTTCAGTAATGCATTTTCGGTCCTTTCTAATACCTTTTCGGTCCTTCCATGGGTTGTCCATGCAAGATACTAAAATATTTGAGTTTAAGGTTCATAAAAGGCAATAGATTCTTGTCGTTTCTATGAACCCATATTCGAGTGCATGCCTTCAACTAAAATTTTATCTTGCTTATATCTCGAAAGCGTTGTCGCGAGGAATTTCATATTTAACAACCAACCCATTCATTTAGGTATATTTATAAAATGAACTGAACTGCAATGGATCCTAGTGAAGGTCGACGTCTTCCGAAGGCAACGGTCACATTGACACGGGGAGTGTGAGCAAACATGCACGGTGGGGCCGGGCAAGATGGAATATGGTACGTGGAGCTGTCTTCACTGGACCCGCGAAGATTCAACGCCGTGCGGCGTTGCTGGGAATCGAGGAAAACAGACGAGACGCTTGTCGATAGGGTCGCAGGTGACCCGGCCGGGCAACAAATTGAGTGGTTTCGTTGTAAGCACTATTCCCTTCCGTGTTACCGGCCTTCGACTTGGAATTAGCGGCGGAAAAATGTGGAGTAACGAACAGCAGGCACTGCGTGTTGTAAATAGTAATGGCGAATTTTACCAAAACATCGATACTTCGATGTATCGATACATCGCTAAAGGGTTTTCGATGTCGATGAAAACATCAAAGATACATCTATGTTTTAAATATAGACTCATAAACAGAACTCAACACGTAAGTTGCAATTTTATATATGAATATTGTGAAAATAATTAATTTTGATTAAAAAATTAATTAATTGTCGTTTGTAGATATTTCTAAGATAAGTTTTTGAACGATGTATTAGCCAAAATGTGTAACTTGTTAAAAGTACATTCAGAAAATCATTTCTAATATACATTTTCTTACAAAAAATTGTATCTCTACTTGGCGTTGGTTCACTCTACAATAGTCTAAATTATTTTTCTGGAAGCGAGTCTTTAATCTTTCCGCTGATTTGAGGCTGAATGTCACTTCTGGTAATTTATAAATTAGTGAATATGAGATTTAATTAATGATAGTTAATGAATCATTAAATTAATGATAATGAAATGTCTACTTTTTTGGCATTTTTTTAAATTTTCTATCACAAATACAAGTAATAACATACGAACCTAAAACGTTATTCGAATTCATAGTCATGAACATGGATACTGACGTGAACTTGCGATACGTTCATTGCCTTCTTGCTGGCAAAGTCCGTCGAATTGTTTTAAGAAGAAGAAGAAGAAGAAGAGGGATTGAAATGGAAGAGAGGTAATAAAAGGAGCGTCTGGCTGTGACAATAAAAGAAATTCACATTGTACTACCACATTCAAATGCTAAAACGACTACTTAGTCCTTAGAAAAACTAGTGTATGCCTACAGGTCACAGCTGTTGGTACGATCAAAACGCAACTTGTACTCCCAACCTCCAACCTCGAATAAGCAACGATGGGCTAACGAGCTACGCACGGGCTTACGCACCGCAGAAACCCGATAATTAGGGAAATTGTTTTAGCTGTCCGGGTGATGCCACGTCGGAGGCTGTGTTGTCGACGATTTTACCATCCTATCATAGTCTTCCTCAGTGCTGAAGTGAGTCAGGATGGAGAGCTGTTTGGCGCCACCTAGACTGCCAAGATGACTCTTGCCTCCGATGCCTTCGACATCATCCGATGATTAGAGGACATTGTTGAGTGAAATAAGAGATTGTTCCTGGAGTAATATGGGTGGAGGTGGGTGGATGGTAATCGTATTTATACTGATAGGTGAAAAGGACGGAAATATGGATATAGGAACACAACTACTGAACTTACCTGTCTAAAAACAAATCCTTGAAAAAGGGTTAAATACTTGAGTTCATTGAAAATCATAGCCAGAGTAAAGTGACACAAATTTTATTAACTTTTGTTTTACATCACATTCATCTCCAACAGTTCAACACTTGTTTACATTTATTACACTTGACTTGGGTAACTGGAACGGGCAGCTCCCGTATCACATTCGCCCCTGTGCGGCTTCACGGAGCTTCCCTTCTCCACCGCTTTCCGGGTCTCGGGACTTGGCAGCTACGCGCGCGACCGACTTCGCTTGGACCGAAACAGCCTCGCAGGAGAGCGACTGCAGCGCGTCTCGATTACATATCTTGCTGTTGAGCGCAGCAAGGTTCTCCAAATTACAGCACGCGAACCACATCCGGCGCGCGCAAAAATACAAAATTGTCAATGTCTAAATTTATGTTCAAAACTCTGTGAATTGTTATATTGATTTTAGTTGATAGTTTTCACATGTAACGAGCCTTCTTCGTAGATATATAATTTGGCCCTCGGATTCCCATTTATGTTTCTTCGGTCGAACGATGGATTAATTCATATCTGCAAATGTATTAATCTATTGTTGGTATGTGCTTAGGATCCCAGCTGAATAGGAGCCCAAATATTACATGCAACAATAATAACATGTTAAGATCTACCTGTTGTATGGAATAATGAACTTTTGAATCATTTCATTTAAATGTAATTTCACATAATAATTGACCGGATAATTTGTGACTTTCCCTTTCTCCGGACTCCTACTTTTAATTGATCTTGCAATTTGCTCTTAGCTCCCCCTATGGCCCCGTGAGTATACATTTGTGATCCTCCAATCATGTGTATTTATGAACACTTATCATTGATACAGCATGCAAATACGCGGCTTACATGCTCTGCTGCAGGCTGTTACTCAGAACATCACTACTACATTTGTAGGATGTAAAATTTATTCCCCATAAAATGCCTACCTACAAAATATATAATAATATATTGGTTCAAAAGTTACAGTAGGTAAGAAAGAAGCCCATTGTGTCTGAAAGACGTCGGTAGCACCATTCTGTCAAGAAGTTTGAAGGCACTGTTTGAAACAAAATTTGTTTCACTTGTTACTTCTAGAGAATCTTTCGTGAATGAATTGAAATAGGAATAAATTTCATTAATTAACCAATTAAAACATTACATAATTGAAGATAGACTGATTTTACACATTCACAATGTATAGAAATGTAATTAAGATTTTTTAAGTTTACCAATCTATTTTGATTTAGAATCAACGTTAGTAATCTGTACCAATTTCTTAAAATTTTTAAACTAACTTCAAAATTGAATCAATTACGGACAGAATTTCATAATTTAATTGCGTGCTAAACTTGTGGACAAGATACACCTGACCAAACTATTCCGAGTGTACAAACTGCAGAAATGCTAATTCAGTACACTAATTCTTGTGTGAAGTATACGAAAATACATTAATTTATCTACATTTCTAAGACTACGAGATATACGCATAACTTATGTAAGAATGAGTGCATTGATATTAAAATAACAAAAGTTCATAAAAATCAATCAATAAAATACATTGAAACAACACTCAACAGCCTTCACTAAGCATTTCTTCGTATAGCAATCGTAAAAATAAGTTTTATCTCTGAATTATGAATTTTTACTTTCACAGCCGCTGTTTGTTACTGCGTCTTATCGCAAGTATATTCAGCACCTATTGTTGAATAATAACCGTCATTACGGAGTGATAATAGTTATTCAGAAAATCGGAGCTGCCAAGTCCAGCATCTTAACTAAGACGAAACACAAGGTTTAAAAAAGAACACAGTACAAGAAGAAACACTAAAACGTTGACATTTCTGTATCTTCTCGCATACATTTGATATTATAAAATATCAACAATTAAGTTTTCAGAAACATCTCATGAAACCCGGTGTAATCGTTTCTTCTCAACTTTCACAGTACATATAGCAATGAAATGCGAGCCATTTTTTGAAGAAATACGTAGATTTAACATATAACATTTTATTAACAATAAACAACATACAACATTTCCTATTGAATTTGTAGTTCATGAGAATGAACACTCGTGTCTGAGTGTCGGAAAGACCACTTGGGTGTCCACGGGCGGTGAACCAACGAACAACGCACCCGCGAGAGCTGCACACTCCTTCCGTCCTGACAGTGGGTTCGGCCCGGCCTCCCCGTCCCACTTGCCGTTCTACCGGAACCGCCCCGCACTCACACACGCACCATCACCACCTCCACAGCGGCGAGGGGGCTACTTGTCCCCCTGGGCACGTGCGCACGCCATTAGCCGGCGCGGCGCGCGGGCAAACACGCGGCGCGGCGTCACGTGGCGTGTTGACAGACGGCGCGCACCTCCCCACGGCCCCTCTCGGGAGCGCCGGCGGCCGCGCGCTATAAGGACGTGGCCTGCCCGGTCAGCCCCGGGTGGCCGCCCATCACGGACGAGTTGCAGCTCTGCAAGTACATGTGGTAGTAGTTGTAGTTCTGCGCGACGGCGGCGGCGGAGGAGGGGTCGGGCGCGACGGAGACCTGCGCGCCGGCCGTGGAGGCGACGGGCGGGTGGCCCGCGGCGCCGCCGCCGCCCGCCGCCCCGCGCGGAAGCCCGCCGCCGCCGCGGCCGCCGCCGCCGCCGCCGCCGCGTACGGGTACGTGGGGTAGATGCTGGAGTAGAGGTGGGCGGCGGCGGCGTGCGGGGCGCCCGAGGGCGGCGATCTTGTTGCGGAGGATGCGCGAGATGGACGACACCGACGGCACGTTGTACTTGTCGCACACGCCGTCCGACAGCAGCCGGTCGCGGATCTCCCACGCGAAGATGCCCGGGTCCTTCTGCTTCAGCTCCTTGATGTACGCCACCACCTGCGCACACCACCACAGCCTTGCTCCTTTACCACAATCCACGAAAATTCAAACGATATTTCTCAAAATAAATTATCCAAATCCAATGAATCCGTTATAGGCACTAAAAATAATACTAATAAAATACATTTTTTTAAATTGGTTATTTAAGGTCGCATCAACACCTTAGGTCATTAGCGACCACTATTGCTGTTAACGGTATGGTAACTATGAGGATGAAACGATATGGTGATGATAAGGGGTGAAAGGACGAACACAAATACAACCATGCCCGAGACGGGACTCGAACCCGCGACCCTTCGGTCCGAGATCACTACGACACTACTGCCTTAGCGATCTCGGCCACCGGGCCGACTAAAATTCATTTTATTTCACCAATTTTATCGTGTTTCCAAACATCTTTATCAACGGCACAAGACTCCGAATTTTCTTTGTCTTTACGGAGGGATATTTAGAAATCATACTCAATGAAAAAGTACAAAAACAATGCATTATTACGAAATGTTTTATGTAATCCTGTTGGCTAAAGCTCACTCCAGGCGAAACAAAGATAAATCGAATCAATCACTCATGAAAAGTGTCTGCGACAAATGGATGTTCGACTCATGTGCGCAGTCGGACAAGTCTGGCAAAGACTATTTTCAAATGTGTATTTTCAAAAACCAAGTGAACGTAACACCTCTGATGAAAAATGCTGTCGAAAACAGAATTGTATACTAAGTAGAGCATACAAAAATTGATCATGATTGGCTGCTACCAATATTTCGATCACATAGGGACGGTGTATGTAGTGATTATGATGACGATGAGATGAATAATGGTGGATAAATGATGAAATTATAGAACCAGGAAAAAGCGAACAACTTGAAACATTATTTCGTGTTCATGAGTTCTCCACACCGACCTACCGATTGCCGATCAAACAATGTTCTATAGGTCGAGGATTGGCCGTAGGGCAAAGAAAACGGCATGCAGAACCAATAGAACTGAATCACGTCAGATCGAAGATAAACCTCTGTTGGCTTCTGAGGTTTAAAAGATCTTGAAATTAGCAGTTGCCCTCCAATCACCGAATTACTCGCAAAATAAGTTTTGTAAATCATTCTTGATTTTCTGAAATTTACTCTTTCTCGTTATGAAATTATTGTTTGAAAAACTGACAAATATCTAGACATGTGAGTGGGCAAGCTAGATGTTCTGCGTTTACTCGGGACAGTTAACAGGGAAGATTTGATTGAAATGTCAATGAACATTTTTACAATAAAAAATATGAACCTATGCCATTGTACTGTACCAGAGATTGGATTGGGCGTCAGAATTTAGCTGTGCAAAGTTACTGTACAAAAAATGATAAAATAAGAAAATCGATAAAGTCGTGCAATGAAAGACAAATTGTTTCATTACAAGAGAAAGATAAATTGTTTGGAGGAAGAATTCTAAAGACTGAATAAAGGAGTGTGATTGGCTGGGTGAACAGAATGAGTTCCGCACGCAGATGTGACAAAAATCAGTCAGCTTTCTACGTGATAAGAACGGGAAACAAAATGCAATTTGATAAGGTTATTTAAATTGGTTAAGGCCTCGGGAATGATCGTTTCCATACATTATTTTAGAATAACATTTTCTCCATCATTTTCTATTGTGTTATGTTAATTTTATTGTATATTTTATGAAGCATAATGTTGTTCTTAGTTCTCAAGTTACCGATTTTTCAGGGCTTAAAACGCTTTAAGTACCTTTATGTTTTATCTTCCTTACCGGTAATTATATTTACAATCAGCTTATTCACGGCTGCAATATAAATCGATTTAGTTGGTCCCATACTTAATTCCGAACGCTTCATTTACGATACGTGCAGCACTTAAGTATGGAACTGCGTTCCGCGAATGGGACGGCTCCGTCTCTGGGGTGCGATTGGTTGGCTAATACAAAGGTCACCGCAGATACCCTGCGCATTTATTCGAACCAATTTTGAAAGGAAGATAAATGGCGCCCGTGACAGATGCGAATAATTGCTGGACCGCAGCAAGCGGGGTCTCCAGGGCGGGCAAGGCTGCGAGAAGGGGGGAGGCGAAGACAGCGGGAAAGGGGAAATGAGGGCGAATGGAAACAGGCTGGGAGAAGGGTAGAGACGGAAGGAAGGAGTAGAAAAGAGTCTGGGCAAGAGATAAATACGAGTATTGAGTCCGTCAGGAAAAGGTAACAAACGAACTGGGAACGGGACAGGACAAAGCAGAGAGGAAACATGTTGGAATGAAATGGGAAATCGATGGCACAAGTTGCGTTTGGCTCCGTGCATCAACTGATTCACTGCAATGCCTCAGACCGGGAGGTCCTACGTTCGAGCCCCAACAGTGGTCGGATTTTCGACATTAGCTTGCCAGCTAGGTTGAACTCAGTCGCTGTCTAGAGGAGAATTCTAGCGACCGACTGCTCTGATCGGTAGTATTCCGTGGTTTCTCCAATCAACACCAGGCGAATGCCGGAGCAGTACCCAAATAAACGGGCCATGGTCCGCGCGTAATCTTACCTACCTCTTCCTTGTCCTATTCTCACCCCTTACACACACTTACACTACACTATCACATATCTCAGGAGGCCAGCCGGGAGCTAAGAGCTTGTCCGCGCGGCTGGGGCGGTTCCTTGTTATTGGGACATACGTGGGTGAAAAAAATTCCGCTATCCGTCGGTAGGTGTGCGCGAATCTTGCCATCCAGCGGGGAAAGAACACCACCTCGCGAGGGAAAAAATCACTACACTTACGGGAATAATGACCCTATTAGTTGACGCGCCCGGTCACAATAGTAACAATCAAGCAATCAACCTCAGAGCCAACCTTGCCGCCGTGTCTGCAGCGCATCTAATCGGGATGTCCTAAGCTTTGAGACCCGACAATGGCAGATTTTTGACATTGTCTATATAAACTGTCCGGAGAAGTATGACTGCCGGCTGCTGTGATCGACTGTTTCACGTGGTTACTTTATTCAAAACCAGGTGAATGCCGGGGCAGTACTCTAACAAACGCGTCGCTATAGTCTTTCCTTCCACTTCCTTATCCCATTCTCCTAACACACGTCCCCTGTCGCACAAGTCAGGAGCTTACAGCTTCTCGCGGCTGCGGCGGAGAGGCGCTGAGGTGATACCTGGAGGAGGAATATCCAGCAAGCTGGCGGGCAGGTTGGCCCCGGATCTCACCATTCGGGGCGGGGGTGAAACACCCCTATCTGCACATTTAAAACATTGGCTACTCTAATGAAACTATTGACCATAGCAGTTGACGTACCCCGAAACATCAATAAACGAAATTAAAGCATAGCGGCAAGGCTACTTCCATTAGCCTTCTGGCCTCGGGCTGTCTAGTTGACGAGTAAATTTGCTTGCCTCCAAATTGTGATCGGAGCGGAGCGGATGCTGAGCGCAACGGATTGTATCTGAGTAATTGTCGCCATTGAATCTCGTGATTTCGATCCGACGGTCTGGTCTGAGCGGATCGGATCTGGAAGCAACGCGCGTGTGCTTACAGCCGCACTCTGCTCCGTTTCCATCGCCAGACACCGGGAGCAGTACGGTGTCGGACGGACTGGCTGAGGAAACGGCCTCCGGCGATGGTCAGCTCCTCCCTGTTCCGGCCTAGCTCTCAAAACGAAATTGGCTTGAAACGAGAGGATTTCGAGTAGCCCGAAACATTGTTTACGGTCTGTTTCTGGAATGATGTGCATTTTATGTTTTTGAGAACGCCGTGTGACAAGTTTTATAAGAACTCGCAGAATAAAAAAAGTTAAACTTAATTTACCAAATAAGTTCAGAGAAGAATTTGCCTGTAATAATAAACTTAATATGAATCTGTTTCATCAATTAACATACGTATTCCCAGACATGATGAAATTCAGGTAAGTATAGTGTATTTTTATATCTTCATCCATTATACTGTAACATTTTATTAATTTCAAAATTCATTTTAGTAATCGATATCTCGCATTAGAACAACAAAAGGTTCGCAACCTTGCGTGGAGGTTCGGTTGATTGATCCACTGACTGATGTTTCTGGCGTCTGACTGATGTCCCGTGCGTCAACTGCTATGGGCATTGGATCCGTACGTGTTGTGCAAATTGTATCTCGCAAAGTAGTTGTGTTCCCTCTGTTGGAACGAGAGGTCCGGCGCCACCCTACACATCGGCTGTTTCCCCCTGCAAGTATCTTCCCCAGCAGGGCACCGCCTCCGCAGGGACAAGATCTGTAAGCTCCCAACTGGCTTGTGTGTATGGCGGGTATGTAGCGCATGTAAATGTAAATAAGACAAGGGAGAAGGAGAATAGATCGCGAGGGGTCCGTGGTCCGTTTGTTAGGACCTGCTTCTGCATTTGCCTGCTTTTGATCGTAGAAGACACAGAAAATACCGATCAGAGCAGCCGGTCGCTAGAATTCTCCTCCGGAAAGATGTTGAATTCGACCAAGCTATTCTGTCACCACCGTCGGGACTCGAACCCTAATACCTCCCGCTCGGAATCGCTTTTGTGGTGATTTCACTTCTTTTGTGAGCGTTCGGCGTGGTCCGACCCCCGTCTCAAAAATTGTTCGAATCCCGAATGCTTGCTGAAGGAGAACAGATGTCGGACCCATTGGGTCGAATCTGCGCAAAGCGATATAAGGGCACCATTATTATATATTATTATTATTATTATTATTATTATTATTATTATTATTATAACTATTAGCCCATAACATCCCGTAAAGGGCAAAGGCCTCCTGCTTTAGCAGGGTTACAGTAGGTTGATATTCAATTTCACTAAAGTTCACTAAAGTGAAATTGAAAGGTTCATTAAAGTGAAATTCACTGAAATTGAGTGAACTTTAGTGAAATTGAAAGGGCACCATAAGGCCTTTCAACCACCCGTACCCACCCACCACAGGGTCTTTCAACTCCCATATGAACTACAGGAGATGTTTGCAGTGGTGTCTTGCACCTTCTTGAAGAAACTGAAAGACAAACTGCTGTCGCCGTAAGTGAGAAGTCGAGGGCGTGGGCCAGGTGTGGGCGGTGGGACACAAGAAGACCCATCTGATAGAAAAGTCCGGGCTGATGCACATGCGTTGAACAGACACGGTTCTTTCGGAACGTGCTATCATAAATACCTGCTTTCCGCGTATTTTCGATTTCCCCAAAGCACGCTAAATTTGTATGCTGCAAAGTTGGCGAGCATTACACAAAGCTCAACTGCGCGATTCTTGCGCACCCAACCTTGCATCCCAGTTGGTCATACGGTCGATCCCACATGTCCCGACTCACAACAAATCTTCTGGAGCAGGTCGCTGGGATGTGTTCGACTATGCACCGCTACTGCCACCGCTACCGTTCGACTATCCACCCAATAGTTCGGATCGAAGTCGCCCCTACCGATTTCCATGTTTTCTTACACCACAAGAGAATTCTATCCGGTCACCATTACGCTTATGACAGTAACGCACAGTTGTAGATTAGTGTCAATCACTAGTACCTACCCATATCCTGTACTTACATTGAACAGGAATACAAACAGTGCTCCTCAAGTATGACAAATATTTCAGTGCTGTTAGTGATGAAGTGGAAAAGCAGTGCAATACGTGCTATATATACTACATTTGTTTCATGAAATCGTGACCTATGAAAAGGTACTTTGTGTATGCGCCTCGTCCAGTGTGTCATTGGGGAATTGATCGTCCTTGTGGAGTAGCGCGCTGCCGTGTGGACGGCGTACGGTGGGCGTGGCAAAAAGCGCGGCGCGTGAGGCAACGTGCTCCCCGTGCGCGGCCACGCGAGGCCTCCGCCGGCGCAAAAAGAGGCGCACGCCCCCACGCACGCTGCGATCGCGCACTGCCAGCCAGCGCCACGCCACGCCAGGCGGAACGAGTCCACTCTCTTGGCTTTGTCCGTTGGGAAAAGGCATTCAAATCATTTGAACAGTACATTTATGTAGAAATTTTTGAACACTTGTAATCAAATGGATTTTTTTTGTTGATAATGGTATTCCATGTTATTTTAACAGAAAAATTAATGGAGTTTATATGAAATTATCATCAAATGGATTTTTTGGTTTTTCCATAATAAAATGTGTCATTATTTACAATAAATTAAAGAATTTATTGAAGTAATCAATTTTTTTTGTTTTTATAATGTAAAGTAATTTATATGGAATGATAATCAATTTTTTTTTTTTTTATATAATAAAATGGTATTGAATGTTATTTTAACAGTTTATTTAACCAAAAAAAAACTTCGTGGTACATTTCTGAACCTCCGTATCATACTAATTTTTCTTCATAGGTTCTTGGTGAATGTGATTTTTTTCTTTTCATTACTTTCTTGCACTCTAGAAACATCAGTTTAGTTTGCTGATTTGATACTTCTGGTTTCCAACAGTGGATTACTTGTTTTGGGTGACATCGAGAAGTTGCATGTACAAAAATATGAATCTCAATAACGGTATTGAAATAAATATGTTTTTATTTCATGAATAATTATTATTGATAGCTAATATATACTAAGATAACTTCAGTATTATATAAATAACCATATAGGAACGAATCATTAGGGCTTTGAAAATGTTTGATGAATTTATTGAGTCGTGAAATGTCTGGTACATTTTTGTACCATTAGGCTTTCTACTACCTTTTGAACTTTTCGGTAAATAAGGTGTAAACCACTGAATTTACATGAAGCAGATGGAGAGGAGTGCGGAAGGAGAGCGAAGGTGAGAGCGGGGACGGGGGCGGGGGGGGGGAGGGGGGCGGAAGTGGGGAAGAGAAGAGGGGGGAAGGCGAGTGTGGGGGGGGCGGAGGGGGAACTGAAGGGAGGTGCGGAGCGGATGTCACGGCGGCGGAGGCGGGAACGAAGGCGTAACGGCCAAGGAGACAGGGGGGGGGGGCGGGGGGGGGGGATGGGGCAAAGGCAAGTGCGGGGACGGAGTCGGAGGCGAAGGCGGGGATGGATACGAGTGTTGAGGCAGGAATGAATACGACGGCTGTGGCAGGGGGCGGCGAGGGCGGGGCGGAAGCGAGGTAGAAGGCGAAGGCATAGACACAGGTGGAGTCAGCTCGAGTTTGAGCTGGGGCGAGAATCACCCGGGGGGAGACGCCAATCAAATGTAAGAATAGCGAAGCGTTCTCTAGAAAGGAATAGAAGTAAAGTCAATACTAGCAGTCAATAATTACTTGAATTGTAACTTTGAGTGGACTAATTCAAACGCAAAACTAAACTGCACTTTTCCGCATTGGTAAACATTGTAAGAAAAATATATACTTTCTACTGTACGATGGAAGTTATTAACGATACCCTGTCTAACAAGAACGGAAATTAATTTATTTGAATTACTATAGAAACATAAACAGATAAAACACTAGTAGATCCTACACAACGCAGTAAAGTGAATTAAATACTATTTTGTGCATGCATCTAATTGCCTTATTGTTTTATCCTCATGAATTCATCAGCATGTTTGTGAGTTATGCCTTTTTATTCTTCCTCCCTTCCATAGAATTTCGTAAATGCAATTGTTCTTGAAAGATCTTTGATATGAATTGAAGGTAAGAGTGTTTTTAAATTTGCATCTAATGTTATTTATATAGTTTCATGGTGAACATGTTCTTATGTTTGACTCCTATAATGCGTAGAAATAATTGAGAAAAGACTTCTCCCCCCTCATTGAGAAACAAGAAATGAAGATAAGGGTTAAGGGTTACAAAGAAAAATGAGGAATTATTGTAAAAACAATATTTTAGTAAATGTGTTTAAAACAATGATTTTAAAGTAATTAGAAAAAGATTTAATAAACGGCATTAGTTTAAAATAAATTAGACAGGGAAAGGATAAACAAAAGCAAAAAGTTAATGATTATCACCATTGAAAAATCAAATCGAAAAACATTTAGTACTGCGAAGTAAGTGGTCCGTGCAAGGACTAACCCTCTTTTCAGTTTTAAGATTTCAAACTCATACAATAATTTAGGATAAAACATTGAAAAACATTATTATGTTTGGAAATAAAGAAACAATGTGTAACATGTAACAAAGTTGAAAAACAAGTTTCACTTTACTATAAGTTTATTTCGTTTGAGTTGTCTTTGTTTTTGTATGTGTATATCGTGATCAAATACTAGCAAATGAAGCTTACTTAATGAAATTTTATCACCAGTTTACTTTATTCCGTAGATGTGTTCTTTTTGGAACTTGTTAGTTAAGATTAAATATGAGTTTTAATGAATAATTCCATGAATAAAATCATAAGTTTTGTTATCCTCATTGAAGTAAATTCAAAAGTCATGAAAATATTTAAAAGTTTTTAATGAGTTTATCAAGTTTTTAAAATCCGTTTTTGGGATTGCAAAATTTAAGACTTAGTGTAAATGAGTGAGAATGGATGTGTTATTTCGAGTGTGAATTAGTATTAAATTTTTACTTTCCCGCTACAGAGTAGAGAGAATGTTCTGCGCGAAAAAACAGCGAATTTCGCTAATAAAAATCTCTTATTGCGGGATTTGGTAACGAAAAAATGTATAAATTATGTTGCTAAATGTAGAAAAAAATCCTATAACACGTGGCGTAGCCAAAATTCATGTTTTGTGGGTCTTTGATACTGAAAAATCAACTGAAGGCCAAAAGCCTGGCCGTCCATCTGTGAACAAGGCTAGAGGCTAAACCATTCAGACGATTTTTTCCAAAATTGATCTGACTGAGGTCGCGGACCATTGAATTTGAAACCGATATTTTAATTTTGGTGGGTGCATTACATGATGCCCCTGGGATATTTTCCAAATTTTCAAAAAAATTGCTCTACCACTTTTGATTACACTCGTTTTTGATTAAACTTTGTGGTTGGATAGTGTAAATGACATTTAAGAGAATGGTGCATATCTCACGTTTGCTAAAACACTGATTTTTCGAAAATTGCAAAAGTTCAAAATTTTTTCAGTCTTACTACAACCAAAATATTAAAGATAGAGATTTTTCTCTTAATGAAATACGATCTTTAAAGATAAATTTTGAAATTAGATCCTGTACAATTTTTCAAAAAATTTATTACTTTTCGCGTAATTTTGCGTGAAAAAACGGGCGAGAAAGTACGTGCTGTATTAGTTACACTAGTTTAAAATTGAAATAAATTTACACTGCCCCTCGGACTGCTCATGAAGAAGTGCTAGCATTCTGTGAGATTTCGATTCCCGGGTGGGGAAAAAATGAAATTGATTCGAATCGCCTCAGTTTCTACAGCAGTGTGGCGAAAGAAAGATTAGATATGCCTCGTAAGCTAGGTACAGCGATGGGACTTTGTCAAGCTCAGCACACGCATCTCTTACCCCCACGCGCGGATAATAAATAAAAACGGGGCCCAGACCTGGGAACTCCGCAAGCTGACAGAAATTCGGTTAGTCCGACCCTAAATGTCAAATAAAAATTCCAACTAAAATGCGAGATTTAAAAGTTAAACATTCTTTTAAACTTAGGGAAACGTCCAATTCGCCATTGTATTAATAGGTTAATCAAGGCATTCTAGATAGTTGTAAGTTTAGCTTTGGTTAAGGTTGTGAATACTCTCTCCCCCAGCCTCTACCGCAAAAGCGAAGAAGGGGGTAGATTGTGCCGCCCCCTCCAAAAAACAACAAATCGTCTGGGCTTCTGACGGAGGTGGGGTGATTTGAAAAACCATAATCCAAGTACGAAAGTCCTTCCGCCTTGTGTCGGCGGGGACCACGAGGCGGTCTACCTTGGGTTTTGATTGATTGATTGATAAATATAGATGCGACAATTGCTAAGGTCACTGGTCTTGTAAGTGCATGTTGTTATCGCGGAAGGTGGTGGTTATCATCCCCGCGGGGTTTTCTCAACCAGGTATCTACCATCGGCGGGGAACCGCTCCAGAGAGAACAAGCGCTGTGCTACCGACTGGTCTCCGGGAAAGAGTAGTAGTGCAGTGTGTAAGCAAGGGGTGAGTATAGAAGAAGGAAGATAAAGGAAACATCGCGCGGGGTCCGTGGCCCATTCGTTAGGGTACTGCTCCGGCATTCGCCACGTGTTCATCGGAGACACCAATGAAAATTACTGATTAAAGCGCCCGGCCGCGCCCGGCCGCAAGAATTCTCCCCCAGACAGCTACTGAATTCGACCTAGTTGGCAAGCTAGTGTGGAAAATCCTGCTATCTTAGAACCCTTTCCTCAAAACTTGAGCAACTTTAAAAATAAATTAGTTTTCTAGTTAATTATATATTAGGTTATTGTATCAATGTTTATTTTCCACTGTTAGATTAGTAGTATTTTCTACAAAGTAAGTTGTTTAATTGTTAGTATAAATATCAGTTGTAGTAGTATTGTTATTATTATCTTTATTATTATTCATGTAGTACAGTGCAGTGCAGTGTAGTGCAGCGCAGTGTAGTGTGAAAAAGTCAGTTAGGTGTTGTGCAGTGAAGTGAAGTGGAGTAAGGTTTGCGGGGTGATTTTATGTTCAATTTATTATTATTATTATTATTATTATTATTATTATTATTATTATTATTATTATTATTATTATTATTATTATTATTATTATTATTATTAATTAACTCCTTTTTTGTAACTTTTTGTTAAGTAAGTTTAATGTATGTAAGGTTAAGATATTCTGCCACCAAGTTACTACACTTATTGCAGAATTAACAATAAATCTAATCTAATCTGAGCGGAACGCGCAGGCGCCAGGCGCGCAGTGGCGTGCACCCACCTTGGGCGTGGTGACGCGCGGCTTGGAGCCGCCGATGGCGCCGGGCAGGATGGAGCCGGTCTCGTGGTGCGCGCCAGGATCTTGGGACGCGCAGCTGGCGCGAGATGTCGCAGGGGCGGATGCCCAGCTGCGCCAGCTCCACGATGCGCATGCGCACGGCGTTGGGCAGCGGCCGCCCGTTCACGAACACGCCGCCCAGCTGGTTCACCTCGCCGTACTGCTGGCACTGCGCGTCTGCAACCATGGGGAAGTCTGCTCACTTGCTAGAAGTGCTGTCGGGAGGGTTGGTGGGACTGGAAAGGACGCAGGCTGGAGGTCAGTGGCTTATGAAAGCATTTGGGAAAGGGACGCTACCGCTGCTGGAACCCGGATGATACACTTTGCCTATCCTTGTTCAACTTGTGGTCGATTGATTGATATTTCTGGGCACGCCAATTAGTATGATCATTAGTTTCGTTAGCATAGTGAATGTTTTATTCCCGAAGGTGGCGATACACGCCCCACTCTGCATGGTGAGACCCTCTGTCGACCTGTATATCGTCTTGCGTGGAATTCCCCTCCAAATATCGCCCCCAGAGGGTTATGCCACCCGGCCGAGACAAACTCTAAGCTCCTGCCATGTGTAGTGCGTATGCATGTTACATAGTGCACGTATGTGTAAGTGTTTGTGAGTAAACGGATGGATAGAACAAGGCAGGGAAGCGAAAGATCGTGCTCGGTCCGTAGGCCAATCATTAAGGCACTGCTCGGGTATTCGCCTGATATTGATTGGAAGAGACATGGTAAACTACCGATCAGAGCAGCTGGCCGCTAGAATTCTCCCCCAGGTCGGCTGAATCGGACCTAGCGGGGTTGGAAATCCATTACCACCGGGATTCGAGCGATAAGCCCTCCGCTCACACTCGCTGCAGAGACAAAGTTAGTCAGACAAGAGGAAGATGGGAGGGATTTGAAAGACATCACCTGCTGGTGAGGAGTGGAATGGCTCATGAAAGCGGCAGGTGGGGACTGGAGAGTTTCGGGGCCGATACACCCCTGGTTCAGTCCCCGACCAATCCACGAGGACTTTGTAGTCGACAAGGCGAGCTCTCAACGGGATTATTCAAGGTTCTCCCGTATGCTCTGACTTCCATTCAATCATTGGATCATCCTCATTAATACTATCACATACTTATTAAATCATCACGCAAGGTTGGTTGGTTGTTAGTGATTCCGGGCGCGTCAACTACTGAGGTCACTAGTCCCGTAAGTGTAATGCATGTTTTTCCTCGGGAGATAGCGGTGTTCTTCCCCCGCAGGATGGCGAGATTCGGCGCTGACCTACCGTCGGATGGCATGGTATTCCCCAATTAGGTATCTCCCACCAGCTGGGCAACGCCCCATCCGGGACAAGCTCTAAGCTCCTGACCGGCATGTGTGGTAGTGTAGTGTGTGCAAGTGCAAATGTGTGTAAGAGGAGGGGATACAAGGGAGAGGTAGGTAAGATCGCGCGCGGTCCGTGGCCCGTTTATTAGTGAACTGCTCTGGCATTCTCCTGGTATTGATCGGAGAAACCACAAACAATTTCCGATCAGAGAACTGGATACAATTCTCCTCCAAAGAGCGACTGAATTCGACCTAACTGACAAGCTAGTGTCGAAAATCTTCCACTGTCGGGACTCGAACCTAAGATCTCCCGGTCAGAAGTAATGCAATGACGTAGTTGATACTCTGAGCCATCTCTCCCGGTCATCATCACCCAAGGGTCTCAATGGCACGCCCTCTCCAATGCCAATAAATAAATAAATATATTTTAAATGATCATGCAGATGTGAGTGGTGGGATTTGGAAGTAAATCGGCTGAAGGGAAGGAAGAGTGAGTGAAAGGTGAAGAGTGGTGAAAATCACAACTGTAATTCACCAACTTCTTTACAACGTGTCTGGGTCGTAATAATGATTATAACGTAAGAAAAGTTTTGAATGCTTTAATTTTTTGCCCGATTGCTGAAATGCCAGACTTCCATCAACCCCCTCCCTCAATTATTTCTGAGCAACTGGGAAAATCCCAAAAGTCCAGATTTCCAGCCTAATGTAAGAAATGTGTAATTGTAATCCACTATTGTAGTAGCTAATTACAATAAAAAAGGTTTTTGATCTCCGAAACTAAATTATTAAATTGTATTCCTTATTTAAATAACGGTGCACTTCCGTCACTTTGTCCGCAAACAAATCTCAATACAAATTGTACAACAGGCGAAACGTTTATTCCACATAGCATTTGTTCACACACAAAAGATCATTACAGATGTGCTTCAAAATATGTTCCACCCCAACAGTTGTAGCGTCATAGACTTGACTCCCTGCTCCAGAGAGACAAGTTGCAAGGTATGGGAATGAGGGGGCCAAAAATAGGCTTCCGAACAAAGGCCAACCCTTCAGGGAAAGTCCAAAAGGGGAGAGGGCTTGTAGGTGCCGGGTGCAAATTGCAACGGAAAAAGCAGACGCCTCAAGACGAGTGCGTGGGGGAAAGATGACGCAGGAAGTCATGTGACTCGAGCATATAAAAGGGCTGTCGCAGAAGCCCTGAGTTGGGGAACGTTTCTGGTTTCCTCGCGGCAAAACACCGCAAAACGTGTCCGGCCAAGTCTGGCGCGGAAGTGCTGTAGGCACGTGTAAGTGTTCGAGTCTCGAGCACTGTGAAGTATGCTCGATACTTCGGGGCAGATTGTCTGCCGAGGCACACCAGGTGCCAATTTGCGACTCGGCCGAGTTGGCTAATCGCAGGCGCGGCCGCAAGGCGCGTGTTGGGAGAGGGGGGCTGCTGCAGGTAGCTCCGACAAACACCTTAGAGTGAGGTCTGTAAATAGTGTACATAATTTATTGTAAATAAATTGTAAATACCCACTTCTGTCTGTTCCTTTGTGGTGTAGATCCCTACTCACGACGTTACACAGTGCATAGTTTAATTTATTTGCAACATGATCGAGAAAATAACGCAAGGAAAACGAATGAACGCGACAAAATCACTAAAGAGAAGCCTTATTCTAACATGTTTTTAATCAATTGCTATAATAATTTTATGCGATATTTCGATTTATTTCTTAAAAACCTTGGGCTTTCCGAAAACCAATTCTAAGCACGATCGAATGAGATAGAACAACCACAGTGACTCTATCTCCTCATGAAATTAATACCTGCATTCATAAGAATTTCTGCGCACAGTTCGTCCGGAATAAATTGGATGATGCCGCGAGAAATTCGCTGGACACACGAGTGCACGGCGTGACGTGCACAACGCGAGACGTGTAAACGGCGCACGACATATGAGGCAACTCGTTCATTAAAAAAACTGAACAGGACCTTTTTGAAGATCTGATTTTTTGGAACAGACTTTGTCTAAGGCCAAAGCCTCTGTCTTCAATTTTGTAGTTTTGAAATCGTAACTTTTTTTCATTGTCGAAAATACGGAGAGTTCGTCGAAAATGGAACTAGCACCAATTTTTTTACCCCCTTGATAGAAGGGAGGGAGGAGGTGAGAATTTTTTTTAATTGTGCCGTTTTAGAGGAAAATGTTAAAAAATTAAATATTTCGCACAAAATAACACCAAACTACTCATATTTTCGAAAATTTCTAAGGAACAGAATTCATAAAGGAAAAATCTCTACCTTCAATATTGTAATTGTAGGAAGACGCCTAAAAAATATTGCACTTTCGAAAAATCCACGAATATGGGACCTGCACCAGTCTCTTTAGCGACCTTTACGTTATCCGAGGCCAAAGTTCAATATAAAAATTTGGACCCATTTTTGAGAAAATTTTGAAAATGTTTTTGAAGCTTCATGTAAATAACTTCAAAATTCAAAATATCCGATTGAAACTCCACAACTTCTAGTTCGTTCAGAGCGCTCAAGGAATATCAACTTTGGAGAAAATCAGCTGAACGGTTTAGGCGCTAGCGTTGACCACAAACTGATAGACAGACGGACGGAACAACTGATGTCACTGCAGCGCCTCTGACCGGGAGGTCCTAGGTTCCCACTCCCCACGGCGGCAGGATTTTCGACACTAGCTTTTCAGCTAGGTCGAATTCAGTCGCTGTCTGGAGGAGAATTCTAGCGGCCGGCTGCTCTGATCGGTAGTTTTCCGTGGTTTCTCCGATCAACACCAGGCGAATGCCGGAGCAGTACCCTAACAAACGGGCCACGGACCGCGCGCGATCTTACCTACCTCTCCCTTGTCCTATCCTCTCCTCTTACACACACACACACACACACTTACACTAACATGCAACACACTATCACATATTCCGGGAGACTGGTCGGGAGCTTAGAGCTTGTCCCTGCTGGGGCGGTGCCCCGCTGGTGGGAGAGTCCTGGTTAGGGGGAAACCCCACTAGCCGACGGTAGGTAGGTTCAGGATCTCGCCATCCAGCGGGGGAAGATCACCTCCCGAGAAAGAAAACATACACTACACTAACGGGACTAATGACCGAAGCAGTTGACGCACCCGGAAACACGAAAAAATCAATCAATCAATCAGACGGACGGAGAGGCAGAGAGATGTTTTGCTGAAATAGATTTTTCGGTATCAAGGACCCACAAAAAATGGATTGTCTACACCACAGATTAGAGGAAATAATATAAAAAAAATTTTTCCACTTTTTTGTTACCCGGGCAATAAGCGTTTTTCTGCCAAAAAATCACCCTCTTCAGGGGCACGATTACATAACCTTCTCTTCTTACGAAGCAAGTGCGAGAAAATAAAAATGATTTCAAATGTTTTAAGGGGAGGTTGTACACGTCATAGGGTCAATAATTTCGATTTTCGTTTCTTGTATTGTTTTGAATCTTTAATATTGACTTAATAAAGTGCAATATACATTTTCGACATATTTGGTTCCTAAATACCTGAAAATGCTATTTAAATGTCTAGCCGCGAAAAGTGCCACACCCATTTTTACGTCACCTGCCACTTTACACTTATGTTTTTCAGCATTGGAAGTCTCTTTTAGGAAAATTTCTTTCATGGTTCTATTTACTTAGGTGTAGCAAAACTGCCTCGCGATAATCATGTTTCCTGACATTTTGGCGGCTTTGTTTTCGTTAATATCGTGGAGCTTCATAAAATAGCTTTAGAGGTAAAGGTATATAAACACAACAGTTAACATTATAGGCCTCCCCTTAACACGGAGACACTTCCTCACAGCTCCTTTGCACATTTTCTCTCCATGTATTCTTCTCAAGACGAACGTGTTGGAGGAATACATTGGGCGCGAGAAAACGACCGGACGCCGCAAAGGGCGAGAGCGCGGCGCGGCCTTCCACAGTAAAGCTGCTGAGTTATGGCGCGGCGCGGCGCGGAGGGCCACGCGGTCGTAAGTCGACGCGGAGGGGTGGACCGCCACACGACGTGGGCGGGCATTGCTCACGCAACGCCGCAGAGCACAGCAAGAAGCAGTGGCGTAGCTTCCTATTAGGCTGCAAGGCGGAGCCTACCCAAATATTTTATTAAAAGAAAAAAAATGCTTTTTATTTTAAAAAAACTTTATAATATGTTTATTGATAATTTTCGAATGAGCAATCGCATGATTCGTCTGGCTTTGTAGGTTTGTTATCTTGTACTTCCCGCTCAATTGCGAACTGACGCGAGACAGAACGAAGGCTCTGGCCTTTCGGAGTCTTCAACGCATGCGCAGAACGTGTGCCAGCAGACGCAGATATTCTGTTCATACGGCCTGCTTGGTTCCCCCCAAGGGCCCGCCTAAAAGGGCCTTTCAGCAATCCTCGAGATCAGTCGGGGCCAACGGCGGGCCCTTTCACGCAAACACACTCACGCAATCACTGATATGATGCCCAGATGTGCAGGCTGACTAATCAGAAAATAAGACCTCAGTTGTGTTCTTGCAATTTTTATTTTTATTTTTTATTTATTTTACGTCAAAAAAACAGTTAAAAACTGCGTATGACGTGCTATGGCGTGCAATACTGACGAACACACTAAAATATTGTGCTTATTCTGTATTATTGTGGGATGACCTTATATATTATGGTGAAACGAGCTAGCTCAATAATTAAATACGATTTCACTTCTTTGTATCTGACAGATGAGAAATTAATGTTAGTTCATCTCGTTTAGTTCAGATCAATAGCTGACGAATAAAACAAGTGTTATTGTTTACTGTAGCTTTACCAGACGAATATCTCAAAGACAGTTAATTACAATCCCCAACATACTTCAGTAATTTAAGTTATGAGGGGAAACTAGAAGTTAATACTAAAAGACCTACACCAAATCTTGCTTTAAAAAAGGCAGATGGGGAGTGTTAAATAATACGTTAATCGGCTTTGGAGCCTACCCAGGAAAAATGATCACGCTACGCTACTGGGAAGAAGCCCTTCTCTGCAGGGAACGGTCATCTATGCGCGACTCCAACACTACTCTCAAAGCCGTTCTAGTATTTGATAACATGTTGGCTGTTTCAATTGTCCTCCAAACCCTCCGGACGTGAATTGATGTCACTGCAGGGTATCTGACCGGGAGGTCCTTGGGTTCCAGTCCCGACTGTGGCAGGAGTTTCGATACTAGTTACATTCCTAAGTCAAATTCTTGCGGCCGGCTGCTCTGACCGGTTATTTCCCGAGTTTTTTTCGATCAACACCAGCTAAATGACGGAGCAGTACCCTAACAAACGGCCCACAAACCGCGCGCGATCTTTTTTCCTTCTTCCTTTGTCTATCCTCACGCATATTTACACACACATTTACAATAGATGTCGGGAGACCAGTCAGGAGCGTAGAGTTTGTCGCAGGTGGGACGGTTCCCCGTATCTGGGAGATATCTGGGTGAGGAAAACCGCGACCCTAGATCGGCGCTAGATCTCGTCATCCAACGAGGCCAGAGGGCCCGTGGTCCAGCGGGGCAACAGGCCATTGCCACCTCCCGGGATAAAAACATGCACTAGATTTGGGCACTAATGACCTTAGCAGTTGACGCGGCCGGAATCACTGATTAATCAATCAAACATAAAAATACCTATTCTATCTTTTGGTAGCACAAGTAGTCATGTCACTGTTTTCGTGCACTCCCCATGCTGATGAGCACTGAAGTCGAAACAGGAACTGGAAAAGATGATACAGGCTTAAAGCCAAAGAGTATGTTTGCATCTGAATAGCCTAGTGTCGAGCAAATGGTCTCGACAGGAATCAGTTGTCCCCAACCATGAAGTCTGTCGGGGACGTTTCTGATCCAAAGAGAAAGGAGCAAAAGCTATTGAAGCATGCAACGCTTTTGAAGCGTGCATAGCAAAATAGGACTGCTGCATGCCCACATTGTACCCAGTTTTCCGCAGCCGTTTTCGAATCGATCAGTTCTAATCTACAAGGGGCAAAAGCCTTGAAAAAATTAAGCCAGGAGGTTTTTCAGTTCTTAGGAGCCGTAATTTGAATCAAAGGTGATACGAAGGGTGAGACTATGGCAACAAACCAGAACATTAGAATTAAAGAAATGTGGACTTTAAAGAGAAGTGTATATTGCTTGTTACGATTATATGGTTGTTAATTAAATTATTTTATACTTGCTACCTTGCGGAGGAAGATGCTGAAATGGAGTCAATTGCGAATTCGAGATTCTGGGGTGAGTTTTGGTGTACGCTGAAACGGGATACGCCGGAATCCCTGGATATAGTTTAAAAACATGAACGGGCAATTTTTGTGATTATGTAAGAATGCAAGTTCTGTCAACGGCTAAGTCTTTGTAAAGATTCTTAATGGACCTCGTTTCGAAGACTTGAATTTTGTTGATAGGGGTTGGGCGGCTTTACACTAGGCTGGACATGCCCTGTCTTAATAACCATTACATCCAGTTTCATAAGGTACTTTTTCTACGACTGATAAGTAACTTTTATAAGTTAAAATTTTACATTGAATCGTTTCGTAGCATTTGAAATGCAGGATTCTGCCAACTAGCAGACCGTTCTCTACCCTACCCTGCCACAGGTGGCTTTAGTATACTAGTCCGCACGCGATGAAGTAAAAAAGTTATGGCAATAATTCCGACGTCACCATTTTCGCCTTTTTCTCTTATTTCTGGAAGTGTCCACTCCACCTCTGATGCACTAGACATTTTAAATTAAAGAATTGGCCGGTTTATAAGGACAACCACACGGCAGCAATAAAAATCAAAATTTAGTCAAATAGAATTAAAGTGAAATTACGATCCAATTTAATTTAAATAATACTCTACATAAAACATTAACAATAAAATAAATTAAAACTGCAACAATATAATATTAAATGCAATTTTAATTTACACAATCGACACATTTACTAGAACGATTCTCATTGATTAATTAAATGTCAATACTTGGTTTGTCAACTTTTCTGAGGTCAAGAAACTGTTTCATAATGAAATTTGTATCTAATGAATATTAATATGCAACAGGTTGAGCTATTAAATGACAGAATTATACAATGGACAAGGAAAACATTAGTGAATAACACATGTCTGTATTTACTTACGAGTAACAAATGCCATCAGATGGCCGGGAGTAAATGGCTAGTTATTAATTCCGGAGATTGAAAGTAAATTAACAATCACACACTTGAATTTCTGTAAATGTTTAATTCTTTGCTTACATATCGGTAATTGAAAGTGTCTCGTTTATTTAGGGTTCAAAAATTGTGGTTTAGCTTCTGACTAAGATGCATTCTCTTTGAAAACACAATATTTTCTTGAGTTGCTTAATGTTCGCATAATATTTGCACACATAAATGGGTTTATACGTATCAATAATAATAATAATAATAATAATAATAATAATTATTATTATTATTATTATTATTATCATCATCATTAATTTCGCAAATGAGCGTACGCTCGGTAGTAGTTAAGCAAAAATATATATAAATATAAAAATTGAAAGAACAACACTTACAAATGATAAAAATTTACAGATATATAATACAAATATACAACCAAAAAAAATAAAATAAAAGCACAAATTATATGAATTTATAAATTATTAAATTATAAAAAAGTACCAAAACGTAAATTATCAAAGGGCTGGTTACATTTTCAGCGATTAAACTTGAAAGCATTTTCCCCTGCAATCCCGTTTCTGTAGAATGCACGAATCTCCTACTTCAACAGTCGCGACTCGCGTACCATCCGTATCACAGGGAAACATAATGTTTGCATTAAATGTCAGATTATAGACAATCACAATTTGATTGAGGGACAGAGGTACTGCAACTAAAAGAAATAAAAGCTTCCTCTTGCAGTGAGTGCAGGTTGATGTCTCGGAGAAGAGAAGTTGCAAAGCAATACTGGTCTGGCTGGTGGAGTATATTCGAAGCGAGAGTTATGATAGCTGCTCAGGCAGGCGAGATAGCAAGAGCGGGAAGGCGGGACATAAATCTCGTGCTCTAGCGTCGTGACTCCGAGTGAGCAACGAGTGGCATTCGAGGCTCCACTGGCATTAGCAAGACCATGCCTGTGTCTGGAAATAATGTTTTACAATTAATATTGCCGAGGAGGTTGTGTGCCTACATTTTTACACATGTACAGGTTCTGTTTCACTGTTCACTTTCGGGTGTGACGGAAGCAAACATTTCAGCGATGAAATTGTATTCCTTCTGTTATAGTCTAATTCGCAAAAATGTGCAAATCAGTTGCCTTGAATACTCTTGCATCCTGTCATTTCTCAAACAACGCACGCCACTCTTAACACAATATTGCAACAAAATTTGTCTCCATTAGCTTAACTATTCTTAATCCTGTAAAGTCGATGAGCCACTTCCAGAAATATAAGTGCTCAGCATTAGATATCTCAGCCTATATTGTGTTAAATTAAATACATGCATTATATTTGTCTACACCCGAAGACGGGGAAAAATTAATTCCTGAAACGTGGCGTTGGTAAAAACAAATTTGATGAAATATGTGAAGTATACATTTAGATTGCTGCCCTTTTTATTTGAAATATGTTGTTTTCCAAACATTTTGAGTGTCTCAAAAATGTAAAATATTACAGAAAAATATTTAATTGACAATTTAAAATAAATCAATAATTTTAAAGAAAAAACTCTCTTTCTGCTGCGAATGACTAGGTGTATCGCAGATTGTATGCGATAGAGAAGTATCTGGTGAGTGGTGTGTGGAATTGAAAACAAAGTGTTCCACGAGCTTCACATTTACTCTTCTATTAATCGTCACGTAGTAAATGTAAGCGATCCACGAAACAAATTAAAAACTCAACTTCTGTGGACAGGTTTCCTCTGCATTCCGCTCCTGGGCGTGACCTAACTTTCGGGCTGCGCTGTCCTGCTAGCTCTGGTCAGCCGAGGGGGCGGAGGGCAACCGACGCCAGCGAGAGGGAAAGACGGGGCGGCGGCGAAGTGGGCAGTTGGACGGCGGGGGCGGTGGGGCAAGGGGGGGGGGGGGGCGGGGCGGCGGCGGCCAACGAGGTGGCGGCGGCGGGGCGGAGGGGCCGTCTGGGGCGGGATGAGGGGCAGCGTGGAGACCGCGTGGCCGTTCAGGGCTCAATTTAATTAACAACGCGAGTCGAAGTTCGTGGACGGCGTCAGCTTTCAAACAGTCGCCGCCGCCGGCCGCGCTCTCGGGTCGGGTGACAGCCTAACCAGCCGCCCCGTCGCCCGGCAGAGCTTAGGACACGCCCCGAAGGCCCAACGCGTTTGGGCCCTCGGAAGGGATGGTCGGCGACAAAAAGGACAGGTTTGGGAAGCGAACCTGTACATTGTCACCGGCCAACCTTTACAGTGGCAGAAAATGTTCACATTGCTTACAATGCTTTCAAATCGTTTATGTCAGCGCGTTTTTGCATTCTAATAAGGTAAATAACGTACTAACTACGTCTTGCAGTGGAAGTTGAAAAGAGCCTCCCCTCTCTTAGTTAAGTGAATCGACTCGTAAAAAAAAACCACCCAATGATTATTCCACCACAATGTAAGTTTAGGCCATGAAAATAATGAAATAATAATTGTAATAATGATATAACACAACGAAAACGTTCCAATTGGATGTTGCATGTGTCACAATATGGAGAAAGGTACATACGTTAGCGACTCAGTGTTGGCTGTCAAAACGAAAGAATAATAATTCAACTGCTGCTGATAGTATTAACCATAATAATTTATTATTTGAGTCACTTCATTACCGACGATTTTATCGAACACGACAGGAATGAATAAGCCTGATAACCTCTGTCATAATACATGATATGGAGCTATTCTCTACACCAGCCGGTTCCAAGTAATGGACAGAGTAACCTTAGGTTTTCTAATAAGTTTATTATTGGAAATAAGTGAAAAAATAAATCACATGTGACTGTCGTCAACGCGGTGCTTCCAGGCAGAACACTTCGCCCGCCGCCAGCAACGCCACTAAAGATGCCTGCCACAGTTGCAGGCGAAACGTTTGGACAAGTTCCGTTAGACCACGGCCTACAAACCCGGAAATGTCAAATAATGTAGAAACCGGCGGTGAAAGCCTACATTGTATGTTATCGATTCTAGTTTAATTATTAACTAACTCAATTCTAGCTTAATAAAAATTGTGACAAACATCAGCATTTTGGTCAGCAACTTAAGGCATACTACAACAAACACACTTATTTTTCAGGTTTCACACGTATTTACAACATATCTCTATCCGCTATTTTATTTAAGTACATTGCCGAGCCATTTCAAGGGGAAAAAATCCGCCAACGTCTTCTCCTGAACTGCAGAAATGTGCTTGTAGTGCCATTTTTCTGAGAAACGTTTCCATTGTGCAGGGCAGTTTTCTGACGATGTCTCTTCTTCTAAAACGTTCTGAATCTTGTACTTATGGTGGGCCGAAGATCTGAGGACAATGATTAAGTATTGCTGAAGAATATACGTATACTTTTTTCAGATAAAATGAAAAACAGAAATTTGTGAAGTAGGGTGCATGCTTCATTAGCCGTGAATCGCGCGCGGCGCGGTCGTGCCCGGTTTTTCGCCATCAGAACCTTAACCTGCCAGACGGCCGACAGAATTGCAGTACGATCGCTATTCACAAATGACGCTACTAATCACCCTAGGACAACAGCGCCTTGAAAAACACATGAAGTTTCACCAAGGCGAGACGAAATAGAAAAACTACAAGAAAAGAACCTTTACACGGCATTATGCTTCGTGTAGGTCAAAACGACAAGAAAAAAAAAGTAATATCAAAAGGTGTGACCGGAGCGGTAGCTCAGTGCAGCTACCTCTCCCGGTCACTGATGTCACTGCATCGCCTCTGACTGGGAGGACCTAGGTTCGAGTCCTGGCGGCGGCAGGATTTTCGACACTAGCTTTTCAGCTAGGTCGAATTCCGTCGCTGTCTGGACGAAAATTCAAGCGGCCGGCTGCTCTGATCGGTGGTATTCCGTGGTTTCTCCAATCAACACCAGGCGAATGCCGGAGCAGTACCCTACTAAACGGGCCACGGACCGCGCGCGATCTTACCTACCTCTTCCTTGTTCTATTCTCTTCCCTTACACACACTTACAATAACATGCACTACATTACCACATATCCCAGGAGGCCAGCCGGGAGCTAAGAGCTTGTCCCGGCTGGGACGGTTCCTCGCTATTGGGAGATACGTGGGTGAAAAAAATTCCGCTATCCGTCGGTAGGTGGACGCCGAATCTCGCCATCCAGTGGGGGAAGAACACCTCCACATCACGAAGCAAATAATTCAATACACTTACGGGAATAATGACAATCAAGCAATCAA
Source organism: Teleogryllus oceanicus (assembly GCA_964035755.1). Lineage (NCBI taxonomy): Eukaryota > Metazoa > Arthropoda > Insecta > Orthoptera > Gryllidae > Teleogryllus > Teleogryllus oceanicus. Next base: position 17,272,883 of record CAXIVR010000006.1, read on the forward strand.
CCTCTGAGCCAACCTTGTCACCGTGTATTGTAGTTGTATGATCGGTAGTTTTCCGTGGTTTCTCCGATCAACACCAGGCGAATGCCGGAGCAGTACCCTAACAAACGAGCCACGGACCGCGCGCGGTCTTTCCTTCCTCTTCCTTATCCTATCCTCTCCCCTTACACACACACGCTTACACTAACATGCACTACACTACCACATATTTCGGGAGACCGATCGGGAGCTTAGATCCTGTCCCGGCTGGGGCGGTCCCCCGCTGGTGGGAGAGTCCTGGTTAGCGAGAAACCCCACTAGCCGATGGTAGGTCGGTACCGGATCTCGCCATCCAGCGGGGGAAGATCACTCCACGAACGGGACTAATGACCAAAGTAGTTGACGCTCCGGAAACACGAAAAATTCAATCAATCAAAAAATCGCAAGGTGTGTTCTTTCACCTGAAGTGTCTCCCCTTGTATGCACATTGGCACGGCTGGCTCTGAAGGCGTCCGTTGCACGTAGCACTGCGCTGCCCCGCCCGCGCCTTGGAGGCCTCGGCCGGGGCGATAAGGCGGCGGGAAATTGCGCGTGGGGCTGGCGCTGGGGCGGCGTACCTGGCGCGCGCACGCTGCAGGTACGCGGCGGCGTCAGCTCGGCACGTCGCGCTCGGGAGCGCACGCCCACGCACGTGCCGCCGGCGCGGGCCAGTGGCGCGCACGTCCTCCCGGCCTGCCTCTCGCTCGCCCGTCCTTTTTTCCTGCCTAGCTCCCTGCCCTCCCTCCCATCCTGGAATACCTTGGATATTTCTTTGTCCTGCATTGCGGCAAAGTGGCGATCCCAACTAGAATGGTTTGCTTTGAGTCTACGAGACGGTAAAAACAGCAACTGAAATACATCTTTCAATGTGAAGAGAACTTTATGGTAAGATCTCACACAGATCGACGCCTACTCCGCAGAAACGGGACTTCCTTCTGCGCGTTTCCATGTTACAGCTGATGGACCTCCGCATCTACTGCCTCGTACTGTCTACTATGCTCCTACTGTCTACTACTGTCCTACAACTGGAAGCGCTCGCAAGTGGGATAGGCCAGGCCGCTGTACAATTAACCATGTTTCACCCCTATTATAGTCTGCACAGGGATACACTACACCGTTCACCATCTAACGGATTGTCGACCAGCTGTCATCGTGTAAACGGCAATAACGGGCATAGTTCCAAACTAGTTGGACTCATTACTTCACAAACGAAGAACTCACAAATTCTGATAGGAATTCAGGTCCGGAAGGTGCATAGACGAAGGCGATGTTAATGAGGATGAAAGGGACAAGCTATAAAGGTAGGTTAGGTAGCAGTATATGGCAGCAAACTTGTTAGGCTCTTGTGATCTCGCCTACCGTAATAAAAACTCGCACGCGTCGTACTAAAGAGAACGCAGACGCGGAAGCGATGCGGATGTCGTAGTGACACATCGCATGTTCGAGGAAGATCACGTAGCTGGACGTTGTTACTCTATCAGAGTTGGCAAGTGAATGGAGCCATTAGAACTTTCTCATTAAGAAACAAAGCTGCTCTGACACTTCTGTGCATTGGTTGGAGGACGCTCTGCAGGACCTGTTTGGTCTTTCTGTTTACAGCAATCGCGTAGAGATTATTAAACTGTAAAAAATGTAAACATCGTGAGATACATATTGTTACGATAATATATTACTCAGGGATGGCATCTCACTCAGATTTAATTTCCATCTTTCGAGGGAGAAGGGTGGTCAGGTGGTTGTTGGTTGGTTGTTAGCGAATCCGGGCACGTCAAATACTGAGGTCATAGTTCCGCAAGTGTAATACATGTTCTTCGTCGGGAGGTGGCGGTGATCTTCCCCTGCTGAATGCCGAGATCCGCTGTCGACCTACCGTCGGCTAGCGGGGTTTCCTTCAACCAGGTATCTCCCACTAGTGGGGCCCCGCCACAGCTGGGACAAGCTCGAAGCACGCGCCCGATCTCCCGGCGTGTGTGGTAGGGTAGTGCATGTTAGTGTAAGGAGTGAGGATATGACAACGAAGTGGAAGCAAAGATTCCGCGCGGTCCGTGGCCCTTTTGCTAGGGTACTGCTCCGGCATTCGACTGGTGTTGATCGGATAAACCACGGAAAAATACCGATCACTGCAGCCGGCCTCTAGGATTCTCCTCCAGACAGGGACTGAATTCGACCTAGCTGACAAGCTAGTGTCGAAAATCTTGCTTCTGTCGGATCTTAAACCTGCGACCTCCTGGTCAGAACCACTGCAGTGATATCAGTTGAAGCACTGAGCTACCTCCCGGCGGGTAGGAGTTCGTGATGTATTGGCTAGCGATAAACATCCTTCCTCCGTTGGGTCCCATGTTCCACCCTTGGCCAATCCATGAGGAATTTGTGGTGAAAGAAACAACCTTTCGGTTCGTTTTCGCGAGGTTTTCCCATCCCCTGACGATTCCACTATTGCTTCCTCGCCTCATCGTTATTGTTACAATCTACTCGTGAGATCGTCACTGATGGGTGTCAATACCCTCAGACATCAAGGGCCTTTAAAGAAAAATAAATAAATAAATAAATAAATAAATAAATAAACGATCTCTCATATTTTGGTAAGCCTTTATTTTTGGGCCACAACCAGTTGGTAAGTGAACATATACTATAGTAAAGACGAGAAAGAAAAAAGATAATTACAGGGAGCCTAACTGTAAAGGTATTTAAAGATTCTGACTTCTAGTTCATATATATATATATATATATATATATATATATATATATATATATATATATATATATATATTCAAATAAATATGTTTTTCTCATAAATTAATAGATGTCAAATTGAAGGAAACATCTTATATGGGTCTCTTTTGTTTTTTACGTACGTTGTATCTTCATTTTTCTTTAAGATCAAATATGCATTTAATTTCCCGGCTGTGCGGCATATATTCGCGCCACTGCGGCGCCCAGTGGTCGTCGGGCACAGCCCCAGGTCGACGCCCTCGAGGTCTCGTGCCTCGTTTTGCGGTCGTTTCGCCGGGACAGCGGGACTAAAGCGCGGCGGCATCGCCTCACAGAGCCAGAGGAAGGCGCCCGCGGCCGCAGCTGCGGGGCAGACGGCGGCGCCGGCGGCGGCGGTGGCACAGCGCCTCGCGGTGCCTCGCGCAGTGGGCCGAAGCCCCTTCACCTTTTACACTACCTCTGCCTTTTATGACAACATCTTTTACATTTTACAACACGTTTACCTTTTGCAACATATTTACCTTTCAACATCTTTACCCTTTACAACACCTTTATCTTTTTCAAAACTCTTACCTTTTGCAACATATTTATTTGTAATTTTGTCATGAACTGTTATTTGTAATCTTTGCCTTTGACAACGCTGCGCGCCAGATCGTCAAAACCCATCAACAAACAGCTCATCACCCCAATTATTGAAGTATAAATGAGCGCTTCTCCTAGGTCTAAGCCAGGACAACTCTGGCCAAAGAAAATCAAGTTTATAAATGGTCAGCGCATATGATTCACGCAACGTGTAATTTTTTTAAATATCTGCTATTAAAATATTACTACAAAGTGATTTTATACGGCAACAAATTATGAGTATTAAACTCATTTTATTTCTCGTTACGGAGTAAAGGCAAAATTATGTAACCCTGCGCGAAAAAACGGTGAATTTTCGGCAGAAAAACTCTTAATACAGGGTCCTGGAAACAAAAAGGTTAATAAATCAAATTGCTAAATTTAGAAAAAAATCCTCTAATACGTGGTGTAGCCAGAATCCATGTTATGTGGCTTCTTGATACCTAAATATCGATTGAACGTATGTTTGTGAACATTGCTAGGGGCTAAACCGTTCAGCCGATTTTCTCCAAAATTGATACCCCCCAATCGATCTTGCTGATGTCGCAGTCTCTTGAATTTGAAATCGATAATTTAATTTTTTTGGTGGGGTGGGGGATGGGGTACTTTAAATGAAACCCCTGGGATATTTTACAAATTTTCAAAACAATGACTCCATGGTTTTTTTATTAATTCTGTTGTTGGATAGTGTGAAGGACGTTTAAGAGAATGGTGGATATTTCATGTTCATTGAAAACCCAGATTTTTCGAAAAGTTCTAAAGTTTTTCGGAGACTTCCTACAAGTAAAATATTAAAGATAGAGATTTTTCCCTGAATGAATTATGATCCTTAAACATTGAATTTGAAATAGGGTCATGTACAATTTTTCGAAAATATGAGTACTTTTCGCGTAATTTTGCGTGAAAATACGGGCCAGAAAGTAGGTGTTGTTTTAGCACCACTAGTTTTTATTTACAGTAGTGTAAAAGTTACATCAGCAAAATCAGTGGCATTTTCCCACTCCGTCAATAATAAACGGTCATAATTGTTAAAGATAAAGCGGAAATACATTTAATGTTGTCCGTTGTCGTAGATATATTCATATCCTCCGTAAGAGTTTATTTAGTTACAAGAAGGTTTTGGTAGACTGTAGTTCCGTATGGCTTAATTGAGGCAATATAAAAGAAAGTTGAATAAGAAAGAATATCTCTAAGAAAGTTGAATAAAAAAGAATATCTCTAAGACAGTTGAATAATAGTTTTCATGTTATTAAAAATTGCACGCAATGAATAAAAATCAAATGTATAATTTGACGAAAAATATTTTAAGTTAATCGTTGTTTTTTGCACATGTGCACATTTCGAGCCGGTTCGGACCAATGTGCTCCAGGGTGACGGATGGGATGGGAGAGGAGGAGAAGGGGGAGGGACAGAGGGAGGAGGGTCCCGGGCGCTTCCGGGGCGGGGCGGGCCGCTTCCTGCGCGGCGTCTAATTGGCAAGCGCCCTTTCGCCCTCCGTCCGCCCTTCGCCCAGCGGCGCTTGCAGGAACCACCGCCCGTCACGCACGTGCACGTGGCCGGCGCCGGCGCCCACGTGCGCCTGCTATGACCCGCCCCCGTCACGTCGCTTGCCGCAGCGGACAACGCATTCTGGCAGCGCCAACGTCAGCGGGCACCCGGTCAGACCGCTCGCCTGCAGCCAGAGCGAGCAGCATTCATTCCCGGTCGTAAGCGAGATCGCGGCAGGTGTCCTAGGGGTTCTCCCGTTTCCCCAGCTCTCTTGCTTTATCATTCCTACCATATCCATTAAAAAAAATTGCCCACTCCGGGTAAAGCTATGCTCTTAGGAATTGGCATCATAATAAAGGTCACACTGCGCCCTCCCGCTTCGTCGCCTGTCTCAACAAACATCTCATTCCGGTAGCACCGACGTGAGGTGTAGCTCACACTGCTCTTCTTCCATCGCTGGGTCAGGGGTTTAAATACCGGTCCAATTGATGGTGGACAAAGCCAGTTGCGGCAGGTTTTCTAAGGGTTCTCCCGTTTTCTTTGTTTTTCATTCCACTATCACTCATCTACTCATAAAATTCATTCTGCCTCTCCAGGTATAGTTAGAACGCTAGGAACTGGGATTATAATAAAGGAAACTACCATGCTTCAAGTGCTGCTGCACCCAATTCGTTCTGAGAGCGTTTTCTATTACAGTATTTGAAACTGTGATACGAATGTGTGGTGAGTAACCTAGTTTCGCGGAATGTTTGTCACGGAATTCACCCCTTTAACTTGCCTCCCGTTATCATTGCTCTGTAGTCATCCAATTATCATATTTATCACATTATTAAATCAATTATCACTCACAGGATAAGTGAATATTTGGATACCAGTAATCAGGATACGGTTTTTAGAGGACAACGATAAAATTGCAAAAGAAATAATGAATGTCTTCATTAAAATATCCAAAGGAGAACACACAAAAAGACAAAAAAATATTTCGACAGTAATTTATTCACATTCTGAGTGTGAACGGAGATATAATTCGAATACAAACCTACAAGAAAACAATGAAAGTTCTGGGACGCCATGTATGTTCTCACCATCTGCATGATTGCGTGTATCTCCTCGCCATCTGCGTCATCTCATCTTTAGAGTAGCAATAATAGCCCTTAATCGTGACGCATGTGTGACGTTACTACTCAAAAGAACCTTAAAGACGGATTTTACTGCCAAAAAGTTCATGACAGTATAATTTAGACGACTTTAAGACTTGACTCAATACTGTTGAAATTCCAGTATTGTGTGGATTTTCCAGTATACCGTATTTTGCGTTACTTTAATGCAAATGTACGTTAAAGTAATTGTCATTAACACACACAAAATTGAATGTGCACATGAACATTAGGATGCAGGAGTCAAAGTTTTAAGATCATATCTGAAATGAATGAATGATGTTCATGGGCTGGCGATTATGAATAGCATATGATATGAATGTTATAAGACAGGTGAAATAGAAGAACTTCTACATTAATTTCTTATTGATTTTAATTTAAGCATTAAATTGAATATACAAATACATTAATCTATTTTGAACGTGCAAGTTACATTATTTTTCGTGTACATTAATCCATTAACTATATTAAATTTAATGACATTCCAGACGGTATACAATAGTGTCGGGAGAAAAAGTAAAAATCGCAAGAACTCCGGCCGATTGCGGGAGCGCGCGGCCGGGGCCCGCCCCCCTGCCGAAGAGTCACGCTCCGCCGGCCGGCGCGCGAGGGGCGCACGTCCGCGCTGCCATTTCTCGCGGCACGGGAGCGCGCGCGCGGGCTGTGCTGACGAGACGGCGCAGGCGAGCACGAGCGCGCAGGTGGCACGGCCGGGCGTCGACCCCGGCCCCGCCCCTCGGAAGCTGCAGCGCTAGCAGAGCACGCAGTGCCGCGTTCGCGCGCCGCGCCAGCGTCCGCACCTGCTGCCGCGCCTCGCCCGGCGCAAGCGAAGGCGCTGCTCGCGGAGCGGGTTGTTGTTGTCACATCGCTCGCGGGCTGCAATGGTTTTTGTGTTATGTCCCATTGAGGGCAATTGGCGTTGGCGCTGTTTGGTTTAGTTTGGTTTTTTCGTGTTTCCGGGCGCGTCAACTGATTTGGTCATTAGTTCCGTTAGTGTAGTGCATGTTTTTTTCTCGGGAAATGGCGGTGATCTTCCCCCACTGGATGGCGAGATCCGGAACCGACCTACCGTCGGCTAGTGGGGTTTCCCCCTCACCAGGACTCTCCCACCAGCGGAGCACCGCCCCAGTCGGGACAAGCTCTAAGCTCCCGACCGGTCTCCCGGAATATGTAGTAGTGTAGTGCATGCTAGTGTAAGTGTGTGTGTAAGGGGAAGAGGATAGGACAAGAAAGAGGAAGGAAGGATCGCGCGCGGTCCGTGGCCCGTTTGTTAGGGTACTGCTCCGGCATTCGCCTGGTGTTGATCGGAGAAACCCCGGAAAACTACCGATCAGAGCAGCCGGCCGCTAGAATTCTCCTCCAGACAGCGACTGAATTCGACCTAGCTGAAAAGCTAGTGTCGAAAATCCTACCGCTGTCAGGACTCGAACCTAGAACCTCCCGGTCAGAGGCGCTGCAGTGACATCAGTTGATACAATGAGCTACCGCTCCCGGTCGGCGCTGTTAGATCACGGGGTTTCTAGTCGGTCACCCAACCAGGAACACGTGAATTCGCTTAAATTTCGTGACTTCACGTAGTGAATGAATTCGGTTAGCAATGCCGATTTCGCGGTGGTTGCCTTTCAGTAGAACCATCGCAGCATTCGTCTGGGTGACCGACGACAACCCCGGTCAGGCTGGTCGGCACGGGGGGGGGATAGGGACGGCACGGGGAGGGACTTGCGAGTGCGAAGTCAACGCGCTACGCCCTGAGCCGCTTCGCTCGGTGCTGCAATAGTGGCTCAACTCAAAAAATGCGAAATTTGAGGTAATACACTCTCCAGAATAGCCGATTGATGTACCTTCCAACAGTAACAGCAGCATATCTTACAGTACACACAGTATTCTTACAGTACATAACAGCATGGCTTATTGTATTGGACCAACAAATGACAGAAGTGTAAATGCAAGAATTGTACATTTCAATACAGTGTGAAACTTCCATGTAATTTATCTCAATACCTGAGTTTTACACTTGTGCCTTTACTAAAGCCCACGAACAATATCTCTACCTAGCAATGGGGCTTCACACTAGAAGACCGTGAACAAACAGGCAAAACGCTTCGTCAGATCGTGCAGACTACATCGAGAATTTCTCGGTTCTTCAGAATGTCGGTTTTATGCATGATTTTCTTAAGACATTTGCAATGCTAACTTTTAAGTGTTTGGAAGACTTGGATGTAACTTGTAAATATGAAAGAAGTCTTGTAATTAAATTGTTATTTTTGTTATTGAGAAAGAGTATTATTTCTCATAGGAAGAAGTGATCGGCGGGAAGTCGATGTGACTCCTTGACAATTGAGACGTTACAGAATGTAATGTAGTGCACGTAAATGTGTGTGTAAGTAAGGGATGAGAATAAGGCAATGAAGAGGAAGGAAAGATCGCGCGCATATTATTGTTTATGTCAGTCACAAATGCACGTGGCATGCTAGCTGCAGCCGGGAACGGTTGAGGGTCAGAGGATCCTGGTCATCGCCCCTATCCTCCTTCCCCCACCTTGATATCGCTTTCAAGTTATTCTACGTATTTTTGAGGGAACTAATACGGGGCAATTGATATCGCGCATGTATGAAACCCCATGTGGTCTACAACACCACAATTTCTTGCTTTGTCTGGGGGACAAGTCCCCGGGGTGGACACCTTTACTTTTTGGCTTCTATCCTCAGCCCCCGCCCACGCGCAATACGCCGACGGGCTGATGTCCAGATCCAGCCGCAACCCAGTTTACCCTTGCGGCGACCTCCCCATACAATGCTTGGGTACACATGACCCATACAATTCCGCCCTGCTGGCTCAGAGCTCCTAGCTTTCCAGGCTAGTACCGGAGTCAAAACAATGCGCTACTCACATGCGCCGGGAACAAGTTCCCTTCTCTATACCCAGAGTTCCGGGCCACTGCCACGACGAATTCGAAAGCCCAACTGGGGGCCACCTGAACTAAGGTCCAGGCGGCTCGGAGCCACCATCCCGAGCCCCCAATGCTTACCGCCAGCTATCGACGTGGGTAACACCGGAATCTGAACACCCTGATGGGTGGTTTCTGGATTTCTCGCCGGACTTTAAAGTGGGATTCAGAGTAATCCGAAAAGCATCTTTCACTCAATCCTGCCCAAAGGTCGATGCGCCATAGGCTCAACTGGTGGGTAGCCGGGCGAACCCGACCACCAGGAGCTTAGCATCGCCTCCTCACGGCCTGCACCTTAAGGCTAACAAGTGAGCGGCGCCGCGAGGCTCAGGGTCCGGGCGGTCGTCTACGACACTCCACCAGAGACCAGGACGACCTACGCCATCGTGATCCCCCCCCGCAAGGGGGGATCACGATGCGCAGTTCGTGCTCTGTTTGTTAGCGTACTGCTCCGGCGAATAGCTTAGTATTGATCGGATAAACCACGGAACACCACCGATAAGAGCAGCCGAACGCTAGAATTCTCCTCCAGGCATGGAATAAATTCCCCGATGCTCTGTAGCTAATTCAGAACACCCGTCACCGTCGGGATTTACACACTGGGGCCGCCCGTTCAAAAAAACTACACGTCGGTTTTCTGCTCTGAGCTAACTCAGCCGCGAACTGATGGTGGGTGCAGGGGGCCGCACGAGGAATTTGATGTCCGCATGAAAAATGTGAATTTGTGCTTTCTACGAGGGGTACGATTAATCCATATCTTGGTTCCTCTTTGATGGTTTCTACTCTTAGAAATATTCAAATCAAAGAAACAGAAAAAAAAATCCTGACAACATTTTTTGAAATTGAAACCAGAGAAAAAATTAATTCATGTTGATTAGTGGTGTTCGAAAATTAAGATCTCATTAAGGCAAACGTGTCTATACAAAGTGTTAACTGAAAATAGCAAATAAATGACTTTTGTATTACTATGAACTCAATAAATAAATATCAGATCAATCAGGGACTACTCCCGTTCTTACGCCAAATATACAACATTCGAAAAATCCCTCCTCGACACAACACGCAGGCAATACAAAAAGTTTTACAATCAGAGCGGGATTCGATTCCGCAACCCTTTCGTCCTTCGGCATAATCTCCAGCCGTCTGCAGGTAAACTTTATATTACTTTTTAGATTGAAAACAGATTCGAGGCACTCAAATACTGTAATCTATTGCTTTTAGACAATATTAAATTATTACCCACGACTTATAGCTTTCTGATTATTCTTAAATCTCGTAACGTCACATCAAGAACTAATAGCTGAAAAATATACGAACATTCATTCACACAAGATAGGGGGAAATATGTATTTTATGGCTAATATCGCTGGCTTGGACACCGCTGATGTGTGCTTCCCCGCCTGCGCGTCGGGGGCGGGGGCGGGGGCGGGGGCGGCGGCTCCCAAACCGGCCGTTACGAGCGCCGTTAGCGGTGACCCGTGACAGCAGGGCCACCGAGGCAAGCGCCGCCGCCCCCAGGGATAAGATAAGGCAGGCGGCCCCCGCGCCGCTCCGAGCGCTCGCAGCCAGCGCAGGCCGAGGAGTCACCGAATTTTCTAAGCGCTGCGCTCCACAGAAAGACACTTGACAAGGGGACGTATTGTGGCGGATTCAGGGGGGGGGGGCATGGCCCCCATGCCTTCACCTCAAAACCAGTTGTTCAATTACTCAATGTAACTCAATTTATTCAATAGAGTGAAAATATCTATTATACCCAATGCACTATTCCTGTTATAAATGTATACTCGAATATTTTTTATTTAATGATAACAATTAAAAATAACTATTTCAGAAAAATTAATGGATGTCTGATTTGGAATTGGTCCCCCTCAAATAATTTCTGGGTCCGTCACATGAATGAGGAGTCATTCAAGTAATACGTCCGCAAGATTTTGCTTTTTTTAAAAACAAAATTCACTCTTTTGTTTAAGGTTTGCGCCTCTGTGATGACCGATCTCTTTTAAACCTTCACAAAATTAATTTCTGAAGTATTTAAAAACAACTTCATCAAAACCTGGGTGAAGTTTCGCATATTTTTATAAAAGTTTTGAAATGTAAAAATATAATTTTGAATAAGTTTTAATATCCATACTTTAATGTTAGTGATATACTAATCAATGCAAAAACATTGTTAGAATTTTCATTTTCAGTTTAACAAAATCCCTCTCACTTTTATGACAGATGTGGGAACCCCTTCCATCGAAAATCAAACATATTATAGCCCCTTGTATCGTACGTACGCGTTCTATTGCAATTACAAAAGCCTACATCCGTTAATGTGAGACAAAACCTCTCCCTGAAAATTGACTGATTCTGCCTGAGAATTGACAACACAATTGAAATAAAAAATAACTTAATAATAAACGCAATAATCATAAAATTATTTTGGACATTAAACATACGAATATTATAATTATGAATAAACTATTAAATTTTCTATTGCAATAAAAATTAAAACTCATTAATTAAAATTAAAAATATCTAAGTAAAAATGTTAACATTTTATTTTTCAGTCAATGCCCACAAAGAGAAAATGACATTTTTTAATTGATATTCTGTCGTTTTCACGATCGATGAATGACTACTTTCTTATTTCAGAAGTAATTGGCGAGTGTCCGTTAACAACATCCAAACAAATGTTGAGATGGGATTCTGGTACTCAAGAAAACGTGCGCAAATATTCCCTCCCCCATACGTCATATATAGTTTTTACTGTTTTTTAATCAAATAAATCAAGTCAAATCAAACAAAGATCCACTAACTGCCCTCGTCTTGTTCTCCTAAGCATGCACTATCACACGATATCCGACATGTTTTCTCATTCAGCGAGAAAGATACGCTTTTCTCTAAACAAGGCACACGGATTGTTTGTTTTGCTTTTCAGATACCGCAATTCGTATACATCATCATATACGAGTTTAGGACGCAGCAACATAATATTTGTGACTGTTACTATGAATTCACATCAGTGTAACAATGCCAATTGTCAAATAGATAATGAATTTAAAGGTTTCGTATTTCGTGACTAACAAAATTAATTTAATGACTAATATTTGAAAACTGTGCGCATGCTAAAAAATATGCACGAGCCTTTTCAATTCTATACTTCGAAGAATATAATTTTTATATTTAAGTTGTTATTAAATTAATGTCAATTGAATACAATTTCAAAATATAGTATATTGTGTATTCAAAACCGAAAGCAAAGTTTATGATTATTTGTAGCTTTAGACCAGGGATACACAACATTTTTCTTTCATCGACTCATTTTAAGAGAATTGTTTGTTTCATTGACCACTAACATTTTCAGTATAGAGCACTGCAATAATGCATAAAATTTCACGTAAATGCCACTTTTGAGTCGCTGAGTTTCTAATCTCGTTTATTGCACAATAATTAGAAATGCTGAGTATTTTTTAGGAAGTGGACATAATTTATCTCCAGTGCAATATTGCGGAGAGTACTTACTTGAGCGATAGAATAGTAAGGATTGCGGGTTCGACTCCCGCCTCGGAGATGGGTGTGTTTGTGTATGTCTGCATATGTGTGGCATCTATTCATCCTGAATTAACACCGTCACATCATATTCAATCCCCCTATCACTACCTACCCCGGGGGATAAAAATTGGATTCAGCATAATGCTGATCCCCTAAAGGAGTCGCATACACTTGCCACGGGTAAATGTAACTGAGACTCGGTAACTACAGGTGTATGTGCGCGTGGCCCGAGTTGGCCAATTCGCGACCATTAATAATAATAATAATAATAATAATAATAATAATAATAATAATAATAATAATAATAATAATAATAATAATAAAGTGTCTGGGGGAGAATGCAAGCGGCCGGCTGCTCTGATCCGTAGTTTCCCGTGGTTTCTTCGATCAACACCAGGCAAATGCTGGAGCAATACCCTAAGAAACGGGCCACGGACCGCGCGCGATCTTTCCTTCTTCTTCCTTGTCCTATCCTCACCCCTTACACACACACAAACACAAACTACACTACCAGACATGCCGGAAGACCGGTCGGGGACTTAAAACTTGTCTCGCCTGGGGCGGTGCCCCGCTGGTGGTAGATATGTGGTTGAGGAAAACCCGCTAGTCGACGGTAGGTCGAAACCGGATCGCGCCATCCAGTATGGGAAGAGACTCAGGCCATTGTCAAAGAGGCTCAGTGGGGGAAGAGGCTCAGGCCAGTCGTGTCCTTCCGCTTAACCAGGACGATATTGATGGAAAGAGAGGGTAAGTGCTTGTGTGCTGCAATGTCACCTATTTTCCTCCAATGTAATACACCTACTTCGCACGTGACCGCACCACACCTCCCCCTCAAGGGAGGCTGTCTCTGTTCACCCCGCGACAGCGCCCAGATTCCTGGGGCGCCGCCCCGCCCTCTGGGGGAGAACGGGGCCGCATAAATCGCGTGTCGCGTGCTCTGCCGTGACGCGGGGCGGCCGCGGAATCCGCGGCGCGGGGCGGCGCCGTTCGTCCGTGTCCTCTCTTGACTGCTGAAGTCCCGGGCCATGCGCAGGGCCCCCGGACGAATGAGATCCATAGAGGCTCCTTATGCAAACAAAAGCTTCCCCTTCCAGTGTTAGTATTCATCTCTCAAAGCAACAGAAATAACTTGCCTGATATTGTTAGCAGATAACTTAGAATATAGATCATAATAAGAAAACGAACGGGACACAGCTGCTGGCCGCTTAAATTCTCAGGTAGATAGCAACTGAATTCAATTTTTCTGTGTAGCTGGTGTCGAAAATTCGACAACGCCGGGACTCAGCTCGTAGGGGATAACGCAAAGTTGTATTATCTCACACGCCTGTTTGTCGTCTTCATTTGTAACGCACGTGGCACCGTCCAGAACACGCTGTAAATTCCCACCGCAGCGCACGGCGTTGCCTTTGCCTAGTACCTGCACCCTGCTTCCAAGGTCTCGTTCCCGACCTCCGCCTCGCCGCCCCGGGCGCCCGCTCGCCTGCTGCCAAGCGCGTCGCGTCGCGTCCGCTTGGCGTCGCTGGGGCGAGCGACGCGCGACAAACCGCCGTGCCGACAGACGCAACGCGCTGCCCGCGGCAACAGATGGGCGCGGGGGAGGAGTCAGGCGTGGGGAGGCCGTTAGGGACGGGAGGGGGATGGCGGGACGGGGGCGAGAGCGGGGTGGGGTGAGGATCAGGAACCGGCGGAGATAGGGGGCACAAGCGGAGGGGGCGGGGAATTCAATTCAATTCAATTGAGTGAAGCCTAATTTTTCGTGGCGAGGCTCAGACCCTGAGGCCTACTCTTCCGCCTGATCAAGCAAATTTCACTACGCCCCTTTCACCGTCGGGCAGATAAGGCAGATATCCCTCGGGCGATGAAACTGGCCTTTTGTATTTTGCTCAGCGGCTTGAGAGTATTTTACATGCAGTGTCACATGCTACCACATGGGACAGCTGGCTTTACGACGCCTCCGAAGCAAGGATCCCCCCCTTAAAATACAAAGATCCGATCGGTTTTCAATCCGCGAACTTGGGTATAACAGTCCCCAACCGCAACAGCCTCAACAGTCTAACCGTTACCCAACCGAATCCGCACCCGGGGATGGCGGGGGCGGAGGCGGGGACGAGGCGGACCGGGCGGAACGGTTTGGGGGCGGCACCGGGTGGGTTGGAGGCGGGCGCGGGCGCGGTCTGTGCCGGTGTCAGAGGTGGGTCGGGGAGGGAGGGGCGAGGGCGGAGGGCTGCGCGCCACCAGAGAACCGGGCTAATGAGTAGCACGCCCTGCCACTCACACGTGACGGCTGCCCCGGGACGCCCGCGCGCGCCCTCCGCCCTCGCCAAGAGGCACCCCCCCCCACACACACATCCCTGTGCACCCCTCCGCACCTCGAGGATGGGTCGACGCCCTCCGGGCCGTTGCGGCTGCCTTAACATAGAGACGCCCTAGGGCTGCTAGAACAAAGTTCTTAAGCCAAAGACTTTCATGAATTTTTGGAAAAATCTTTAATAGTGATTTACACACTTAGTCCTCCAATTGAGTCTTTAAGGACGAGATTGGAAGGTTAATTACGAGGCGATAGCGAAGATGAATAGTTAAGCGGACGATTTTTTAAAGTCTCTGTCGGTCGGTTTCGCTATCGTTCAAGTATCTATCTCCTTTCCCTTTCGGGAGTTTACCTGTGCTTGTGTATAGCTTCCAGTAAGTCGAAACTTTACTATTTACTTTTTCGGTACCTGCGAGTTACCCAGGAGCGGCTATCGCCAATGAATAGGTTCGTCAAGATAAAGACAAGGGCGTAGACTTTACCTCTGAGGCATAGTTCACCTGGATAAGAGGAATGCGTTTTTTGTTGTGCTCCCATAACTTACGTCCTCAAGATTTTCTTCTCATTGAAGATACAAAATCTACAACTGCGTGGGAAACTCAATTACACAATATTAGAAAAAATTAAAGTATGAGGACACTTTTCTTCACTACCGTCATCGCACAAGAATTGTTACTAGTGGCAATCGTCGAAATTCAACCGTAATTCATTAAATTCTAAACGTTATTGAGCTGTTTTGTCAAAAGTATAATGTATAATCATTGCAAACAGTGTTTTTCAGTTTTCTTTTATTATGTGAGTGTGTAGATACACCATTAGCGTGCGTTGTTCGCATTAATTCCTTGCAATACCTACGACATTTGAAAATCTATGAAAACAGGGGTTCACTGGGCTTCTTGCCGCTTCCACATGGCTGCGAAATGCACGGAAGCTGGTCTCGTGACCTCAACAGAGCAAAATTCTTCAGAAGTGAAATATACTATTCCTAGAACCATTTGTTTATGTGTAAAGTTATGTTAAATGAAAAAATAACATCACTACGAAATTTTCTAAAAACAAATATCCTTCACTTGAAAAATTATTATTACAATTATTATTATTATTGCTTGTTAATAATAATAATAATAATAATAATAATAATAATATTCACTTTACTTACATAAACGCAAATACGAAGTGAAGGATCTTTTTCTTAAATGCTAACCGTGGAATAAAACGCCTAAAATGTCTCATTTTGTAGACTGTTTAAAAAAAACAACTCGTGTGCCCTAGAGCACACGAAAATAAGATTTTATGGCTCCAAAACACATCGTTTCTGAGTTACGTACGGTGTACGATACGAGTTGCGCGTTGCATCAGCACACTATATAATTTTATTTAATATACTGGATGATTTACTAAACTTTAGCGCCTCCTGTAATTTTTTAACGTTTGAAGTTATTGCAATGCAGTTTTCACAGAAGTGCACGAATGGGACTAGATTTAACACATATTAATTTCCATGGAAACGCATACATTCATGAGTCAGCCCCATCCTCTCATGCACTGCCGTAAAAATTACATTGCAATAACTTCAACTGTCACTTGAAGTGCATCGTTAAAACGTTCTCTGCCAGTCTCCATTGGAGAAGAGATACACGCTATTTACCCCACCTTCTACCGCACACGAGGCTATGGTACCTCCGGCCCTGCCCCGCCCCGCTCCAACCGCCCCGTTCCGCTCCCCGCTCTGCTCACCTCGCTCCGCCCCGCTCCGCTCCGCCATCCGGCTTCTCCATGCCCTGTCCCCGCGCCGCTCCTTCTTCAACGCTTCGCCCTGCGGCGCTGTGGATATTTTTTGACAAACAGCTAACGCACATGAATAAATAGGACACATGTGAAATGCGCATATATAATGAAGCAGGGATTCTTTAAGAGCTAGGCGAGTGAACCGAGTCGAGAACAGTCGAATCGCTCTTTTGGTATAAAATGAGTCGGATTTTTTTTTCCACTGGCTAGGCTCAAGCGTGCTTATGTTCATTCCGAAGGCCGAAACCTCGCCATCGACTTGGAAATGCGCGAACGAAGCTAGAAAAATGGTGAATTGGTGATGTGGTGAAAATGGTGATTATTTTGCTAAGCTAAGTTAACCCAACAAACTGGTAGTTGTTTTGCTAAGCTGCCTTAACGGGTAGATGTTTCTGAATCACCACCACAGCGCATTACAAACAAAATTCCATTCCTTCGTTTCATTTCTTTATTTGCTGTTTGCCACGCTCCCCTCAACCCCGCCTCACCCGTACACGACCAGCTACGTTCTTCTCCACTCCCACCCGTTCTCCGCCATCGCCATTGCCATCCCGCGGCGCGCCCGCCCGCCCCCCCCCCCCGCTGGCAGCCGCCGCCGCCGCCGCAACCGCCTTCCCCGGATTCCCGCGATTTGCCGGCCGCTCGCCTGGGTGGCGCGGCCGACGGCGCCGGACGGACGGGCGACAACGCGCCCGTCACTCCCCACCTGCTGCGGGTGGGCGAACTCGTCCGAGAGGAAGCCTTGAAGAATGCACTCGCCGGTTGCCACACATGCGTCGCCACACTTTTACGATCACTGCCCTGCAGAACGTTGCACACAACATGTGCACCTTCGGCCGTACGCCGGATAAGCAAGAGCGTTTCTACTAATTGGTAGAATGAAGCCCATAATCACATAAGTAAACGTAAACACGTACGTCTTCGCCTCAGAATGAATATTGACTTATATCATAATTTCGTATAATTTCCTGCTTCGTAACAGTCAATTTTACGATACTCATGATTCTGGCCTAAGTTTTTGTTTAAAAAATATAATGACCATTCTTGTTAAAACTTCCGTCCTTTTAATACATAACTTTCATGTATAAATGTTGATTTGTAGAATAGTTGCATTAATAATTAAACACATTTGCTGCAAATAAAATTGCTCCAGAGTTCTCGCCGCCGATGCGCCACTCCCTATACCTCTAAGAGCTAAGCCTCTCCCGTTCCAAGTCCAACGCGCAAGGAACATTTCTGGGATACTTGTTAGATCAAACAGTCCATTCCGATTTTTACGTGAAAGTCGACTGCCAGCGTGGATCGGGTGTGCCTTTCAGCCGTCGGCCCGCCTGACGATGATGAATGCTCGGCGCTCCGTTGGCACTCGCTTTGACGCGCATCGACGGCGGCGCGCAACGCGGGTCGCCCAGCCTTTGGCAGGCGGCGCCGCCGGCGGCCGCGGTGCACACTGGGACGAAAGGCGGCAGAACAAACACTACGGAACGATTTGTTGTTTTTTTCGTGTTTCCGGGCGCGTCAACTGCTTTGGTCATTAGTCCCGTTAGTGTAGGGCATGTTTTTTCTCGGGAGATGGCGATGGTCTTCCCCCACTGGATGGCGAGATCCGGCGCCGACCTACCGTCGACTAGTGGGGTTTCCCCCTAGCCAGAACTCTCCCACCAGCGGGGCACCGCCCCAGCCGGGACAAGCTCTAAGCTCCCGACCGGTCTCCCGGAATATGTGGTAGTGTAGTGCATGTTAGTGTAAGTGTGTGTGTAAGGGGGAGAGGCTAAGACAAGGAAGAGAAAGGAA
Source organism: Teleogryllus oceanicus (assembly GCA_964035755.1). Lineage (NCBI taxonomy): Eukaryota > Metazoa > Arthropoda > Insecta > Orthoptera > Gryllidae > Teleogryllus > Teleogryllus oceanicus. The sequence goes on from CAXIVR010000006.1 coordinate 17,291,250, forward strand.
AGATCGCGCGCGGTTCGTGGCCCGTTTGGTAGTGTACTGCTCCGGCATTCGCCTGGTACTGATCGGAGAAACCACGGAAAACTACTGATCAGAGCAGCCGGCCGCTAGAATTCTCCTCCAGGCAGCGACTGAATTCGACCTAGCTAAAAGCTATTGTCGAAAATCTGCCGCCGTCAGGACTCGAACCTAGGACCTCCCGGTCAGAGGCGCTGCAGTGACATCAGTTGATGCACTGAGCTACCGCTCCCGGTCAAGGAACACGTGAATTCGCTTAAATTTCGTGACTTCACGTAGTGAATGAATTCGGTTAGCAATGCCGAGCTACCGCTCCCGGTGTACGGAACGAAGAAGGACGCTTTAGAGATGAGAAAGTGCAGTAGGCGGAAGATGCACACCGGCTGAGGTGGCTCAGGGCATCAACTGATTACACTGACCGGGACGTTCTAGGGTTCGAGTCCTCGCGGTGACAGGATTTTCCAGACGTTGCATAGCTTGCCCGAGCTCAGCCGCTATCTGGAGGAGAATTCTAGCGTTTGGCTACTTTGAACGACAGCCTTCCGTGGTTTCTCCGATAAACGCCAGGCAAATGCCGAAGTAGTACCCTTACAAGCGGGTCGTGGATCGCGCGCGCTCTTTTTTTTCCCTTCCTTTTTCTGTCACTTATCCCTTTCTTACACTCACGCGCGCGCACTACACCACCACACATCAGGAGCTTGGAAGTTGTTCCGGGTGAGGTGATGCCCAGCTGGTGAGATACGTGGAGAGGAAAACCCTGCAAAATGTCGAGTAGATAGGGGGGTTCTCGCCATTCAGGGGAAGACCATCGCCCCAACCCGCACAATAAAACGTGTACTATACGTATATATACGCGACTAATGACCATAGCAGTTGACGCGCCTGGAAACACGAAAAAATTAGTCAAACATAACAAGCTGACCCAGTTTAATTAATTTAGCAAATACAAATTGTTCTACACCTGTTCTGGAGCATTTCTCAAGACTTTCAATTTATAACATAAAAAATTGTTACATTTAGTGACGCGCAATTGACATATTTACTTCAGTTCACTAAGAACTTCTCAACACACCAACACACACACACACACACACACACACACACACACACACACACACACACACACACAATGCTGGGTTCGCTCCAATTTCGAGGGAAACTTTCGCTGTTGGACATAGAGCGTAACACTGTACTGCCCGTACGCTAGCTTCCGTTTTATAATTGCATTTTCAGGGTAAATTATTGATATTTAGAACAAACATTTTTGTGATTGAAGTGGTGCCCGCCTGCAAACCTGTAGGCCATGCGTTTCAATTTAAAACCCATTCCAAGTCCATCTATACAGCATCTTTGGTTTTACGGAATGTACAGAAAAATCATGCTTGCTATTAATATATAAGTTTAATAGGGAAAGGTGGGAAGTAAATATAGTTGATAATGTAGAATATAATACAGTAAGGGAGGAGTAGAACAAGAGAATATAGAGAGACAGAATCGTAAAATTCAGGAGATTTGAGGAGAATGTATAGCTGAACCGCAAGACAAAAATTCGCCGGGTTCCGAAGGGAAAGAAGGAGGAAGAATGATGAGTAAATGTTACGAATCCGAGACTAGTTTTCAGAGGTGGAAGATGGGATGTAAATGAGAAAATGTGAAAAAGGGAAAGGAAGCTAAGAAAATAAAAGGAGACGAATGTTCGAGCGGTAGGGTTTGGAATGGGAAAAAATTTGAAATGTTTATAATGTTTATAGATTTAAATAAATAAATGAAGTTGATGACTAAAACTCGTTTCTTCAAAATACTTCGTGGAAGATTGTAGATTCCCGAAGATATTGAATAAGAGTAATAGTGACACGAAATTGCCTTCGGACGCGCGAGGCGGGCCTTGTTATCGATGCTGTTAGCCTTTTCGCGAAAGGAAACTTGTCAAAGTCGTCATTTCGAAATTTTCAAAGATTGGAAAATAAATAGTCAAAAAGTTATGAAGCATTGACCTACGATAGAATTCATAGTTTACATTAACCTGGTGAAATTGTGTTGCCGCGCAATAATAGTATATGCATAAGGGAGAATGTTTGACTCTTCGAACGCTGAGGGCACAATACTGCGAATGGAAGTAAGAAACGAAGACAGGAGTGGAGTCAGAACGCCAAGCGTGGTACTTTTACCGTTTCAACGTTCCATCGCCCTTGGGACGCTTTGGGACGGTCTATATACAATATCATCGAGGGTGAGAGGGAGACGTCATAACAAAAAGGCATCTAATCGTTTTGTTCTCATTTTATTTAGTGCTATTAACTAAATGACATGATAACTAGCCTTTCCTATCCTTCATTTTTAGAGCAGACGTCTGATGAGGCTGCCAAAATGAAGGGTGCTTTAACTCTCCTCGAAGAGTGAAAACATACGACAGAACATCACACAAAAACAGCCCCAGACATGAATATTTGCTGAATCTTCTCAGAATACACTAGTTAAGTCCCAGATTTAAAAATCTAATAAGTTAATAAAAGATGCTGATATACACATAAATTCCGCGGAGGTATTAGTAGCATTTAAATAAGTTTGATTTCCCCAGCCTTTTACGTGGCAGAGATTCCCTCTGCCTATTTGTCTTTCGTTGTACCAAAGCTGATAGCTTGTTAGCGTGTTCATAAATGGCCAACGATTGTTGAATGCCTTCAAATACTGAGCTGATACCGGACAAGATTTTTGCCGTTCTAGTCCGAGAAACCTCGGACGATTACCAGTAGAGACGACGCGGACGATTACCAGTAGAGAAATGGCTGTTTTAAGAGATGCGGGTACAAAAAACGTGTTGTGTGGATCTTGAGTAAATGAGTGAGTGAATATTTCACGTTTCCGGGCGCGTCAACGATGTTGGTTACTAGGCAGTGTGTGTGTTATAGCAGGGGGTGACGGTGTACCACCCCCGCTGAAACATTACATCCAGCGTCGACCTACACGCCGACCTGAAGGACTTTTGCCATCAAGGTATTTCCCAGAGTGAAACACCGCCACAGCCGGGAGCAGCGCTATAGTCTCCACTGGTCTCCCGACATGTGTGGTAGTGTAGTGCACGTAAGTGTAAGTGCATGTATTATTCGCGCACGTTTTCTTGAGTCCTCCCTTAGATAGTTCCGTGAGGATTGGGGGAGTTTGGTTATTTTGACAAAAGGAATTTTATATCAAATTTGTAGGTTTTTGGTGCAAAATAGTTTCTGTTACATGGGAACAAACATTTCTGGTTATCAGATTTTATCTACAACGCTCGTCGCTATCATTTGTTCTTAACTCAACTAATGTTGGCAAAGGAGTGGGGGATAGGTATTCCGGGGCTCAAGAAAACGTGCGCATATAATACTATATAATGGGTGAGAATAGGGCGAGGAAGAGAAAGGAAAGATGGCGCGTGGTCCGTGGCCCATTTGTTAGGCATTCGCCTGATGCTGAACGGGAATCAACGGAAAACTAGTGATCAGAGTAGCCATTGCTGGAATTCCCCTCCAGACAGCGGCAGTAGCACTAGGAAAAGCGAACGTTGGGCTTCGAACCGTAGTTGCTGCAGCCGGTTCCGTTTGGAGCCACTGTGCGGCGAGGGCTTCGACCGGGCGGCGCGGCGCCCTGTTGTGTTTGGCGGGGCGGGGTGGGGCGGGGGTGGGCGTGAGTAGAGGCGCCGCGTGGGCCGGGCGCGGGCGCGGGCGGGACGCGCGTTAGGAGGCGATCGGGGCTTTGCCGGCTGACTGCGGCGCAACGGAGCCGCGCGATTGTTGGCGGCGGAGCGCGAAAGGGCGACGCGACGCGACGCGACGCGACGCGCGGCGGGCGGAAGCGCCGCGGGTGGCCCTCGCCCCACTCCAATCCCATCGCCCTCCGTTGCCACAGCGCCGACACCTGGCCTCCGCCTCGGACGGTCCTCGCGGACACTACCCCATTCAATTCAATGATCCCAGTTCAATGATTCCATTGCATTCAACCTTCAATGATCCCAATCCATTCAATTCAATGATCCCATTTCAATGATTCCATTCCATTCAATTCAATGATCCCAGTTCAATGATTCCATTCCATTCAATTCAATGATCCCATTTCAATGATTCCATTCCATTCAATTCAATGACCAATTTCAATGATTCCATTCCATTCAATTCAATGACCAATTTCAATGATTCCATTCCATTCAATTCAATGATCCCATTTCAATGATTCCATTCCATTCCATTCCATTCAATGATCCCATTTCAATGATTCCATTCAATTCAATACAATTCAATTAAATTCAATGGCCAATTTCAATTTCGAGTCAATGACCAACACAAATTTCGCTACGCTCCTTTCCCCATCTGGCGGAGAAAGAAGGAATTACTCGAGCGACGAAAGAGGCGATCTGAATGCAGCTCAGAAGCTCGTTTAGACATGAGGATCCTAAATATCAAGTAAATCGACAACATGGGACAGCCGGTTCTTGGGTCCCCTCCGAAGGAAAGCGTACGAGGGATTTTTTGTGCCCTTAAAAGTCCATAGAGTTTGGATCGGGTCCCCGCTAACTTGGGTTCAACAGCCCGACACGCTAACCGTTATACCATCGAAGCCCGTTCAAGTTGCACGGGCAACCCTGCGAACTCTACGTCAACCTTGATTTTTCGAATCTGCCCATTCAGTTAAAATCTTCGAATTTCGCAATGTGATTTGAGTTTTCGATAAATTGAATTCAGTGATAGTACGAATTTCGCAATAGCTCGAATTCAACAATAGATTGTGCAGATAATAGGATTTAGAATTTAACCGTTCGTCTAATTTCAAACCATTCGTCAAATTGGCTAAAGGTATTGTCTTCACTGTTTTCACTTAATAATTGATCAGTTTACTTTCAAAACCAGCTCATTCCAACACTTACTAGAATAAACATTTTTGCTAGTTTGCTAAGTTTAGAAGTTTCTTTGTAAGTAAGGGAGGCGATATAAATTTGGCGATAACATTTTCTGATCATTGCACACCGCGTGTACATGCTAGAATATTTTTATTTTTCTTGTACAATTTTTGAAATAGAATGAGCTGCTTTTGATAGCTAACTCTATTCACCTTTTAACAAAAATCTACCGTGATCGTGCTTAGAACCTAATATCACCAGTGTACGGAGATACATTTGTTAACACGCAACCATATCTGGAGCCACATTTCTGGCTTCCCGGGCAAGCTAGAACATTTGCGCCCCACCCCCGACTAATATTGAATTTTTGGGATGCTTTTTTGAAATAAAATATACAACTCAAAATTGAAAAAATTATTTTAGGTAATTTAGTAAAAGTAAAAAATATATCTAAAAAACATAATGCACCAACAATTTATTTTTCTGTCTCTATCTCATTTGCTCCAGGTTTGCAATGCCATGTGATTTGGTCGCTTTCTTCGATCGCCTACTCTGAAACTTTCACTAGTTAGCGACTGTGCACGCGGGTTGACTCATATTAAATCCTCCGAAATTATTCTCGTTGCAGATCTATTTCTCACAGCTCCTCTCTGACAGCCACTAGTCATTACGGCATCGGTACGAGATTATTACTTCATACATCTACTGGAGCCTATTGTTGAGAACTTTTACAAATTGTGCGAAACGGGAGTCACGAGTAATCTTACGGATACGTTGTGAATGAGAGTTTCAGCTTGATATCATCACGCTGATATCATCAATACTCATATGAGTTTCTTTGAACTGTTCGGTTAACATGTTTAACTTCAAAAGAACTTCTTTGAACGAAATATAAATTTAAAAAATCTGCATTACGAATTTTATATCAGACTTTCTTGAAGAATAGTCTACCGATATAACATCTAGTTAAATATACAATGCTACTCTTTAATGCAGAACACATTAAATATTTCTTCGACTCGAATAAATTTCCAGAGGCACTGAATAATTATACTCATTTACCTCTTGACAATGTAGTTCCACCGACTCATTTCAACTTCTTGATCGTCGTAAATACGCTTACAACACCGCCCATTTAATTTCGAAGCCAAAATATCTGGCGCGAGGGCAGTGACGAGGTGCGAAAGCGTCGGCACGCGGCATTCGCGTATGCTCGAGGCGACGGCTCGACGGCGGCGGGGCAGTGGGCAAAAATGTCGAGGTCTCCAAAGAGAAGACAACGAGGCGCAGGAAGCCCCGCCTGATCTATCGCGGGCCGGGCGCTTTGAAGAGCGGCGCGACGCGATGCGCGCGCAGATAACTCCGCCGGTGGACTTGGAGTGGCCGCGCGCCAGCCGGCACAAGATGGCGGAACGGAGCGGCGGAGGCGGTGGCGGCGGCCGCCGCGAGAGCGCGGGGAAAGGAAGAAGTTGGAACACATGAACAATAATGCCATTTCATTCGTACGGTCCGAGCACAAGAGACATGACATGCTTCAAACATCAACATTTTTTAATTCAGTGAAAATATGTCTAGAAGAAATCCATTTTTCCTAGAAAAGAATTCATAAAGATGATTCACAAACTAAAAACAATAATTTAACTCGAAGAAAAAGGGATATGTCGTGATTAAAAAATTGTCATGTTAATTCAGTTAGAATATAAAGGAAAAAAAAATTTAAAAATTAAAGGAAGTTCGTAATATACAAACTATTACACAATTTAACACGCACATTCTTGCCAAGAAAACTGACATATCTAAGAAATAGGAATTTTTAGTTATGTGAACAATATGTTAGAAAATAGTAAATTGTCATTGGTAAAAATCCCTTGAAGGTAGTTCATATGACAGATAAGACAAAACACTGTGTGTTTGGCAGCGAAGTAAACGTTCTCATTCATGTTTCATTCTCCTTCAATATTGCAAGTTTTGAGATGAGTCGTCTTCGTGAGCTTCAGGAATCAAATTAAATAAGAATATTTCCTTTTTTTGTTATTTCTGAAAATGTGCTTAGTTTCAGATTCATTAAATCGAGTGTAGGTTTTAACAAATGGAGTAACAGAACTAGAATTTCGTAATGAACTAGAACTAGAATTTTCCCGAGGTAGTCTTCAAAAAGAAAAGATCAACTTAAAAAAAAAAATTTCTGAGACATCATGAACACGTTCCCATTCGCACAAAATGAAAGCGCAGTTCTGAAACGCCGATCTTCTGTTTTTACTTCTAATATTTAAATTTGTTTACTTATTAATAACAGGAAGTTTGTGTTTTACAAAAGTACTCGTATTGCTGTTAGGATTCTGCTTCGCGTGAGAATTTCCGGTTAATGCATTTATTTATGGATCTTTTTCCAGAATTTTTGTATGTAGGGTAGGAAATTGGCGAAATATTGGACAAGAACGATATAAGAGTATTTAGACGTTGTGTACTACATTGTTTGGATTCCTAAATATTCATGTAATTGGGAATTGTTCACAAATTAGGGGACATTAGCAATTTTTGTACCTTATTTTAGAACGTTTAGGGAAGTTTAATATTAATTAAAGAATCTCTTCCCTTCAAATCAGCGACTGTCCCGCAGAAGCGAAGATGAATGTTACCGTTGAGAACATGCACCACAGCTCAGATTTTCAAGTAATGGGGAGTTTGAGTATGCCCTATCTATCATTCGCAAAAAGACTTCAACTGGCACTTGCCAACAAGAAGTTTTTTTCGAAAACATAGTTAACTTTTTATTCACATACAATCAAATGACGACCTAAGACTGTTTTGCTGCACCCCAAACAAACATCAAGTACTATATAATGCATTGAATTTTAAAGTTAGTTGAGAGTAGTTGAGTAATAGTTGATGTTGCCAGAAAACTATTTTCCTACATTAAAATTCCAACGAGTCGGTTACATGGGTTTAGCATTGGTTTCCGATGTTGTCTAATTTCTTTTGCATTTTAATTACACTATTTGAACACAAATAAATGATTTTTTTTAACTCTGAGATATCTTCAATTATATTTTTACAGCTCTAACTTACAGAACAAATGTATACGATTACACAATGAATGTAAAAAAAAGATGTGCTATTGTCAGTATATATTGGTAAAAGTAAATGGCACTTCCATAAACAAAAGACTGTCACTCTTTTTACAAGATTGGAATCTGGACGGCGTCGTCGTACCGTTCACGATTTTTACAAGACGGACATCAGGGCAAACGGAATATTTACGTTATAATTATCTATATGTTTAAAATCTATAATAAAAATTAACATCGTTCTTGATTTCAACTTTACATTTAATTTCGTAAAAAATAATTTTAAAAAAATAAAATAAAAATTGAAACAGCATGTTTAAATAAGTACAGTATGTGTATACTACTTTTAGAGAGTGACAATGCGTGTCGAACCCATTTTTTGCTTTCTTTTTGGCTTGTGCAGGGTTTGGGCGAGAGAGGGTTTTTGTTTCAAAACAAATTCTCTTTTTTCAGATAAGAGTCACCCTCGAACACGCCTGGGCACAGAAGCAGCAGTTGCAGGCGCTGGGCGTGTTGCTGCGGTCGGTTGCTTCGCTTGTCCGCGTTGCAACACATACACACAAGCAGTTGTTGGCGGCAAATTGCCGCGTTCTTGGAGTGCCTAGACAAGCGAAGATAAAACTGTCGAGCCTTCTTGTTCCCGAGACATCACGTTCGAGGAAGTCGTACATTACGTTCCAGAAGGGTTCAACCCGAATAGGATTTTCTTACACTAATTTTCTTTCGGTTCGGTTCGGTACATTTGTTGATTCAGTTTTACTAAAGATAAGTGTGAGTAACTTGTATAAAATTAGGACAAGTTTTGTTGTTCAAAATGATTGATTAATGAGTGATTCCTGGCGCGTCAACTATTAAGGTCATTAGTCCCGAAAGCATATTACAAGTTTTTATTGTGGGAGAGGGCGGTGATCTTCCCCCGCTAGATGACGAGAATCTGCGACGCCCTACGTCAGCTTGCGGGGATATTTCTCAACCAGGTATCTCCCACCATCGGGGCACCGACGCTGAGACAAACTCTATCCCTGAATTTATTTAACGTGGCATCTCAAGGTCACGCGCGAAAGAGGGAGAGGGAAGACAGACTCCAATAGGGAGCCGTAAAAGTCGGAGTTGTTGTGACGTTGCAGCTCCCCATTGGAGATTCTCGAGAGGTATAAAAAAAGTAAAACCTCTCCAGAGATCTTCCAACAAGTGTGGTAGTTTAGGGGTGCATGTGAGTGAAAGTGTGTTTAAGTAAGAGTCAAGGAAAGGTAAGGTAAAATATTTACAAATTTAATATCTACAACGAAACAAACATAACCACTAGTAACAACCGATTACACAAAATTCACAAACTAAAATATGCAAAAAACACATGGCCTACAATCAGAACAAAGTTACGGAAACACAACAACAGCGGCAACTAGTCAAAGCCACCTAAAGTGCAGGTGATGCTATTGGCGTTGGGTCAGTGTACTCGGTTTCAATATGGTGGACACAGCATAAATTTGGCGCGCGGAGTGCAGAGAAGTTTCCATTCTGTACACTCTCAGGCGCACATGGGCGTCTGGCCTGCGGCGCACAAATAACGAAGAGCGACGGCAGGCAGGCGACATAATTGTGAACAACGCGCGACTTGTCTCCGCGCAGGCGCGCGGGGGCGAGAAACGGGGCGTTCGGCCTCCCCCGCAGCGCCTCTGAATCCGAGAAGTGCATCCTGCGTTTTTCCCGCGCGGCGTCTCCGCTGGCGCCCGCCGTTATTAGTCGCACATGCGCGCCACCGACGGCTTTTTTTCGGCGAGGGCGGTGAGGCAGGGCGGGGGTGGAACTGGGCGGAGGGAGAGCGGAGCGGAATTAGATGGTAGCTCTTAATGCTTCAAATGCGAGCAGTGCCTCACTTTGACTTACGTGCGCCCCAGACTGTCAATTGTTTTAGCGCCCTTTTAATTTTCTTTTTGGTAAACATTTGAGCTATTTATAATATTTGTATTAAAAAACTGTTGGACCATATTTGTAACCGACGCAAATATTATGTATACATAAATAATTGAATATACGAATACGTATAAATAATTCTCACCACGATTTTTCGATTTAATAAAATTACGATATTTTTGCATTCATTTTATCTGTATGTATCAATGGATATATATTTTTATTAATTAACACTTTCTTTTGTTACAAATATGGAAAGAAATATTTCTATACGAACATTCAAAAGTTCGCCTTATGAAATTTTGTATCTGCTGTAATTCGCCCGCCCCCAAAAATTGTGCAGCACAGGCTGCTGCTTATTCAGACTGTTCGGTAATATGGCACTGAATCCGAGCCCTCGAATACAGGTTTACAAGACTTTTTCAGTAAGTGGATGAGTACTCAGTGTTTTGGGCGCGACAAATATTATGCTTATTCGTCCCGTTAGTGTAGTGAATGTCTTTTATCTCGGCAGGTGGTGACGTTCCTCCCCAGCTGGACGGTGGGATGCTACACTGATCTCCACTTTGGCTCCCAAATTACGGGAATAACTCCCCGCAGGTTTATCTCTCAGCCCTTGCTCATCCCTTGCTCCAGCCGGGATAAGCTCTAAACTCCGACTGGTCTCCCGGCATGTGCTATAGAGTAGTGCATGTAAGTGTATGTGTAAGGGGAGAGTATAGCACAAGGAAGTGGAAGGAAAGATCGCGCGCGATTTGTGGCCCATTTGTTAGGGTGCTGCTCCGATATTCGTCTGGGATTGATCGGAGAAATGATGGATGACTACTGATGAGAGCAGCCGGACGCTACAATTCTCTTCCTGACAGCGAATTCGACCTATCTATGCAGCCAGAGTCGGAAATCGGCCAACATCGGCACTCGAACATTAGGACCATCAAGACCTTGTTGCATCTCGTCCTCCTAATAGTATACCGCATCCATTTCATGTAATTCTTCAGACTTTTAACTTAAGTCTGGCTTCTCCTTTAATTAAAAATCAAGTTCATATCTATGGAGAACCGATTCCTTAATTACCTTTCTTCGAGTGCCAACACAGCTTCTACAACTTTTATGGATTAATTTCGTAGATATTCTTTTACTATTTTTACTAGAGTTTCTTCACGTTCTTTTTGATAAGAAAATTTTGACATTTCATTCTTCTCCATTATCAATAACTGTCCTAGCCATTATCCTAAGAGTTTATATCTGTAATCACATTTATTACTATTCTTCGCATTTGTGATATGCCGTTGATCACAAGACACACAAAAGACACATTAACACAAAAGACAGGCACTACTCATCTGCACACCCTCATTCCAGACGGCGAAAAAAAAAAAGTTTATAATGGGTACCCTGCCTTCAAGAGTGAATGGACAAAGCAAATATCTACGTGATTCATTATTCTTTACGATCTATTTAGGTTTCAAGAAACGCAAGACATTGGCAAATGATTACACAATACGTTTGGTAAATATTGAGAAGTAATTAGTACACTCACAAATAAAGAACTATATTTACTAATTATCGCACTTCAGTCAAGTTTTCTTCTTTTAATATTATTCTGAAGTACAGAAACGTGAATTGAAAAGTATATCTTCAATTTTTTTAATTTAAATTAATAGGAGGACACGAAACAGAAACATTTATAAGATGATTAAAATAATTATGAATGAATATTATTAAATCTCAGAATACTTTGGATACTATCATCACCGAAGAATAGCGGAGCAGTAGAGAATGTACGGCAGGAATATTTGCGAGATATTTCAGTATCCATTTCAGTTGAACCCCTTATTCAATAAGCACAGTTTATTGGTATATTAAAAAAAAATATAATTTCCTTTAATTTTAAAAAAGTCTTCTCCCTTATCTGACATCAAATTAAGAGATACTTTTTAAATTTTTTTATTGTAATTTATCTTAGATAAAATGAAAACTTAAAACAAATTTAATCGAATCTAGTATTTTAGCAGTTATTATTTACAAACTAATACATGCATTTTAAATTTCATCATAGCAAAATTGACTTCCTCATGTGGTAACGATTATTTTGCAGGAAGTGACATTCTACGCAAATTTTCTGCCTAACTTTCTTTTGAAATTGGACCTATGTTCTATTTAGTTGTAGCTACATGTTTTAATGTCATGTATTGGCTATGTAAAGAATTAATTCCACGTCACCATTAGGAGAAGTTGTTTCAGGAAATTCATGAGTAGCAGGGATGAAACCGAGTCTTCAGGAAACTCACCTATAACAAAAAGAAATTTATTACAAATGAAATTGGATCTAAAATAGGTTTATTTCAATTCACATTGAAAAAAATTCCTGAGAAATTAAAAGAATTTTAATAAAAATACCAAAATGTGAAACGTTTGACAACAAACATATTACTTGATCATGATTTCACATTATTGTACGTATAACAAATGCATTTGTATCATTTAAAAAAAAATACTTTGCTTCCGCCTTCTGAAGTTGCATAATCTGACTTGATATGAAAATCAATCTAGAGAGTAAACTGAATCTCTTACAAATTGTACAGAAAATGCTTTCCCTTTTGAGTAATATACACTTATAATACACTAGCAAAACCTGGCACACGTTGTCCTGCTCTCTCCTCCTTTTTTCTACTTACACTTTTCCATTTCCACCTCCACCTTTTTTTTCCTTTTTTCCCTCTTTCTCTTTCCCCTTCACTCTTCCCCCTTCTTTCTCTTTTCCCTACTCTCTCTTTCCTCTTCTTTATTTTTTCCCTTTCTCTCTTTTCCCTCTCTCGTTCTACCATGTCTCGTTTCCTCCACTATCTCTTTTTGTTTCTCTTTTTTCTCTAATTTTTCTCTTTTCCTCTCTCTTCCTTTTTCTCCTTTCTCTTTCCCCTCTCTTTTTCCCCTATCTTTTCCGTCTTTTTAATGTATCTTTCCCCTTCTCTTTTCTCTCACTTTTTCCATCCCTCTTTTTCTCTCTTTCCCTCCCCTTCTTCCTCCCTTTCCCTCTCTTCTCTCTTCATCTTGCATTTCTTATTCCTCCTGGCCTCCTCGGCCTCGCCCCCCTTCACACGGCAACGCCCAGCAATAATGAAGCTGGGTTCCCATGATTGGGAATTGCATTTAACTGAAACGCCATCTTGCGCTGCAGCGCCTTCTAGTGGAGTTACAAAAAGTGAACAGCATAATAACCTCCATGAAAACACATAGATGTGCCAACTTGCACATCGGTCACACGGCCGGAGGTCGGTCACACGGCCATCCCCCTATGCTTACTCTGCGATTCTACCGCACCGCTGCTGGTCTCTGGCGGAATATATCAGGAACCCGTCTCTTAGCGACAGGAGAAAAATAACGACCGTGGTGCATCTACCAGCATATTATTTAAATTATTTATTTTCCACATTTGTGTTGTATTAATCTTTACCAAACTTTGCAAGGACACTACGTCAAATCCTGGAGAAGAGTCTGTAAATATTTCGTATCAGTTCATACTCTAATTTTTGTGGAATCGATGTCGATTACATGTCATTGAATTCACTTTTATTAGTATAGATGTCTCAGCAGGCCAAACAAATAGATAATATAAAGGAAATTTCGCGTAGACCTTACGCAGACAAGCAATATTTAAGTTTCCTAGAATTATGAGTTAGATCAGCTGAAAGAGACACGTACGGGTAATAAAGCATCACGCGAGAAGCGTACTAACAATTAATAATCGTATAAGATCTTGCATGCTTCTGCATTTAGTGGCTTAGACAGTGCAAGATGTTGCTTCGTTCCTGCTCCCATTTATGGCCGCAGCTCTCCCGAATAACATCTTCAAGAACCGTACCGCAAACTTTAGCACAATATTAACTGTGACTGCCCCCTCATTCCTCTTCTACACGATAGCTGGAAGGGTTATGGGCCGGTAGATTCCACCACAGCTCCCCTGATTTCCTCCGACCAACCCCTGCAGCCGCCTACATCCCCCTCCCATCCTTTCCTTTCCCTTTCCACCCCGTCCGCTCCCAGCCGCCCCCTCGCTAGCAACTAACGATCTTGTTCGTTTTGTGATGTAAACAAGTTAAATTTCCGTCCGGGGCTGAAACCGGAGCGCTGTTCTCCGTCGCCGCCGGGCGATTTGTCTTGCGGCTGCCTGCCGCCAGGGGCGCGCGGGGGCGGCAAAAAGACGGGCGACGCGACGTCCTGTTCCGCCCCTCCTCCTTCCCCCTCCCCCACCACCACCGCCGAGATTAAAGAACCCGGAGGGTGGTGGGGGCGCAAATTGGGCGACGGGACTGAGGTGTCGACGCAGCGGAGGTTATTTCGAGGGCTGCTGCTGCCACCGCCGACGCACAGTGATGCCACGCCTCAAAAAAATGAGTCGAAATGGGAAAACAAATTCCTATTTAGGGATTTTCATGTCAACGGTTGTTGTTTGCCCTAGTAATTGTGGAGTCATCATTCGCGGGGATAAAGAACATATTTAAGAACACCGTCTTCAGAGCTGCGTTCAAAAGTGAGACACGTGAGCAGCGTTATATTGTGGCAATGAGGGTAAACAAAAGAACAGATAACCAATTATAATCCTCGCTTTCTGCGTTAGAGATTATATCCGTAGGAAATGGATTATTCTTGTGATGGTATGTATAAAGTAAAAAGTGAGAAAATCATCTTTCAAAATCAATTTTAAACTAGCTACACCTCGATGTAAGCGCATTGCAAGTTTCTATAAGAAATTTTTAATGCCATTTAATAACTTTTTTTGAATATTATACATAATAGCCACTTTTTATAAATAACAACAATAAAAAAATATTGTATTTATTCTTAGTCAATACCTCGTAAATGATCGAGTTGAGAATAAATTTGCGTTTGGTATCACGAGTTCCAAGGTTTCTCCGCCATTTCAGATCGCACGCACCTGATGCTTCCTTGCAAAGATTTTTTAATTTATGCTGGGTTACGAATTTTATTTATTTTTATTTAGTATTTTTTATTAATTTTATGTATTTTATTGATTTATAATTATGATATATTAAATAACTCTTGTTTCTCTAGAAAATAAGTAAAAACTATATTTGTGAACGTGTCTTGAGCTTCTGGGGGAGATCGAAACTCCATAAGTCCCCTCACTCTCCTGTGCTACACACATTATTTCATTTTTCATTTCCATTGCCAAATTCGTTTGGCCCTTTTGTTTTCAAAATTTTTGAGTTCATAGTCTTAATCAGCGAACCCCAAAACCTTTATTCGACAAAGAACTTTTCAATCAAAGATGTCTTTAACGTTTTGACCAGCTTTTCGAAATCCGGAATCACTGTGCGTTGCCGCCTTCGGGACCGCCAGAGCCGCCGCCTCGTCCTCTGCTGCTGCTCTCGCGACGTCTTCCGCCATTAGAGCGACACGCGCGCGAACACATGCAGTTGTCGCCGGAGTGGGGGCGGCAATGTCCGGGCAGGCGGCGACGGGCAGAAACAGTTTTTCTGCCAGCTCTATCCCTCTCGCATTCAATTGCACGAGGACCCTTCTCAATCTTTTACCCACCCATCGTCATGTGTTCTCTGATGGGGAGGCATAATAGAGAGAATGAGAAGAGTAACATAGGAGTGATGGAACTCGTCGACAGTACCAAATACATTGCATGCTTTTATAACCTCTTTTATTATTGAAATAAATACGACAATCGTGGAGATTGACACGTATTTAAGGTCACAAAACTGATTGATGGGTACAAAATAAATTATCACAGTACGACGAACATCATTTTTTGTGTGAAACGAATGAATTCTAGTAACAGGCTTGTATCCACGAAGGAAACATTTTGCCAGAAAAGAAAATCAATTCTGCATTAAATATTAAGTGTTGACCCTCATCCACCAACCACACCTGTAGCTTTACATTCTGTCAATAAATATGAATAGCAATAAGAAACAGTATTCAAAAACATTGCTCACTGTTATTGAATACACTGTAGGTAATGTAGAACTTTTATAGGCCATGGAATGGTGCGAGTAGTACGGGGAAGTATTGAGAGGAGGAGAGAACTCTATGAGTAGAAATGTGGCGAAAGAAGAGGAGCTGGAACTAGAGGTGGAAGGACTGGCCCATTGCGTGGCGGAACAGAATTGGAAGGTAAGAAAATGCAAACAATAAGGAGTTTGTAGGAGAAATACTGAAGATAGTGGGTATTGGTGAGGATGTGAGGGCAAGAGTAACGTTGTGATGGAAAAGGGAATTGAATTTATTTATTGACGGAACTGAGGCAGTTGGAAGGAACCGATATAAGAGGAAAAGAAGAGTGGAATTTGAGAGAGAAAACAAAGAGAAGATGGTGAAGAGGACCAGACGACTACTCAGGAACAGAGAAGACTGGGTTCTAAAGAAAAATAGATATTCGTGTGAATCACTAGAAAATCATTAAAACATTAGGACTCTATAAATATCAAAACAGAGTGGTGCAGTAGCGACTTTTGAGCTACTGCGGACTGTTGAAAGTAAAATGAATATGAAGGTTGGCGGTATTTATCAAATGGAGATGAAATATTGAGGGGTGTGAGTTGCAGAAGCATCACATGGCTCGGGAATTTGGTTTTTTTTTAGATTCTCTTTCACAGCAAATGCTGATTTAAAAAAGTGTATTTTTTCTTAAAATTGCTTTTGGAAATGGAATCTATCTCATATTTGAAAGCAATCATTGGTGACGTTATTTTGTGATACAAAATTAATCATGTTCTCATACGTATAAAATGTAAACTTCCCTCAAAAAATTAGTTGTACTTAGAGATATGTTTGAAGCAACAGATACATTTTTATCGGAATAATATGAAAACAAAATACGAAAATGATATACAAAACGTCCCAAACTAACTGATTGATGAATAAATAATGAGGGCACTAAAGGCGAAAAACTTTTGTGGAAATAATTAACGAATTTCAGATGCATAAAGTAAGCTAAAATATTAAGTGGAATATCAGAGTCTGAACTTTCGCCATCGCATTTCCGAACTGTAAGAGGTTGTAGCATAAAAGAAGTCTTGGCGTTGAACAGCACCCTCCTCTTGTTTTCTCAGTCTTTTGGCGGTTGTATTCTCATATACCTCGTCCTTTCAATTTGAGCGTGTTTACCAACAAAGAGCCCGCGGTCGTAAGACGAATCGTAAACGTGAATGCGCGGCGCGGTTATTTTTGCATCTGGTTGCGCGTCGGGGGGCGGGGCGGGGCGGGGGAGGGGCGCAGAGCGAGTGGAGGCTCGTTGCAAAGTGAGCGGGGAGGTCGCGTTTGAGAGCGCCCGGCCCGGAATAACCGTGTCTTTGCTCTTTGGAACCCACCGCACGCTCTACGAACAGACCTCACTGCTTTGGGGAGAATACTCGCTGGAGCGAGAGCCAGGGGACTACTTTGAAGGGAGAAGACCCTTTACTTAATGGCATTGAACATTTTAGATTTGAAAGTGGCAGAGAAAATGAAAAATTTTGCATAAAAAGACAAATGATTGATTATTTAGCTGCCAGAAGTTGCTCGAAACCGGTCAATAGGCATAGAAAAGAAGACAGATATTTCAAACGTTTTTGTGAAACTATTCGGAGAATACTAGATGAAAAAAAGAATCAGAATGGTTGAAAAATGTATTAAAACCTGGAGAAATGGACATTGAAAATAAACAAAATATATCATTTGAAAATTGTCATTGTTTACACCATGAGACTTGCCTGAATATATAAAATACTTGTCAGAGTGATGTGGGGGAATGAATAAAATGTTACGTATATTTTCTTTGTTATGTAAGTATTTCTACACAATTATTTAATTTAATTCTTTTAAGGGTCGCCAATCCAATTTTTTCATATCAAACGCACATTTTTCTGGGACACATAACAAATAGACTTATGTCCATTAAAATATTGCAATTTTATAGAACATATCTGTTGACATTTAGTGGATCTAATACTAAAGAAACATTTCACAATACTAAGAGTCTGTAAAATTACTTTATTCATTAATTCCACAGCGTTAATTTACAAAGTGTTCCTTAATTTACTGAAAAAATAAAAACGTAGGCATATGACTTTTTTTTCTGAACCTTGACAATGATTACAACAGAAAAAAAACTATAATTATAGAAATTTTACTTAACAACATATTCATTTTTATGTCATTGCTTCAGAAGGGAATCAGGACATTCACCAAAAAAAAAAAAAAAAAATTTTTTTTTGGGAACCTTTTTCTTTCTCCTTCTACACACATGCGCCGTTCTCAAAAGAGAACCCTTCTTTCGGGAATTATTTTTCAAAGGCAACCGCCACGTTTTCCAGGGAAACAAAATGAATGTTGAGCGTCGGTTTCGCTGTCAACTTCCGGGGAGGGGGCGGGTCGTCCGTCATCCCAGCGGCGGGGCCTCACCGGCGCTGCGAGGGCGGAGGAGGTTTCAGCCTCATTTGTCCCCGAAGCGCCCTCGGCGGCCCTGCCTTCGCACTGCCCTCGCTGCGGTGCGCCGCGGTGGGGTGGGCGGAAGGCGAGCCGTGGAACGGACGCGAAATACGCGTTTGAAATATGGATTTCATTAATGGATTGATGTTTCCGGTCACGTGGACTACTACTGGCATTAGTCCAGTTAGTGTAGTGAATGTTTGGTCGCGAGAGGTGGCGGTGTTCCTCCCCCGCTGGGTAGTGAGGTCAGGTGCCGAACTACACGTCCGCTCGTGGGAGATTTCCTTCGCTGGGTCTCTCCCTCTAGCGGCGCATCGCCCCAACCGGGGCGAGCTCTAAGTCCCCATCTGATCTCCCGACACGTCGTCGAGTAGTGCATGGAAGTATAAGTAAGGGGAGAGGATAGAACCAGGAAGAAGAACAGATCGCGAGCAGTCTGTGGCCATTTTGTTAGCGTATTGCTCCGGCATTAGCCTGATGTTAATCTGAGAAACCACGAAAAAATACCGATCAGAGCTGCCGGCAGCTAGAACTCTCCTCCAGACAGCAGCTGAATTCCATATAACTGTGTGGGTAGCGTCGATAACCCGCCATTGCGGGGACTCGAACTCTGGGACGTCCCGGTTAGAGTTGCTGCAGAGGCAACGATAATGAAGGATCGGAGGTACCTCATCCGGCATTTCAAATAGTTCAAAATATGTTTCAATATTAATAATTTTATTATTTTAATTAATGTGATAAAAATATTTCTTGTATAATGGATGTAGAAGGAAAAGAAGTAGGAAGAAGAAGAATATGGAGTTTTATTAGAGCGAATGGCAAGAGATAAGGGTTTGTTGGAACAGAAACGTTGTAGTAAAATATTAGTTTCTAAGTATAATAATGTCTGTAAGAAGATTATAGTTTGGAGCACCGAAGGGATCTACACAATAATCTGAGATTGGAAAAAGGAATTTAATTGCTAGGTTCGACTAGGGACCAATTTAAAGAGAATTGATATTGGATGAAATTGGAGGAAAGATAATGTAGGTTATGTGAGAGTGAAAAAGGGTATTGAACTCAGGTGATGGACAGAGGCAGCAGAGAGGAGAGAGAGTCGAGTTGGGGAAACTAAGAATAAAAATGATCTTAGGAAAAGGTGGAGAAGAAATAGAATTAATGAAAAAGACCAAGAAAACAGGAAAAAGGGGGCCATAAGAAAATAGTTTACGGATAACGTAGAGGTAACGTACGAGTAACGTATTGGTATGATGTCTCTTATAGAGGGACGATAAAGTTTTCCAGATTACGGAAATATTATCTATCGTCCTGGAACCGAAGTAATATATTATTTTCTTTTCAAGTCCTTAGTATGTGTCGAATGTGTCGTAAATGTCATACATAGCACTATCCTAACCACCTCCAATCACCTCATATTGTCGTAGTATTTACTTCCCAATATCTGGAAGACGATCGCGCAGGTATTATTGTTTTGTGGTTCCTTCACAGTTTCGAGTAATAGATTAAGAACGTCAGTCCGTGTCAATAGCTTAGCTTATTAGTAAAGGACAATACATCTACAAAGTCTATTTCCCTTTTTCGCAGCACGTTCAAATTAATGATTTCCACTAGTTTCGGAGTTATCCAAACGATTCGCGTAGGATAGCAGCAGTTTCAAACCTCACGAATTTCAGTAGAGTTTTCTTTATTTATTTCCCGAATTAAACAGATTCACACGGTAATTTAGCATAAACATACGAATGATACAAATAACAAATAATACGTGTGCATTTCAATGGCATATTATGTTCTACTAGATTCCAAACCTGGAAGAATCACTCTCGTTTCCAGGATGGCGCCGTAATTTCGTCGCGGCCAAAAATGTCCCTCTTGCCGTTTGCGTGACCGCGTCCGGCGTCCGCGAACCTTATGCGGGGACACGTGGGCGGAGCGGGGCGGGGCGGGGGGCGGGGCGAGGCGGGCGGCGCGGCCTGTGAGGGCGGGCGCGCGGCGGGCGAAGCGGCGGCCGGGGCGAGGACGCGAGGATCAAACGGCAGCCGCCCCGGCCGATCCAATTTCGGCGTTTTTGCCCCCGCAGCTCCTCCATTGGGGCTCGCGGCCGGGCCATTACTTTAAAAGATGGTGAGAAAGATGATGAATGGCAGACGAAATGATAATGATTGAAATAAAGGCGCCGCTCGGCGTGGGTGGAGATGGACTTCTTTCCTAATTGGGGATGGTGGATGTGTGTGTCTGAGTGGGACACAAGGATGATGTTATCTTGGAATATCGTGGTTTTCCTTCAGTATTTTACGAAATGTCTGAAAATCACAAAAAAATAAGTGGTGGCTTTTTAATAGAAAATAATTTTTATCACACAATCTGAAACTTTTTCTTCCAGTGTTGTTTCCTTTTAATGCTGACAGATGGGTTGAGCATGTATAAAACAGTTTTCAATGTTATTATATGATCTGAATATCTTTAGATATTTGAATAATTTAATAAATAAACGCTTACAAAAAAGACAAAAAAACACGAGAACTCTTGAAGTCCGTCTTGATGAAGAAAACTAACAATTCGTTTGTGGTTCATACAAATTTTGTTAAATAACGCCATGGTATTTCTGAAGTATCGTTAGTGAACTGTATTCTGGGAGATTTACAGAACATTTAATTTCGTTTGTTTATCCTAAAAATGATATTTGTGAAACAAAATAAATAGTTATCGTACGCTTTTCATCTACTATAGTCATAAAATACTTTACAGGTTCCCGTTCTCAATAGAGAAAACGGTGTTAACGGTTGCTAATTTTTAAGAAACTTCAAGCATTTTTGCCGAGAGGAAGCGAATAATGACAGGTAATTACTGAGAGGAACGGAGAAATTGCTAAGTGGCTTTTATACTTTCATTGATTGTTTTAATTACTGAACCACGAGAGCTCTAATAACTACGAATTCTCTTCAGAAATCCTGCGTTGATTTAAAAAACGGGAAGTACTTAAAAATAGTCGGATGAGTATTCTCTTAATACACTTCAGACAGCGAAGAGTCGTCACAGTATGAAACAATCGTTCTCTTGCAGAAAATATGCGCACTTAATTCCTATTGAATGACTGCTCGCATTTTGCGAAAATTCAAATGACCGTATCTCTCCCCTCCCAAACCAAATGTCCATAAAGCACTCGCATCTTCTAAATCGTTATGAGACAGCTTAAGCCCTGAGTTTACAAAACATGCCACCCACGTGATAATCCTCTCCCCCGAGGCCTGGCCGCGTTGCCTTCTCTCCCCGGCCCTCCCACCTCCCGCTCCGCAGCGGAAGTTCAAAAGGCAGACGCGGCGGCGGCGGCGGCGGCTCCACTACTCGACAAGCGCGCTACGCGGCGGCGGCGGCGGCGGTTCGACGCCGCCTCCCCTCCTCCTCCTCTGCTCTCTCCACCGCCACCACCTCGTGATTACACTGCCTCCGTCACTGCCACTTCCACCATCGTCTCAGCCGCCACCACTGCGTTTGATTTCGTCACCTCCTTCCCCCCTGTCCCCACCCTCCATCCCTTTCCTCTTCGCCCGCTTCGCCCTCCTCCGCCCGCGCCTCCGTCGCCACCCCTTCCCGCCCGGGCCGTCGTCTGCCGCCTTCGCCTCCTTGCTCTAGGCCAAATCTTTCATCCTTCCCACCCATTCGTCTTCCCATCCCCCCTCCCATCCCTTCTTCCCCTCCCCCCCTTCCGTCTCCTCCTCCACCGCCTTCTTCCTCTGTACCCCCTCCTCCGCCCCCCTTGTCTCAGTCACCTCCTCCGTCACCTTCCTCTGCTCCGCCGCCGCCGCCGCCGCCGCCGCCCCGGGGCCAGAAATACGCAGGGCGCGCCTCTCGCGCGCGCCGCCGCCGCCGAGCAGGCTCGGGGTTTTAATTAGGGCGGCGGCCAGTAAATCTCGCAATTTGTTGGGCGGCGCGATGCGGACGGCGCGCCGCTTTAGCGCGTTCAGGCCGCGGCGGCCGGGGCGGGGCGCACGCATTCGTTATCGCCCGCCCCGCCCCCCGCCCCCCGCGCCCCGCGCCCCACGCCCCGCACCCCGCGCCCCGCACCCGCGCCCCGCGCCCCGCGCCCCGCGCCCCGCGCCCGCGCCCCGCGCCCCGCGCCCCGCGCCCCGCGCCCCGCGCCCCGCGCCCGCGCCCCGCACGCCCGCGCCCCGCGCCCCGCGCCCGCCCCCAGCCGCCCGCGGCGCCCGCGCACCCGCCCCCGCACCGCGTACCGCATACTCCCTATCATTACTCAAATATTAAACATCACTTTCACTATAAAAAAGAAGAAGCTGGTGGTGCTAAAACACCATGTACTTTCAGGCCTTTAGTAATGGTTACTAATACTATTTATACTTTCTCTCCGAATTAACACATCTGTCATTATTTTTTGTGAAGCTTTTTACAAATCGTAGAACATTTGGTGCGCAAATACTTTTAAACAAATATCAACACATTAAAACTTTTTTTTCAAACAGCTAAATCATGTCCCAACAAGGAGATGCAATTCACAGAAATTCAGCTGTCGAGTCGCGACGCGGAATGCCATCGTTCCAATCTGATATTACATGAAGGCTAAACTTTCAGGTAGGTTTTTCAAATTGATCTCATAGTTTCGAGATCAAATTTTAAAAAAACCAGGGGCTTACAGCGCGATGGCGACGTGTTGCCTGAATCCAACGCCGTAGAATTAATCCAAATCGGATGAAAAGATGCGTCGTTAAGACAAATTTGGAGAAAATACTGTCCCTTCCCCATGCCGTGTCGCCGCCACCAGCGTCGGCGCGCTACCTCCTCAGGACGGCACCAACGGGCCCGGATGCAGCGGTAGGAGGTCGCCAGCGAGCCAGCCAAGCTGGCGTTTCTCTTGTGGTCCGACTGAGATTCACCAGATAATGCCCTCGCTATTTTCCGCATCTCAATATTAGTTTTACATTCTCGTATACGTAGTAAAGAAGAAGTTCTGTAATCTGCGGAAAATCGATTTCGAAATTTCAACGGAAATGCATATTTTGGGGCCCCCTGATTTCGTAAATGTGATTTTTTTTTTTAGACGCTCGTCTGGTGTCTCTCCATCTATGAACAGAGTGCCAATTGTAATTTTGTTGACATTTCTCTCACATCTGTAATATTTACATTATCAATGACGTGTATACATTATTGCATTTGTGAGTACTCGTGCTTTAAAAGTTTCTCGAAAACTCAAGAGTATTCTGTGAAAATGAGCTTGAAGTTTCGCATTTTCAGAAACGATCAAATGCCACTTTTTCAAATTCTTTCAACGAAAATGTCTGTATATGATGTTTTACTCTTCTATAATATTCTTAAAGTCATGTTTCAGTTCTATCATTAGGGGATCGAAAAAATGAGAAAATGTGAAAATAATGTTCTTCGGCAGTGCAGGGGAATGGGAGACAATGGAGGCAATGGCAGCTGGGAAGAGGATGGGGCAAAACCGGAAAGATCCAGACCAAAGAAATTAGGAAACAAACTAGTTCGAGAATGTCTATGCAATTCTATAGAATAACTTTTTTTTTTCAGTTTTTTTTTTTTCACAAATCACACTACTGGTGCTATAACTGGAGCAGACGTTCTTGTATCCTCTGTAACCGAAGTGTAATACTGAATTTATCTTGAAAATAGTATATGTCCGATTTTACCCCAGTCACCCTTCGAACAACTGAACTGACGTGACTTGGTGGCTCAAGAACGAGCAGTAGCAACGAAAGTGCAGATGGAGCGGGACGTATAAAGTGAAAAATGGCAACGAGAAATCGAGGCAATACATATTAGTAAACTTGTTAAAGGCATTCACTAAGTTGACTATTTGCGAACCACAGTCTCAGTGCCGAATCGGATTTGGAAGTTATGTCCGGGATACTAAACGTCTTCTTAGCCTACTTCTATGTGAATGTACGCCCATCTACGCGCCACAAGTACGAAGAGCCTCTGCAATCTTGTGAAAGAGTAAAATATTTTAATTGGTAAATTGTGATTTATTTTTTTTTTTTAATTTTGCCACAGAAAAAATTTCAAATTAATTTTACTACACTTATTTAAGATAATATGTTAGGAATTATGATATACACCTTCGGTATTATAATATTTTTATAAAAATATAATTCAAAATTGAATATAACATACATTCGACCGACATGACTCTGGAAATGTTTACAGTATATTTTCACTTACTTCAAAGCAATAATAATAATAATAATAATAATAATAATAATAATAATAATAAGAAGAAGAAGAAGAAGAAGAAGAAAACATGCTTATTGCAAAAGCTTTCATTTCTTTTCGAAGTGACTTTTGAAGTGAGTTTCACTTTCTCGTAAATCCATAACGAATACCTTTGATATTGTAGTCATCACATTACACGTCATCATTACACGTCATATGAAAGGTTTAGAAATTACTGAAGTGATTGATAGGGTGTAGAGTAAACCATTTTGTAATTCAAATAACACCAATAAGTCACTCAGTAGCCCAATAATTTCAAGAAACCCAGTAAGTCACTCGCAACTAACTCCAATAAGTCACGTAAGAATTAAGAATGAAGAATGATTAGGTTCTGATTGTCCCGTCTAACGTGCGTACTGACGGTGTTTCCGAACCTGCCGCACACTTGTCGAAAATAACACCTTAACATTAAAAAACTAATTCTATGCTCTTTATTCCCCTGAGTCTTATGCATCGCGTTGTCCTCTCCGCTCGCGCCGCCGCCTCCATCACCGTTGGCTCTCCTGCGTTTCGCCCACGGCAACGCACTACACCCCCTGCGGCGGTGTAGTGCGTTAACGGCAGTCGATTATTATTTATTTATTTATTTATTTGAGTTTGGGGGTCTTTCCACTTCGCAGATATCGTTGAGGTCCCTCGAATGAGTAGGAGGGTAGTGAGTATGAAAATAAGATTTGCCGATCAGCGCCGAGCTGCCGTTTCGGCATCACGGTCTGGGAGAGTCCAGCCGACGCGTGTGGATTTTAACTTCAGACTCTTAGCGGCTGCTGAGAAATATACCCAGACGTCATCACTGAATACCGATCCTCTGTTTTTTAAGAATTCCTCGTAAGTAAATGAAAATTCTAAAGCTTCAATTAATTAAACGTATAATTTCATCCAAGTCAAGTACAGTCAACTATGTCTATAAGCAAACGTTGATCTAGTTTTTTAAGGTCCCTTTTTAACTACTCGGTCATTGTTGGATTGTTTTAACTGTGGGAAGAACACATAATGACAACACGAACATACACAAACATCCATGCAGGAGGCGGGATTCGAACTCGCGACCCTTCAAGCCGAGGCAGCTACGGCCTTTCAGCATAAGCAACATCGGCTACCCAGGCTGGCAGTTCATCTCTGTGTTTAACATATTTTAAGATTTTAAAACTTGATGTAACTATACCTAACCAAACCTTCCTTCTACAGTCACTAACCTTCTTAACACTTTAAGGCTACGTTTTATAAATTATTTGTGAAATAAGCTTTTCCCTGTTTACAAGCCCAGTCAAGTCAACCATGTGTAATGTCCGTTGTAACTCGTTCTCCCACTAACCTGTCGTTACTTTACTACTCTTCAACATGTATTTCCTTTACGTGGGAGATCATCACGAAGCAATGAGGTAAGTGGGGCAGAAATTGTAAAATTTGAAGAGGTGAAAGAGGAAACCTCGAAAAAACCCTCAGAGCTTTCTTTCTTCACTCCGATTGACTGGGTCGAAGTTGAATGAATTGATGGGGTCCAAGTCGTGTCCCAATGGTGGAAAGCGTATGTAAAGGACAGGCAAGTTATTGCTATATTGCTCATTAATAGAGTGGGAGATTCCATGCTTGAGGATGTCGGGAGAGGATTTTCCTTCCCATTTTACACGGTAGTTTCGTGCTCCGAAGTTCGAAACGAATCGGAACTTGTTATCGACATTCAGAGAAAGGAAGGTTTGCACGAATAAACAAATCACTGTTGACTTACTGGAGCCAATTATACCAATTGAATGATTATCATTCTCAATCCATCAGGTAATAAATTAGTTCACTATTTCCAACACCAGATTTAATGAAGGTAGCGATTTACCAATTTCACATTATAAATTCACAAAATTATAACTCCAACATTTTCAAATCTATTTTCTGATTAATTAGAACCCAAAATATATCCCGAACTACGTATATTAACTTTCTAAAGTTAAGAAATAAAATATATTACGATAAGCTTGAGAATGTGTTGCTTTTCTTTGCAATGTAAAAATACAAAGCGTTATAATATAAGGAAAAACTTCTTCGCAACCAAGAAATGAAGTCTCTTCAATCAACAACATTCCTTTTCTTATCTTTCGTCTACCAACTAACCAACCAAAAGACATATTTCCGATTGACAGGCATATGATTGTATATACGTACCATATAATGACAGTAATATTTATGAGTCTTCTTTTTTCAATTAAATATTTACGAGTCTTCTTTTTTCTTTTCCATTTCCATCTTCGGACCGTAACTATGGCCTTTATGAAACCAGTCCAGAAAACACTGAGGTACATTTGCGTATTCTACGTTTCGATTTCCATCGATAGGTTAGTGATGGTATTCAAAAATAAATATTTTACTTACGTAACGATCGCTAATTATATGTACCCAGAGACAACAAATCCCCGAAACATTTATCTTCTTCACTTTCCATATCAAATTCTCGAGGAATAAATTAGTCTTGCGCAACGACTGGAGGGGCTCGCTCCATGAACAGGACATGTTCGTGGTGGGAAAGATAAAAGAGTGTATTGTACCCAGAACTTTCCTCATTCGCAACGCTATTCTCTTAATTCTTATTACACAAAGTCGAATTATTTCGAATAAATGGCGCTGTAAGTTGTGTCTAACATCACAGTGTGTTAAGTTATTCAAGAAGCACAACTCTTTTCATCTTCTAACACTTAAAAAATTGCCCCGAAATAAAAATAAAAAAAAAAAGAAAAGAAATCATTTGAAGCGATAATCCGAACTCATATTTTCTATTCTAATTCTCCTGACTTCTGATAAGGTCAACTTCTACTTTCATCTCGAAATTTCACTGATCTTACCTTTTAAAAAAATTGGTTTTATGCAATTTGCCATGTGTCTGGGTATCGCGGTAAAGCAGTGTGAGCTGGGCGCGGTCATGGAGGTGTCGGGCTAGGCAGGGCGATGCGAAGCTTAGCGGGGCAGCAAGAAGATAACTCTCTCCAGAGACTGTTTTCATCTACCATTTTTCCAATTAGCAGATAACAACCTATATTAGTGTTTATGTGCGAGGTTAAACATTAACGTTACTTCAAAATTTCGTTGATATCTGTCTAATAAATTAACAAAAACAGACTTTAACAACAAATATTAGTGTTTATGTGCGAGGTTAAACATTAACGTTACTTCAAAATTTCGTTGATATCTGTCTAATAAATTAACAAAAACAGACTTTAACAACAAATATTAGTGTTTATGTGCGAGGTTAAACATTAACGTTACTTCAAAATTTCGTTGATATCTGTCTAATAAATTAACAAAAACAGACTTAACAAAATGTAGCAACTGTTCAACATGAAATCTGATAAAACATGGGGCCTGGATATTCCGTACTGGAGAGAATCTCGCTAAATCTGAGTTAAGCTCTCCAACCTATCGAATCTATAAATCCTACCAACTTTTATCAAACAGAAATTCAAACCGCAGTCCACATTTTTCTCAGAACTATTAAGTATGGGTTAACATGCTATTTCCGTGACATCTTTAATTGCTGGAGTGTAGTGTGTGACGTAGGGTCGCGCGGGGCCCCGAGGCGCGCAAAGGCGGCGGGGCCGGGGCGGAGGCGCGCGCGGAAACGAAAATATTGTGTTTCCATTAGGTGGCACCGCGCGCCGCAGTTTCCGCGCCGCCTGAATAAAGCGCAAACAAAAGCCGGCGCGGCGGAGGGCTCTCCAGGCACCGCTCCCGCTGCGGCCTTGCCGCGGGCCCCGCCCGCCCGCCCGCTCGCCGCCGCCGGCCCACTCCGCGCCGCGCCGGCCCCTGCGGGCTAGTGATGGGACAACAAAACAGCCATGATGTCGTTGATCGATTGACTGTTAGTGATTACAGGTGCGTCAACGGCTAAGGTAATTAGTCCCGGAGTGTGGTACTTTTTTTTGCTCGGGAGGTGACGGTGATCTTTCTCCGCTGGATGGCAAGGTCCGGCGCAGACCTACCGCCGGCTAGCGGGGCTTTCCTCAACATGTATTTTCCTCCAGCGGGGCAAGCTGTTAGCTCCCGACCGGTCTCCCGGCGTGTGTGGTGGTGTAGTGTAAGTAAGTGTAAGTAAGGAGTTCGTGGCCCGTTTGTTAGTGTACTGCTCCGGCATTCACTTGGTGTTGATTCGAGAAACCATGCAAAACTGCCGGTAAGAGCAGCCGGCCGCTAGAATTCTCCTCCACACAGTGACTGGTTTCAACTAGCTGAAAAGCTACTGTCGAAAATCCTGCCACCGTCGGAACTCGAACCTAGGACCTCCAGATCAGAGGCACTGCAGTGACTACTGTGAGCTCTGAGACTACTCTCCCAGTTCGATGCTATTAATCATCGATGTTAAAAATATATCGACTATAATCCATCGATATTTTTAAACATCGATGTTTTAAGAATGGTATACTCGTGTTAACCACTAACATTACATTCGTGCACAACAAAATGTAATATGACAGTGAAAGCTTTATTATTTTATATTTAAAACTCATCTGAAAACATAGTTGAAAAATATTAAAAAAGAAGGTAGAAAACGAGTTAGTCTTCAGTTCGCCGAATAAGGCTACAGAACGAAATTGTAGGGAATTTTTCATTTAAAAACAAAATATCGAAAACGTAAAAATATCGAGCCAAGTATTGTTGTTAAAGAAACATCGGCTTTAATATATCGAAGTTTAAAACATGGATGTTCTGGAAACATCGACATTGATGTCGCGTCTCTACTGCGGACGCACAGCTTATGCAACAGCGGCCGGCCACCGACGAGCCCTGACGTCGTTTAAATGGCCTGCAAAGAAGTTCAGATATAAATTTGCAGAGATCATTTTAATTCTTTTAAGGAAACTTGTGGGAATGCGCACTGAAACATTTCCTTTCCTCAGTTATACCAAACCACTACTAATTTGTTTAAAGCGTATGAAATTTTTTAAGAATACTTTATAATTTATACAAAATATAATAATAATAATAATAATAATAATAATAATTTATTTTTTGAAAACTAAATTGATTCAATTACATATGTTGATCGCATCACAACTACAGGAGTATTCCCAATTTTTTTGGTTTAAATCCTCTCTACTCGTCATCCATTCTCACCATCTTTGTAATAACTCTCGTTTACTTTAATTCTTAGGTGTGTGCAAATTTACAGTAAAAAAATAAACAAGAGTTTTATAGAAAATTTGAGGAATTTGAGGTGATTCTAATACTTTTCCACTCTTTTTCATGTCTAGTATATATATATATATATATATATATATATATATATATATATATATATATATATATATATATATACACATACATATACCCGCATCTGTCTAATGTATACGTATCATTAGCTCTTCTCTAATGGAATCAAAAGGATGTGGCATTATTAAAATTTGGGGCACACTGTGCCGCCACAGTTCGGTACTTCTTCCATTTAGGATGAAACGTCTCTTTTTACACTTCACAGCTCATGACCAGTTCACAACTTGGTCACGAGGTTTCCCAAAAATGTTTTACGCCATGATATGCAAAACCTCACTATTCGTAGGTCAGGAATCGCCACGCATCTCCGAATTGGTCTGGTCCAGCGAAGCTATTATTTGCATTAAACTAATATGTGAGCTGCTCCTGCATTGTATCGTCATCAACATTTTGCTGCAGATGAAAAGAAGGTCCGTGTTGACGTCCTTTAGTAATAAATGTTTCCAGCTGTAGCTGGGCAGTAGTCGCCTCCTCAGTTATGAGGTGCAGTCGTCCTCTTCTGGCTGCTCCAATGGCATTTATATCAACAAATATCTTGTAATTACATCTTTTCCAAATTCATTTCAATGATCTCTGCTTTCTTTGTAAAAATAATTGGTACTTTATACAATACTGTAATTTTGAATCTTGTTGGAATACTTCCAGTTTTCTCCTCTCATTTAAACAGATGGCTTCACTCCCAAGTGTACTGTAAGATGTTCGCCCGCAAAGACAAGTGTATTTCCCACCCACTCTCTTTAATTAAGAGCTTCCTCCTAGTACTTGATTCGTGGCACTGTGTTAGTGAAGCAGATGCACAAATTATTTAAAAGTGACAGCAACACACGAATAAGGAATTTCTGTAACTTTTGTCAGCCAGAGACAATAGAGAGATTTTGAAATTCAGACACGTTTCAGTATATATGTACACGTTTTGCTGCTTCTATACACACAATGAAGTTCTACTAAGACATTCGTTCAGCATTTTAATCAGTGTCGAAGTCAGTGTCGGGGCGTTGGTGTCGGCGAAGTTAGCGGCGGCGGTGACGGAGGCGGAGGCAGTGTTGGAGGAGGACGGTATGGCGGCGGCGTCGATGTCGGGGTGGTCGGTCGGAGGAGGTGGCGATGGTGAGGATAGTAGAGGAGGCGACAGGAGTGGTGCGACTGCAACGGTGGCGGTGGTATTTTTGGACTAGAATATCGGGATTCCAGATATTCTTTATTTCACAGTTCTGAAACTGTTATACAAACCATTGTACCTCATAAGAACGACGAAGTATGTGTTGATTCCCAGTATTACCGAAGAATAATTGAAGATGTAAATATTTTCGAAGAATTAAATTTCTCAAAAATACCCCAAGGCGGACAGTGGACTAGTGTTCTAAAAAATGAGCCCATAAAATATTATGTAGTATTGACGGAATGGAATCTTGATATTGACGATGGTGGTGAGATGGTAGTGTTGGTGGCAGCGAAGACAGTAGCGTTGGCGAAGGCGTTGGCGGGGACGAGACAGGGACCGGGAGCGGTAGCTCAGTGCATCAACTGATGTCACTGCTGCCCCTCTGACCGGGAAGTCCTAGGTTCGAGTCCTGACGGCGGCAGGGTTTTCGGCACTAGCTTTTCAGCTAGGTCGAATGCAATCGCTGTCTGGAGGAGAATTCTAGCGGCTGGCTGCTCTGATCGGTAGATTTCCGTGGTTTCTCCGATCAACACCAGACGAATGCCGGAGCAGTACCCTAACAAACGGGCCACGGACCGCGCGCGATCTGTCCTTCCTCTTCCTTGTCCTATCCTCTTCTCTGATACACACACTTACACTAACATGCACCACACTATCACATATTCCGGGAGACCGGTCGGGAGCTTAGAGCTTGTCCCCGTTGGTGGGAGAGTCCTGGTTAGGAGGAAACCCCACTAGCCGACGGTAGGTCGGCGCCGGATCTCACCATCCAGCGGGGGAAGATCACCGCCATCTCCCGAGAAAAAACATGCACTACACTAACGGGAGTAATGACCAAAGCAGTTGACGCTCCCGGAAACAGGAAAAAAGCAAACCAAACGAGGCAGGGACGGGGTCGGGGGTGAGGGCGACGACGGCGAAGGGGGGTGGGGACGACGGGACGGGGTTAAGGGGGGGGGGGGGGGGGGAATTGATGGGGGGTGGGTGATGACGGCGACGATAGCGATGAAGATGGCGTGGGTGGGGGCGAGGCAGAGACAGGCGCGTGGGTGATAGCGATGGAGATGGCTTTGCCGGGGGCGAGGTAGGGATGGGAGCGGGGGCGATGGTGGCGACGATAGGGTTGGCGGGGGCGAGGCAGGGACGTGGGCGATGGTGGCGACCGCGCAGGCGGCGGGGCGCGTCCGTTGGCGCGTCCGCGGGTCGCCGCAGCCGAGTGCCCGCCGGGAGCCGCGGCGGCGGAGCAGCGCGACCGCGCCGACAGGCGATTTGTTGGGCGTCGGGGCGCGGGCGCAGGTCGGGCGGGGGCGCGCTTGGCACGGGGCGACGCGGTAATGGGCGACGGGCGCGGCGCGGCGCCACGCCAGCTGCCGCCCGCGCCTCCCACACACACCCGTGCAAGCGCGGGGGACGAGCCAGGCTTTCTCGTTCTGTTTTACCTCACTGAATTAATACCACTGTTTCATAAGTACGATGCTGATCGCACCTTGAGTACGACGGTCTCAGCCGGCGGGGAAAACGATTGAACCGGCGGGAGAATGGGATGGGGGGGGGGCGATCTTAGACGGCACCTTTAGTCGAATTACTTAACTATTCTCTGTGAAGTCACGGAAGTTAAGCAACTCGAGATACCTCGGATTCCTGGATGGGTGACCGCGTGGAAACCTTGCCTACTAACGACGATCAGCCACTGGCGGAAGGGTTAAAAGCCTGTGACAAACTGCGACATTACGAGACAAAAGACAAATTTAACGTTTAAAATTATATATATATATATATATATATATATATATATATATATATATATATATATATATAGAGAGAGAGAGAGAGAGAGAGAGAGAGAGAGAGACGTGAATGATGTAAAAGGGTAAAAATATAAAAAGCAACAACAAAAAATACTCGTGCTTCTAGAATCTACGAAGAGGTAACAGATAATGTTCACACCCATAAATATCCACCGACATGCATGCATACATACACTAGGGTGAATATGTATTTGAGTTAGACGGGAATTGTAATTACAAGGACAATTATAATACTAAAATGTTATTAAACCATGTACGTCGATTTTGAAATATCATGGACGAAAGTTGATGAATCGTCGACGTCAAGTACATCACTTTCTACCGTAAACTGAAATACGTGGGCCAACAGAATGTTTTGTCTAAAACAATTTTTTTTGTTATAATTTGTATTCTTTAATGTTCCTAAATTAAAAATTTTCAATTATTTGTTTAACTTACTTTAAATGAAAGTTTCAAATTAAATTATAATTACATTTTTATTCAGCTAAAATGAATTAACACATATTAATCTCAATTTATATTTTTCGACTATGCAGTGAAATACAGATGCATGGACGAATAATTTTTGTAACCGGAAGATTAAGACAATTAAACCGGAGCCCGAAGAATCAATTTGTCAACCCGGAAGCTCAGGTAAAGATCCTAAACATCACTCACTCGCGCATTGCAGGAACACTATAAACTGAGAAAGCCCAAGGCTCACTATTTTCTTCAGAATGAGTGGTTGTGGGTGACAGTTTTCTAAACGACTCTGCGTGTAAACGGAATTCGGAATCCGGCTTGTTAAATTTTTACATGTATCAATATATCGCCGGCCGAACAAGGGTGGGCCGTGCAGGAGAGGTATGTATATATGTGCGCGCGTATGTGTAGTCACGAGTTCGCCAAGATGGGAAAACGAAACACACAATCTGGGGTGGGCAATACTGTGAGTCTGGGCACCTTCCAGGAACGGTTCAATACAGGCGTGTGGGTCCTCAGGTGAGTTCCAAAGGAGAGTGAGAAGTGTCATCTTTGTATCTGTAAGAATAATCTCCACCACAATTAGGATTTTCATAAAATTGGTATTAAGTTGATAAAGCTTCAGTTCGTATATTGCCATGTTGTTTGTTATACATAGCATTTTGATTATTTTGACGAATCAACTTTCTTATAGAAGGTAGAAGAAATGGTGTTGGTAAATACACTCATTTTGTGCAGAAATTTATTAATTTTTCATAATTTAATCACAAAAGCACTTGAGATTGAAAATGATTGTACTGAGTTTCTTAATTGAAAATATATTACTTTCTCCTATACTATTACGTAGAATAAAGTATTATAAACTTGCAGCGAAAAGTGTGAATTTTTTATAGAAATTGTAAGTACTTTGTTATTAAATAAATGAATGAATGATATAAAGACAAGTGATATACATTAAATAAACAAAACAACATACACAATTAAAATTAAACCGATACACAGGTGAACGAGTTCACACAATAATTGTATTGTATAATCTATCAAATTAGTATTTTTACATTTTTCACCAAAAAAATTGCACCAATCCGTCCCTGAATTTACAGACTTGATCTGTTATGTTTTAATGAAGCGAAGTGGCGTCTTACACATTTTAAAAGTGAAAACAAAATTTTATAATTTACATTTGTGCTTCATTTTATATTTTTAAATATATATAATCACCTTTACCGTCCCTCAAAAAATACCACGCTGAAACAGTTTTTTCACATACCTTTTTTATAAAATATGTTTGCCGCGAAAAGAACTGAAATACATCACCAAATAAAACGTAAGTATATAATTGTATTTGTCATTGAGTACTGAGCCAATTTACTAGATCATTATTGAAGTAAAACGGTTTTTTTGCATAAGGAATCACTCTTTCAATGAAAAATATTCGTGAATATATTCTTAATCAATGAAATATTCCCGCGCATGAGAACAATCTTTTTGACTCCAAACATTTACAATTTTAATAACAGCAGTTTGCAAATTTTAATAATTTTACATGATGCGACCACTGGTTTGTTTTTCACATTTTTGTAAATTTCATTTTGTATTAACTCCAAGGAGGGTGAAGAATTCACTTATTACACAGTACTGTATTATAAATAGAAAAGTGATTTAAATGCAACGAATTTTAGAAGACAAGCAAAGTTATCAGAATAATAAAAGGTAATAGAATTTAATAGTACTGTTCACGTCTCCTACAGATCTATTCTACACCAGACACGTGTCAAAAATAAAACGAAGTAAACTTTATCGAACTATGAAATTCTGTAATCCACTTTGAATAGTTACTTATTCAGTTACATCATGACTTGCCACTAAGGAACAGGCCGGATCCGGTTTTGAGAAATAACGTACGATAAAACGAACAAAATAATGTCATGTCGTAGATATTACAGACGAAAGATACATTACATATGTAGTAGCTATTAATCTTTTGACGTTTAATCAACACATGAAGGGATGACAATCACATCTGATTATTCTGTCAACGCTTTTTGCAGTTTTTTCGCAATGAGAAACTGCTTGCCAAATATCGCGAATTAAGTCATCGCCTTAGCTATTTCTCACCCCCTCCTGTTCGCGGCCAATTTGTGCGCAGAAGGATAACCAAGATAGCCCAGGGAAAGTTAATGACCAGAGATAACAAGAGAGCGAGAGAGTAAGAGAGAAAGAAAAGAGGGGAAAATGTGTCGCGTGTAAAAATAGAATACGAGTAATTTCTGAAAGGGGACTTTTGATCGTCGGCTCATCTGACGGAAGGAGCTTTAATGAATGTAGTGAGGAACAAATCGTTTTAACGGAGATAACGATGACCACTATCAGCATCAAACTCATTCCGATTGAAAAGTACACCAAGGAGGTGTTCAAAGCAGTTTTTTCATGCTTTTAAAACTAAGAAGCAGGCATATTACTCTTTGATGTTTTCTCAGGGAACTATTATTAAACTTTATATTATATGCCAACCTTCACTCTTGATAATAAGTAAATATATGATCTATTTTCTTTCCGTTGGCTTAATGACTACATTAATTTATCATGTATATAAATAAGGAAAAAGTTGTTCACATTATTTATTTCTTCACAAAGTGTTGACAATTTATTTATAATGAGCATTCAAAAGGAAACGACCCGGAGGCCTAGGAACAAAAACCAGTACCTGGCCCTGGCTGTTGAGGCACTTGTCCCATAGCGACACAAGGCGGAGGATGGCTCCCTCGTATCTCGTCAAATTCCCGAGGGGGGTGCGTTGTGAGCAATTTGGTCTCTGGTAAAAATGGTAATGTTTCCTGGTATTATGTGTCATCTTATATTAACTTTAGTATTTATTAAAAATATTTCTAGAATGAAAAATAGCAACTAGTCTTGCTTAATAGTGTAATAAACGAAAAGCCACAACTTAAATTTTGAAAGGAATGTTAGAAAGTGTAATGTTAAGCTTTTAATGCGCAAGTAAGAAGAAGCTGAAAGGAATGCAATGTCTCGTTTAGTCTCCGAGAAAAATGAGGATTGTA
The DNA here is from genome assembly GCA_964035755.1 of Teleogryllus oceanicus. Classification (NCBI taxonomy): domain Eukaryota; kingdom Metazoa; phylum Arthropoda; class Insecta; order Orthoptera; family Gryllidae; genus Teleogryllus; species Teleogryllus oceanicus. The sequence continues at coordinate 17,327,546 of CAXIVR010000006.1, forward strand.
TTTTACGATCATCTGTTTGCTCGTAGGAAGCAACACGAAATTTTCACACATACTAAACATGCCAATAACATATTTAGATCTTCCTATATTGGTAGCTCTGCATTGCTTGCTTCGTACTGGTCGTTAATTTCCGCTGACAGTATTCAGTGTGTGTGAAATCGAAATCAGAAATGTGTTGTAAAATTAACTCAGGCAGAGAACAAGAACCGATAACATGAAGAACTACTATCATGCGCAACGAGGCAGTAACTTTGCGTCATAATTTTCAGATAGCAGTGTCCTCCAACCGACAAGAGGAAACGACAAAAAGAATTGCGTATAATATGAATGGGTCTAATGATAGAATGATCAAAAGCCGTGAAAGCCGATCGTAGGGTTATTTGACCAGCTACGTACTACAATTCTGTTTTTCTCTCATTAACACAACCCAATTAAAGTTACATGAAAGGACTAAAACTGATCACTTATCGTGGGACAGAGCTTTATTACCATTTTGTCTACATTATCCTTTTAACTTAATTTATGATGCTTTGGTGAAGCGAAACATTCTTTGCGATCATATTTTAGAACAAAATCTAAACGTTTACTTTTGTTTCTAACAAGCCGTCCGTCATTCACAGAAATGTTTCGCCACACTAAGGTAAGAGTGAGACAGAAAAGTAGTGACGAAGAAAGACCAGCATTGCAATGCAAGTAAAACGTTTAATCCAATTCTCATGGCTTTTGTTTCTTTAGTATATTCAATGTGAATAATATCTTACAACAATAGAAAATCAACAAATTTCTTTTAAACACACAACCGAAAAATGTGTGCTCCATGGAAGAAACAAGTATGCTTAAATGAGGACGTTTCCTGTAATAAAGTGAATTAACTGTAAGGAAATGAGTTAACGCAGATCTGTTCTTTCATTTTTCAGAGGCTGGTGTTACTATCCCTCTTGGAATATCTTCACATCCATATCTAGCACCTCGCAGACATCTCTGCTTCCTTCCCTTGCTTCGCTTCGCTTCCAACCACCTTTTTCATTAAGGCCTTCGGCCTTCACCATTGTCCAACTTCGACACGTTCCCCCCAACTCACCGTCGCCGTCACCATTGCCGATGAATACACCGACACTACCACCTGCACTGTCTCCGTTGCTGTCACCGCCCCGCTGCCGTTATCGTCTCCGCTATCGTCATCGACACAGATACCGTCACCGTCTCCATCATCGTCCCCCACCGTTGCCATTCCATCTCTCGTGCCATCGTCTTTGCTGTACCCATCACTGTGTGTGTTGCCGTCATCGGTATCCTATCCGTAAACATCACCATCATCACCGTTGCCGCCTCTGATGCCGTTACCCCCACGTCACAGCCCCAGTTCCGTCACCGCCTCCGCTAGCGCCCCCCTTCCTGCGCCGTCCCGCTGTTAATCTCGCTTGTTTTCCGAAACGCCGCCTGCGACCTTTGGAGAGACGCTCGCTGCTACTTCACCCCCGCCCCCGCCCCCTCCCCTGCGCGCACCCCGCGGCGCGTGTTTTCGTCGTCGCGTTGCTGCCGGCGGCGGGGGCGGGGCGAGGCGGGGCGGGCGGCGGCGGGGGTGGTGGGGGCGGCGGGGCCGCGCGGGTCACCTCGTGTCGTAACGACAGGGTTATCGGCGCCGCTGCCCCCCGCCGCCGCCCCCGTTTCCCGCTGCCGCCGCGCCAATTAGCCCGAGCCTCGGCGCGAGCGATAGCGGCAGCGGCGATGGCTGTGGCAGCGACGCCGCACGAGAGGAAGGGGACAGGAACGCGGCAGCAAGCGCTGGAAGCGAGCACGAGAATGAGAGCAGCCACAGAATATATATATATATATATATATATATATATATATATATATATATATATATATATATATATATATATATATATTTCCTGTCTGGAGGCCGCAGTTCCCACGAAGAAGGAAAACACTGCGAGCAAACAAAAGAGCCACATAGCAAATCGGACATACATAATGAGAAATAAGAAAAATACGGGTCCGCAAAACATTATACATGCATTCTAGACAAAAAGCAAGGGGATACGATGGTAAAGGACACTCCCAGGAAGAAATAAATCTGAATTAACTTCGAATATGAAATTAAATTGATATTAAACGAATACAATGAAAACACGAAGCAAAGAATGGAAAGAGAGACAGGTAATACCCCAAAAGGCATGGAAAATGAAAGGCTGGCAATAACGGTGCAATGTTACAGCTCTCTTCAGTGAATGAGATACGAGAAAAAAGAGAAAAAGTGGCGTTACAAAAATTAAAGATAAAAGGTTAGAAATGGCACGTGAAACGAACGTTTAAAATTTGAAGAGACAAAAAAGTTCGGAGTACAATGTACAGTTCATTCTTCTTGCATTATAAATGTACGTGAATTTCTCTACAATATCTTTAGTTACACATAATTAATTATATTATAATTTTTTACAGTTCTAGAAAACTCCATCAATGCCTAAATTTGGCCTAACCGTGTAATATTTACACCTACACACACCTCGCGTGATTCAATACAAATTGATTCACTCTTCAAAATGTCTTTCTTTATTCTCTATTGAATGTACATATCATTTTCATATCAAGAATATTTTTGCTGAACATTTAACAGTAATAAGTATCCACAAAGATTTTATCTCATTTGTCAGATTCTTTCGGACTGTGAATGGATGGAGATTTGGTAGAGGAGGTGAAATTTGGGAACCAATTCTCGTAAGAGATGCGCTGAGGAACTAGGGGGTGTTGGCTGAGAAGACAGTGTGGTACCGAAGGCAGCCTATTCGTCGTTGGCGTTGGCGGCGGCGGCGCGGGGACCAGCAGCGTCAGCGGCGGTGGGGACAACGGCGCAACGCCCCGACCGCCCCCGCCCGTCCCCCTCGCCCCTCTCACCCGCTCTCGCCCCTCCCCCCTCTCCGCGCGGGGAGAGTCACGGCCCCGCACAGCATATTTATTGCGTCTTTACACACTAATTACCGTCACGGATCAGGGAGTCGGGGAGTTATGGACACAGCGGTTTGCCGCCACCGCCGCCTCCGCCTCGGCCTCCGCCACTCGCGGGCCTCAACCCCAGATGGGCGGTGGCGAGCGGAGATGACGTGCGACGGGGAAAGCCCACTCAAACCCAACTGATTACCACGCACTCTGATTCGCTCTTCGTTTTGTTTCAAAGGGGGCCTTGTGTCTGGTTAATGAAGCATTACAGGCACCGAAAAAAATGCTTCGAACTTTCAGGAAATTGGACTGCTTTTGATTTTTGTCGATGCACACGATTGCTTCTGAATTAGGATAAAATTAGTTTACGCGAGATTTTAGACGCGACGCTCCTTAGTCAGAATCATTTTTATTGGAACTTGTTTTATAGGAGGTCACATTCTGCGAAGAGATGAAATGCAAACCGCGCACTAGCCATGGAAGCTTACATAAAAGCATTTATCTGGCCTGACTGGTTGGGTGAGATTTCTGAATAATCCAGTGTATTCCTCATTTAGGCAGCTCGTTGCGGCTTCTATCGAAAAGCCAATCTTCTATTTGACCAAGGAAACTAAAAGGTCGTGATCTATCATAACATAACAATATGCGAAAACACAATTTCACGATTATAGTTTATAATGGCAAAACTCTTTCGCGACTTCAGACGACAAAGAATTTGTAGATTGCCGCTTTCATTAAATTGTTAAATCATGCGAGTATTTTCTGTTTACAAACAGTAAGATAGAATGCCCAAGGAAACATATGCTTATCGCAGTCAACCAACATTAATCTAATTGTTTTATTAGGAAAAATTCTTCATCGATTTGGAACCTCAAAGACTGCTTTCTATATTTCTAAAGAACATTTTGTAATAACAATATTAATCGAATGCTTCTATTAGAAATGTTTCTACTTCGATTTGGAACCTCAGATTCGTTACATCGTTCTTCATCCGTTATATCAATCTTACCAAAATAAAAGTATAACGTCTCTGTTATACCTACACATGTACAAGGTCTGAATAAAAGACGCACAAATAAAATGAGAGCAAAGCAAATTGAGTATTCTCGGCCGATTGGGCATTTGACGGTAGATAGAGCAAATGACAGTTCAACGGAAGTGATTGGGTTATTGGAAAAATGTTTGGGTCAACTGGACAGCTGAGTGGTTAAGGAGTTGAGAGATTCAGCAATTTAAATGTTTGGTGGTTATGGGGAGGAGGTTAGGCAGCGTGAGGATCGATTGAAGAGTAGCTTGGATAGTTGGAGAGAGAGAGAGGGGAGAGTAGCTTCGATAGTTGGAGAGGGAGACTTGGGAAGATGAGCAACTAGAGAGATGAGCGATTGCAGAGTTGAGCTTTTGCTGAGATGAGCGGTTGGTTGAGTGAGGTAATTGGGGAAGGTGGGACGATTTCAGAGGGATGCCTGGAGAGTTAAATGGTTGATGAGTTGGGGTATTGGAATGTTTGGAGATTGGAGTGGTAAACGGTTGATAAGTTGGGCAATGGGAGGGATGAATGATTGGAGAGTTGGGAGATTGAAGGATGGGCGACTGCTCCGTTGGGCAGTTAGTGGGTATTAGAAGGTGCAACGCGTTTGGACAGGTGGGTTGTTGGACAACCGGGCGTCTGGGAGAGGTAGGAGGGTGGGGTGGTGGGTCTGGAAGTGCGTCAACCGAAGCGGCACGAGGCGCCGCCCTTGCGCAACTCCCCCGGCGCCGGCGCCCGCGTCGCCCCGCGCTCATGAGGCAGAACGCGCGATAACCTCCGGCGGACGAGCAAGGCCCCCTTCCGCGGCCCAGGGGGCGCGCCGCCGCCACCGCTCGCGCCTGCACGACTCTGCCCGGCAGCTACAAGGGCTGGAGTCACCACGGTGGCGGGTTTTCGAAGACAAGGTACATCGATTCTGCAGCCTACGGGAGAATTCTAGCAGCTGGGTGTTCTGATTGGTAGCTTTCCGTGGTTTCTTCGATGAGTACCAAGCGAATGCCGCAGTACTTGAACAAACATACCACAGTCCGAGCGTGATCTGTCCTTCCTCTTCCTAGACCCCTTACCCCTTACGTATACATACACTCACATGCACTACTCTATCACACTTGTCGGAGACAGGTCGGGAGCCTAGAGCTTGCCCTGGCTCGGATGATGCCCCACTGGTGGGAAACACTGATTGGGAAAACCCCGCAACCCAATGTGTGGTTCTGCACCAGATCTCACAATGCAGCAGAAAAGGAATCACCGCCAACTAATGAGATAAAACATTAACGGACTGACGGAATTAATAACCATGGCAGAATAGCTCTTTGAGGACCTAGTAGCAGTTGATGTGCTGGAGAAATCAAACAATCGCATCCGCCTCTCAGCGTCATCCGCCGCCTCAATAGGGAACTGAATAAACAATATGTACACGAAGGAATCTTTCAAGTTTAGCTTCTTGCGGGTTTAGCTAAATGTTTCTTCGTAATTTGGCTACTTTTCAACCATGTCCCAGGTCTTCTTAAAGATAGACAGTTCGTGTAAAGGTACCTTTTCGCTTTTTAGGTATGTGCTTATTTGAGTCGAGCGAGTCAGTAGACGATATGAATATATAATTTATTTATGATTCTGTCATAAAAATGAAGATATATGAAGTTTTATTTGGCACTGTTTACATATGCAATATTTATTTAGATATAAAACACTTCGTAAGTAAAAAATGCACGAGAATTAAGCTTCAAGCTGTTACAGCCCTCTTCTCTTATGTTCCTAAAATAATAATTTATGTAAAAAAAATCATACAAGGCCATCTCCGTCTCCTCGCTGCACAAGATTGATCGCATTAAACATATAAATTAAAGAAAAATAGCTTTTAGCTTCCATGAAGTTTCTTTGTACTTTGGTGAAGTTTTGTTCTTACATCAGTTTACAAGGAATGGTTTTTGTTTATATATTTATTCCACTCGAGAGAATGTGAAGATAATATTCTGTCAAAAAAAGAAAGATTTGTGCATTTTTAGTTGGTACTGTTAACACTGCTCCGAACCTCTCTCCTACTCTCTTTTATATACAATCTTAAAGAAAAAATATTTTTCTAGTTCAATAGATACATTAAAATATAGCATGAGGAAAATGCAAAAACAACTTGTACTTTACCGTTGGTAAGTGTAATGTTAATCATTTTTGTAAGCAGGTCCCACGTATGCAAATGGAATAATACTATGCACCTAGAATAAGAATTACATAAAAAATATTTAGTGTATACAATCAATACAATATCAGAAAAGTCCACCATAATTTAGTTCTGTGCCCTCTCCCCTTATATTTATCACGCGATTATTTATGTAATAATGTCGTACTCCGGACGAGATAAGTAACTCCATTAAAATATATATAAATTAGAGAAATCTGACCTATATAGCTTCGATAAAAAATTTCGTCGCATTTGCCGACATTTCATCCCTCTACCGGTTCTTCTTGACTGCTTGTAATTATATTTATTTCTTATTATGTATTTCTTATCTATATATTTATTTCTTTTTGTGAGGTTTAGGGCTCTTCAACAGCTAGGAACAGTGACAACCATGAATAAATTCTGTAGTGGCAGCGGAGATTTTGTGGTAATCCATGATAAAATATCCGGGATATAAGAGATATCAATCACAATAGTAGGCTATATAAATTTACTTTGCAGTCATTGGATGAATCATCTGCAAAGTAAATTGATATAGCCTACTATAGTGGTCGGAAATAAACCAAACTATTCTATCTCAGAACAATTGAATTTTGATGAAAAGCTCTCAATGATGTCAGTTCACATTAATTGTTTTTCGACAAATCCAAAATAAAAAATAGTCTGTAGATAAACTGCAATTAATAATGTAGTCAAATCAAAACAGGAAAAAGATCAATTGGAGGGGGGAGGGTACTTTGTGCGATCTGCTGAATCTACCAATTAACGAATGTCCATCTCCAGTTCTGTTGATCCTAATCTCAAAAGATGCTGTAAGGAAGAATCTACAAGTGGACTTCTGTAATGAATTTTAATAAATGTTTTAGAAGAAAACATTTATTTATATTTGTGCACCGAAATTTACATTTTCATATAAATATGTGCACCGAAATATTGGAGCCATCTCTAATCCTAAGGTTAGATATTTTCCCTGGATTGAAGTCTACAAATTGTGACAACTTTTCTTGTTTGGTACACAGAAACGTAACGGCTTGTAAATTGCACAGCTCAAGTTGTAAATTTGGTTCTAGTTCTTCAAACAAGTTGCTGTTGACTATTAATTATTTGTCATTTTATTTTGCTCAGTTTTGCAGATTTACAATGAATATTTTCTGAATGAGCTATAAATATTTTTCGTACTTTTTCTTGAGAAAAATTATTTTTTTCAAAATGCTTTTGCTACCCGCAGAAAGTGGTCACAGTGGCTGCCAGTTGGACATCCCTGTCCAAAAGATCAAAGGTCGAAAGAATGAACATTTAGAAGTGGTTGTTGTATTTCCGAGATCTAAAATTTCTGGAAAAACGTTAGATGTCGGAAAAGTTTAGATATTTAAAATTTTCTTGAAAAACATCAATAAAACAATATTAAAACAACACCACACAGTAACTTATATGACTTATGTCATTGCGTATTAGCACAATGAAAACATCGAAAAAATTGCATAACCTGTACTGAATAGAGTGTTCGCTGTCTAATTCACGACAAACAAAACTTTTGACACAAATTCTCATATTAATACCTTTTGGCTTCAGCTTGGAATAAACTCTTAGTAAGACTCTGTCAGGGAAAAAACTGTTCGAATTCAGGAGCACGCAATGATCGTATTTCACCCTAAAAGTCACAGAAAAGTCAGAGGGCACGGCACAGGTAAGTGTCGGCATTGTGCCCGGTCGTAACCTGCCATGAATGCTGAGCATTTAGTTTTAAGAGGCATAAAACAATGCACGGCTCTTCAGCAAAGCTCAAGCGCCAAGACATTTTGACGAGATCTACCATTTCTAAATAAAAGATTGTTTTTATTTAGAACTGACTTAAGTTCACTGCGATGTCCTCCAATGGCTCCTTTCGAAGCAGGGAAGCTGGATGGATGGGCGGTCTGTTCAAGAAAGGACGGGAGCAGTAAAAGTGGAAAGGGGCTTAATTAATTTATCGAATGTGGTGAGGTGGTGGTGAGCTTAAGAAGCTTTGTTCGCGTCTTTAGTTCACACACAGTACGTTTCCTCCACCGAAAATAAAGTACAAAGCTTTGGAATGATTTGTACATCTTCTTTTCATTTTCCAATGTTAGTTGTTAACTTCAAACTTCATTCCTGAGGCGCTTCTAAGTAGCAGGTCTGCATCGATGTAATTGCAAAGGTGTACACGCAAGAAAAGAATGCAAACTTCTTTGAATCTTGTTTGTAGTGCACAGGAAATTACGTTTATAACACAGTATTTTTCCACAAGTACAAAGACGAAACATCATTTCCTTTTGTATTGATTTGTCAAAATTCTTGGAAAATGTAATACAGTAATGGATTTCTCACAATTCGCTTAAAAATACTTATCAAAATTCATGATTCTATGAACTTATTTCGAGGCCTATCCATCTTTCTGTAAGTCTTAAGAGTTGTAGACGGATTGTGTTAGCATATCTGGTTTCATTTCGTAATGTTGGAAGAATTACTTATATTTCTTAAACGCCATTCTGCATTTGAATGCCGTATTCAATTGGAAAGTCATGATCAAAAAAAAAGCAAACAACAAATGTTCTCTTCAGAATTTCTGAATAGAATTAATTTCTTAGGCTATATGGAGCGGCAAATTTGAAATTGGCAGGGGTCGGAGTATGAGAAAAAGAAAGAAAGAAAAATACCATTTTTCTGTCCAGTCTAAACCACCTCCGGCGTGACAGGACTATCCCCCAACAATGATGTCGGGGCCCTTCTTTGGAAAGCACAATAGGGACGCATACAACACAATTTGTGAAAAAAAATCCTGTTGAAATTAATGTTGTAAGGAAGTGAAATAAAGTGTACTTCAAATAGTATCATCGTCCTACAATCCTTAGTTTGACAAAACGTTTTGATAAAAAAAAAAATAATTTTCAGTGAAGTATTTCTTAACTGTATACAACTGTAACATTAACAAGACTACCTAATCAATCTTGGTTTCTCCGAAAAAAAAATGAAACAAAAGAATATAAAAAAAGAATGACTTGGTCGTAATGATTCATATTGTTTAATCACTCTAAAAATATGTAACCATAGTTTAAAAAAACTACGAGAGGGGGAATCAAAAATGCCAACTTCACCAACATAACAATTGAAATATGTACCTGCGCTGTTTGGCCCTTAGCCCTTCCTTAATCACGTCTTATGAAACGATGTGCTCGCTGCCGGCGAACTCCAAGCCCAATAACCGAAGCGGTTGCGGCTGCGACGTCAGCGGCGGCGCGGGTCACGGCGCAACATCGGTCCGATTTTCCGCGCCGTAAGCCACGGCCGCCATAAATCGGACAGCGACGGCGTGGGGTGGGGGGTTTAGGGGGCAGGGGAAGAGATCTCCGTCGCTTGACCCGCGCCGCCCCTTCCGCCGCGCCTGGCCGGTGACCAGGGACCCCGCGCCGCCGCCCTCGCCCTCGCCGTCCCAGCACCCGCCCCCGCCCCCGCCCCCGCCGCCACCACCACCCCCACCGCCGCCGCCGCGGAGATAGCCAGCCCGGGCAGTTTGAAAGTCGGCGGCCGGAACGCCCGCACAGCTGGTTATCGATGGCGCACATGCGAAAACGCACTTCTCGCCTCTTGCGGAGCGTTTTTTGGGGCGGCAACGCGCGCCAATGTGGCCCGAATTTCGCCAATCGCTGCGCGCACACGCGTGGCGTCCACGGCGCCGAACTGGCACATGTTTTCCCCAACCAACTGCATAACAATTTTTTTTTTTGTGGTAAAAACGAGGGATCAGACGAACAACTTTCTTGTACCATCTGCAATATAATTCTATCAATACAACACATCCTTCTGGAATGCCCCGTATACATGGAAGACAGAAAAAGTATCTAGCAAATGAAAAATTTCAATGAAATCTTATCATCGTCAAGTTTCCAAGAAAAAAATGTTACAATTATGTAAAACTACCAATATTTTCTCAGAATTGTAAATATAATTGTACTATTCGCTCATGGCCTAAGCAGTTTATGCGACTTAAAATAAAAATAATTTTAAATTTTTTTTTATAGGAGTAGCAGTATTTGAAGAAACGATTTTCCAATTCTTACAATGCAAGTGTTAGAGTAACAAGATTTTTTTCTATAAAATTAACATGTGCACATTCAGAAATCATAATCCAAGAAAGCGTCATATGTTTATTGAAGATCTTAATAATGTTTTTAACTGATTCTTTATGAGAGCAGGAGCCATGGAAATGTTAAAGAAAATTGAATGATCTGAATGGCTATGCACGAGAACTTGATAATAACTGTCCTCTAGAGATAAATAATCGTAAGCTAGAATTTTATAATTATAACTATTTAATTACTCTTCAAATATTTAACGTAGGCAGAAAAAGAAGTGATGAAAAATCAAATAAAAAAGCGAAAATGAATTGATAACGCGTGTAACCTGAATAAAACTCAAAAGATCAAAAGTCACTCTTAACTTTTGAAAAAGTTACATCCACACATAGCTTGCATCTAGTACATTTATATATTTTCAAAATAAAGCGAGACAAAGGGAAAAAAGAGAGAACCAATGACAAATCACCTTCCCCCTAAAGACCTAACGATTGCAATGCGGAAATTTCAATAGTGGCAAAACATTCAGAGGCAACCGATACGGATTAAAACGGTTCTTGCAAGTCCTTGTTCCATTACGCAAGCAGTCAAACCGACTTTTCCATACTTCTTTTCCTACGACCACCAATACATGTACTTATCAAATCAGCTGAATGGTTTAATGTCTGAATCGACATAACATCCTCGTAATGTGTTCTTTCGTTCTACTTTACGAAGGCTGCTTCAGAGCGAAAATGTTTTTCTTCGCTCCGGCAGGTTGGTGGTATTTGGGCAGGGCACACAATTGCGATATGGCTAACAACCCATTGCGAATTGCGCCTAGCCTCGCAGAAAAACCGGCAAAGGTGGCTCAGGGCATAAACTAATGTCACTGCAGTGTAGGGCAGGGACAGGGAACAGTGCAGTGCCTCTGTGACTGAAGTGCCTTTAACAGGGTTGGAATTCTGACGGTGGCAGGATTTTCGACATTAGCTAGGTTGAATTCAGCTTCGGTCTGGAGGAGCATTCTAGCGGCCGGCTGCTGTGATCGATAGTTGTCCGTGGTTTCTCCGATCATGACCAGGCGAATGCCAGAGCAGTACCCTAACAAACCGACCACAGACCGCCTGCAATCTATACTTCCTCTTCCTTGTCCTTTCTTCATTCCTTACTTACACATACACACACTCACATGCACTACACTACCACACTTGCTGAAAGATCAGTCGGGAGTTTAGAGCTTATCACGGCTGGGGCGGTGTCCTGACGCTGGTGAGATTTATCTGTTTGGTGAAAATCCCCACAAGCTGACGTTGGTCGGCGCCGGATCTCGTCAACGAGGGGGGTAATATCACCGTCACCTCCCGCTATTAAAAAATGCACAACATTTACGGGACTGATGGCCATGTCCGTTGACGCGCGAGGAATCAATCAAACTCACAGAAAAACTTACGCGCCTCCAACGTCGAGGTTAATCGACCGTCTTCTAGTGGTTCCTTGTCATGCCAGGAAAAACCTGCACGTCGAATTTCCATAGGTGCAGAAACTCGCATCCTTGTCCGCATGTAAACAATTAGTATTACGACCCTTACGTTCATATATTAACAATAAAAGTTTCTGTTCACCAAAGATACTTTAAAATTCTGTCTTTGACACTCCGTTGACTTTCTGATAAAAAATGAAGATTCTGTGCTCTAAATTAAATGGAATATTTTCATCGAAAATCAGTTCATATTGTAACAAATATTTATTATAAATAAACTACCCAAAACATTGAAATTAAAGTTCCAAGTATAGAATAAATATTAGGCTATTGTTTTACTTCTCGCTTCATGTCTCATTTTACATGAAAACTACTAAAGAAAGACGTTAGTTTTCCTGCTTAGTACTCCCACGATTCGTACGAAAGGATTAAAGGCAGAATTATTTCTTACGATTTCAGAATAGGATTTTAGATTATAGTAGTACATATTGTCAAGAGACGATTTAATATACTAACTTTTATGTTGATAAAAAATTCAATACAAATTTGATATCTCAAGAGAGATTCTTTCTCGGAAGAGTCATCAAAGATGATAGACGATCGAGATTTTCGATAATCGATTATGTCAATAATTCAGGCGGGTAGTTGGCTGTGAATTTAAGAGGTTTGAGCACATCCAAAATTCGGGTTTAAACCCTTTGTCAACCATTGTCAACCAAGTGTATACATACGTAGTACAATTGTGATCAGATACAAAAATACAAATCTAGAATCAAAATTATGTGTGAATTACATCCCTGGTTAAAAACAATCATTGTAGCATCACCACACGGTCGGCCTGTAAATATATCGAAAGACCTGATAGGTCCCGGCCTTAACGAAAAAAACACCATGAAGACATTTCGCTTTGGTATTTTCAGTTTATTACTCTACCTCCTCATGAACCAAACACCTAGAACAATAAGTTAAAATATTATAAATACCGACCGGGCCCTGGATCCGGAACAGCAGGTAATAATTGAGTACCGCTGGTCAAACAGAGAGATCCAGGGCGTAATTGACTCAACTGCTCTATCAATTCACAGACAATACATTCGACGACCTTACACAACCGCATAACAAGCCGTTCTTGGCTTCAATACTGGCGCAACTCGAAAAAATATTTGTCGAAATAAATAAGTTTAAAGTTTTCACTGGCGGGTTAAATACAAGTATCACATGATTAGTAACTGAAGGATTATGGAATAAGCATTACGGAAAAGCTTCTTAGGATTTGTATTGATAATTATTTCGTAATATTGCATTGTTATTGTACCAAAGTTCAGTCGCGTCTAATTTGCTGTTTATGAGCCTAATGACGTTAATATTATTACAAGTTTTTAAAAAGAACGGTCATGATTCAAAAATTAGTATTTTCAGAGCTGTCGAAGCCTTGCAGCCCATGATTGATTGATGTTTCCGGGCACGATATCTGTTTTTTATGGTCATTAGTACCTTTAGTATAATTAATGTTTTATTCCACGAGGTGATGGTGAGCCTTCCCTGCTGGATGGCGAATATCGGGCACTCATGACATTTCTCTTCCAGGTTTTGTTCCAACCGGAATAAGTTCTATATTAGGACAATGAATAGGAAGGAAAGATCGCGCGCGGTTCGTATGCCGTTTGGTAGGGTACTACTCCGGCATTCGCCTGTTGCTAATCGGGGAAACCACGGATAACTACTAATCAGAGCAGCTATCGCTAGAATTCTCCTCCAGACAGCGGCTGAATTCGACCTAGCACTCTAGCCAAAGCGTCAACGTCAAACCCTAGGAGCTCCCGGTCAGAGGCGCTGCAGAAACAACTGGCCGGCTGGCGCTGAGCTAACCCAGGCGGCGCGAAGGATGAGGGCAACCGAAGTGGATCACCGGGGCTGGCGGAAGCTGCGGTGGCGGCCGGGCGGCGGGACAGGGCACGGCGGCGCCGGCCGCCGGGTGGCGGAGGGCGGGCGCCCTGAGCAAACGCCGCGGCATTCCGGGCCCCGGCGACGCGCCGGGGGACGGCAGCCGGCCGCCCCCTGGCGGCGGCGGCGCATTAGCCGCTGTTTGCCCGGCGGCGCCGGCCGACACATTAGCGCAGGTGGCGGCCGGCGTGTTGACTCGCGCGCGCCGCGCTCGAGTCCCGTTTCCACGCTCCAGCTTAGGAAGTGGGCAAGGGGCATTCGGGCGCGGATCCTCCGCGCGGCGGAAGTGGCGTCAACGCCCCGTTTACCCAGGCAGAGGGGGCGGTTGGCGAAGTTCTTCACGCAGAGGCTTGTGCGGAGGGGGGCAGGAGAGATCCGTCGCTGACCCTTGACGACGCTAGGTAAAAAGAACAGTGGTGACTCCAGGAGAGTGATCATGGGGGACTTGTCCCCGCTCGTAAATTGAGTATTTATAGAAAATTTTATTATTTAATACAAATTATTCAATGATTAGTCATCCCGCCTGGGAATCGAAACAGGGTCTCTTGATGTAGGCCCATATGCTCCTCACCATCGACCTACTGAGACAAGGAATGCTTTGACGGGATCTATAGGACTCCTCTATTGACACTTATTTGATAAGCAATTATCACCAGCCTGACATCTTAAAAACGAATGAAAAAACAGGAGACACGGGTTCGATTTGTGATCGGGGTGACTAATTATTAAAAAATGAGAATTATTAACATATTTTTGTTACACAGTAAGAAGGCCACATCACGAAAGACATTTACTGTTCTCTTCATACTTCTGACATAGTTGCATATCCAATAACGTGTCAAGATAGTGATAATTAAACACTAATTTTACTCTTAATTTAACTAAATTTATTCGGAACAATTATCACACATTGACTGAATGACATATAAAGAATATTCTCATGATGAATACATTTTCCCCTTTTTAAAATAAAAAAATCTCGGCCACCCTCAAAAATATTTTCTTTAACTGTCCCTGAAAAGTAATAAAAATACCTTGCAGCCTAAGTAAATATCTGCTTCATAAAGAATTTTTGCGAAAAGTATTTTCTCCCCCTTTCATTGTTCCATCACCATTTACTCCAACATAATCATCCATGAAATAATCCGCCATCCCACTGAAATTGAGTAATTAGGCACAGAAAAAATTTAAATTAATAAATATCTGGATTGTAAAGTAAAAATTTTGCGTTTCATTTGTGAGGTCACTCAAGAGGGAAATATATAGCTTTTATGTCTTGAAAAACGCAACAATATGCTGAAATGTTGGAAAACGTTTCAATCAAGTGTTGTCGATGTACTCACATGATTCAATCATAATAAACTTCTTTTTCGTTCTTTGTTGGGTTCAGCAATATCCGATTTCGTAAGATATACAAATATAACTGAAATTGAAACCCTGACACGCTTTTGCAGGTAGTTAGCTTTTGTACTCTTCAAGATGTTTATTCAAAATTACGCTTTTGTTGTGACACTTGCAAACGCCATATTCTGGATAAATAAACAAATATATACGTCTACTTATCAAAAGTATTTAATGGAAATGCTGTGTGAGCCGATGTTGATTTTTGAGCTTATGGGATAAAATAAGAGCTCGTGCTCGTGCGATGTAGAAGTCAATTCAAATAATTCTAATCTTGAGAGCCGAGAGGAAATCTAGAAAATCGAACACTACATTTCTAAACAAATGAACTATAATTTTGCAAAACTATTAAGTCCGTAAATATAGAAAGCATGGTACAATCTGTTGACCAACATTATTTTTAACAACACGTGCAAAGAATGCACATCACTCTCTTACAAGCAATTAAAAAATGAAATTTTAGCTTCGTTGATTATTCTTTCATTGTCCTTTTGTTTAACATGTTATAACGATTTGGCAAAATTCTTGAATGAAATAATCCTCAGGAATTTACTTAAGAGTTTTGTGAATATCCTAAAGTTGGGCATCATTGATTGGAAGTAAACCACTGAAATAAACATTTCCCGTAGAAAAAATTGGAAAATGTGGATACGTTAGTTCATAGATGAAGGTATGTTGAAAAATTCCTCTGATGAATAGTTTTGCCACCACAGTATCAACTGAATATTCAGAAAGTCTAAGCACCATGAAAGCTTATACTGAAAGGTAAGAATAGATTTCTTTTAAATGAGAAAGTCACCACCAGTTGAAGAAGTCATATACATGGTCAATTTCAACTATGATGTCAATTGAAACTACAGAACAGAATTTATTACAGAAAATTCCTTGACATATAAAACAACGTAAGTCTATGAGTAAAGTGAGTTGTTTTTTTCTTTTAGCTGTTCATATCGCTATTCACAAGTACAGTAAAGAAGCATCAGATTAAAATCGTTTTTCTACCAAACGTTGACTTGTATCGTTTTGCAAATTCACAATTCAAATAATTTAAATATCCTTACGGGCAATATTACTCCGGAATTGACGTCAACGATGCAAAGAAAAATGTAGTTAAGCTTCATAAAAACAATACTATTATTAACATGAGACTTAATAGTAGTCTAAGTGAATTTATGAAGAATTATTCTCAAACTAGTTTTAACTCATTTCTGCTTGTTAAAATATCCATCATTTCCTTCAAACTGCCGCAGAAGTTTTCAAATAATGGGGATGAGTTGAGCGATATTCAGTCATTGATTTCCTGAATATATCCGTTCCAATTGTACTTTACAGAATTTTCCTCATTACGAATCTTTTGCACCGGCAAATATTTACACAGTCTCACTTAATTAGCCAGTGGTAGAAAAGACAAAATATTGTTGTTTCAGCATTACCTATAATCTCAGACCTCTATATGCAAGAAAACGATGGAACTCTCCACAAATATCAATTGAGCAGCTGCAATCAAATGACATGATTGCTCAACGAGCAGCTGTTTAACGTCAGGAAACTAAGCAAATGGATTTTAAGTGCATCCGAAGGGCTGCGATGCTCGTCCTGTCACGTGATGAGGTACGAATGAAGGTTCATCTCTTGTTTTCCAACGACGTGTTAGACTACAAGAGAGGCAACACGTGTATTAGCGTGCCACCTTTCTCTCTAGACAGCGAAGAAAGTAGTTTGCCCTGTCGCGGAGCGTACGCGCCGAGTTTCTCCAGAAGCTTCTGTTCGTGCGTAAAAGCAATCAGTGGGTACAACGAACGCACTTTAAGTGATATTTGTTTACCTCAGCGTCTACGAACATCTAAACGAACAAAGGTCGATGAAAAAATGAAGAGTAATGGATCCCCTTATCTTCCAAATGCGGTTCTACCGCACTGTATTACAAACAAATGTCAAATTCGGCAAACAAATGCCATTGAAAATACTGAAATGCTTCGGAAATCTACTAAATTTAGAATGCGTAAGTGTTAAAAAAATCACATAAACTAAGCTCTAGAAATCAGTTATTTTCAATTTATGCAAAATAAAAACATGTAATACATTTCATGAATTTCTAAATATTTTTTCAAACAAATGGGCACAGGAATGTCTTAGAAGAAAACTTGTTTTTTTCTTTGGAGGAAAATCATGTGAAAAAATATTGTGAGGCCATATGAAAGAAATAAGAAATTTTTTTTTCTTCGAACACTGAGTTCCTTCAGGACACCTGAAAAGATTTAATGTTATGTGCTCACGAAAATGAATCTGTCAGTTTTGATCTCTACCGTTGAAGTAAAATGAAACCAATTGATCAAACTTGCTGCGATGTTCATTGTTGTTTAAACTGATGATAGGCAGAAAGCCACGCGTCAAACACAAACACTCCCATTGCATGTTACACTGCTGGGCCCAACAGCTCATCGCTGAACTGTAACTGTACATGCGCACCTGCGCGTGCATTAAACGAGTCAGAACGTAAATACACACACAGAGAGTACGTGGAGAGGGCTTGTCCTTGTCTAGCAACACAGGAGGACACTTCACAGAAGAGCTTTTACCGACTGAGGATGACGCAGTATAAGTGAAACCTCCACTCGGAAAAGCCACGCTTGCATTTGTCTTGCAAAGAGGAACGTATTTTTGGAAGCGTTACAGAGCAGACAGACTGAGTTTGGTATATTCGTGCAAAGTTGCAAGAAATGATTATACGACCATGTCGACCAAATAACGACCATGTCGTTATTAAGCGACTTAAAATAAATAAACAAATTCATAAAGAAGATGTAATAATATAAAAATGTGAAAATTATAGACGTACTCTTAAGTTTCCAATTGAAAAATATAGTTCGATTAAATGTCGATAAACTACTCCAGTGATTTGGATATTCCTTCAGGACAACTTACCAGAAGCTATTTGTAGGGTAATTGTACTTTTCTATCTTTTGTAGCACTTCTATCCATTTCTGAATTGAAACCCTTGGCTATCCACTTCGTTCGATAAAAGGAATTATCAATAAACATTTTTTTTTTGTCTTCTAACGCCCAGTGTAGGCTTGCACCGCGGAGAACAATTTCATTTCGAGAGAAAGATTTCTAATTAATGGAAAGGCAATGTTGTACTTTGCTATTGATTTCCACAAAGTGCAATCGCAAAGAATGTCTTTATGTTGGATGTCTAAACTCCACCCTCGATTCATTGCAGCTACCAACTAAATTCCCCTGTCGTCCCGATCACCTTCATTTCGGTGGTGTGACTAATGCTCTCAATGGAACGCGTCCAAAATAGTTTAAATACAAGGACACGAATAGGTGGTCGTTATCATGACACAATGAGAACGTTATCACTCACACTCACTAACTGCTGGTTTAGTTAAATTAGTGAACTTTTAATCCAAATATGTCGAAATATTAAACTTTATTAACAGTCTTTACCCGTTCATAATATATCTTAAATGGGTATTTTGTCGTTATTGTAGTTACTCGTATTTTACTAGAATCCAAGGTGTAACTTTTCCCTCTAACCATTTTGAGTTGGAAATACGTTTTTTATTGTCCATGGGGTCACTACAAAATTATGACTGTAATTAAAGCTGAGAAAACTGTCAAATTATGGTACAAACGCGGTAATTGCGCAATTTTGATCTTTTTCTTGGCTCTTCTGTTTCGCTCAATCGAATATTGATTTTTACCGTTGACAGCTGTCAATGGAGAGGTCTTCTTGACTAGAATCTTTTATGTATAAAATTGCCTCCATTCAATAGAATTTTTGGGATGTCAATCCTTTAAAATATTCGCAGAAATTAGCAGAAATCTCGGTAGAGAAATGGGCTATTCCACACATCAATCAAAGTTTTGAAGTTACGGGCTAATTGCAACCTTAACCAGCGAATAGAATAATGAAAAGTAAGTTTTCTTAACTATCACAGTGAATCAATATGCATGACTTCAGAATTGTAACAGAAGTTACATTCTGTTCTTAATATACCAAGGAAAAGATAAAGATATTCTGCGAAATGGAAAGGAAATGTTATAATTCAAGGAATATTGAGGAAAAATATAATACTAAAAGTGGAAAGGTTGTGACGGCTAAATTGCGCATTAACGTTAGATAAGTATTGCAAAATACGAGTAAAATGGTGAACATACATACAGGGTGAATGTAAAAGAGGCGACTGTGTGTTGAGTCATCCCCAAAAGAAGGCATGAAAAGAAAAAAGTCGATGCTTATCATAACTCTTGTGTGGGACACAGTAAAAATTGGCAATACTTTTGTGGATATGACGACCTGTACGCTGAAAATTGTTTGTTTGAATAGGACATAGGTTCTTGATCCCTTGAGTCACGTATTTCCAATGCAATGCGACAATGCGATTTTGAAACAATTAAAGAATTTAAAAAAAGAGCCGGTACGTTTGAATATATATTATAAGCTAAAAACATAAATACAAAAGTGATGCTAACTGATATCAGGCCCATTCCCTGGAAATGCTGTAGTAAACCCGATAGATATGACGTGTAATTATTCTAATTTACGTACCTTTTGAGTTTTCAATAAAATGTTCTAACAAATTGCAGAAATTTGCCTTAATACAAATAAATGGTAATAATTTGCCCAGCAAGATTGTGCTGATAGTATCTCAAAACTTATTCAAAAAACATTCAATTTATTACATTCGTCTTCGTTAATTCTTTTTCAATATGTGTTACTCTCAAATTGGCTGAGAGCAAGGCAATACGAGGGCATGATATGTATGTATTTGGGACATTGGGTCGATTGTTCCACTGAGCTGGCCAGCAAACGGTGTCCCCCATAACTGGGCATAGCTCAATTCCCACCCTTGGGAGGTGTAAGATAGACATGTGGCGAACATGACGTACCCCCTTCGCCGTAAATAAATAGTAGTAGATACTAAAAATTTTATATAGCCGTTGTATATACGGTGTGAATAAACTGTGTGTAGAGATCATCCCTGTCTCTCTTTCAACCTTGACGTCACACACGCCCTACAGCTTTTCCCACCTGCTGCAGCATCAGTTGTTCGTATTCCTTTGATTGATTGATTGATTGTTTCGTGTTTCCGGGCGCGTCAACTGCTTCGGTCATTAGTCCCGTTAGTGAAGTGCATGTTTTTTCTCTCGGGAGATGGCGGTGATCTTCCCCCGCTGGATGGTGAGATCCGGCTCCGACCTACCGTCGGCTAGTGGGATTTCCCCCTAACCAGGACTCTCCCACCAGCGGGGCACCGCCCCAGCCGGGACAAGCCCTAAGCTCCCGACTGGTCTCCCGGAATATGTGATAGTGTGGTGCATGTTAGTGTAAGTGGAGAGGATAGGACAAGGAAGAGGAAGGACAGATCGCGCGCGGTCCGTGGCCCGTTTGGTAGGGTACTGCTCCGGCATTCGCCTGGTGTTGATCGGAGAAACCACAGAAAACTACCAATCAGAGCAGCCGGCCGCTAGATCGACTGAATTCGACCTAGCTGAAGAGCTATTGTCGAAAATCCTGCCGCCGTCAGGAGACGAACCTAGGACCTCCCGGTCAGAGGCGCTGCAGTGACATCAGTCGTGTTCCTTTGAGTTCCTTTGAGGGGGTGCAGGGCGGCAGAGGGGGGCCGGGGCGGGGGCGAGAGGCCGAGCAGAGGTCGGGGCGTGCTCCGATGGCTGATAACGCCACAGGGGCGGCGGAGGAGGTTGGAGAGTTGGGGGCGGGCAGCGCCGTGGTGCGTTGGGAATGGAGGTTGAGGGAACGTAGAGGAGACGATTTGATGGGAATGCTGAGAACAAGTATAGCTGCTTGAGAATTACACCATCCACCGATGGAGCGTGGGTTCAAACCCCGGCCAAATCATGCTGACTTTTCTTGGTGTCTCTCGTTTTTTCTCTGCCTATCATTTCGCCATCTCTCTTCATCATTATTCACCTCTGTGATCTTCTCACTGAATCATCACTCGTGGGTCACAGTGATAAGATGAGTTAAAGGGCATCCAAGCTCCTACACATACTCCATATATATATATATATATATATATATATATATATATATATATATATATGTATATATGTGTGTGTGTAGTGTGTGTGTATGTGTGTGTATATTGTGTGTGTGTGTGTGTGTGAGAGAGAGAGAGAGAGAGAGAGAGAGAGAGAGGGAGAATGTATTAATATAATATTATTATAATATTGTTATCTTTTGGCATCTCGAAAGTGCAAGGCATAGATAAAATAACCAAAATCCTTGCGTGTTGCTCATAAGAGAGCATTCGCGTCACATTGCACGTTTCCCCACACATCCAAAACTAGTGGAGCTACATCAGCGCGTACTTTGCCGCATAAGTAACGGTTACCTAAAATTATTTGTGTCCGTATTAACACATTTCAGCTCTTGTAACCAACTTATTACCAATTTTGGCGTATTAGACCCGAAAATTTAATTCATTTAAAGGTAATACATCAACACAAATTCGACAATTCAAAATTGCGTTGAACTATTCATATTTTTTTAAAAATTCTTCATAACTTTTTTAAACAACGGACTTTTTAGAACAGATTTCATTTAACAAAAAGTCTGTATAATCTATATTATACTTTTACAATGTTAATTTATTGCAGTTTTCGAAAATACAGAGAGTTCGCCGAAAATGAAACGGCCACCATTTTCTTTAACGTTATTTTATACATAGAGGGGGAAAAATAATTTAAAAATTTAGAGAAGTTTTGAGAAAATTTTTAAATTAATTTTCATTAATTTTAAGCAGAAATTACGGAAAAAACTACTAGTTTTTTGAAAAAATATACATGACTATTTTTAAAGAAAGTTTTTAGAAAAAAATTCATTTCAGACAAAATTTGTCTTCAATATTGTACTTTTGCAACGCTAATATTTTGTAATTTGGACAGACGTTTCTCTGTCAATCGATTGTTCGGTATCAAGAATTCTCAAATGATGGATTCTGACTACACAACGAAATAGAGGAAGTAATTTTTATACGTGTGAACAAGATTTATCCCGTTTTTTGTTATCAGGGTTTTTCTGTCGAAAAATCGCCCTTTTCCCCGCAGCATTACAATTCTTTTTGAACAATGCGTAAGCAGTACGCGATAAATTAATAACAGAAATCCACTAACCATACGGCGAGCGTCGGTCCCAATCTACCGAGATTGCTGATGTGTCTGCACAAAATTGGTCAGCCAGGAAACGTCGGAAAGGGCAATATTTCTTGGTCGGTTGTATGACGCCGTTTGATGACGACACCATCATTTATTACTCTCCTCTCCGAATGCGACGTGATCGCAGTGGCATCGGACGAGAACAAAGAGCATCCACAACGAATTGGGGCGGACGCGAGACGCAGTCGCGAGTTGGCACTTGCTCCCCGACATAAAAGACGAACGATTCTGCTCCGACGTTCTCCGAGATGAACCAGATGCCTGCCACGACGGAGTACGGCCACCCCGACCGAGCGTACGGTGCATTGCGCCGGCAAGTTCATCCTCTAGACCAGATGTCGACAACACTCGGAAAGGGGAGCCACGCTATTAATTCTAAGCGAAGATATTTAGTACTGCACTTATACGTGTATCTATTTGGCATTTTCGAACGAGTATCCGACTGTGCCGGCTAGCTAACGGTGTCCCCCATGGCTGGGCCTATTTTAATTCCCACACTTGGGCAATAAGATACATGTGGCGATCATAACGCATTCCCTTCATCGTAACTAGCAAAATCCACCTGCCTAAGCTTTTTCTTCGTCACACACCTACAGAAATTGAGACGATTTTAAAGGAAAGTTACAACCCTATTTATGCCTCGACCGGGAATCGAACCCGCGACCACACCACGGGATGATAGTGCGTTGCCCGTGAGCCAACCTAGACGCACCGCGCTTACGCATACTCCTTGAAAAACCGTAGATATCGCGGGGTAGGAAACTTAAGAACTTTTTTTAAAAAAGTATCGTAAAATAACGTTGGCTCTAATTGGAACAAATCTGTGATGAACAGGAAAAATAAGCTAAATCAGAAAACGAAGAAATGAACTGTGTATTATACTGTTGTTTAGATATTGGTCAAATACTTTCCGCGAATAAAGAGTTAATAAATATCTAATGAAAGTTAAATATTTGTAAATTATATATTTGTAACTTTCATCCAATTTATTCTGGATATTACAAAATATTTTTTAAGAAAGCACCTACTTTTCCTTCAAAGAAGACGCAAACTAAAGTAACAGCTTTTTCCTGCTCAGCATAAAAACATACAACATGCTAATTCGTTGGAAATAAGTTCTACATTTCCGCAGCCCATTTTTTAAACGATATATCTTTATTGTTAACAGTCGTATTTATTAGCAGCTCTCTCAGGAACGCTTTTCACATCGTCAAAGGAACTTCGAAAAAAAAACAAAAAACATTTTAGGTAACTTTTATTGTTAGATAATGATTGAAATTATACTTTCACGGGTGGGTTATTCTCGACGCCCATTAAAATGCGTTGAACAGAAAATCTTCGAGCAATGGAAACTAATACTCACCCACCCTCTCCTTATCCCCTGCCTGTGCGCCAAGTAACATATCTAGGTTCTCCCTTCCCCCTCTGACATTTCTTTCCCTGTAACAAGGAATTCGACCATATCGTGAAAGTTTGGAATGTTCCATGGCGCTTTGTGTAGAGAAACAAACATCTTTCAGGTAGCCGATAACAATTTCAGCTAAACATACCTACTATAAACGAATGTCCGAATGTCGTATGTCCTCATTAGATGTGATTGAAACTTCATCCCAAAATAATTTTTGTACCGTTTAGTATATACTAATCTATACTATCAGTAGTACATACTATTAAATTTTCGTTAGCTGACATGACGTATGGGTGCTCACAGGTTTATTTTCAACTCTTTGCATGCTGGTATATTTTAGAGAACTACAAATTTTCTAATAAGTAGTATTGGTTATACTTGTCTAGAGATATGTTAAATGTTTTTATGAACCTAACAAATAGAATTTTGTTACAAAAAAGTGGCGATTAAGCTATCAAACGTATCGGCTGCTGATTTGCAAACTTTCTCAGTGCTACGTCAAGCAAAACAGTAATTTAGAATGGAAGCAGTAAAAACCACGCACAAAATAATTAGAATCCTAAAAATGCCTAAATTTGCACATGTTATTTACAATGCAACATTGAAATTCAAGTTATTTACAATATAACGTAATTTGAATACTTGAGTATAATATAGATCTCATGCTGTTTCTGTTTAATGTAAATATTGAATATTTCTTGAATTTTCACTCAGAAAACGTGAGTATTTTTAATACATCAAATTATTTGCAGCATTAAATATTGATATCAGCGCTGGCCGAAAATCAAAGCCCAAATAAGCACGAGCAGTTTTTTATATTTTGTGAAGTAAAAATGCAAATTTATAAAGTCCAGAAATTAAAATAACATAATTAAAAATTAAAAATAAAGCGAAAAAAATATAATATTTCTAGATCATATCTCAAGTTCGTGCAAGCAATGGTTTTCTTCCCCGCATTTACGTTGCTTCATTGAAATTGGCAATGCATCCATATAAGTGAAGTTTATGCTTCTCGTTGTTTATTCCAAAAATACGAATGTTTATGAGAAACATCAGAACAAATGTACAACTAATAAGAAGTCAACAAATAGTGAGCGGTGATGTGAGTCAATCTTCGGCGGTCGTAGACCCCAATTTTTCCTTTACTGAATGCATCAACCCGTAAGAAAGTTTGAATGAATCCCAGGGTTCGATATCGACCACTTAACGAATGTCTCAGTAAACGAAAACTTCACAGAAATTTCTTTGGAGACAGCTTAATCTTCACCCCACACGCAGAATCACGCGCCGCCAGCCTGCACTTGCACGTCGAATTGGCCGACGGATTCCCGCACGCAGGGGACCGGTCCAGCGAGCGGCGGGGCCGTGAGGAAATCGAATGGCCGAAGGAAATCGACACCCCGCGACGCTGCATTAACCCGCGCTGGAATGCGATTAGCGCAAATAAAAGAGCCTCAAAGGACTCGCCGTGCCCCGTTCCGGGGTCACCTTGACGCGGTCGCGGCTGACCCCTGCGGCCGCGCGGTGTTCTCGGATGGCCGCCCTAGGCACCTTGCACTGCGTAGACCAGGGGGTCGATAAAGACCCCTGGTTAGAAGGGGGTCAATGATGATCAACAGGTCTACTAGGGAGTCAACAGCCGAATATGAACCGGCGCCTCATCAGTATAATCAAGATCCTATTGATGACAAAAAAAATTTAATCAATTTAACTGTTTTCTGATGAAAGGCAATAAAACGTATAATAATAAATTACAAATTTCTACCATTGCTTTTGTATCCGTCTTTCATTCTTAGGGATGAGGCTGTTTAGAAAACTCAAGAAATTATAACTAAGCATTCACAACGATACTCTATCGAGCAAGAAAGTACTCTCCGTAAAACGCACTGGAGAAATGTTATGGCCACTCAACATTTTATAACCACTGCATTTTAATGAAGATTAGAAACTCGGCTACTCAAAAGCGGAAGCGTGTTCCATAATTAAAAAATCGAAATATTTACGAGTATATTGGGCTATGAACTTGTTATCTTCAAGGTATTTATGTGCAATGCTTTGTGTCGATTGTGTATGTTCTGTGCTATACAGAAAACGTAAGGGGGGGTCTTCAAAGGTGTCGATGAAAGAAGAAGGTTGGGGATACCTGGCGTAGACGATAGAAATAGTCAACAGTAGGTCGGCGTCGGATCTCGCCATCCAGTGGAGGAAGATCACCGCCACCTCCCGACAGACGCGGGATTTCGAATCTTTTATTGGGAGGGAGGGGGCAAAGGATCTGCCCACATACCATAGTAAAAAGTTACCCTAAAACCAAATGATATTGAGTAGTTACATTATAAATTAAGATAAAAAAGGCATCTTGTCCCCCGTCCCAACACCCACACCCCTCTACAGCCAAAAACGTGTTTTTTAATTTTATTTTTTGGAAAAAACATAAAAAATAAAAAAGTATGCATAGTACTATCAGAAAAACATTTTTACTCTCTCGTATACGTACGTATATACTGAGTAATATACGCAGTGTAGAGAAATTTACGTAATGCTGCGGAAATCGCTTTCCAGATTTCAACGAAAATTCACGTTTTGGGTTCCCCTGATGCCAAAAAAGTTTTTTGTTTTAGGTCCGTCTGCCCCTCTGTGGACACCACTAGCGCCTAAACCATAGTAGGATTATTTTCTAAAATGGATAATCCCCGGTCGAGCTGGCACGACTTGAGGCGTTGCAAATTTGAAAAACTTTCTTCAAAATTTGTGGGTACTTTACATGAAGCTCACCGGACATTTTCTAAATTTTCTCAAAAACGGCTCCAAATGTTTTCTTTAAAATTTCTTGTAAAAATAAGTAAATACACTTATAAAGTCTATAGGTTCGATTTTCACGTACTCTGAATTTCACTTTAAACACCGAATTTTCAAAAATTTCGTAATTTTGAATTTTTTTGGCGTCTTTTACAATTCAAAATTGAAAATAGAGATTTTTACTTCAAATGAAATTTGTTGTCCATAATTAGTTCATTCATTAAGGTCATGTACATTTTTTCGCGCAATATTGCGTGCAATATTTGCAATTTTTAAAAAACTGTTTTTTTCTCAAAAAGGCTCCAAATTTTTTCTTTACAGTTTTGGTAGGAATAGTGCTAAATACACTCTATAAGATGACATAAACATCATTTTGCTCTATTCTTTTTTTTAAACATTACAAAACTATTTTTTTGGCATGTGTCTCGCGAGCTTAATATTTACATTTGCGGCAATTTGTTTACTGTTTGTGAACAAATTATTGAATTTATGAGATCATGTCTTTAAATTATGTCAAATAAGGTTTCCGAAAACTCAACAGTTTACTGTTAATATGAGCTCAAAATTCAGGATTTTCGCAAAAATGGCTCCAAATTTGTTCTTCAAACTTTTCAAACGGGTAGTGATATTGCATAGTTTAAAATGACATAATTTCATTTTAGGGAATTAATTTGTTGCTTTTTTCAAAACTTATTCAAATATATTTTTTAAAATATCTCTCACGCCGTTAATACGCACATTTCCAGCCATTTGTAGCCCTATTGCATTTGTGAGTTAAAGTGCCTCACATGTCTTGAAAGGAAGTTTTTCGAAAACTCAAAATTCTCTATGAAAAAGAGCTTTAAATTTCGCATCTACAGTAACGATTAAACGCCATTTTCTTAAAAGGTCAATGAAAATTGCCATTTATGACGAGATTTTACTCTTATTTAATATTCTTAAATTAATATTTCGGTTCTACAATTGGGAAACCGAAATATTAAGAAAATTTCAAAAAAATGTACTTCGGGCAACGATGGCAGCTGGCAAAAGAATGGGGCAAGACCGTAAAATATCTCACGTCGATAATATTTGCATTAGCGGCGATTTGTTGACATTATTCATTTACGAAAAAATTGCTTTAAATGATTCCAGATAAGTTTCTGAAAACTCAAAACTTTTCTGTGAAAACGAGCTCAAAATTCCGCATTTTTAGAGACGCTCAAATGCCATTTTCTCAAAAACGGCTCCTAATTTTTTCTTCAAACGTTTCTTACGGATAGCGTTAATTGTACTGTTTAATATGACGTAAAGTTAATTTTGATGTATTCTTTTGTTTTTTGTTTGTTTGTGTTTTGAAAAAATGCATAAATGTAATTTGTTTAAAATAACTCTCACGCCGTTAATACGTGCATTTCTATCAATTTGTAAACATTTTTGCATTTGTAAGTGAAAGTGTTTTAAATGACTTCAAATGAAATTATTCGAAAACTCAATAGATTCCTGTGAAAAAGAACTTCAAATTCCGCATTAGCAGTAACACTTAAATGCCATTTTCTTAAAAACGGTGTCAAATTTTCAATGAAAACTGGCATTTAAGACGAGGTTTTATTCTTCTTTACTGTTCTTAAAGTAATATTTCGGTTCTACTATTAAGGAACAGAAATATTTAGAAAGTGTTGAAAAATATTTACATTGGGCGGTGAAATATGGCCGCCGGCAAGATGATAGGGCAAGACTGTAAAACTCGCCCAGACCAAAGAAATTAGAAAACTAACTAGTACGAGACAGTCTGTGCCATTCCGAACCACAACCAGTTTCGATTGTTTTCTTTAAAAAAAATTAAAAAATATCATTTTTCCATCTTTAAATTGCATTGAATTTAAATACACTTTGAAAATGGCTGCCACATTTTTTTTTTTAAATTTTTTATTATAAATTTAAAATGAAAATTGATCTGTTGTCCAAAAATTTGAAACATTTTTTTAATAATAACGGAACCGACGTTATGATTAAAACAATAAGATTCGCGTATATATCAGAAAAGTGAACTTATAATAACTTTTAGTTAAACAGAAAATATTCGGTTGAGATAACATGTTCAATTTTTTTTTAGTATACACTTGGTATCAAACAAATACCATGCATTAGTTTCATTATATCTTACATTATAATGAAAAAAACATACAATATATGATATAATAAACCGTTTTACAGAAAATCTTTCGTATATTTTCACTTTCTTACTTTTTCAAAAAATGTAAACGCGTAGAGTAGTCTCTAACACACTTTATTTTTAAGCTGAACTACTGGATCACAGAAAACTTAATTAGTCGGTCCCTTTTTCGAATCCGTACGTTTCGCAGCGTATTCAAATTTCTTCTTTTTTGGAGATCCGTTAAAGAAAATCGTTTTTCTGTATGGACAAGGTCTAAAGTTTTCAGTTCGCCGACTACGGTTCGGTAGATTACAAGGAATGCTGAAAAAAAAACACATGATTTTCATCGCACCGCGGACTCACGAAACGTCGTTTCGTAAGAAGCACATATTTTTCGGCATTTGTAATATTTAAGAACGCTAGGAAATTTGTAATGAAAATAATTTATATAATCTTAATATACGTTAATTCGAGTCCTATAGAACTCGTGATTTTAGGCATGAAACTGTTAACTTTCTCAGTCAATAACGTTTAAAAGCAATACAATTGAAAGATGATTTCTTAATACGGGATATTCACAGTAACGCTGAACATTATCCCGCGCGTTTTATGGTACGGAACTAAAGTTTATCAATTTATTAATGTATCGTATTAGCTCAGCTTAATATAATTATTGTTCGCTTAATTATTATTAATTTCTCCTCAAAATACAGAAAACAGTAAATCATTTATGATACAAAAATTTAGAGATCCGCGAAATGAAATATTTTTAATAAATATTGGGGGGGGGGCAGTTCCCCCCCTTGCCCACACTGAATCCCGCCACTGCCTTCCGATGAAAGACATGCGCCACACTTACGGGACTAATGACTCGTATAGCTCGTAATACCTCGTGCACCGTCTACGTGGAAAGTATCAGGCGGCATTCGGGCGATCCAGCACGAGTTTCGCAACAAGATACATTTGCCTCGGCCCTGGATCCCCAAAAGGAGAAAATCTTCCTATTTCCTCCGGTCCGGGCTTAACATAGTTCAAGTTTTGCCGCTGCAAATGCAAATATCCCAACTCGGACGTCCCTACTATGGAAACCATAGCGCATGTCGTATCTGCATGCCGCTCTTATTCCGCTACATAGATACGTTATAACCAACACGTCACAGCATTGGGAGAGACCTGACCTGGTGGTTGCTAAAGGTCACACCACAGTCGTCGTCGATGCGACAGTCGCGGTGACTCGCACAGGAAAACTCGCCTCGGTGTACGAAAAGAAAATATAAAGATATTCTCACATCCAGGCAGAGCTCCTTTGTCAGCACTACCGGGTGGTAGAACACCTCCCTGTTGTGGTAGGGCCGTTTGGCGAGTGGTACGGAGGAACCAACGCTGCGCTAAAGAAATTCTCCTCCGGCGACAAGCTAGAGAAACGACGTGAACGCGTCGTCGCCGAGGCAATTTCGGGTAGCGCCGCGTGCTACTACAATCACATCGCCAGAGCTGTGCCATGTGAGTACCAGACCCCCCCTCCGCTGGCTACGACGGGCAGTCGGTCCCGCTCCGCTGCAGTGTAGTGTCAGTTTGCCGGGAGTGCACCGCCGACCACAGCAACGGGCCACGGACCGCGCGCGATCTTTCCGTCCTCTTCCTTGTCCTATCCCCTCCCCTTACACACACACTTACACTAACATGCACTACACTACCACATATTCCGGGAGAACGGTCGGAAGCTTAGAGCTTGTTCCGGCTGGGGCGGCGCCCCGCTGGTGGGAGAGTCCTGGTTAGGGGGAAACCCCACTAGCCGACGGTAGGTCGGCGCCGGATCTCACCATCCAGCGGGGGAAGAAAAAACATGCACTACACTAACGGGACTAATGACCAAAGCAGTTGACGCGCCCGAAAACACGAAAAAATCAATCAATCAATCAAACCACAGCAACACCACCCATATTAGCAGCTTTCGATCGACGGCGATTTCGGCGGTCTCTGCCCCACAGCATCGAGAATGCCTGTGATGGAACAACCTTTCGCGTGAACCTGACGGGCAATCATCGGCTCTGCGGGTGCGTGCGTGCGTGCGAGTGTAAATGTGACTGTAACTCTCAAGAGCCAGTGCAAGTTTGACTGGCAATCTATAAAACCCTCAGTGTTGGTATGGAAGTTTAGATTATAAGTGAAAGTGCGTATAAATAATGTAAATAAGTGACGACTAATATGAATGCTAGCTTTTAAGGTTAGTAAATATTAGGATTAATTCCCAGGTTAGCGTCCCCACCCACAAAGCTGTACACCCAGTATAAAAGAAATGTCATTACTTTTGTAGAACCAAACTCGGAGAAATAGTCAAATAATAAAAAGAATAGTGTCATCAGGGCAGCGCAATCAACTGTTTCCGCAACTACCTTTGCCGGAGTCTCATGAAAACACTGCTTCCCCTGGCCTTTTCCCCTTTTCGAGCTCTCAAGCTATCGAGGTATCGGTGGGCGTCCTCCCTCGTGATCGAGGTTTGGCCAGTTTGACACACAGTCTGGACATTTCCTTCCTTACACGATCTGAGATAATATCTGAACAGAATGCAATTTATACATTCATTTTAATTGTAAATAATGCGTCAATTTGCTGTTAAATGCATGATAGGGAAAGTGAGGAAGAAAATATTCTAAATGGACGAACGAAAATATATTAGTAAAAAAATTGTTAACGTTCACTCGGAACTCAATCTGTGAAGGAATATCTCAGTACGAAAGTTGGGCAACTTTCTGAAACATGTAATTAAAGAACTTTTAGACATGTGATGAAAATACTAATTCTACAGTGCAGCTGTTATTCCTTTAATTTCAATCCACGATTTTCCAGACTTCTCCATCTCCTTGTAGACCGTCCTTCTCCATGTGCCCTTTGGTCTTTCGGCTAGTCGCTGTCCCTGCGGGTTCCATTCTACAGCTGCCGTTTCCGTTGCCCCTGTAGGGTTTCTCAGTATGTCCAGTGTGCCATCCAACAGCTACTAGCATCGACGGTTTCGCGATCTCTGCTCTACAGTATCGAGAAGTTCGTCTCCGAAATTTCCCTTAAAACGCGGCATTTGGACGCGGCCTGCCGGGCGACGCGGGCGCTGGCGCACCTTCAAACACGCGCACCGGCGGGGGGCGGCGACTCCCGAGCCGCGTTCGCCCGGCGGCGGCGGCGGCGGCGGCGGCGGCGGCGGCGGCGACAGGAAGACGCACGGCGCGCGCCGGGGCGGGGGGCGGCGACCCCGGGGGCGGCGCCAGCGCCCGCCGCCGCCGCGCCCGGTTCGGCCTTTGCAGCGCACAGGCGCGGCTGTGCGCCGCCCCGCGCGCACCGCGGTATTTTCCACCACATTTTTCTCCCCCACCCCACCCGCCCCGCGACGCCCAGCGGGGACCCGCGGCGCCGCTGTCTGCCGTCGCGGCTCCCTCGCGGCCGACGTGGGCTGTATTTCGGTCGGCACGACGCGCCGGGGGCGGCACAGGTACGCGCGGCGGAGACGGCTGCGGTGGAGGCGGCGGCGGCGGCGGCGGTGGCTGGCGGTGGATGCCGTGGCGATGATAGTGGGGGTGGCTTAGGGACGATAGTGACGGTGGCGGCGGCAGATGTAGTTGCAACGGTGGCGGGGATGTCACTGCGTCCGCGACACGGATGGCATTGTGTTCGCTGTGGAGACGAAAGTGGAGGCCCTGCCTTTAGAAGCAATTGTCCTTTTACTGTCGAGAGTAGCAGAAGTGGACCCGCTGTGTGAGCGATAGTGCTTTGCCGACGTTGGTATTAGTAGTAGTGGAGGTGGTAGTGGTTGTTGTTGTTGTTTGTTGTTAGTGGTGGTGGTGATTTTAGTGGTTGTTTGGGATGGTGGTGGATGAGGGTTGTGGTGGATGGATGATGGTTGCTGGTGGGATTGGTGGAAGTGCCGTTGGTAATGATGGTTGGTAATGGTGTTGGTAGCGGGAACAGTATGGAATGCTAGTGTGGTTGAGAATGTGGTGGTTGTGGTGATGGAGACGCTGTAGAGGTGAGGTTGAAGAATGTGGTCATAGGTTGAAGAGGGGGAGTTGCTGATGGTGATAATAGTAATGGTGGCAGCGGCGGTGGTAATGGTGTCGTTGGTGATGGTGGAAGCGCTGACTATGACAAAGACCTGCGTGATGTTTGTGCTGCCGGCAAGGTTGGCTAGCTTAGAAGACTGCGACATCGGTTCAAATGGGTTGGACATTCGCAATACTCGCCAGTCAGCGATGCTAGGTTTCGCAATTACCGTGGCAATGAAAGGCATAATTTAAGAGATTGTTACATGCAAAGCTCAGTTGAGTTAACAACTTAAGCAATCGCGAGAACAACGACAACTCCATGGACAGCAAGGGAGGTGACAGCACTAGGTTCAATTCTACAAGCAGTACTGATGCTAGAGCAACAATGTAGCCCTTATATCATAACTTATGTATGCGATCATAACGACGCCACCATGAATAATGAAAGTACCTCTACCACGTAGCTGGAATGTCCTCAGTATTGTTGCGACGAAGTGAATAACAGACATGTGGCAGATGATAAGAAGCGCATTTAATGATTCACGATAGTTCTAAAATGTTTCCGGAACATTTTAATCGGGTCAAAAGGCTCGAATATGGTATAATTATTCTTGAGACTAATCGGCTGGTGTCAGGACCGATATAAGAACGCGTAGAACTGTAATAGCTACCTAACCCTCTTCGGTCATCGCATCTGTCGCATCAGTCATCATTGCGACAGTAAGTCAATTCTTTCAAAAAAGCATTAGGGATAATAGTCTAAACGTGTTTATGTTTTGCCTTTGCAAATAGTTTTTATTATTAGGTAGCGAATATTTTCAAATAGTTTTTCTCCAAAAACGCCCGTTGCAATATGTATTTATAATTGCAATATGTATTCATAATTCATGTTGACGTTAAACTTGCCGCGAACCCACTACATCTATCACGAATTCCACTTGGACCATGGATCCGGCTGAATTTATCTCAGCACCAGCACTGTCTCTGACCGAGAAGTCCTAGGGTTCGAGCCCTGATGGTGTCAGATTTTCTCCTCTAGCTACATTGCAAAATTGTATTCAGCAGCTGTCTCGAGGAGACTTCTAGCGACCGGTCGCTCTGATCGGTAGTTTTCCGTGGTTTCTCCGATTAACACCAGGCGAATGCCAGAGCAGTACATAAACAAATCCAATACACTAACAGGACTAACGACCATAATAGTTGACGTGTACGGAAAAATCAATAAATCAATTATTGATTGACGGGGATTTGAAGCTCAGCCCCCAGAAACAGTATGACAGGTAGTCTCGCCACTACACCGTGGGTCAACCACCGCACTTTCTGCTCGTGCTTATGCGTTCAACGGGAAGTGGCTCTGGCGACGGCTGTGGTGGCGTGCTACAGCACACACGCCGCCAAGCAGCTACGTAAGCGCTGCTGAGCGGGCGGCGTTCGCGAGAACCACCTGGCCGCCCTCCGCCGTCCGCCAGACCCGCCGCTCCGCCGCCCGTCGCCGCAGACCGCCTCGCCGCCTGCCCCGCCCGCCCGCCCGCCCCGCCCGCCGCCGTCCCGTCCGTCCCCGTCCGTCCGTCCGTCCCGTCCGTCCGTCCGTCCGTCCGTCCGTCCGTCCGTCCGTCGTCCGTCCTCCGTCCGTCCGTCCGTCCTGTCCCTCCGTCCGTCCGTCCTCCGTCCCGTCCCGTCCCGTCCCGTCTGTCCGTCCCGCCCAGCCCCGCCCGCCTCGCCCCGCTCCGCCCCGCCCCGCCCCGCCCCGCCCCGCCCCGCCCCGCCCCGCCCCGCCCGCCACGACAAGGGCGACGCGGATGGCGGCGCGGCGCGCCCGCCGCCTCACTCGATTATCCGGCGGCCCGGCCTGCTCGCTTTGAGAGGACGGCCGGCTGTCTCCGTATTTTATCCCTCCCCTCGCGCGTGCACTTCACTGCTTCTCAGATCGTAAAAAAATCCAGTGGGCTGTAGTAGCAAGCGCTACTCATCTATTGGGCGGTACATTAAACACATTCATAAGACAATTCTTTTAGTTTTTAACGTCATTACACAGATATAGTGGAAGCAAAAGAACGTGTTGATGTTTGTGTAAATCGAGGGAACCGGGTATCCTTAGAACTAAGTTCACTTTTCTTGTAATATCGAGCGCGTATCGTCCAATAATTTTTGTGACATTACGATCTCAAATGAAAAGTTCCGTAAATAAGAAATACCTTTTGTTGGAATCGAAGAACTCACACGCCATCTAGCAACAACTTACGTGTTTCTATTGATCTTAATTGACGGCGAACTGTTAAAATCCCGCGACCATAGACTATCCGCGAACAAATTATCAGCTAAACACCAGGCGCCAAGGATAGGATGTAATAATAAGCTTGGGAAGGAATGGACCCGCGCACTCCTTAGCCCGATCATTGAGGTACTGATCTACCGGTACCCGCCATCTTCAATTTAAGCATACTTTGTTATTTGGTTACAATGAAATTACTACCACTGATATGTAGGACCACACAGATTCATTGTTTTATGCGTAATACAAAAGTTACATTAGAAGGAGAAAAAACATTGAATTTCGTTTCAGTCCGCAATTGTGAATAAATAACAAATCGAATTATATATTGCTTAGCCTCGTAGGTGCTAAGGTTCTCTCACAAATACAGTCGGCTACGCTTATAGTGAATTTCTGGGAACTAACATTTTTGGTTCACTATATCCGATGATTTCCAAATTAAATAGAATTTCTTCATAATGATTGATTTTATTATAAAGAGATACAGTAAAAAAACATTAACAGCACGAAATAAAAATATTCAACATCTTTATTTTGTTTAAAAATTCACTTTGTTTTCAATTGTTCGATTCGTACTTTTTTAATTAGTAATTTCTCTAGAGCCTTCTCCAGAGTTCGTGCTCTCTCCATGCATGATTCTCCATTGTCCTCTGTGTCTAAATATCGTAATGCAGTCTTGACACCTTCAATGCCTCTTGCACTGTTGAATACTGTCCCACTCTTCGAAGACCCTTTTACTCGCCTAATAATATACGAAATGCTTTCGGTTGCGGGATGGCGCAAGTAGCTAATGAAACTGATCGCTTTCCCGCACGACACAGCGGATATCGCCAGGCTACGGCAGTTGCGTGCTTCCTGTTGCCTACGTAGAACTCACCGCGCTTTGTCCCGCGGATTATCAAGTAACTCCAAGCTTGAAACTGAAGCAAGCAATCGCGCGTCGCCGCCACCAGTTGTAGCCCACGCAGGACACGGCTTTTGTTGCCGCAGTAAAACTGAGTGGCATAAGCTCATGAGTAGGGTGCGGATTTTAATGAAATGTCATTTTGTTTCTTTTCGCCCTATAAAAATGTCGTTTAGTATAGAAATACATTTTTTGTTATGACAAAAGGAAATGTCCCACTTTTATAGGTCATTATTTTGCATTTTTTGTCGATTTCGACTAATATATCATTTTGTACCTTTTCCCGTAATTTTTAATGCATTTTTTGCTGATTTCATCAATTGGTCTTTTTAATGGTACTGGCTTCAAATAATATTTATGAGATGCAACAAAAGTTCCTCACACAATTACTCAGTAGCCTATTCTATTTGTTCGCTTAGAAATTGTTTTGACAGCCATTGTATGTAATTCTTGTGAAATATATCAGTGCTATTGCCGGTTCGGTCGATTTCGGGATAACTAAAAACAGAGATTTCCTCGTTAAGAACAATCCAAACTAAAAGTTTGCAAGCTGAGTTCATTCGAACAAATGGAAGATCGATTACATCAGTAACATACCCAATAGCTTGAGTTGTTCATTCAAACTGGTTTTGTACGATATTTTACGTCATTTTTCTTGGTTTCAGGGCATTTTTAAAGCTTTTTATTTACCCTTTTTTGGCGATGTTTTAAGTCCTCAAAATCCGCCCCCTGCTCAACGGTAAGGTTCCCATTCCGGGTCCCCTACCTTCACATCAGGGGAGAGATATCCTATTATGGCCTTTGGCCAACGAAATATTTTTCAAGCTGTCTAGTGTTGGAAATCGTGGCACAGAGACCATATATTTTTTCCAGTAGAAAATTAATTTCCTGGACATTGAATTTCGTATGTTCATTACAGCCGAGGTCCAGGTTCACTATAACCGGGTCTTCTTATGTTTTGTAATGTAAGTGAAACGGGACCAGTGACTTAAGTTCTCTATAACTGAGGGTTCACTATATCCGAGTTCACTATAACCGGAGTCGACTCCCTTTACCGGAATTATATCTAGATACTTCGCTCGTTTTGATGTGAAAGTCTTCAGTAATGATAGAAAATGAGAAAGAGAGAGAGAGAGAGAGAGAGAGAGAGAGAGAGAGAGAGAGAGGGAGAGAGAGAGAAATTGGGTTTTCTTTTGCTGGTAAAGAACGGAAATGATTTTTCATCATGATCATACTCTTGGGTAATAAAAGCAGTCAGCAGTAATGCTTCAATCCATCTTTGCCATCGGCATTGTTGCCGCTGAATGACAATAAAAAGTTCGAATTCAAGAGCTCGAGGCACCATAATGATAACGTCATTTCACACATCCAGAATAAAAATATGTGTTCAAAAAAACAAACATTACGATCAAGTGAACAGCGAACGTCTTCATTGAACTATAGATGTGAACAAGGTTTAGCAGGAAGTCCATACTTAAATTGAGTAGTAAACTAATTTATACAAACTTCTCTTTTTGCAGCTTACAGAAATTACAAAAGTAAGGGTTATCACCACATGGATATCTTCAATTATCCTTTCCTTGCTGGCAACTACTCGGTCGAAGAGAACCAGCCATACAATGCGCGTTCTTCTCTCTGCACACTCCAGGAAACTCACCTGCAAACAAGAAGAGACCACTTCAGTAAAGTTGAATCCTCAACATTAATGGCCACGCCTCTTTCTACCCAGAGCAAAATTGTTTGAAGGAGCATAGTACATGTTCAGCGCATTTGCTTAAAGTCGCCCCTGATTTAACAACGCAAAGAATTATATCGCCCTTTGGATGACCAGAACAGTTAGTGGGGGGAAATGAGATTGATCTTTTTATAGCGCTGCAGTTATTTCGGCAAATCAACTTCTCAGTGATATTCTACAAAAGGTGTGGGGTTCATAAAGCTCATATTTATTAATACATAATAGATTCTTATTACATAGTTTTAATTAAATTGGGGGGGAAGGAAAACAAAGCCATGCAAAATTACAAAATCAGTACGTTATCAGATCAACAAAAATCTTTCATCCATTAAAATATCAGTAAAAAATGGCGGCAGTGATCAAGAAGCCCATTCCACAATAAGGTCCGGTCATTCTAAATTAAGTGATCTTTACCTGGAACGAAAATCATTTCCTCCTACATGTGAACATTGCAACATTGCAATTCAACTAAACCTTGCTCACATCTTTAAAATATGTCCCAGATACTCGTACAACCATCAGAGACAGATTCTATGATGCTATTTTACATTCCTCAAAATATGAAAATAATGTAATCAATATCTGTAAAGCCATCAATTTTTACTGACATTTAAGCCCACAGTAATTTGTAAATATGCCCGTTCCATAACATAGAAGTAATACCACGTAAAGTTCAGTATTCCTGTTTTTGTAAAATATCATAAGTTCTGTGATCAATAATGGCACGCAATACCTGTAATACTCGGTAATAATCAAGATGTTGATGCGACTCTAAACAAATTATACCAAAAAATAATAGATAGGAAAGGTTTCTGTACTTCGATTGACATCAGAGCTTACGTTGTGAGGGTCGCGGGAGATCTATGAACTCTCTGGCCTACGCGTTTACCCCTGGCCAAGTGTTATCTTCGATCAACGGAAGCCTTGGGGGATGGGGGTGATGAATCCACCTCCGCCGTCACAGTCATTGACGGCGTTATCAAGCCGGCCTCAACATGTTCGGAATTCAATACCAGATCCTCCTCTTCCCCTCCTCAACTTCAATAAAACATCAAGTAATTTTATGAAAATTCTCAATTGGCGATTTTAAGTCACATTTACTTAAAAAGAAATCCAGATCAATGTCCAAATTGTAGTGAAATTATGAATATTTCTACATCTCATTTATTAGTTGAATATCCTTTCACAAGTAATTGGAATATCATAAAACTTGATACTCGTACATTCTCTATTAAATTCTACTTCGCACTGTTACAAAATTAGAAAAATATAAATAGAATTTCTTGTCTTGTTATAAACATTTTCAATGCTTGTATTATTAAATCTATTTGTTGCTTTGTAGAATGTTATAAATTGTTAATTGTCAATGATATGTAATGTAATGAGATTGATAAATATGAATGTAGTGTAAAGTTGTATGTGACATTTTCATGGCTTGTGGCCATGCAGTTGCACAGCAATCTAAAATAAGTTAAATTAAAAAAATGTTACAGCATTAAATACTGCAATGTAAAATTAAAGCAATAATCATTTTTTAGCCTCACATTAATATTTATATTAATTTAAATACATATGGTATTTATATTTGAGCAGTTTACAGTTCTTTCTAAAACAGAGTGTGTTAAACAAGGTCCACTGGTCTCTTCTTCTCTAAATTACAAACAAATTTTAATGAATCAGTAGCCTCGTCAACTTGCATCGTCATCTTATTCCCTGGTCCTTGACAGAAATGCGATTTTACTACGATGATGTATGATTAACTTTTGGTAGGTACTTGGATGAGCTGATCATGCATTGTCATTTCTTGTTCAGATCTTTAGTTTTAGTATTTCGCGGCCTCAAAATGACAAGATTCTATCTTACATTTTTGGTGTAACATATGTCGGAATGTTTGAACGTATTATAACATTTTAAATCAGACTAATACAACAAGGTGTGACAATTAATGAACATAATATTTTGTGTTACATTATTAGATACGTTTCAATCATTCAATACTTTTTATTTATTTGTATTATTATTTAGAATAGAAGTCTTTCAAGCTGATGTCATTTAGAACCTTAAGTGATGATTTAATGAGATGATGAGCGAAAATGACGACAGAGCAGTGTTAGATTGCGACGCAGGAAAAACGGGAGAACCCCGAGAGAATCTGCCATGATCTCGTTTTGGGTTTCCAGTTTTGTCCACCATAAATTCCACAGGAATTGGCTGGGGGTAGAATCCGAGCTCCATGGGCAAAAGGCCCTGACATTATTTTATATTATCCCACGAGTCTTCTCCTGCCTCCGCTCTAATTTACGCAATGATTGCGCAGAAGTAGCCATATGGCAACAATAGTAAGGAATGGTGAAACCCAAAGGTGAGATTTGAGAATATGGAAATAACCCTAAATAACTAAATATACTATATATGGAAATAACCCTAAATATATACAACTGAAGGACGAATTGCAATGAGAAAGAAGTCTCTGACTATTGTTGGTATAGGACAGGTTCGAAAGTAATTTTAATCTTTTCATTTTCACAATTGCACAGGTTTTAATGAAAACCGGAATCGTTTTCACAAATGTACTTTCTTTTATTTCAAAAATAAAGGAAAACTGCAGTGATTTTCCAAAAACGTTGAAAATGTGGTTTCAGGTAAAGTACCCATCAAAATTGTAAAATGTTTTATGTTTTTAAGAACGACACAACTAGGTCTTACTCCTGATGTATTCAGGACATTTCAGCTCAAAAGCTTCTAATTTGACGCAGTCCAATCCATCCGCGTGACACATCCTTCCATCCATTCAGATATCCCGATTTTCGAGTATCAATATGTGAATATCTTCACATAATGTACTTAACCTTTGAAACAGCAGTAAAAGACCTTAATCCTGATGTATGTGCGTAGCTCCAACTCAATAAGACATTGAACGTGGATTTTACGAGCGAAAATTCGCAATCGTCTTCCAATACTTCAGAAGAATGAATGTGAAGCGCGATTCCAATACTAGAGAGAAGCCTGATTTCAACACTTAAGAATTCAATAGGGAAGAAAGAAAGAGATAAAGAAAGAAAAAGAAAAAAGAGAGAAAGTAAGTAAGAAAGAAACAAAAAAGAGTGAGAAAGGAAGAAAAGGAAAAAAGACGGCGGTTGCAACCGTGTCTTTCGGATGAGGCGACTTTCTGCCACCACTTCTCTGTCGGTCGCTTTGCTCCCGTCCCCACGTGGTTTGAGCGCGCGGCGGCGAGGGGTGTCGGAGGGCGGCCGGCGCGAGAGGTCGACTCGCAGCGGCGTCCTGAGAGATGGCGGCGCCGAAAGACGAGACGAGTCGGGACGGCGCTGCGCGGCGCGGCGTGGCAATGCGGGAGGAAGGGAAGGCCGGGGCAGGGGGGGCGGGGGGGGGGGGGGGGGGGCGGTGGGCCAGAGCGGGCGGGGCGGGGGGGGGGGGGGGGGGGCGCGCGGGTGTGGCGGGGTGGAAAGGAGAGGAGCGGGGTGTGGCAGCGCGGGGTGAGCGGGGCGGGGCGGGACTGGGTGGGCGGGTTAGAGCGGGGCTGGGCAGTGGAACGGAGCGAGGAAAGGCGGGGAGGGCGGGGGGGGGGCAGTGGCGAGGCGTAGCGGGCGGACGCCTCAAGGAGCGTCGCGACGACGAATGACGCGACCCGCGTCACCAGGATCTCTCACGTGCGGATCGCTGGCGGCGCTGCGTCTAATTGGGGAGGGCGACGGCATCGCCCAGCCATGCCCGCCTTCGCAGTAAATCAGAGGGTTTGAAATTAAATCTTCCGCCCGAAAGAGTTTCTACTCTTGCGATAGGTACTGAGATAACTCACAATAACTTTAGCGTCGTCACAATGAACGTTTTTGTATGAAGAAATGGATGTATGCGTGATTAATTGAATCGAGGAGGCAGTTATGTAATGAACGTCCACATTACTACAGAATCTGAATACCTGTTGGGGTTGCTTTTCACTGCCTGTATACAGCGTACAGGAATCTGGTGGCTACAAGTTTTTTCTCGGTGTAATGAACAGCAACATGAACTTGAACATCGGAAGAAAACAATAAGGCTTTGAAATTTGAAAAAAAAAAAAAAAAAAAACTTTCTTCACTTACGGCACAGCAACACGTACTTCCAAACAAGTGAGATCTCTAAGTTGAGATTTTTATCTTTTGTACTAAATATAAGGCAATCTATTAGCTAGATGACCAATTCGTTAATTGGGGTAATTGCCGTACAACAAAAAGAGAATAAGTCGTTGCACCAGTGCGAACAAAGTGAATTTTGTATGAATACATGCATTAATGTGGAATTTTATAATTCGATTAATCCGGGTCTTGCTAGCTAGCGATCTTCTCGGGTCTGGGTCCTATTTTTTTTTTTTATTTATAAGTTAGCTATTATTCTCGCCTTGGGATAAGGGAGATATGGTGGCGGGCATGGCGTATTCTCTTCACTCTATCTTGCATACTTGGCCTGCCTGAGCTTCTTCTTTCGTCGCACAGCTATAGAACTGAGAAAATTATAAAGGAAAGCTACAACTCTATTTTTGCCCCAACCGGAATCGAAACTGGGGTTGCACCACGTTAAATTAGTACACCCAAATTTTGTGAACATTGTTTTAAAAATGTAAATAACTTGATATTGGTAATAAATTTCGAACGTTTCTGACAATCCATGACATTAAATGGATTGATTGATTGATGATTCCTTGTGCGTCAACAGCTGTCATTAGTCCCATAAGTGTAGTTCATGTTTTTATCGCGGCAGGTGTCGGTGATCTTTCCCCCTGGCTGGGGAG
This sequence comes from Teleogryllus oceanicus, assembly GCA_964035755.1. Lineage (NCBI taxonomy): Eukaryota > Metazoa > Arthropoda > Insecta > Orthoptera > Gryllidae > Teleogryllus > Teleogryllus oceanicus. The sequence continues at coordinate 17,369,853 of CAXIVR010000006.1, forward strand.
ATCTGTGCCCTCTTCATCAGACTACTACTCCGGCATTCGCCTGGTGTTGATTAGAGAAATCACATTGAAAACTAACGATCAGAACAGCCTACCACAAGAATTCTCTTCCAGACAGCGGCTGGAGTGGAGGTGCCCTCCAAAAAATGTAATGTCTAAAAAGATCTCATTTTGTACAATACGTCATAACAAACAGAACTCGTAACCTTTCAGGATCACGGAATCCTGATTTTAAAGTTCTAGGAAGCACCGTTTCCAAGTTACGCGCGCAGTAAATTATGTTATGCTGCGACGTCTGTTGCGGGTTGCACGTGCGTCTGATTTTTCTCCTATACCATAATCTGTTCCTACACCGTATTTGCGGCTTTGGCGTGTAACGGCTAGCGTGTCGGCCTATAATATCCGTGGATACAAGTTCGCGGATTCAAACCCGATTGAAGTTGTGAATTTTAAGGATGAAAAATTCCTTCGTACGCCTTACTTCGGAGGAGAAGTAAATCCGTCTGTGCCTTGTTGTAGATTTACTGCATGAAAAAGATCCTCAAATCTAAAAGATATTCGATCTGAGCTAAATTAATCTCAAATCGCTTTTTTCGACGCCGTGAGTGATACCTCCTTTCTCTGCTATACGGTGAACGAAGCGAAGCGGAATTTAGGTAGACAGGTGGAATAGTCTCGCCACCTGTGAACTTCTTCTTTGGGGAACCGGAAAAAAGACATTTTAATTAATCTGAAAACTTCTTTTTTGCATCTTAAGTGTTTGAAGTAGGTATAAGGAATGATGTCCTGTTCAGCCACATACGAGCACACATACGATGGCTTCTAATAAATTGTAGAAAAGCGTCAGATATCATTGGTATTTTGTAAATAGAGTAGGATGTTTTGGAGTATCTCGAGTGAACCGTCAAAGATTCGATTCACATTTTTATTCACATACATGAGAATATAAATGTGAGCAATAATGAGCAATGTCTCCAAAAATTCTCACCTAATCACTACGCGCACCAAAGTGACCATATGCGATAGGAATGCCTGTGTTTAAGCCTGCGCTTTCTTCCACTGTTGTATTTCTTTTTGCACCTCGTGAATACCCTCTGTTACTGTTCCCATTCTTTGCGAAGGGCAGGTGCGAAGTTGGCCGCATACTACGTAGGCAATAGCTCATGACTGTGTTTGCGCCAATTGGCGTGTCTTGCTAATTGGCTGTGATGATTGGGACAAACGTGTTCACCGACAACCAACTGGTGTATAAACATAGCATACATGTGGAATATGATTCAGACATTAGCGCAGCCGAGCAGATACGGAAGATTGTAATTGTGATGACAAACGGTTTAGCCAGATGACATCTTCTGAATAAGACTTTCATAGAGGACATGAGGAAACACAAAATTGTTCTACGGGAAAGTCTGATTTGTGAATTACTTTTTTCGATATTTATGCAATATATACCGTCCCATTAAACATGTTCACAATGTCATTACAATAATAATATTCTCAAATTTATCATGTTCAGAGACGGAGAAGACGGTCGAAGACCAGACGGAGAAGAGCAGACGGTCGAAGACCAGACAAAAAAAATTTAGCAAATCAACCGATCATCGATATTTTGGGGGACGATTGAATAACATTAATATTTAGAAGCAAATCCGACTAGGAGTTTCAAACCCAACTACTACTTTATATGAACATACATTATTTTAATGTAAGTTCATTGACGATCATTTTAAATTCCATAAAATGCTTGTATATCATAGCTAGTCACACTGTAAAAGAATCAAATTTCTTCCCAAATGCCTAAAATAACCAACAGAGAAAAAAAGCTTTAAACTACTATTTTCATTTCATTCGTGTCATCGCTGAGAATTGGGGGCCAGTGACAACCCTATATTCATTAGTTTGGAGAGGACTCGCCGGAATCAATCCGCGTTAGTTGAATTCTGACTCTCCAACGATAGATCTGATGAATATGGCACAGCCATCGAACGATGGTAGTGATTTAAATGAGGGCTGCTCAAGTAGGTGAACTACTTGGCGCCGGCAGCACTGGCCCAGCGCTTACGTGGGGGCCACCGGGCGGCGTGGGCCGCTACTTGTCGAGACAGCTGGACGTAAGGCGCTCGAGCGCGATCGGCTCTAATCTAGTGAAAGATGAGTGGCACGCGGGCCCCTAAAGCGAGCCATTACGGATTCCCTGGCCCCGAATTCTTGAATTTGAGCCGCCCCGATTTAAATTCTAGTACAGACAATGTCAATCTGCATTGATATATCAAATCGGCATAGGGCATCCAATGATGGCTAGGTATCATAGGGCATCCAATGATGTCACTGCAATGCCTCTGAGCGGGAGGTTCTGGGTTCGAGTTCCGATGGTGGCAAGATTTTCGACTCCAGTTAGACAGCTAGTTCGAATTCAGCCATTGTGTGGAGGAGAATTCTAGCAGCCGGCTGCTCTGATCAGTAGTTTTCCGTGGTTTCACCGATCAACACCAGGCGAATGCCGGGGCAGTACCCTGACAAACGGGTCAGAGACCACGTGGAAACTTTCCTTCTTATTTCTTGTCCTATCTTCACACCTTACTTACACACATACACACACTACATTATCACACTTGTCGGGAGACCAGTCAGGAGCTTAGAGGACCGGGCGGTGGCGGTGCCCCGGTGGTGAGAGATACCTGGCGGAGGAAAACCTCGCAAACCCACATAAATCGGCGCCGGATCTCGACATCCAGCGGGGAAACATTACCGCCACCTCACGCGATGAAACCATGCACTGCACTTACGGGACTATTGATCTTAGCACTTATTTTACCCGGAAACACTAATTACTCAATCATATCTATGTCAACGCCATCACCAATTCACGACCGCGCATCTCACCTGCCGGCTTACCCGAAGCGAAGGCGCCAGTGGTGGCAAAGGCGGCGGCGACGGGCGCGTGGTTGCCGGTGGCGGCGCGACGGCGACGGCAACGCGGGACGGCGGCGGCGGCGTGCCGGACGCGAAACCGAGCGGCCGGCCGCGGCGTAGCCTGCACGGCCGGGACATAAACGCAGGACCTCGCGGTCTACCGGCCGCCGCCGCCGCCGCCGCCCCTGCCCCCGCCGCTGGCCGGGTCGCCGGGCGGTCATGCGGCGGGACGGGGCCAGTTGAGTGCGGGCGGAGCAAATTCGCTTCGGCGCGACGCGACGCGACGGCGAGAGCGTGGCCACGCACCGGCCAGCAGACGACGGATGCTGCGGAGACTGAAAGCCAGGGGCGGGAGGAGTGAAAGCGGCTAGTGATGGTGGGGGTTAAGGTGTTGCAGCAGTCTCGGCAAAGCAAATGGTGATCGAGTATGAAATGACAGGCGTTAGAAATTTATAGTAGTTGAAAGGACTGAATGGGGAGTTGTAATGGTCGACCGGTGTACGCTGGTGGTGAATGGGTTATAGAACACGAGCAGTGAGTGACGGTTGAAGAATGAGAGTACGTAGACCACATACGACTGACGCTTGCGCAGCCAGAGAAGACACGCCTCTGCTACATGCGGTTTGTGAATGCGAATTCGAAGCAGAACCTTTCGGAATCATATAGTATGTCATAATTAGTTGAATGAATACTACTGAGAGATTAGATTCAGAATGATCGAGCATTGACTGTGCCCGCTTGTAGATGGTAAAAGTAAATGAACGAGGTGAAAATAGAGGAAATGATGTGTGAATCATCACACCACTTGAATGAAGAGGACAGACCTTGATATTTTTGTCTACCGCCTTTTTACATTTTTATCGCTTCATAAACAACTTCGGGTGTGTAGTACACACTTGAACTTCCTTGATTACTTGTCTGAAAACGAATTGAGGTTTCATCCTTCTGGGAGTCTCGTAAAAACTATATATTTGACGATACCGATAGGAGCAGCCCTGAATGGGAATTAGCTCTTCAGACTGAGGGCGGCGTAAGGAGTGATGGGGTGCAGCAGACTCGTGTCCCGTGGCGCGGCCCAGGCGGTGTGTCACTGGCGCGACGCCGGTCGACACCGGACCCCAGGGCGCCACGCCGCCCGCCGCGGCGTTGCCGCCTCCGCCCTCCGCCCTCCGCCCCCGCACCCGCTGGCGCTCTGGATAGACAGGTAAGCGGAAGAGGCCGTCTTCATTGGCTTTCCCGGAAGCCACATCTGCATCAGCCGAAAAGGGCAGTTTTCCGGGAGAAACATTTCATGGTTTCAGGAGTTCCTTAAGGCTCAAATGTACCAGTTATTGGATTGAGTAATTCATTAGTGGTTCCGAGCACGTCAACTGCTGAGGTCATTAGTCCCGTAAGTGCACGTGTTTTGCTAGGGAGGTGGTGGTGATCATCTGCTGGATGGTGAGATCCGACGCCGACCTACTACCGGTTCCCTGTATTTTCCCAACCAGGTATCTCCCACCAGCGAGGCACCGCCTAAGCTAGGACAAGCTCTAAGCTTCCGTCTGGTCTCCCAACTTGTGGAGTAGTGTAGTGCATACAAGTGTGAGCGCAATTAAGGGGTGAGGATAGGACAAGGAAGAGAAAACTTTTTGTGTGCGGTCCGTGGCCGTTTATTAGGATACTGGTTCGGTATTCGTCTGGTACTGACCGGTGAAACCACGGAAAACCACCGATCAGAGCAGCCGGCCGCTAGAATTCTCCTCCAGACAGAGACTGAACTCGACTTAGGTATTAAGCTAGTGACGAAAATCCTACCACAGACAAGTCTCGAAATCGAATTCTAGGACCTCCCGACCAGATGCACTGCAGTAACATCAGTTGATACCAGATATTGAAAGATAATGTTAATAATGATAAAGATAATTTTTAAAATTATCAATACTATATTAATAATAATTATATGAAAGTTAACTACAATTCTTCAGTTGGCACGACTCGTTTTCCTTCCGGGAAGGTACCAGAAATTTTTATCATGTTTTTAACAATGCCGGCTGGAAGTAAATTCCTAGCCCGACTGCTCTTATCAGTCGATTTATTTGCTTCTCTGAACACTTCCAGGCGAATGCCAAAGCAGAACTCCACATAATGAACCAAACCCCGCGCGAATGAGGCGCTGCGGAAGGAACGTCTCGTCTGCGGGAGAGCTCAGTCCGCCATAACCTTCAAGCATCGGCGTGAAGATGTGCAGGATCCTGCAACATCGCGGAATGACCGCTGGGAAAAAGAAAGTAGTCCTTGTTTCATTTTTTTCTCTTTTTCTGTTCATTTTCTTCTCTAATTTTGTGTTTTTAATTGCACCGTATTCTTCATAGTGAAATACTAGTTAGCTACGTATTCATGTCAAAATATTGAGTATCACATCTAGAATTATTACATTAATAATATTTCTATAAAAGTATCCCACTGGTTAGAATAATCCTCTATACATGAAATTTCCAGATGCGATATAGTGAGTTTAATTTTCTTTCAATTGTTATAAGATTATCTCATTGGGAAACGTTCTTCAATACTCATAAAAGCTCAGTAATAGGAAATACTACTACACAATAACACTAATCCGATAATTTGACGAAATTGTACGCTTTGGATAGTCTCTAAAAGTACCTCTTAACGAGAAATTCTCTTTCTGGTATATATGTAGCTATATTTTTGATTTGCAGACACTTTCTAACGCGTTTAAAAGACACACTTCTCCCGCAACGTACTCCGAGCACACTCGCGCCTATTGTAATGGAGCCGTCGCACTATTGTGCGAATTAAGAAGACAGCGGACAAATATATTATTTTCAATCAAATGAAATTTGCAACTCTGTTGACCGGGTGGTTCTAGATTCGCGACCCTACCGTGACAAATTTCCCGCACCAGTGAAGACACGTTCAAGTCGAACACTATCAATTCCATGCGAATGCTGAAACCTTAAAGAACATCTCGTTCTTGAACACTCTTGAACACTTTATTTCGTGTTTTATGATACACATTTTTTCGAAAGTGAAGAAATACAGATGTCATTGGGTTTCTACCAGACTTGTCTTAAAAATATACAACAACGATTATAGTAACAAGTATGTTTAATATTGTAACAAAATAGAAAATACTGAAAAATAACGGGAGAAAAAAATGTTATAATATTAACAATTCCTGAAAAACCTTAATTTTAAAACCGTATGAAATTATGATATTCTGGGTTCTCAAATTGTCTCACGGTTTTTAGCGTTCTAATCAAAAATGAAAAATAACTTTTACTGTCCCCTAATACATTTGCGTTTCCTTCACGCACAGAACATAAAATATGTCAGCTAGGAACATGAAGCCCTAAACATTTTTCTTTTCACTTGTGCTTCAATCGTGTAAATTGCGTAGTTCTGAAGAAGAAGAAGAAGAAGAAGAAGAAGGAGGAGAAGAAGAAGAAGAAGGAGAAGAAGAAGAAAGAGAGAAAGAAAGAAGAAGAAAGAGAGAAAGAAAGAGGAAAAGAAAGAAAGAGGAAAGAGAAAGAAAGAGGAAAAGAAAGAAAGAGGGAAAGAAAGAAAGAGGGAAAGAAAGAAAGAGGGAAAGAAAGAAAGAAAGAGGGAAAGGAAGAGGGTAAGAAAGAAAGAGAAAGAATGAAGGAGAGAGAAAGAGAGAGGGACAGAAAGAAAGAAAGAAAGAAAGAAAGAAAGAAAGAAAGGAAAAAAAGAAAGAAGTTCGTCCACAGCAGCATGCGTCGGGATGAGCCGTGAGGGAGCAAGCTCTGTGAGCACGGACGGGCAGCGAGCGGTCGCACACCCGCCTATAACGTTTCTATTTGCCGAGCCCTCCCGCGCCGCACGCATGCGAGTACATAAAGCGGGGCGGCGCAACCGGAGCCTGGCGAGGCGCTACACAGCTCGGGCCACGCGGCGACGGAAGCAGCGAAGGCGGGCGCGGACGCGTCGCTGGGAGCCACAGCGCCGGCGCGTCAGGGGGCGGGGCAAATTAGCTATCATTTCGGGAAACGCACGCCTCGGGAGCTCAGTGGTACGGTGGAATCGTGAGTTCCGATGCGCAGATTCAAACCCTGTCGTGTGAAAATTCCCGCCTTACTGCGCGTGTTTATGTCACGTTCCCCTTCCAGTGGTTGCATCGTTGTTCTCAACACAACACACTGCGATTTTTGCTTTTGGACACATATTCACGAAGATAACATCTTTCCTGTCTTGACTTATTTCTTTCACTGCCTGTTATTGGAATTCTGGAAGGCAGGCCGCTTCATTGTTGCCGACAAAGAGCATTTTTGGCTGATGGTCCGTGACTGTTCAGAGTACAACGCGCGATTGTTTGCAAAAATTGACACCGTTGAATCAGATAAGTAGACAAATCTATGTATATTCACGTATTAATATACAAAACGAAATAAAAGTAAGAATTTGTCTTATAAATACTGAAATCTGTAAATATTGTACACATACTAGTAAATATTGTTATGCAATGTGATATGCTATAAGTACAAATAAAATATGACAGTTTGTGTTATACATTGTTATATTTTACATTGTTTTAAAACTTTATTTTTCACAAATTTATTTTTAAACGAGTAAGAAAGTAAACATTCACAAATACCTAATCATAATGAAACAATAATAATGGAAGTAGTGAAAAATTGAGAAACCACTGTTGTACCGAGCGCAACGAGCGACCGGTGGTGTTGCAAATCGCGCCACGACCGGAGGAAGGTTAAAGCACTCTTAAAGATCACTTGGGTAATAAGATATTTACGCAACGAAGACCTAAAATGCCCAACTCACTAATAATTTAAAGTGTAAATTGGAAATGGATAAAAAAAGATCAACCAGTGACATATTTCGGAGTACTTCTAGATCAAAAACTAATGCGGAAATATCATAGTAGAGAAAAAGTCAATTAAACCCAAATGAAAATAGTAAAACTATATCCATTCGTAAATAACCACTCTGGACAAATCATCAAATGTGGGGAAACGTTATTCAAATCAATTATTACTCTCGTTACTTATGCTTGCCCTGTCTGGAGTAGAGCCGACAAAAGTAACGTAATATTCAAGTAAGTCAAAATAATTTTTAAGGCGTATATTTAAAGCACTATGGTACGTGTCCGAAGGCAAATTAGAAACGAAATGAAAATATAAATCTTGAATACTTACATTAGAAGACTCTCAGTAAAATTTTTTGAGGGCGAATTGTGTTAAAAACTTTAATCTAGGACATTCAGCCGAAGGCATTAAAATTATTTCAAAATACCCCAAGGATAAACTACACCCACTATAGATAAACGCTTTAATAAGAATACCAATTGAATTTGAAGGACTGATGAACACACAATCAGAACATTAAACAATAGAATATTACAAATAAAATATGACAGTGTGTTATATATTGTTATATTTTACTTTGTTTTAAAACTTTATTTTTCACAAATATATTTTTCAACGAATAAGAAAGTAAACATTCACAAATACCTAATCATAATGAATAATAATAATGATAATGTAATAATAATAATAATAATAATAATAATAATAATAATAATAATAATAATAATAAAAAATCCCAAACACCAAATTAAGACAAACCTAACAAAGTAAGAGGGGGCATCGAATAAATGCTTATTCCGCCTGCCTATGCCCTACCCAATTCTGATATTATGATATGCAAATCTCTGTAAAATCAGTGGATTGAACAGACAAAAAATAAATATGTTAAAAAACTTGGATAATCTCTGGAATATTACCCTCACCAAGACACGCGCCACTTCACTGACTGGGCTGGAGCTGCTAACTGTGAGTTCGGAACGCAACGGAGACCTCGCTCGTGGGACAGCGCCGCCAAACGTCGAACACGGACACGAAATCAGCCTCCAGCTCCAGCTCCGTCATCCCATCCCTCGGGCAATGGTGATGACGGCTAATGATTTCTCACAGGATGTCGAGACCGGATTCGAAATTATTAAAATTTGGGAATATGCAACAGAAAGGAAACACTGGTGGCAGTAGCATTGTTGTTTTACCTCTATACAAACGTGTACCTACCCCGGTTGAGACTTGTTTATCCATATGCAGCCAGCTTTATACCCACTAGTCTCCCGATTCATCGCCCCTAAGTTTCTTGTGAACCCTTACGGTCACTCGACATTGAACATTGGACAAGCGTAGCTCGTGTGCCCATTGCGCTTCGACTTGTAGGAGGGAGAGAACCAGGCCCCGCCTACCTGGCACTGCCGATGGACCCTAGACCCGTACGTCGCGCTTATCGTATCCACTTATCCACGCCATGTACACACATTTGTATACTATGTACCAGGGAAGGGAAAAAACCAGAGGAGTAGTTTTAGCTTCAAGGGTGATGATTGGTATGTAGCTCAATGGGACAAATAGCAATCAATCCGGGAAAATGCCATAAATGATATTCTGAGATTGCAATAGCTGTGAGCCAAGATTTCAAGTAGATTCCTGCGTGAAATATGGATGTGATAATCACGGAGAAGGCAAAGTATTATAGGCTTATAGCGAAATGGCTACCTCATATGCCGTTTACTGCAGTTGCCCATGTTTGATCACATGCTAATCAATTTGGAACTTGTGGGGAACAAAGGGAGCTTTCTGCTGGCTTTCGCAGCTTTCTGCTTTCCCTACCTCTCATTCCGCCATTTCCTGCCAAGGATTTAAAATATGAATTTGATGAATAAAATAACTTTTATCTTGTTATATGAGACTCATTTTATAAAGATATTTTTTCTTACTGATTCCACATTTCCTAAAATGTAATAGTAATTTATCAGTACTTAAGTTGTAGGTCGAATCAAAACAAAAGAAGACAGTAGTGACCGGAATGTGTGCTGGGAATAAGATACCTAAGAAATGGGATGTGTACTTGCCCCAGATACCAAGTTTATGAATACACAGTTTATGCGCTTGCTGCGTTACTTGCTATAATGGTCTTGATTAGAGAGTATGTGGGATTCTTCTGATGTATGTTATGGCCTTTCGAGACCCGGCGTAAGTATTCCTGGAAAGCAAAGGAGGATGTAGGGGCGATTCGATGTATTATTCAGAACAGCGGTTCACAATACTTTTCTTATTGGAAAATTCCTTCTGTAAACTGTAGTAAATTGGCTAATAATTGTAGTCTATAGAAACAATAAAATCAGGTTGTTTCAAAATTTTTCACATGCAAAATAATTCATACCGAAAAATTAGAACATTATCACCAAGCATCTACATGTTAACATTAATAAAACTTAAGTTTTGCACTTAATGCATTTGATAATGCAAAAATAATGATGTACCCTATCTATAAGGTTATAATTAATGTAAAAATCTTTCAATCAACCATGTATAAATACTGTAAACATTATAGTCATTAATAACCTCTAATGTTGATGCGACTTAAAATAAATGAAGAAAAACTTAAATTATACCTCACAAAAATGAATAAAAAATTAATAGAAGATATAAAAAAGAGTATTCATAATACTGATCTGAAATCAAACAGAATTGTCTTCAATGTCAATGAACACCATTTAGTTCTTTACTAAACTTACGTAAAACTTGAAAATCACTAAATGTGATATTTGAGCCTGTTGAATTAAAAAATAAATTCAAAGGTTAGTTCGTTACCTGAATGTGAGAGCCTTGGCTTTGGTTCTAAATTTAAGCTGTTTCCTTATTTTTCTTTCAGATAAGGTACTACGTTTGCGATTTGAAACTCTGCCATTATATTATTTTTGCGAATCTCCTTCAGAAAGCTCGCAAAACCGTGGAAATTGGCGAACAACCGGTTGGGAACAGCTGATTTAGGTCATAGGTTCTCAAAGTGGTCCATACCGCATGCCGATGTGGAAAGATATTTCACACGTGGGACAAAAGCTTCGGGTGCAATGGAGGAGCGCCAAGTTAACGTGACGAGGAAACATTGAAAACGAAAACACATCGAGACATTCGGTAAACGTACAGATGTAATATTTAATATCAAAATTGTAACAGATGTAATATCAGATGGTTACTAAGAGTAATTTGTTTTGTGAAGTATATGTGTGCAACTTCCTAAACGACATTAAACAAATTTAATAAAACTTTTGTTGAGTAGTTACGTATACACTGTGCATCATGACCCCTAAAACAATTCTTGAAAAAAGAACATTAATTCGATGTCTTATCTACTATAATTCGAAAATTTCGAAAGCCATCTTTATAAATCAACATTGTTGTGACTAAAATATATATTAGTGAAACTCTTGAAGGCGAACTTTCTAAAAGAAACAGTTAAATCTCCGTGACACGTACTAGCACAAAAACCTAAGTAGTATTTCAAAACGTCCACAACTCCAAGAAGTTAGCACTTCCCTTCACTCTTGAATTAGCGATGTTCGGTTGCATTCCGCTCTTGTTCTCTCGTGCAAACCTATTGGTGTTGTAGGTGACCGTCCCAAGCTTTCTCTCTCTCTCTCTCTCTCTCTCTCTCTCTCTCTCTCTCTCTCTCTCTCTCTCTCTCTCTCCTCTCTCTCTCTCTCTCTCCTCCCTCTCCCTCCCTCCCTCTCCTCTCTTTCTCTCTCAGCGACGTCAGCTGCGGCAGCAGCGATCAGCTGATGGCGCTCCACACGGGCAACGCCCGCGCGCACGGCGCCAGCAGCCGCCGCCTCCATCGCCACCACCCACGCCCCACTCCGGACAGCGGTTTTCTTATTTCTTTAATTGGTCATTTATGAACGAGTGGCCTGCAAAAGCAACAATACTGTAGAACAAAACCACGCCAATTGGTGTAAAAAAGCAGGAGCCCGCCCTCTTCTCAAGAACAATACACGTAATCCTCTTTTCAAAAAACTGTAATAAATTAAATATTATTTCAACAAAAAGTCTATACGCATACTGCAATAACAAACACAGTACAGAAGTTCTTTACATTTGAAGAATATAAGAAAAGTTCCTGTTCCATTGCATCAAACACGAATGGCAATTATTTAATGGAGGGCGGCCTCTACCTTCGAGCCTTGTTGTACCATGACTTTAGCTGTGTCGTAAGCTGTAACGTACTGGTTATGACAATTCAGTCGGTACGTGCGCTATGAAAATAGGCGGAATTACACAATCAAATATTTTCATTTTTTTTAGTCGAAATCAAAACTGTTTCTTTGATTTTTGATTTTTCTCGAGAGTTTAGGGAATCTTAGACATCACTCACATGACTCGAGGCAGTATAGTTTTCTTCTTCTTTCTTGGAAATTAATACTATGGATTGGAGTTTTGGGACCCATCAACTACTAAAGTTATTGAGGTCCAAAAGTGATGATCAAGTGAGTGACAATGGCGATGACATAATAATGCAACGCGGATGACTGCGATGAAGAGGTGAAAAATGATGAAGATATCGTGGGAGACAACAGAAACAGGAGAATCTCGACAAAACCTACCTCGAACCCGCCGGTTGAACGCGAATTCTCTACACATTACGACACGAGACACACACACACACACCACATATACACTCACTCACATACACACACGGTATTTATGACAACGATATGTTCATGATCATTCAACAATATGATGGCAACGAAATGACAGACCATTTTATTTCATTCGATCTGCAAAGGGAAGTGGAAAATATTCAAATCATCTTGGAATGTTTTAATGAAAACATTTTCGGTTAAGATTTTTAGTGTTGATTTTAATATTCCAATTGGTGAACCAAGTATATAGTGTATTTACATCTTTATGAAGATTATCTCGACTTTGTATGAGATCCGAGTTGGCAGTAAATACTGCAGTATCATCTGCAAAAAAGGGTCCATGTCTGAATAAGCTTCTTTAGGGATGTCAGTGATAAAAATATTACAAAGAGTGGCAGAGAGAGGAGAACCTTGCGGAACCTCTGCCTTAATAAGTTAAAAAATTTGAAACCGCGTTGCCATAGTTTGTATAGTAATCCTTGATGCCAAACTTTGTCGAATACTTTGTCTGTATCTAAGAATATTGCAAAAGTTTTTTTTTAAATTAGTGGCAATATAGTTAGGCGTAGAAACACTGTTTCACTGTTGAATGATTTTGTCTGAAACCAAATTGACTTTTGGGTATGTTATTATTTGTAATAAATTTATATAATCTAATTAAAATTAATTTTTAAAACGTTTGAAAAATTAAAAGTAAACTTATGGAACGGAATTTTCAGGATTAGGATGAATTTTACAAGGATTTGGTATTGGCAATATTAATGCTGTTTTCCAAATTTGGAGTTTATTCTGAAACACGCATTAAATATTGCAATTAATGAATTAATACTTGAATTTGGAAGATGTTTTATGATTATATTTGGAATGCAATCAATACCAGGGGATTTTTTAAATTTTAACTTGGAAATAATAAATTTAGTTTCTGGCGGGGAAATAAATTTAATTCTTTCAGGTACTGTGTAATAGGGGTACAAATTGTTTGGCTAATAGTTCATCCTTTTCAAAATCGGAAATTGCAATAGTTGATGCTGATAATAATGAAAGAATACGAGATTTTTCACCGCTGATATTTCTAATGGCTGGCCAAAGTTCTGTGGAGTTAGACTGAAGATGAGATAGGAATTTATTAAATTGCGAATAACCCTATTCATCTAATTTATTTTTAACTTCATGTGTTAGACGATTAAGAGCAATTTTCATATGACGGTTTCTTGATATTTGCCGTTTTCTACGAGTTATATGCTTTATTTTGATTACATTTAAAAATTCATTAGGAATTGATTTTAATTTTTTTATTGCAGCGAAAATTTTTGTGTAGGAAGATAATCTAATTGCATGTGTAATATTATTTTAAAGTCTAGTATTTCTGTATCTATGTCTAAAGTAATTCGTAAGGAAGACGGATATTTGTTTCATTTAATCATATTGAAATAAAAAACTTTCCAGTGTATATTGCATTAACCTGAATTTGGATATTATATTTGTGGGAACATGTCAGATTTTATTAATACTAGATTATGATCAAAATTAAGAGCTGGAATACAATATTTAAAGATAGGTGAATCAAAATTATTGGATATTATATCATCTAACATGTCACGTTGTATAGGGTGATTATATGAAAAATATGTTGGTTGGTTAGGTATTGTTATTTATTTATTTTACGTCAAAAACCATAAAAAACTGTGTGAGACGTGCTATGGGGAGAGGTGAATTCTGTGCCCGTTTTAAAATTCTGTGATACCTACCCTAAACCATATAATACTACTTGAATTTCGAATACAGAAAGAAAAAAATGAGCGGTTTTTGAAAGGATTGTTAACAAAAATAATCGCTCCAATGTCATAAAATCTATTTTCAAGGGTAACTTAGCAATGAATTTGGGCTCTTATCCCTCATCATATTCTTCGTCAAGAAATAAACTTCCTGCAACGACATTATGGAGAACGATAATTTGAATAACTATATTTCCCACTGAATTCTAGAAGACATGCACAGATAATGGAGTTACATTTATGTCCAGAAGGGAAACATGAGGCCATCTCAGCATTTGCTCAAAGGATCAGGGAAACTGGACGAAAAATCTGTTCGAGATGGGGGTTATTGCCCCAGAAGCTGCAGTACAATACTTGTTATAGGTTGTTTAGAATTATACAGTCCACGTGGTAAATAATACAGTAAAAATCACGGTTAAAATTATTGATCTTTTGATGCTCAGTATAGTCTCTGATTGTATAGAAACAGTTATGCAACAGAAACGATTTTACTTGGGATTTATACCTTCTATCAAACTTAATCTTTTTATGTAATCTGGCACAGTGTTGTAAAATGGTGTACATGTATTGTATGTGAGTTTTTTTGTAATGAGCTGTTGATACTGTCATCTGATGAATATGATTACTACGTCGAGTGTTATAGTTATAGATATCGGCGTTTTCTGAAAATACATTCCCGCTCATAAGCAAGTCATTTTTTACAAAAAAACACTGATTCATAAATCAACGAACAAGGTAATAATAAAATCCCCATGTTAATAAAGAGAGACATACAAGAATCACATTGGTGGGATGTTGGTTATTGTTCGTACAATTGTTTTTTGTAATCTTAAAGTCTGGGAGCTACAAGATGTATTTCTCCAGAATAGTATGCCATATCTCAGGCGGGAATGAACATTCGTAATATATACACAACGAGCAGTATGAAGACATACTGAATTTGAAAGAATTCTGAACGCGTAACATAATTAACTTAATTTTTTAATTGAGTTAAATGAGAGTTCTATTTGAGTTTTGTCTGAATTGAGAGACCTAAACATTTTGTAGCCTTAACATCAATCAATGATACACTGTTCATTTTTAATGGAGTACAGAACTGTTTGTTTGAAATGGAAAACCGCATTAAAACAGTTTTCTTCACATTTACTAAAATATTCGTATCATTCGTTCTTCCGTTTCGAAAATGGCCTAAAATCGGTCCCTGTGGGACTCCACGTGCAATTGGTAAATATACTGAGAAACGCATTGTCGTTGTAGGTTTTATTATTCTTATTTTCACTCATTAATTTGGGTCTACTTGTACTTGTACTGTTCTGGTTAACAAACTGAAATGAGCCGGCCTGGATAACCTGGGTCACTAAGGCTGAAGGGACATAGCTGCCTTGCCTCGAAGGGTCGCAGGTTCGAATCTGGCCTCGGACATGAGTGTTTGTGCTTGTTCGTGTTCTTACTGCAGTTTCCCCTACATTTAAAAAAATACGGTGGCCGCTATATGATCAAGTTGTTAAAAATCTACCCATTCTTTTTAAAAAAGCAACTGTCATGATTTCACCTCATATCCGACGTTTTAGAAATTATTGCTGTCATGATACCACTAAAGATAATTTAGTAATCCTCAAAACATGTTCCTAAACGCAAGATTGGACAATAATAACTTCTTGTATTATTATATCGATTGCGTATTTTTATTTCCATTACTAATTTTCTAATCAGGGAATTTCACAACATTTCGGCTGTGGCCATGGAAATGTTAAAATAAAATGGTTATATGGCAGAAATTAGTTTTAAGAATAGGCACTTGCAAACATATCTTCCACGTGTTACTGTTCCTTCCCATTTCGTGTCCACAAGTACTTTATATTTTTCTGAAGTTAAAACATGCCCCATGCTTACACTTCCTGACCGTGAACGTTCTGTTTTTACATTGTTCTTTGGAAGAGAATGAAGATTTTTTCCCTCCTAATCTTGTTTTCTCTTCTACTAGTTTCATTTTTGGAATAGCTAAAATCTAGCTGAAAATTGTTAAATTAACTATTCATTGAAAGTAATATTAATCAAAGTAGTAATAGTATAGCTTAAATGAATTTAATCACAAGAACAATTTTTTTTTCTTTTCTTCAGCTGAATGTTCGCCGCAAAATGTTTAGTGTTCTGGATAAAAACGAAAAGATATTTTGATTTGAATGTAATTTTTAACATGTTCATTTATTATACTCGTTTAGGAATAATTGTGATCAGTAAGTCGCTTTTATGCAGTGAATTACATAGCTAAATTAAAGGCGTGTAATTAATTTCCTGCATTTTTATTCAATGTGTATGGCATTTTCAAGCTTCCTCAGTAATATTTTTTTTATACCAATGGACATTTTCTGTTCGTGCGTTGTCCATTTTGATATTCGTACTTATCAAGAATATGCAATGTAATCTCAAATAAATTTCATTTCATGTAAAGTTTTCTTGTTTTTTAATTGCCAATTACATTTTCTATGATTTATTATACGTCAGAAATAAAGGAAAATATTTAGTAGAAACTGGATATAAAGTTGGAAATCCATTATTACCTTAATTACCTGAAGCTATTTTCTTGGTAATTAAATGTCTATTCTTTGTGTCGCCAATACACTGCCTAACTCTTTCCTGAATAGTAAATCATAGTGTCAGAAACGTCATGCAACTAAACTATCGAGTACGGAAATTTAATAGAGAATTTTATGGGGTTTTAAAAGTCTCTGGTTAAACAGAGCCAGAATAGCATACGTTACAGTTCAGGGTGCAAGAGATTTTATTTTCAATGCTTACATGATAACGACATTTTCAAATGTCTTCTAAACCAAGATATCCGTAAACTTCATAGAAAACACAAAGCGACTACCAATAAAAGTGTTTCGAATAGAAAACACGCATGTGTAACAATGATAAAGATGAGAAATGGACGATTGTATCAAAGCTAAATGTGTTCGGTTTGTGAAACATAAATTTTGTTTCCTGGTACAAAACGTAAGCACGCTTAAGTATCTCAGTAAATATTCAAGGATACGAAAGTGAAGCAAGAGGTATTGAGGGGCGGAGTTAAGTACCTTACAGGAATCTCGCTCTACGTAAAGAATTTTTTAATTTTTTGAAATGCCCTTTTTTACTAGGTATTTTACATTAACCTGAGAGACGCCTGTAACTTTTTGTAGAAGAAAAACCACAAATAATAAAATCTGGAAATTGACAGAAGCGTACAGAGGAGCGTACTTTTGTAAAATAAATGTAGTTATTACAATGATGAGAAACGCTCGGATATATTATATGTGGGTCACTCAAATGAAAACGAGACACACTGTGTAACGAGCATGGCGCAGAAGTTGGCAAATAGGTATGTATATAAAAGTGCCCTCTATCAGGAATCAGGAAGAAATAGGAACAAACCGCTTTGCTGTTTGTCTGTAACAGTGGGTGTAGCTCAGTGGTAGAGCGTTCGCTTTGCTGTTTGTCTGTTCGACGTGCTTGAAGTGAGGTCAGCGAGTCTGTGTGCGTCGGCCGGGAAAAAGTAACAGTGAGGTGTAGTGCGTTTTTTGACAGCGCGAAAAGTGTCAGAAAGGGAAATTTATGCCAGAATATCTGTTGCGTGGGATGAACACAGTTTACTAACAGTAATTAAATTTATTCAAAACAATTGCAACACATTGATCGCATCATGCCTAAAGGAGTAATCCATTTATGTTTTTTTTTTTTAAATCTCAAGTTAATTCAAAGTAGTGGGAATGCGCGCCATATAGAAGCTTTTCCTCCTCTTGGTGTTATTACTCAACAACTATTCACACATTTGTTTTAAGTTCCTAAAATCACTTCAAGATTTAAAAAATTAAGGGATAAATTGCATTGAGAAAGAAATCTCTGCCCTGAATAATGTAGGTGTGGGTTAGGTTCGAATAAAAATTTGAGCTTCTGCGATTTTCCAAATTACAGAGATTTTAATAAAAATCGGAAATAAACAACATTTGTAAATTCATTATTCTATTTGAGTAAAAAAAAGAAAGAAAAAAAACCTGCTGACATTTTCCGGAAAATTTTGACGTTAGGCTTCGTCTAAACAATCCCCAAGAGATGAAATAAGTTAATCTTGAGAACTAGATTTTACTCCTGACGTACTAACCAAGTCATACATACATCAAAACTCAAGGTTTTTGCATACAAAATTGCGTTTATCTTCTCATCACCTTCATCAATATTAACCATCATTGCGCTGACAAATCTTAATCCTGAGGAATGTATGAAGTTCGAGCTGAATAGAACTTCGTACAGGGATTTTCTTCTTATTCTTCCTCTTCTTCTTCAAGCATTAGAACTTTCCTTCCGTTGCGTCTTATTATTGGTCCATCCATCTTCTCTTCGGTCTTCCTATGCTCCTTTTTCCTCTTGGCTTGTATTTCAGAATCTGTTTTGGCACTCGCGTGTTTTTAAGACAGGGATTTTAAGACCGAAAATTCTAGGACCACTGAGGTGATTCCAATGCTTTTTCTACCTGTACTGTAGTACAGTTCTTCACAATTCAGTACACTAGTCAGCGTGCTCCCTTTCCATGACACGACACCGGGTTTGATTTCCGGTCGGTGCAAGATTATTATATGCGATGCCCCATTATAAGTTTCTGCGTGACAAAGAAAAATCTTACTTCTCGGGTTGAGAAGATCAGAATACGGCGTGGGATGTCTTCATGCTAACCACACGTACCCCTTAACCTATGACCGCCAGGACGGGACTCTGCTTGTGGGGCATGGCCCATACGCGGGCTGTCGCGCCAAGTACAGACAGAGAGACTGTAGTACAGATGTGTACTATAGTATAGTACACTATAATGCTGATGTGTACTGTACTATAGTATACTGCATATACAAATACATATACACTTTGTAGTAGAGTATGTATTATGTAGTAGAGTATATTGTAATATAGGAAGGAAATGAAAAAGTTGTAGTATTTCAAAAATATTCACTGGGAGGTGGAGATTAAAACTAAAATCGACCCGCCCCCCTCCCATGCAGAACTTTGTGTATGAACCGGCCGCGTGGGAGCGGCGGGCGCGACCCGGCCCGGGCCGGTGCGGCGCGGTGCGGCCCGCCGCCGCGGCCGCCGCTTCCCGTGGAGGCCCTAGGCGTAATCCTGGCGGAGCCGCCCCGGCCCCGGCCCAGGCCCAGGCCCCGGCCGCGCCCGGCGCCCGCTCCGCGCTCCCTCCGCCCGCCCTGACACCACGCTGGCTCCGGCGGGGAAACACACGCACGCACGCATTCATTAAGAATTGAACACAACTGCAACGGCACAATTCACCCTTTCAATTCGACCAACAGTGTACAGTTCAACCCCCGTTAGCCGGGATTCGAGTATCCTGCAACACAATTATCAGGGGGCTGATTTCGAAATAATTAAATATGTTTATGAATTAAAAAATATGAATAATAGCAAGAATAAATTAAACTTGATTAATCAATTTGTTTGGAAATGAATTTTGAGTTGATAATAAGAAAGGAGGACATAAACCATAAAACAAATTGTGTTTAAATAAGCTGGAATTTTCAAGCTAAATGCATATTTCAGAACAAAGACCGTCTTTTACAAAAACAAAAACTCTACTTTTCATTTAATTCCTTGCCGTGTTCGTACTTTGTCAAAGAAATTAATTATAATTACACTGACGATGAAACACTATTTCTAAAAACAAATTATTTGTCGATATTACGAGTGGATCCATTTGTAATAGAGTTGAAACTCTATTGTCTACAACAATGTAAAACACGTAAGTAATTTTTCAGAAATTAAATTTCACTTAATTTTACAAATTTACAAATTTGTTTTATAAATTTGTCACTACACGATTTAAAGGCGTAAGTTATAAATAAAATTAGCATACATTGCGCAATTCGAAGTCCACATATATAAAAAATTATTTTCTTAAATGTAAGAAATACAACTATCTTGAATAATAAAAACTATGTTTCAAATTCATAAAGCCTCATTTACTTTCCATAATCCCTAAATAAGAAGTAGTATATTTAATACGACATACGGACAATATCATTAAAGATGCGTATGTAAAATAAATGACAGTACTCATATGACATTTTCGATGAATTCTACAATAATATTTATGCTTTTGAAAATTGTTAAAGTTATTGTAGAACGTGGTAGAAATTCACTAGTAGTCCATCTTTGACACACAATGTTTCATGAGTAATACTTATAAAGAGCAATATTGCTTTTTATTCTAAACATAAATAACTTAAAAAAATAGTACCTGCCTTTCACAAGAAAAGGAGAGTCTGTAGGGTGAATGTGAGGGGTCGTTTGGTTAGAACGTTTCAAGTAGGCAGTAAAGGTGTATCGAGTCGGATGTGAAGAATCCTGCGAATGCTTAAATTCGACGATAAATTAACTTTCACAATAACAAATATCATTGACTACTCAATGGGCGCACTTCCCTAATCCCACAACCCTGTGACCTTTAAATGAAGAAAACGGTTGTAATCGCATTTATCAAGGGAATCTTATATCTATGTAGGCACTTGTGTAGGGGTTTCTAATGTAATAATTTGCACAAACGTGCAAAGACGAATAAAATATTAGTCTAATTTAGAAAATGTTGATATTTCCGTATTCTTCCACAACCGAATCCGACTGCGCTCGGCCGCCATCAACGTCGACTACCACCCATCTTATCTTGTACCAACCGAAAGTGTTTAATAAATGTTTTCGTCCGATTTATCCACCTCCGATCCGGTACCTTCTCGAGCACGAGCTTCTTCCAGATCGAGCCGATCTCCTAATCTACGCCATCGCGCATTATATGCGGATAATTAGTGCTACCCTCGCAGCCGATGATGCCATTCACCTTCTGGTGACCTCTCCACCCCGATTCGCTTCGCGCCAGCTGAGGGGGCTCGACTGATGGCTCTGAAGTGCAGCCATCCGGGAGGACTTAAGTGTTCGAGCCCCGACTGTGGTAAATTTTCGACATTAGCTGTATACCTAGGTCGAATTCAGTCTCTGTGTGGAGGAGAAATACAGCGATCAGCTGCTCTGATGGATCGTTTTCTGCGATTTGTAAGCTCAATACCAGGCAAATGCCGGAGAAGTACCTTAACAAATGGGTCACGAACCGCGAGCGATATTTTCTTCCTTTTCCTTGACCTATCATCTCCTCTCATTCACACACACACACACACTTACATGCAGTACAGTACCACACATGTCGGGAGACCAGTCGGGAGCTTAGAGCCTCTCCCGCTTGGGAAAACACTGCTAGTCGTTCTTTAGGTTGTCGCAGGATCTCATCATCCAGCGGGGGAAGAAAACCGCCTCTTCTTATGGTAAAATGCTTACGGGATTAATTGCCGTTACCGCGCCCGGAAACACAAAATAATCAATCAATTAAAGTGAAATCTCGCCACGCGCCTTCCGCATCCCAACATTTCACCACGGACAGCCGCTCCACACAACGTTTTGACGTTCAGAGTCACGTGATGTCTACGTCGCGTCGCGCCGCGACCCGGGCATCATGTCATCCAGCGCGGTCCATCGCTGCCGCTTTCACGTTCATCGCCTCGCGTAGATCATTCCACCCGCCCCACCCCTGCCACCTCGCCCTTATCATGCCGCTCCGTGCTGAACCTGTTCCCACTGCTACCTCCCTGCTCCATCCATTCCTACCCGCTCGGAACCGTTCCGTATCCACCTACATCGACCCGCGACCACGCCTCTCGCTGTCTTTTGCCCCACACCGTTATACATAATTCCGCCTCTCTCAGCTTCCGCTGTTTTCCTTTGGCGCCTTCTCACCCTGCCCTTCGCCATCCCTTACTATGTTCCGGCCCTCATGCCCCATGCCTCCTTCACCTACCCATACCACTACGTTTGCCAGTTTTGCACACTTCAGACCGCCATGCACAGCCTAGCATATCACCATCCCCCCGCACACCCCTGCGCCAACCCGCCGCACCCCACGCCGCTCCTTGTCCCATCCCCGCACTCTGCCTCGGCACAGCCACCCCGCTCTCATCCCCACCCGCACCGACTCCGCGTCGCCCCTTTGCCTCATCAACCACCCCTACGCCGCCGCCTTCGCAGAATCCCAGTGCCGCCTCCACCCCGCAGCCCCGCCCCGTACCCTTATCACCGTGCCCCCACTCGTGCAAACCGCGCACTGACCCCTCGCGTCATTATCTCACCCTATCCCCCCCGCACCCTCAGCGTCTAACACCCGTCAGCGCCGCCGCCCCTCACCATATCACTTCGTCCCCGCTCCCACCCGTCCTCTCGCCTCATCACCCCACCCCCGCACCAGCCCCTCCCACTCCGCCCCCGCCCCGGGCGCCGAACGCGGTGCGGAGCTGCCAAGCGCCGCTGAAAAACGGCGTGGCCGCGCGCGCGGGCTGTTTACCCAGGCCGTCGCGGTGTTTGGGCAGCGCCGGCCGGCCCGCGCGCGCTGATTAACAGAATATTTCGGGATAATTGAGTGCGGCGGGAGGGACCGCAACGCCCCCCGCTGGCCACGAGCGCGCGCTGCAGCTTTCAAACGCGGCCGCCACTCGCGGCAGCCACTCGCACGAGAGCCTTGCGCCGCACGGTAAGGGAGACTCGGGCGAAACGTTAAGACAGGATTTCGTAGCCGGCTCGGAGCCCGAGATCGCTGAGGCTGTTGTGTCGTAGTGATCTCGATCCGAAGAGTCACGGGTTCGAATCCAGACTCGGACATGGTGGTATTTGTATTCGTCATTTCACCCTTTACCACCAAAATTTCGTTTCATCTTCATAGTTACCATAACGTTAATTCCAATAGTGGTCGCTAATAATCTAGATGTTGAGGCGACCTTAAATTACAAAAAAGAGAAAAGAAAAAAGAAAGGACTTGCTAATGGAATACCGCTGGGACAATTGTTTTTTTATAACATGAAGAAAGAAACTTTTCACGAAATAGTATAAAACTTCAAATGTTTTAGCAAACATTCTCTAGTTACGGACATTCTGCAACACTGTTTCACCCATTCTACACATACAATCTGCCTTTTGAAAGTTACGTGCTATGTAATCTTTGCCAGAGATGTTCTATTATCTATTCTAAAATAAATAACAAATATAACACAATTTACAATGAAATTGAAGATTCATAGACCTATATACAGATATATTAATAATTCATGCATAGGCCTATAAGCAGTTGTGATAATAAGACATTTCCATATGAATACACATATAAAAAGAGCATGTTTACAATAACGCATATTTAAATACATTCACATGCATACAATAATGTGCGTATTCCTAATCCTATAACATATATTCTTAGAACGTTTTATTTTTTTGCAACACTGTTTTGTTCCTTGACTTTATTTACCTCTCCCATAAACATTATTTCATTTGGTTTTCCCTCATGTATTCACGAGAACTTTGCTTTAATTTCGTAAAATGTAGTCTCCGTATTCCCTGCCTCGAATCTTCTTCTCGCTACAGAGAATTAGTTAGAAAAATACAAGAACTAAAGTTATTTCGGACGATAAATTCCAATTTTTTTTTCAGTGTACTTTATAAAATTAAACTTCAAAAAATTGAAATTCGTAACCGATGAAAATGGCAGCATGAATTTTATTCCATACAACATCTTTGTTTAATCTATTTCTCAAAAGCGTAGATCTCGTCAATCACAGCACAACCCTTTATTTTTTGGTTTAATAGCAATACTGGTTTTGCGTTCAATACATTTCCAATAATTGCGGAGCTATTACATTGACAATTGCACTCGTTTTTACTTTACATTATTTCAAGATGCAGATGTAAACGACTGTATGTTTCGCTAGGCTTTTCGCAAGAATGCTCCATCTCACGGTCTGAACTTGGAGTGGTTTTCTTTAGAACGCGCTGTATTGCAAGCTCCGTTCAGGTAGGCGCCAAATCTGTTGAGAGGCTTCGGTGTTTGCCGTCGCTTTCACGGCGAGGCAATGTTCCCTTCGCGCAGCGCGTGGGCCTTATTTAAGTTTCCGGACTCTATCATTCAAGGCGTCGCGACGGCCGGGGCTATTCGCAGACACGCTCCGCGCCCGCCGAGACGCCCCGCACCGCCGCTCCGCCGGCGGGGAGGGGAGGGGGACCCACGTGACAAATATTCCCATGTTTCCTGTTCCCTGCCTGGCACGAAAAGGCCTCCCGCGTTGGGATGAATAAATGCGTGCACTGGATATCGGACTACGGCGTTTAGACTAAGACGCGATAAACGCCGTCGCGAGAGTCCCACAAAACTGTAAACATTTTAAGTTAGCGAGGGAAGCATTAGAACGTGACAGATGCTGCAGCAGTCATTTGTCGGAATTCCTGGCTTAGTGGAGGCCATCTCTCATGCGGATTGTCCTCCTCTCTCGAAAATGCATCAATCTTCCGGACCTTTTAACAAATTTCCTAACATCGTCGTTGAAATTCCAAGCGTTTGGAAATTCATTTTTTAATGTTGTGAACGTCAGTATTAATTCTCGTAAACTTTCGTTAAATGACAACGTTTGATTTAAAGAGGTTGTCAGTGTATCAACGTAGTCATTAGAGCATCTTCGTAAATGATCACCTGCTACACAACCTTCAAACATATATTTTTTTACGCAAACATATACTTTTTCGTATAACCATTAACTTAATTTACTTTATTACGTGTGTTCCCATTGAAAATGATAAATATAGGTAGTGTTAAGCTTTTATTCCAAATAAAATACGTAGAAAGAAACGTAGATTTAACGAATGAAATTATTAGTCTTTTTTAAGACATCTCATGCAGTTACATAAGACTAAAGCAATGGAGACTAAAATTTAACCACGCATAATCAATATTTCGTGTGCAATTTTGGTTTATATATATTCTGAAGTCCACTTATAAGAGTTGTAAGAGAATGTTGAAAACCTTACCTACTGATAAAATTAAGTAAACATGATGAAGTATACGTGATATCCTCTGCAAAATTTAGAATGGTTGGCTATCGCGGAAATATTCCAAAACTTCAGTCTAAAGAGATCTAATTCCACCTCAAACATAGGTATTTGGGTGTATTTGTGTATATTACAATCCAATTTCTATATAATTATTTTTGTGAAATTCGCTTTAACCGGAAAGGTGAATAAACGCTACGGAGTTCTATAAATTACTAGTCAACACATAAGCAGTTTAATGAAAGAATAAATAGATTGTTCTCTTCTTGCAACGACTAAATGCATGAAAAATGATTTTGTGTTCTAAAGTTGTTCTATAGCTTTAGTTGGAAAAATTGAGTGGAAATAAATAAATTAATATATTTTTATTACTTTTATACATTTTTACAGATTTGTCCCATCCAGCTCAATGTGAGATCTGTTCAATTTCAATACATACTTACGTTAAGACTTATAATTTTAAAAAAATACGTTCATAATACTCATTTATAATTCAAAAGATTTCCTTAACATTTATAGTTTGACTTGGCGCAAAACAATTTTCTATATGTTAAGATTCAATTTAACAATAAAAAGTTCATATTGTCTTCGATTAGAATGGTAATAAAATGAATTGAAGCGGTAATAATAACAATCATATTTTACGCTCATATAATTTACCTTAATTTCAACTTCCCTTTTATGCCCGTAATTTCAGGACCTATGCGATAAAAATGGACACAGTTTTACCTCTTTGTGAATCTAATGCAACCAAACACTTAGAAAAAGATACACCGTTGGTGTAAGGTTATCTGAGACTGCTATAAATGCGATATACACATACCTGTATATTTATTCCGTACAACTGGGTGGCAGTAATTGACAAAATAAACTATCAAAAATATAAATATAATAATAATAATAATAATAATAATAATAAAAATAAAATAACAACTTAATATCACACACAACAGCATTACAAAGAAGGTGGATACAAATTACTACATTCTACTTTATTCAATTGCTCTGCCTCACGTGTCAAGACACTCCACAACACTTCGCTGATCTGCAAAATACTCCAAGTTAAACGACAGGTGCCCAAGATTTTCATTGATAAAAGGAATACATAAGCGAAGGAGTAGCCCGGAGGCGAGTGAGGTAGCGCGGGCTCGGCCGGGCGTAGGGCCGGGGCTGGCGGCCACGGGCGCTCCCGCACGGCGTGTGCCCGCACGGCCAACGGCCCGCGCCGGCAGAGCTCGCTCAGGGCCAGCGCTGCCGCTCACGCCACCCACTCGCACCGGCGGTCCTAGGGTTCCTGTCCACGGGGGCGGATTTTCGATGCTTGCTAGAGAGTAAGGCCGAATCCAACCGCTGATTGGAGGGGAATTTAGCGGGCGGCTACCCTCATCGGGTGTTTTTTGTGGTTTCTCAGACCAACATCAGGCGAATGCCGGAACAGTACCCAAGGAACGGAATACGGACTGCGCGCTATACTTCCTTCCTCACCCTACCTCCACTTCACCCTTACATATTTACACTTACGTACACTATACTTGGATTTATTTAGAGCTGCCTCTGATATAAATCAGCAGTTGACGGTTTCATCAAATCGGGAACTTGAACGTCACCAAAGTGACGTCACTGTAATGACGTGTAAGCTCCCGATTGGATGGCACCGAAACAGCTGATGACTTGTCGGGGGCAGCTGTAAATAAATCCAAGTATACACTATCACACAGTTCAGAAAGCCAATCGGGAGCTTTGAATTCGTCCCGGCTGGTGCGGTGATCGCCTGGGGGAGGTACCTGAATGGGGAAATCTCCCCCAAGCCGAGTAGTTCGGCGTTCGATCGCACCATTCACCGGGAGGAGGAACACTGCCACCTCCAGGCATTAAACATTCACTGCGCTAACGGCACTAAAAAATACAGTTGTTAGCTTGACCGGAAACATGAATCAACTCTATCGCCTCCGCACGTGTTTCTTGCATTCGCTCATGACAGTTATTCAATAGGTGCGTTTTCTCTGGAAACTCTTTGCTCGTTAGAGGGCTCGCCTGGGGCGTAGACGGTTGCGACAGCCGTCGTCTGCGCCGAGGAGGCTCCAGGTTCGTATTCTGCGTAGGCATGGTCGTATTTGTCATCATCATCCTATCACTCCATAATTTACAATTGAAGGGGTAACAACCTTGTTTTACCAACATTGTCATTCATAAGCAAACATAGCGAAGCAATGCCTTCATTTTCACCACCAGAATAAAAACAATATATTTTCAAAACACGTTTTTTAGAATCAATTTGCAAATTTGGATGATTCTTTCTGAGATGCTCAGTGGTTCTCTTCTTCCTAAAAAATAGTTGTAAAGTAGTGTTAACTTAGTATTTTATAATAGACAGTAATCATCAATTTTAAAATGAATACTGCTTCCTGAATCGTCCATCCCTCACCATAGTAAGATATACTAAGCAATATCGATGGAAATACAGAATCAACAGAAAGGCTTCATGCTCTTTGGTCGTCTCGGTGCAGAGATACCTATTATGTGACTTTTTCAGTAAATGAAGTACTTTCTCATTTTACTTAGGTTTATATTTATAACAAAATTAAATTTCTATTATATTAAGGTATTTTCTGAAAATTACGATGATTGTGACTTTCACTAACAGCGAGAAGTAACTATTAACACACGTACTACTGAACAACGAATGGAAAATTTGCAAAAAATATGGATTGTTACTACCTAAGTAAAATACATTCGAACAATCTAGTAGTGTTTTACTTATTTTGATTCCATATCATGACAAGTTACTTTTTATTAGAAAATTGCCAAGTTTAAAGATCTCCGAAAAATGAATGCTGATTGCGCAATCTTCAAGATTACAATTGCGGTAGAAAAATTATAAAATATAAAGTAATAAAGACTGATAATGTTAACATTATAATTTTAATATAATATATTGATTTGTTTAACGCAAAACATGTTTATTAAAAAGTAATGTAATTTGTGCGTTCTGGTTCACAAAAAACATTATAAACCCTATGCAGTATCTTTACCAGTTAACGTTGGAAACTCTTCTTGTAATTATTTAACCGCTAAACTTGCAATTTGTAAGTTAAATTTGTGGAAGGCCCACATGATACTGCTACGTGTAATCTATATCTAAAAAAAAGTGTATTTGTAAACTCACAGAATGACTTGATATTGCTGCTTAAAAATAGAAATAATTTGCTTCTTGCAAATAAAGCGCATATCTTGGAATAACATGAACTAGCACTGCGAACCACCTCAAACCACACCCTTCTGCTTTGAACTGCAAACATCCACAATAATCCGTTCCACGTAATCTCCTTTACATATTGACAACTTCCATTCACAGTTTATAACTCATTTTCTATATTTAACGTGCAAGTTTAGAATGTGTTTGCTCCGAGGTAATCTAGTACACTTTAATTCAATACTAATGAAAAAATAACACACCTGGTGCTTTCAACAATGAATACAAGTTCATTAACTGATTCCTGGTAATTATATGTTTGAGTTTTCTACTTTCAATTAGCAAATTTTTCAGTCTAATTTTCCAGTACATTAGTTTGTTGTTTTTTTTAAAATTTGAGGGGGGGGCGCTGGATGGCTTACTACGAATTTGGCTTAATTTCCTTGTTTAATTTTCTATTTTATAATTTTTTAACTAAAGAGCTATACAGAAATAACGATTATAGTTATTTATATAAATGTTTGTGCGAGAAAAAGAAATTGTATTTCCCTGGTGGTAAACATGGAAAGATTTGACGTAATAAAAGTGTACGAAGAATGACTACAACGAAGAAGAAAAGGTGAATTTTAGAGTAAAAGAAAGGAATTCAGTGTATCAATGAAAATAGATAATAAAAAGCACAGAAAGTGTAAATTCTAATTATGGAAAAATATATTGCTTGGAATTCTAATAAAATGCCGAAAGTTTTGACCTAACGTGCCATCTTTCGTAAATTACCAAGTGACAGAAACATTTTGTTCCTTTTCATCACATCATTTGAAAATTATTAGGAAGACAATAGCCCTCTTTGTCACAATAAGCTACATTGTTAAAATTGCTGGTGAAACGAAGCTTAAAAATGTTTACAGCACTTCGTTAACGGTGTTGTCCCGAGGGAGCGACTTACTCTAAGTTAATTTATGGCCATGAACTGGTGCAAACATATATTGGATGAGAATTAACATACTGATAAGCGATAATAGAACACCCGATATTGCCCTCACACAGAAAGAGTGGGTTTTCCATTTCCTTCCATTTGAAATTATAATATAGTAATTACACAGGCGATTATCCCAGGTAATTAGGACTAAGGGTACCTACTTCGGATACGAAATAACTCGATTAATCGGGAGTTCTTTTAATAAATAATCATAATAACGAGGTAAAAGGTATATTTTTAGTATTCTTTTAAACAACTCTTTATATGTAGGTCAATATAGCAATATTTAAACACACTGAACGTATTTAACCTTGGAAGAATATTATTTTGCAGAAATAGTAATTTACGCACTAAAGGCGTTACAAGGGTTCTAATGAACAAGCAGCGACAAAAAAACCGAAGGCCTTCGACCCGATGGGACGCATATTCGACCATACACTAAACCAACACACTTGCAGGCTCCTCTGATCTGGGGTCAGCAGAACGCGAGGCTGACGCTCCGCGACAACACATACATACAAAGTCAAGGGACAAACAACCATGCCCAAGGCAGGACTCGAACCCGCAACCCTTCGGACCGAAGCGCTGAGTCGGTACTCGCTCTTAGCCACCTCGGCCATCCAGGTCGGCTCCAGCTAAGTTATGGAGTGAATATGGAGCGAAGGCAATAACAAGCGATAACATTCATATAATAATATCTATGATCATTCATATTTTTTAGTCACAAACAAAAAAAAAAACATTGAGAAAAATTAACATCAATTTTATATAAACATCGATGTTTGGAAACAGACTTTCATGTCGCATCCCCACTATGCAAAGCTGCCAGGGGTGGGGGGATGGAAAGGGGCAGGGGCGGTATCGCTGTTGAGAGGCGCCCTGCTCAGTGGGGTTCAGAGGAGGAGGAAACTGGATCAACGGACTCCGACTTAATTTGGAGCCTCAAAAATGTTTGGGGCTAAACCACTTGCTCATGCTTAGCATTGAGTGTAAGAAAGCTTGGGAGATAATTTTTTACCAATCAATTCATTTAACAAAAAGCTCGAAACATTTAAACATAAATTTTGAAATAAAAAATAATGATGTATGGGTACTTTATCATAATTTATAATTCACTGTTATAAGTTAACTGTTGAAACTATAGTTGTAAAATATTTTTCGAAGTTTCTTTCCATCAATATAATCATTCTTTTTGAAGAAATTAATATTTATTTAACCCTAGTTGAAGTACAATTAACTGTAATTAATGTATTTATAATAATAAGATATAATTTGTAGGGGAGAAATTTTGTTTCAAATAAGGGGCGCGTGGGTTACTGCCCCAGATCTACCTTTCTCCCTCGGCGCCCCTGACCTTACTACTCGTACGTTGCTTCTCGCAGCTGACCCACTCGCGCCGTCGCGGCGGTAACGTTTGCGCAGATACTCGGTTGTTGGGAAGACTTCGCATGGTAGGCATGGTTTCAGTATTCATATTCCACACTACTTCATGGTGAAATGCTCTAAAGAATGCTTGGAATTTCGCCCTGAAGAAGATTGCATTATGGCTACCGAATCGTTGAGATCAATGGTTAGGACGTGGCATCCCGCAGACAAATAAAAATCACCTAACTCCGGTCGCTTCCAAGTTTGCACATCACTGCTATGCGTAGGGTTGCAACGGACGCTGTATCGTACAGAACACAATCTGGTTCAGAATTGGAAGCAATTTTTTTAATACAAACCATCATCTTGACTCAATTATAAGTTGAATTTGGGGTTAATTGCAAAAAACATGTTTGTCCCATCTTAAATAAAACGATTTGTAAAATAATTTTTATTTGTAATTTTTAATGCGAATAACAACGTTCATAAACGCAAATCATGTGAATAGGTTTATTGTCAGTTGAAGCTGAATATAAACAACTCCACCAAAGAAAACGAAATTCATAAAACTTTTGACAGGGCATCACAGTACGAGTACACGGGATAATTGGAATGTGTTTCTTCTCCGAATGCTGCATTTCTTTTACGATGTTCTTCTTTAGTATCAGAAGCACACTTAGTATCTACAAACTCGGGAAGTTGCCCAACGATCCATTCCATACGCTCTGTTTCATCATACAGGATTCACTGTAATGTGCAATGCAGAAAACATTCCTTTCTTACATTTATTTCCCAATTAGCTGATTACTCGAACTATAAAATGCTCTTTATGGCAATTTCATTTGACCAAGAATTTCAAAATGAACTACAATTAATTGATTTGGCTCCTGGTATTTTCCGGAGATTAATTTCATCGACTGCGACATGTGATCTGTGACGCCTAATAGATCAGATACGTTTCTGTCTACGTTCCCACAACGGGTCTTTTCGTAGAAGTCCCAGATAATAATAAATCCGCGCCACTGGCAAGCCCTTTGGAAGAAGACAGCTATTGCCGGAAACATCAATCCACAACACGAAACAAAGAAATGCTTCTCAGAAAAATTCTAGAATTTTGAGAGCAAATAAACACGAATAAACTAAGAAAAGAAGAAAAATAAAAAGAATAAAAGTTATAGGAATTTTGTTCCTTTTATCAGGTGCAGATATAGTAGGGAATGCAAAAAAACAAAACAATATCAATACGAAAATTAGTCGGAATTTCGTTTTCTACGTACAATCAAAATAGGGTGACAAAGGTGAATACTGACACTTTTTTATTCAATTTCTAGTATTCATATTCATATTCTTATTATTATTATTATTATTATTATTATTATTGGAGGTCTTTGCATTTCGTCATTTTCGTCATGAGAAATCTTAAAAAATGTAATACGAAAGCAAAGGAAATCGCGTATACCTCGCTTGTTAGGCCGGTAATGGAATACGGAGCTAGTTGTTGGGATCCGTACAGAATAGGACTTAAAAAGAGCTTAGAGAGGATACAAAACAGAGCGGCAAAATATACATTTCGGAATAACACACCTGCGCATTGGGAATCATTAGAACGCCGGAGGAAGAGGGCACGACTTTGCGCGCTGTATAAATCTTACGTTGGTTGCTCCGCATGGCAGGAAATACGGGGAAGGTTAGATAAACCAGATTATTTAAATAGATTTGATCACAAATATAAAATTAGAACAAGAATACAAAGAACGGACGTAGGGAAATTCGCCTTTGTAAACAGAACTATAGTAGATTGGAACGATTTGCCTGCGGCAGTTTTTGAGCCCTTTCCTTGCTCAGCGCGAGGTTTTAGAAAAAAAATATAGGAAATGTTTCAATAAAAGTAATAAGTGAAGTGAAGTGAAGTGAAGTGAAGTGATTTCATTTGAAGTGATGTGAGGGTTCCTTCGTCTATGTATACATGCGTATATGTTTGTATGTATGTATATTTGTGTAATATGTAAGTTTATTCATTTATATGTTTAGTGTATATGCATTTTAATGTTTAGTATAGTAATATGTAGGTTTATTCATTTATATGTTAGTGTATATGCATTTTAATGTTTAGTATAGGAATTTAAATGCCATCTGCATATATAGGAAATGACAAAGTCAATTTGTTTGTTTATATTTATTTTTTATACATTATTATGTTATTTGTAATTGTTATTTTGCATTCTGCCACCGGGCATCATCTGCCCAATTGTAGAATAAATTTCTATCTATCTAATTATTATTATTCATCTGTATTTTTTAGAATAGGAGAAATCCACTTCAGGCGTTCGACTGAGCAAAAGGCTAAAAACGCAACTTCGTAACCTTTAAATATGTAATGTATTGAAGCAAATAGCTCTCTTGGTGTCGATGTACTACCCGTTCTATCCACTACGCTAACATGGCCACTGCAACTGTAAGCGTCATTGTTTGCAACACATCGTAATTGTTACTGTCACTATTTTCAATCACTTGTCTGTTATTCCATCGGAATTAAATCATGCTAATGAATATACGTGCCACTCGAAATGAAAAATTAATCACATTTAAAAAGAAAATGAGGAGAAATTTTGTTTTTTTTATTTAATCAAAATAAGGTTACAACCTTTTCAACAACAACGCCCTTTTCGTATTGTAATTTCTACAATGACATATCTAATTTCATGCAATAAGTCTAAGCACTCAGGCTTCAGGTTAAACATTAGATGTACAGCGCAGTAACCACTTAAACCATACAGCGAATTAATTCAAATATCTCCTACAAGAATCGTCGCCGTTGTACCGCCTTTTTTTTAAATTTACTTTCTTCCTGTTCAACATACATACATGTTTTTCAGGGTTGTGAATAGAAACGTCCATAACGTTTGGTTGATTTCCTAACTGTGGGTGCCCTGAATGGGTGCGTTCAATGTTTTTGGTTTACGTTGAAATTTTTTAATATTTTTGAAAGAAAATTGAAATTCCAGAGAATGATCGTTGCTATGATTATTCGACGGAGGATATATAGTACCGTCTTCGTCGACATCGCCCTCTCATCCGTCGGCGTCATTATTTGCCGCTGGTGGTTAAGTACGAAGCCGCTGGCCCCCGCCGGCGAATGAGCGCCAGTCGTGCGCGGGCTCGCAGCGTGCGTAGGTGCGGCGAGCGGCGCGGGCTCCCGGCTAAAAATGCCTCGGGCGGCCGAGACTCCCGCAGCGGCCGCGGCATTCCGCGCGGCCGGCCGGGCCTTGCTTCCTCCCGGCACGGCCCGGCGCAGCGGGCGCAGCTTTAGCTGGCTAAACTTTACCCGAACATCGAAACGTCCACGTTTCGATACATCCCAAAAATGTTTTCGATGTCGACCAAAAATATCGGTGTTTGAAATATCGATGTTTTAAATGTGATAAAACAGGTGGTAATTTCCCAGCCTATTTCCATGTTAATTATGGTACTTAAATGAGTTTAAGTACTTAAGTTATTAATGTAAATAGTGAACATTTGACTCGTATGGCGAATATCTGGCAATCCCATGATAATTTTATACGTGTAGCAAATAGTGTTTGGGGTTTACAATTATATAGTTTGTGCAAGGTTCTCTTTTGGCTGAATCAGATGTTCTTCATTGTTAGTAAATTTTTATTTTAAACAATTAGTTTCGCCTTTATCTCTACCCATCTGAAGTTATCTATAGCAGATATCCAACCAGTTTATTCAGTTTCGACAATCGTTTAATTTTCGCATGAAACAATATATATTTTGTTCAAATTATAATAAAGTAAGACGCCTTCGACAAACACCCCAAAATAACCATAAAGAAACCTCCCCCCTAAATTTACCTATAAAAGGGAATACATTTCCTAATTAAATCCCCTAACCTCACAACACTGGAGAATCGTTGCGAATAATACTCGATTTCGTGATGTCTGGGCATCGACAACTGTGACAGATGTCGGAGACTGGGTATGGTTATGAGCAATTCACAAAAACGTAGTTCCTGGAATTTTTATTTACATTATGATATTTTTTTGAAAAGTTCGCTGTTTCACGGAGAATGTATAGATGTGAAGAAACCTTCGGACCCAAAACATCGATGTTAATACATCGAAGTCTCTGGTCGCAAATATCGCAGTTTTAAAAACATGGATTTTTTTGTCATCCCCAGGCGAGCGGGTTCTCCGAGGGAGAGGCTCGGCGGCGACGAAAGCTTTCACGCGCGCGTGGACAGTGTGGATGCATCGGGCGCGCGGGGCGAAAGACAGAGTTAGTTAGTTAGTTTATGCCCTATTTTACGTGGCGAGACTCGGGCCATCAGGCCCGCTCTTCCGTCTAACCACGCAAATTTCGCTACGCTCCTTTCACCACCTAGCGGAGAAACGAGGTATTATCTCGGGCGACGAAACAGGCGGATATCAATTTTGCTCAGAGGCTTCTTTTAGGCTTGAGGATCTTTTACATGCAGTAAATCTACTAACATGGGACAGCCGGCTTTACTTCCCCTCCGAAGGAAGGCGTACGAAGGATTTTTTCGTCCTTAAAAATCCACGGCCCACGTTTGAACCCGCAAACTCGGGTACAACAGTCCGGTATGCTGGCCGTTATACCACCGAATCCGCAGAGAGCGAAAGACGCGTTTGAGCGCGTGGAGCTGGACCGATGTGGGGGCGCGGGAGCGCTCAACACGTGTGCCTTACCAAGGCTTGAGTTTGAACACCATGTGCTCAGTAGTGATCGTGGACGTATTGAGTTACGCATCGATGTTCGGTACGTCATGGAGGTAGTCGGTAATGATTCTGGTGTGCGGAGTGCTCCCGGTCTCCATTAAACCCTCGACCTGTCATTATCTCTTGGCCGTACCAACTAGCGTAAAAACGATGTACCGATTGTGATGGCAAAGTGGTAACATCATTGCCTCTGGAGTATCTTCTACTGGGAAGTCCTGAGGTCCGTGTCTAGACGTTGCGGTTGCGTCTAGTTCGTAAAGATTTTTTTCATCCTGGTCCCAACATTTTAAGGAAGAACACAAAAAGTGGCAAAACCTAAATTGAGTAAAGATATACAACCTACGGGTTGATATTTCTTATCAGAAAATAAATGTCATAATTCTTAGCAATAATTTGCACATTTCAAGATTCAAATGCATAAACTCATATTTTTCTCTTTGCAAATTTGTTTTTCAAATTTATTGTAGTAGTAGTGGTGTTAAAATCTAATGTGAAACTAAGCACTGACAGTTTTTTTTTTCTTTCAGAAAGTCAATAGTCAATTAAAAGCATTTACAGGCTTGGAAACATTTCACATCTTAAAATTGAAAGTGTATTAATTCTTCTAAAATTTCGATTTAATTTAAATTACTTTTTCAGAAAACAGTAATTTTCCTAATGAATGAAAACAAATAGTAAAACAAAACCAAGACATGGAAATTGTTACCAATGGCGTAGACTCGGTATCGAGTTACGACTGCCTCTTATGTTTGTTAATATGTTGCTATTATCATGGTGAAACAAAATGAAACAAAATGACTGGTTTTAAAATCGTTAAACTTTCACTATACTGAATTTATCACAAGGGGATAAATATATTTTTTTCAGGAAAATTAATACGAATCTTACAAAAGCATAGCCTATCTTACGTCCCCTTCGTCTTTCTTGGAAGTAATTCGGCCTCCCGGATGACACAGCTTGCTTTATGACCTTTCTCAGAACGTGCTAGAACTATTTTGATAGCATAACTCTTACGTCTCTGTCTTCCAAGAGTTCTAGTGAAAGTGACAAGACAGATTTTAAGGCTTCATATCAATGTGAACTTCTACTCCCAAATTTTTGTTTTGGTTCTAGACGTATCGTACTACGTTTTTTAGTACTTTTCCAGAGCGCCTAACTGCAGCATAATACGAATTAATACAATCTTAACAAAGATCATGACATATTGTGCCATTGCTGTTTTACCTGGTGTCACTTTAATAAGTTTCTAAAGGACTCGCGAAATTCGTTTTTAGTACTTAAAAGTTTGAGGAGGAAATACGATTATCCGTTAATCCCGAGTTAACGGTGCACTTCGGCCTTCGCTGTCACGGCCTCCTTAATACTACTGTATATATCGATCACTTCTGAGTCTTGGGCCGTAAACGATATACAATAAATCATCATTTACACGTAACATTTAAACACTGGTTTTAGAAAATTTATTTTAGTGGATTTGTTTTAAAGAACTGTCCTTCGGCCCTCGCGATAACATAAAACATCCCTGAGTCTGTCCAACGCATATTATGCCAATAATTTCCAACGCATTTTATGCGAATAATCTTTAAACATCATTTGGGTGTATATGTTCTTTATGTTTCCACATATAAACTAATAAATTTATTTTAATTGAGAGAATTTGTTTTAAAGAGAACACTCAGTTTTAGAGAATTCCTTTTAAAATGTTTCTCAACATAATATAAACGATTCATGTCTGGTGAATGATAACATTCCTGCACACCGATTGGAAGAGAATCGGATCACGTGAAGGCACAACAATCGAGGAAGCGTAGGCTAAAGTGCACCGTAAACCCGGGATCAGCCCGAATATGATTGAACTAACAAACGATTATCAAATAAAATATGACTAAAGTGTAAAGGAATTTCTGAATTTCGTACGATACAAAACTAACAGAACCTTTATTGACTCTAACAGTCCGGCTGGAAAATGCATATATTTTCCTATTGACCATAAAATGATACCTTCAGCAAACAATAATACGAGGTGTCGCCCTTCAGTTTATTTACCTCTCTTGCTCAGAGATCTCACTATTGGTGCCCTGCAGAAGCACATTTCGTTCTTATACACTTCGGATGCCATATATATAATATTTTATGTAAGATTGAGCTTCAGAAATATTATATTAATTATACAAAGAAATTCTAATTAAGAGAGAAATTAAACCAGCGAATCCTAGACAAGATGAAATGGTTATTATAAATAATTTGTCATTCTCCCGCGATGCTCACTGATGTCACGATGTTACTTCTGTCTTCATAGATTCTTGATGGTCATCAAGTCTCCCACACGCTCAGATACGACGTGCATTAGATGAAGAAAAAAGTTATTTTCTAGACAAAGGAAA
This sequence comes from Teleogryllus oceanicus, assembly GCA_964035755.1. NCBI lineage: Eukaryota > Metazoa > Arthropoda > Insecta > Orthoptera > Gryllidae > Teleogryllus > Teleogryllus oceanicus. The sequence continues at coordinate 17,407,620 of CAXIVR010000006.1, forward strand.
TGAAGCTTACTCTGAACTCCTTGTATAAAGTTCGTCTTACAGAAAAGTTTTCTTAAAGGAAAAACGATGCGAAAAAATATAAAGAAAGAAAGGAAAACATTTTAATAGTATGGCTCCCAAATTATATCATAATATTCTCGCTTAATTGCTCCATAATTTATTATGGATTCATACAAATCTTTCATTCTTTTACAGTGTCAACGAAAAATAATAAATCGTGCGCCAAAACGAAAAAAAAAAAAAAGAAAAATTATTTTCCCCTTCGTAGTGTTGCCTCATCTAGATTAACCACCAACCCAGCAACGAGAGCAAAGCTCCATCACCCGCCGTCCCTTTCTTCTGCGCGTGCTGACCACATCATTGTGCGCCGTGATTTGCCGGCAGCCGTCCAAATGGCACGTTGAGCGTCGCCACCGCATGCTCGCCCGGCCCTGCCGCGCCGCGCCGCACCACTCGGCCGTCGCCGTCCGGGTGGGGCTGCACTGCCCGTCCCAACGCAAACAAAACGGCGCCGCGTAAAAACTTAAATAGCGATTCAATTAACATTCTATAACTTCAATTTCCTCCTCCTTTCCCCTCCCTATCGAGGGGTCGACTCATCCCTCTCCCCCCGCCCCTCGCGCCTTCTCCACCGCGACGCCGCCGCCGCCGCCGCCGTCGTTGCTGCAGTTAAAAGCGGCGTCCTAGCGTCGACGCGCCGGCGGTTGCGGACCGCGGCGAAATTTATGACGTCAATCCCTGACGTCGGTGGCGCGCCCAATCGGCGGCGGCGGAGGCGGCGTCGCACGCTGATGGGCCGCGCGCGCGGGCCTTTTCGCGTCGCGCCGCCCCCGCGCAGCGCCGCGCTGCGGGGGAACGGCGGCGGACGCGGCGCGTCGCCGAAGGCCCGGGCCGGCGAGGTCGCTCTGTGACAAGAGCCGGGGCCGCTGCCGCGTCTCTGACCGGCAGGTCCTAGTGTTTCAGTCGCGGCGGTGTCGGATTTTTTGACACTAGCTACCGGGAGCGGTAGTCAGTGCATAACTGATGTCGCTGCAGCGCCTCACCGGGAGGTCCTAGGTTCGAGTACTCACGGCGGCAGGATTTTCGACACTAGCTTTTCAGCTAGGTCGAATTCAGTCGCTGTCTGAAGGAGAATTCTACCGGCCGACTGCTCTGATCGGTAGTTTTCCGTGGTTTCTCCGATCATCACCAGGCGAATGCCGGAGCAGTACACTACCAAACGAGCCACGGACCGCGCGCGATCTGTCCTTCCTCTTTCTTGTCCTATCCTCTCCCCTTACACACACACACACACACACACACACATCACACACACACACACTAACATGCACTACACTACCACATATTCCGGGAGACGAGTCAGGAGCCTTAGAGCTTGTTCCAGCTGGGGCGGTGCCCCGCTGGTAGGAGAATCCCGGTTAGGGGGAAACCCCGTTAGCCTACGGTAGGTTGCCGCCGGATCTCGCCATCCAGCGGGGGAAGATCACCATCTCCCCAAGTCGACACCGAATCTCATATTACAGAAGCACGGAGAGAAACGTCTCCACGTAGAGGCTAAAACATTTCCTGTACTCATTGGACTATTAAGCGAAGTAGTTAACATCCCTGGGAACACGAAATACTCTGTCGCTCACCCAAAGGTTTCGCCACGTGTCATAAAATTTAATCAAAAGGTCAGCGCCTTGAGTGCTTCGAAACCAAATTTAATGAGTGAGAATTAAACAAATCAACAGCAGTTTTTTGCTTTCGCCATGACCTTCTGTAGATCATTTTCAAGTCAATCATACCTCAACTTTATAGTATAACAAAATTATGGAGAGATGTATCTGAATTCAGTGGTGCCCCAAATTCGGAATGTGACAAACAGCTGATCCAGCAAATAATTTGGGAACGAGAAGTGCATTCAACTGACCATTACTTTGAATCTTAACTTGAATTTTAAACAAATTGGTAAATTCAATCATTTTTTATATCAATTATAAATATTGTTCCACGTAAGAAATTAAATGAAACTAATAAAAAGAAGAAAATCAATAGTGATTCTGTTCAATAATGGCTCATCACGGTAGTGAAAGTTTACTGTCCAATTCATGCAACGGAATTAGGAGGACGGATTCATTTTTACGTCTCTCGGAAAACATAATAACGATTCCAAGCAATTGCCCATTCAGAGTAATCTTCTGGGCAGAAGCGAAGCAGAGAACCATACGCGAAGTCCGGTCATGGCCTTACTTACCAATTGTTTACAGAAATATCGCCGGTGCTCCGCTCCGGACCAAGCGAACATAAACTCGGAACTGCCTTTAGCAGATGGCACAATTATAAGAAGCGCAGTAAAAGCAACAGGCAATGTTGCACGGATTAAAACAGATTGCGCATTCAGAGAGCCGCTGTTGGAGTACGGGCAGGCAGGAAGTTGGGCTCCTTCTTACCATCACTACGGCCATGCACAGATGTTCCGTTTCTTCGGGTATTCGGCTAAGAAATTTAAGGAGTAGTTCATCGTAGGTGAGCTAAATAACGCAACCAAATAAAAACACTTGAGATACGGCAGATGCTCGTGTAGTATTTAGCATTTGTCTTGTGATTATAGAAGGCAAATCATTAGAAATTCCAAATTTGTCAGACAGTATTTGGTCTCTTATTTTAAAGACAGAAATTGTTTTAGGGTAACTGTTTTACATGAAAATGCAATTTGATTGTAATATATACGTGATATATAATAACAATAGCAACGCATCGGAAAATAATTATTTTCATCTCCAGGCTTAAATGTCAAAACAAATAAAAATAGTATTTTAAACAATAGTCAGATTTAAAGCGAAGAACTACATAAACCAATGTTCAAAGTCACTGTATTTAAAATAAAAGACACAGTACAGTCTGATAAAGTTTAAAAATCTATAGACAGGAAAGTAAATAGTAATATTAATACATTAGAAATTCCTTATCGCCTAGATCACCACTCACGTCATAGTCCTAAGTATTTTTCTGCAAATATTGTCTGCAAATTGCCTTACAATAAACACAGTGATTAAACGTGTTTCGTGTTTCATTAAATATTATTATACGTGAAATGATAGGTAGATGAAACAAAGAACGAAGAAATGTTTCAAACATGATCTGTTACAAACACCACACATTATAAGAGTTATCAAAATTTCAATGTCCGTACCAAGATACTGGAAATGAGCGCCTTAATGCAAAGTTATGGATGACATGCATGGGAATGGGTAGATCTTGAAGAGACGCGAAAACTGAAAATATCTCTGCACCAATCAAGTATGGCTCCATCCTTGTCGTGTCGACATGTCAATCCGTCTTACAAGAAATATGAACTTTATCTCTAGCGTAGGTCGTTTGCCCACGCAGTCAATGAGGTTAGGTAGATCTCGATCACGAAGATTCAAAGAGCCAAAGAGCCAATTCAAAAGATTATTATTAAAATTATTAGGAAAAGAAAAAAATTTTTAATTAAATGATTTTTTAAGAAGTCAAGCTCACTGTTAATTAAATGATAGATGCGACAATTAAGACTAAACTGACATGAGTAGACATTAATGGTTTTAACTTTGAAAGGTATTAAATATTTATCATTTCATGAAATGCATCGAAGAAAATCACAATTCGCCAATTTAGGTTGATTTGCGAGTAAATCAACTTGCAATTAGTAGAATAGAAATAGAGCAGGAGTAGGGATTCCGGTCACATAGAGTTTTCAAATGTTTTTGACTGTTCACGAATGAATTAAAGTGTAGGCGTGTGGCCGCCCTGGGCGCCTGGCGCAAGCCGCCATGTCGCTGGAGGTGGAACCGGGCCGGGTCGGGCTGGGCCGCGGTGGCACGGCCTCCAACGCCCAAGGGAATCGCTTGGTTCCGCACGGCCCGCCGCGCCGCCCGCGCAGCCAGCCAGCACAGGTACGACAATCGCGCGCGCTTCCGACGGTGGCGGAACGGCGCAGTGACAGAACTGGAGATGACAACTGCACCGCGTGTTTTCAAAAGCTCGTATTTGAAGTTTCATGTAAATGAGTATTGACATTACGCATTTCTTTGAAAATATCATTGAATAGAAAAGTTGTGGAGCGATACAGTACAACTTTCTCGCTTTATTTGTAACTTTTGAAATTTTCGGAAACTCACAGATTTAAACAAAAATAGAACTTGCGCCATTTCTAAAGGCATACTTTGCTCTTTTCGACGTAAAAATCAAAGAATACATTTGGAGCCATTTTTTAGATTATTTTGAAAATGTCGTTGGAGTTTTATGTAAAGCACCCCCAGAATCAAAATATTCGTTTCAAATTCAAGGGGTTGTGACGTCAATCAGATCCATCCGGGAATATCAATTTTGGTGAAAATTCTGCCTACGGTTTTGCCGCTAGCATTGTTCACAGGTAGACAGATGGACAGACGTTTTGCTCCAATCCAATTTTTTGGTATTAAGGACATAGAAAACGTAGATTCTGTCTACAAGACGTGTAGGAAGTAATTTACTACATATCGCTTATGAGCTGCAATCGTGGACAACTCAAAAAATACGAAGTTTGAGCACTCTCCAAAATGCAGATTGGTCCACATTCTAGCAACAACAACAACGTATATTACAGTACAGTCCACCAACAATTGGCAGAAGTGTAAATGCAAGAATGATGCACTTCAATGCAAGGTGAAAAGTTCAAACTCATTTATCTCAACACCTGATTTTTTTAGTTGTGCCACAATTGCAGACCACGAACGGTATAGTAGCAAAATCACCCATCTTTTTGGGATCAGGTACCGACAATATGTATTTTCTGATGAAATATCGCCGTTTTTCTCTGCAGCATTACAAAACTGTTTGTATTCTATACGTAAGAAGCATGCGAGAAAGTAAAAAAAGCTCTTAACCGTTGTCAGGTTCCTCGTCAAACAATCGCCTCACTACCCCGAGAACATAGAAAACATCAACACAAATCCGCGTATGGAATGTTCTATACCACGTTTAGGACTCAATTGACGCTTCGCTACTCGTGTTTACATTGGTGACAAAGCTCCAGTCTTTGGTCTCGGGTACCCTAAAACAACCTTGAGTGTGTGCAACGTATAATTTCAAAAGTATTGTAAGCCAAAATATATTGTTTGCAAACAGATCGTAGGTGAAAAGAAAAACAGAAAACGATTCACAGAATTTAATGAAGAGTGCGACTTCCAATGGAATTATCAAATTGACATGTACTGAGCAATTCTAAAATAGCTGGGAAAATAAATCTTTATATCCCTTAAAAATCGAACATCTCCGCAAGTAATTCATATGGAACCTAATGTTCCATATGAATATGTTCCATATCCTAATGTTCCATGAATATTTTCACACATTCTTTCTTTTGGCCCAATATTGAATTCTTTAATGAATTTTAAACTTGTTTCTTTACTGTAACAAACTTTGCTCTAACGCAAGAAATTTCAAGAGGTCTTCGTTTTATTTATTTTAAGTCGCACCAACATCTAGGTCATTAGCAACCCCTATTGGTGTTAACAATGAGGATGAAACGATTTGGTGATGACAAGGGACGAAAGGACAAACACAAGGTGGCGTCCTCGAAGGACTCGAAACCACCCACCTTTCGGTCCGAGATCGCTACTGGCAAGAGGTCTTTGTCGCAAAATGAAACAAGTCAAACGCATTCAAACAACGAAACGAGAATGAACTCTTCGCTCGAGTTCGCCTCTGTCGTTCTTTAGTTCCGTTCTTCAATCTCGCGGTGGCGGCGAGATTCTAATCGTAAACGAAGGCAGGTTACGTGATAAGATCTAAACAAATATCGGTTTTCATTTATCATCTAGCAAGTACAGCCCTTTATAAGTACAGAACAGAACTATAATTAAATCTTAGAACATTTAAATTTTCGAAGTGCAGTGGGTCTTTTCAAATCCACATTGGATTCCAACCTGAATGCTTCCTGACAGACATCAATTTGACTATACTGTGCATATGAGTGCCTGATAACACTGGTTCATCTTTTGCCCCATTCATAATGCGCAAACGAAAAAATTCGCCATAATTCCCAAAGGAATAAATGTAAATGAATGTTCCGGTATATTTCATTCGATGAGTACCCCGTATCATTTTTGTCGGTGCAAAATCTTGCTATATCAATCAATATATTGTTAAAGAAAAAATTAATATCACCAGTTGAGACAAGAAATAAATAGCAACTATTCATTTCACATGTTGGTGAAGTACTGTGAAGTGTTTTGAAACAGATCGAACTCAATATTCACTTGTCAGAATAACACTGGTTCACCTAATATAAGTACAATGACGGTAGTGATGGTGATCTGAAGACAATTCGTAATTTGAGTAGATTGTCAATATGTCTTAAACATATACAGACTACTTAGAAAGGCAAGACAATTGATTTGTTCCTGGAAAAGGAAACATTAATAAAAATCTGCAAAGTTCTTATTAAGAGTGGTACGGATCCTACATTTTCTACATTTGAAAGTCAAATCAGGTACCAACTGTATTTCGATTTTCTTCAATTATCTCAACCTAGAATTCGGCACAAAATTATAAGACTAATAATAAATTTAGAAAACCCTTTATGATCTACGTTTTGAAAATCTGCCGACACCGAACAATTTTTAAAGTACGGTTACGTTCCTAAAAGGGAGGTATGATAAACCTTTTAAACATAAAATAGTAACCTAAAGATGAGACGGATCAGAATTCCTAAACTCAGCAACATTCTCATAGATGTTTTAGGAGGCCAACAAACTTCAGTCTGGAAAAATATGAATTATATTATATAGCGTACACTGCATTAATAGACAACTCAATCTCTTTATTTATTTATTTATTTATTTAAAGTCAGTTAAAACAGTTATAAACTGTGACGTACTATGTGGAAAAAGTGCAGGCTCTTTAAAATAGATTGGGGCGAAAAAAAATAAATAAATGTTATAAAATACAAGCTTGTTTATATGAATCGAAAATTAAAATGTCCCGTTTCTAGCTGTAGCGAATCTTTAATAATAATAATAATAATAATAATAATAATAATAATAATAAAATATAAATAATCGTACAATTCAGAAGAAATTCTAGGCAAATGTTGTGTCCTAGCATAATAAGAGACGGCCCCGGTGATCGTATCGAGAGACTTTAATCAGCTTCCGGATGTTCGCAAATTAGGAAATGCGAACGATGGAATGATGTGAACAGCGATGTTTGGGAGCATCCGTGTAGGCGACCGCGCCCTGGGTCGGGCGTGGTGGGCGCGGCGTCGGCGGGCGCGGGCAGGGTCGGCTGCCGGGGCCAGCGCGCGGGCCGCCCTCACCTCCACTGCAGCCGCCGCCGCCCCGCGCGCCGGTCTGCCAGTGCCGGGCGTCGGGTTTCAAACGGGCGCGCTCCAAGGCCACCGGCCAGATGGGGGTCGGTCACTCGGGTTCCCCCGGAGGGCGAGGGGGCCCGAGGGGGCCCTTCGGGTGCCTGCGGGGTCGCAGAGGTCAGCGCGCGCCCGGCCGACACCTAACGCGACTACTTGCGCGCACCGCCCCCACGGGGCACGCCTTCCTCGCCCCGCGCCGGCCGCCGCTCCGGCCTCCTACGCACTGTCGCCCCCGGCTAGAGACGAATGCCCTATTCACCCCATTTATCAAATTAATGTATCCTCATCGACACACTTTCGGCAGCTGAATAAATTCTCTACAATACCAACGCGATATGTTCGCTGGGGCTCAGTCTATTATACCAGGACTCTGGATATCTCCCTGCAATGTATCACGTGTATTATTATTATTATTATTATTATTATTATTATTATTATTATTATTATTATTATTCCTCCAATTCATGGTTAAAATTATTACGAGTCGGTTGATAATAAAGTCTACTGCGAGGTGCAACCAGCTTCGTAAGGAGCAGGTCTAGGGACTATCGGTGCCTCTACCATACTCTGCGCAAAATTTGGACTGTTTCAAATGAAGCAATGTCTTGCACTTCCCAGTCTGATAAACGACCTTTTGAATGAAGTTTTTTCACAAATTTTGCGAAACAAACCCCAGAGCTCCGATAGCTATCGGGACGACCTGTGCTTTTACGCCCCACATTCGGATGATCTCGTTCTCCAAACTCTTGTATTGAAGACGTTGATCGCTCCGCAGTCTCATCTTCAAAAAGAAACGTTCTTTTCTCCCAACCTCGAAATTGAATTTGTTGGTCGTACACAGTCCAAAAGACGTCACCGGCTTTGGTGATTGTTCCTATCATTTGGGGTTAGTGTAACTTCGAGGGCTGTACAGATCTGCCAGTGAAGGCAACTTACACATCCTGACGTGTCTTTTCCAGTATTCGGTCTTTGCTAGAATTGGACAACCTGAGACGCTATGATCAATTTATTAATAAAATTAAATAATAATAATAATAATGTAATAATAATAATGTAATAATAATAATGTAATAATAATAATAATAACATTTTTTTTGGATTTACTTGAAAAGTCTCCTACTATGAGAGTAAAAAATCAGAAAACATTTACTAAGTGATAGTGTTCTCAGGAAACTGCAACACTGAACTTATTGATATAGCGATTTCAGCTTTATACTTGCCAGCATGCAAAAAAGTTACTCAAGCATGAAAAATAATGTATTAACAATATTAATATTTAATAATAAATATCAATTTCCTTTCATCAGATCTCATTCTCGGTCTAGATTCAATTCAGAGAAAATACAAATTGCAAATGCATTTCATATCATTTTCGCCCATTGCAAGGGTTCCTACCTGGTTTGTTATTTTTACTTTCCTTGAATATAATGAGATAAGAACGTTGAAATTTCTCTATAGTACGAGTAGAAGAAGATTCGTGGTACAAAACTATTACAAAACAATCTTCAATTTTCAATTTATTAATTATTTAAACTTCTTACATAAACTTCATTTAAAAAGCAGCCTACGTCACTAACCTGAATGAATGAAAATCATTCTCATTTAGTTTAGGGAAAAGTATGGATTGGAGATATTCTTTCAAGAGACATCAGCACAGAAAGCTTAAATAATAATATTCTAAAAGCTTATTCAATATTTAAGTGACATACCTGAAAGAAAAATATTCTATTATTTAATGTGAAAATAAAGTAGTAATACAAAATTCTTTTATTAAAAAAATAATTTCCATGCTTGTTGCTTCCATGCTTTCCATACTGAATTCTGAACTTTTACTACACTCCAATCATTTTACGTTTTTACAAGAGAAAGAAACGATTTTATTTCCAATATTTTATTCGGTGTTTTAAGTTTTCTCTAAATTATAATTTGTAAGAACGATTAGTTAGCTGTTCTGTAAATAATAATCCTAAGTTTTTTTCATCGAAAAAATAACACCTACACTCAATAAAATGTTCATTCTAGGAGCTTGAATCTTCCATCAGATGAATGTCTGAAACGCTTTTTCGAGCTTGGGAAATCCAATTTAGATTTCTAAGACAATCAATAAATGCAGTTAACATTTTCGTGACACAGCTAATGAAGATTTACTTCTATTAACTGATGATGTTATTTTATTACTCTGTTCTCTGTGGCAATGTTTTTGGCTTGGCAAGGCTATTTGTTCTTTACACTTTTAAACGGGCTTCAAGAGCTATATCTCTCAAGATTCTAAAGGAAACGTAAAACTTTCTAATTGTTAGCATTAAGATAAAAATAATGTTATGTAGTATTTTACTGGATTTTTCGAATTTTAAAGATGTGTAATGTAATTAAGGTATTTTGAGGCAATTGTCAAATTTTAAACATGTGCACAAAATTGTAAATGGAATATAATTCTCTGTTTTTCTATGAAAATGCTACCCGCGAGGTAATTCAACTAACTTTAAATACAGTGATTAGTATTTTTTCTGATTGTTTCAGAAAAAAACATTTACACCACTTCCGGCGTTTTTGGTACTAATACTTTTAAAAATGGGTTTGCACATAAAGGTTTAATATCAGGACTATCAGAATATTTTGCAAGCACGGAGGGAAACGTTATTTGCAAAGAAAACAAATTTTTCTATGCAAATAATGACAAAATATACTAAAAAATATTAATAACAGCCATCACAATTAAGATTGTCTTTACCATTATTATTATTATTTTTATTATTATTATTATTCGCAAAGAAGCTGCGAAGGTGTTTTCGAATTTTTTAAAATAAGGCAGGTTTCGTTCAGCTTTACAACATGCGAATGTCACAGTATTCTCAATTGGTAAATTCTGAACCCAAAACAATTAACTCTTCGCTGCATAGAATATTATTTATTAACATAAATACATTATAAGTGATATTAAGGGATATTATTTAGTAACACAACAATAGTAACAAATTTATTTCAGAACTCATAGCTTCCTACTTGCCGACTGAATCTAATTAGCGAAATATAATACTAAAGCACCCACAGCGTAGAACGAAGGTAAAGAATACAGAAGGGCCCAATAGCATAATAGTCCATGAGCCTTAGAATATTACACCGGCATTCAGCGTCAGTATTTTATTCCTGTGGCGGAGACCCGGCCATCACGCCCGCGCGATATAACGATGTGCTTCATTTTATTCCGTGGCGGAGACCGCGATGGGTGAGTGTTCAAGTAGACCGTATCATATTCGGAAGGTCCGGTGTCCGAATCATGCGCGCAACGTTATGAGCGAGATTTTGTCGTGGTTCCTCTGTTTCTCATGAAACCAATTCCTGAGATTGCTCCTCCTGTAGGAAGATTAGGACTCGTGCGGAATATTTGATTTCCTTTCTTCTTCAGAGCGAAAACTGAGATTAGTTACGCTTTGTTGTATGTTTCGTAGGCGTAGTTAAAATCGTGACGTTGCCATTATGAAAGGTCCCACGGTTTGGGTACTTTTGTTTTCGCCATACGTTTTTTTTTTTCGTTTCGGATACTCCACCAAGAGCCATAAAAAGCCTCTGAGGATTCATTGCATTCATGTCATATACCAGATCTCCAACTCTTGTCAAATTTTCTCCAGATTACTTTTATTTTTATCACAGGAATAGTTTGGTCTTCAAAAGAAAAAGGTTAGTTAATATATTGTTAAAAACTCTGGACTGTCAGTGAATATCCTCTACAGCACACCTAAAAATAGTGGTGCTAAAACAGCGGATACTTCTCGCCTGTATTTTCACGCAAAATTACGCGAAGAGTACTCAAATTTTCAAAAAATTGTAAATGACCTTATTTCAAAATCTATCTTTATGGAATAGATTTCATTAACTGAAAAATCTCTATCTTCATAATTGTAGTTGTAGGAAGACGCCGATAAAAATTTGATTTATTGCAGCTTTCGAAAAATGAGGGTTTTTAACGATCATGAGATCTTTACCATTCTCTTTAAAAGTCCTTCACACTATCCAACAACAACAAAATTTAATTAATGACGTTGAAACTATTTTTTTCTTAATTTGGAAAATGTTCCAGGGGCTTATGTAAAGTAGCCCCCAAAATTAAAATATCGGTTTCCATTTCAAAGAGCTGCAATATTAGTCCGATCGATTGGGGAATATCAATTTTGAGGAAATCGGCTGAACAGCTTAGCTGTAAGCGTTGTTCACAAATGGACGGACCGACGTTTTGCCGTTATTCGATTTTTCGGTATCAAGGAGTCACAAGCTACACCGTGTGTTGTGGGATTTTGTTTTCTAAATTTGGCTACTGGATTTATCCACTTTTTGGTTACCAGGGCTCTGTAATAAGCGTTTTCGCCCAGCATTACGTAACTTTCTCTCTACTCCGTAGCAAGAAAGTAAAAATGATTTCACCACACATGTAGCAATGTTTTGCTTGTTCCCGTATGCGGTATCATTTCATAGGACATGTTACGCCACAAGTTCGAATCTGATTAATTACCAAATTAATCAGTTATCCAAAATGAGTTGAGGAAGCCCAATGTAGAAACAGTTACGAAGCATTGATCGCTGCATCGTCGGTGACATTCCCGTCTATTGAGTATCACCTGCAACCGTATTCTGCCATTAATTCATTTTCCGTCATGAGGTACCTGGTGCGTGTACAGACACATGAACCCTCCTCTTAGGTACAACCAATTTTGAAAAGGGCGCATTGGGTGTAACGTAGTCGCAGAAGACCGCCCACCTACAATGACGCAAGTTTCCATTTGTTCCCTGGATCGGGGATACCTGGATGCCGTCCCGCGCGTGCCCGCAGTGCAAGGCGTGGGCGTGTGCGTGCGTGGGCGTGCGGGGCCGCGGGGTGCGAGGCGCGTGCGGACGCCGTGCGCGTGTGGTGCGCAGGCCGCGTCGTTAAGGAGACGAACGTGCCCAATTCGGCCGGCCACTATCGCCCGCGCCGCCGTCGCCAGCGGCCCTTCCCCGCGCCAAGGAAGGAGCGCGGGCGGCGGACGTGTTCTCCTCAAAAGAGGCGGCTGGCGTTGAGCGAGTTGGCGGATTGATTGATTAATTGATTGATCACTAGTGATTCCTGACTCGTCAACTGCAAAGGTCACTACTAAATGAAGTGTAGTTTTTTCTCCGTAGCGGCCGGCTGCTCTGATCGGTAGTTTTCCGTGGTTTCTCCGATCAACACCAGGCGAATGCCGGAGCAGTACCCTACCAAACGGGCTACGGACCGCGCGCGATCTTTCCTTCCTCTTCTTTGTCCTATCCTCTCCCCTTACACACACAATTACACTCACTGCACTACACTACCACATATTCCGGAAGACCGGTCAGGAGCTTAGAGCTTGTCCCGGCTGAGGCGGTGCCTCGCTGGTGGGAGAGTCCTGGTTAGGGGGAAACCCCTCTAGCCGACTGTAGGTCGGTGCCGGATCTCGCCATCCGGCGAGGGGAAAATCACCGCCATCTCCCGAGAAAAAACAAGCACTACACTAACGGAACTAACGACTGAAGCAGTTGACGCGCCGGAAACACGATAAAATCAATCAATCAATCAATCAATTTTTTCTCGGGAGGTGGTGGTGACCTTCCCCGCTGAATGGCGGGATTTGAGACCTACCGTCGGCTAGCGGGGTTTATCTCAGTCAGGTATTTCTCTCCAGTGGGGCACCGCCCCAGCCGGTAAAAGTTCTAAACTGTGTGTTCGAAGCGTGTATGGTAGTGTAACGCATGTAAGTGTAAGTGTGTGTAAGGGATAGAATAGGACAAAGACTGGGAGGGAAAGATTGCCCGCTGCCCTTGGCCCGTTTGGTAGGCTACTTCTCCGGCATTCGCCTGATATTGATCGGAAAACTACCGATCAGAGCAGCCGGTCGCTAGAATTATCATCAAGACTGCGACAGAACTCGACCAAGCTCTCTGGCCAGTGTCGAAAATCCTGCCACTGTCAGGAATCGAATCCCTGGAGCTCCCGTTCAGAGGCACAAGAGTGACTTCAGCTGATGCCCCGAGACACCTCTCCCGACGAGCGAGTCGACGGAGAACGAGCAAGCACTAGGGGCTTAGCGGGTGGTGGCGGATAGAGGCGGACTGGGACGGGGGATAATGGGGACTGGGCGGTTGCGAATGATGGCGGGTAGTAAAGTGGTAGCGGGAAAGCGAGGGTGTGTACGATTAGTGGCGGGTAGTTGCAGGTGATGACGGGTGATCGGGCGGGTGGTAGTGGCGCCGAGGTTGCAAAAGGGGTGTTGGCGGGGGTCGTGGGGTGCGTGGGTTTGACGATGTTGTTGGCAGATAATATCGGATGGAGGCCAGTGGTGGGGGACGGCGGCGGATGAAATGATTGATTGTCTAATGATTCCAGATGCGTCAACAGCTAAGATCAATAGCGCAGTTTTATCGCGGGAGGTGCAGGAGCGGATCCAGCCGATCTTTTTTGGGGGTGGGTATAATTGTTTTTGTTAAATAATAAACAAATTTGTTAATTCATTGTATATTATTTTTGTAGAGCATGTATTATACACAATATTATTTTTTTAAGAATTACATAATTCCAACTTAAATATTTCAATCATTTTTTCCAAATAAAGGGAGCTAACAAATAAAAACCCTAGGCCTTTCAGGGGAGGCAGGGCCCCCATCCCCCCTGTATCCGCCACAGAGAAGGTGTCCGTGATCGTCCCCCGTTGGAGGACGAGATCTGGTATCGACCTACCTGTCGGTTAGCGGGATTTCCCTAACTAGGTATCTCCCACCATCGAGGCACCGCCCTAGCCGGGACAAACTCTAAGGTCCCATCTGATTTTCCGGCATATGTGATAGCGTAGTGCAGGTGAGTATGTGTAAAGGATGAGGACAGGACAAGGAAGGCTCGCACGCGGTTCGTGGCCCATTTGGTAGTGTTCTGCTCCGACATTCGCCTGGTATTAATCGGAGAAACCACGGAAAACTACTGATCAGAACAGCCGGCCACTAGAATTCTCCTCCAGGCAGCGATTGCATTTGACTTAGTTATTTAACTAGTGAGGAACGTCTTGCCACCGACGGGACTCGAACCCGAGGACCCTTTGCCAAGGGCACTGCAGTGACATCAATTGACGCCCTGAGCCACCAACGCCGGTGCGAGTTGATGGAGAATGGGCGGGCAATGGTGAGGTAGGAAGGGATCATGACGGGTGACTATGGGTACTGGGGGATAGTGATGTGTGGTGGCGGGTGGATGGAGGTGAGAGTGTTGGGATGGTGGGGACGTGGCGGATGGAAGTCGTTGTTGGTGGGTGGTGGTGAGTGATGTGCGGTGACGGGTTAAATCGGGTGCTAAAAGATGTTGGCAGACAATGGCGGATGAAGGGAGGTGGTGGATGATGAAGGCGTCTACAGGTGTGATAGTCGCCTACAGGTTTTAGATCGCTGTGAGCAAAGCTGGTCTTAGGTACTAAACGAGCTATATGTAGGGGTCCGCTCACAGAGAGCCCCTAAAAAAATTGAAGACCCTAGTTGAATGCACATTTTCAAACAGTAAAAACAAACAAATAAAATAAATCCTACATAAATAAACGTGATTTGGGTTGAGTTAGCTTCTATTGAGCAAGATGTAGAGTCTCTTCTACTGGGAGGATCAGTAGTTTGCTAATATTTGTATATACTTATTACATGCTCTATGGATCGATTTTAAGTTTCAGCTTATTTCATTAATAAAGTTCAACAGTTCTGCTATTACTTCAATAAAATATATATTGCGCCATGTGAAAATGGCTTTACTCACTGCTTCGATACACAAAATACTATAAAGCACATGAACACAAAAAACGGCACTTTACCGCAAACAAATACATACGAACATTTAAAAAGCTCCTATCACTACCTTCAATAGCCTGACTTGTTATATTAAACCTAAACCCGGCTCCGAAACGGAACTGAAATCCAGCTGTGAGCAGTGTGAATGGAGAGGATTGTAATGTTGATGGGAAGATAACAAGCAGTAGGTTCCGGGGCATGCGGCGACAGGCGACAACGAGCGGGGCAGAACTGGCGACAAGAAACGGGAATTGGAAACGAGAGTACCCCGAGAAAATCTCCCGAATGCTCGTTCTGTCACCAAACGTTCACATGGATTGGCAAGGGGGTGAACTCGAGTCCCAGAGGTGGAATGCGCGTGCTCTAGCCATTACACCACGATAATTCTGATGAAGATGATATGAGAGAAATGGTGGAGAGAGTGGGGAATCTGGAGAACCCAGAGAAAAACTGCCGAGAGCACGTTCTGCCCACCAGCAAGTCTCCACGGTTTGGCCGGGGATCCAGCAAGGGCCCCAGGGGTGGAAGGCGAATGCACTAGCTACTGCGCCACGAACCCCCCTCCCCTGCTCACCGACGGGGGGGGCGGAGGAGGCAGAGGGCGAGAGCGAGGGCCATTGGTTTGCGGCATAGCGCACAGGCAGGCGCTCGACATTTCCATCTCCGGAACGAGATACGTCACGTCCTCCGTGCGTCATATACTTCAAACACTAACGGACGTTACGCGAATATCTCGGAGTGCAAATGAAACCGCCTTCAAAAGAACCAATCAACCCGAACGCAAATACGAGCAACATATCCTAATAATTCTGTTTGAGTACCTTGCAGTACGTGTCTTTTGGTCTTATTTCAGTTCTATTACTCTATCGTAGTATATCTGAACGAAACACGGCAGAAAAACAACAAAACTCGGCTCATGTTATACTAAAGATTTTATTTTGTACTCTAATATATTAAAATTTATCAAACACCATAGGGCGTACCGTTTGCTCCATCTGTTTCTTAATGTAGCTTAGAGATTTTCTTTTAAAGTCACACAAAACCACACCTACGTTTTCATTAGAACAACTATCACATTTTGTTGACGAAGAAGATGAGTTTTTGCAAAAAATATACAATTTCCAGAGTACTTTTGATCAGACATCTTTCGGCTTAGCTTCAGAAAGCAATAAAATACCGATAAGAATCGAGTTTATTAGAAGAACGAGAAATGATGTGAATATGAAATGATATGAAGAAAAGAAATGAACAGTGCGTAGGGAATAGTAATAGAGTTCAATGCAATAAACATACTTGAAATATTACAGCGTTGTCATGAATTCTACTTTTAATGAATTCTATTATGTGAATTACGATGAAGGTACTTGTTCATCGATTTTCGAATGACATCAGTATTTTAAAGAGAATTTTAAACACACATGACCTTTAAGCCTAGACTTAAGCTGTAAATAATGTGAAATTAATAATTAACTTATCATGTGATGTAACAGAAATTACGTTATATAAGGATAGATATATAAAAATTAATTTAATTACGCTCAACTCTACCCACCTAACGTTCCTTTCTAAAAAGGATTATAAGGTGTGCGAAAATTATAAATAATAAATATTTTGATTCTTACGTACTGTCAAAAACACGGTCTTCAGTGTCTCAGGTTCGTCGTTGATAGTAGATAACACCTAAGGAGACTCACCTGCAACAATAGAAATTAATACGTAAATACATTGATACGTGCATAGTAATAATCGGTTTTAAATAATCAGGAAGTTTGAAATTGAGATAGTTCATAGAAATGTATTCATTTATCATGTATTTTTTCAACTGAATGATCTATTATTCAGTTGACTTGCTTATCTTAAAAAATAATAACTACGTACTCTCGGATTGATTGATTTTTCGTGTTTCCGTGCGCGTCAACTGCTTCGGTCATTAGTCCCGTTAGTGTAATGCATGCTTTTCCCGGAGATGGCGGAGATCTTTCCCGCTGGATGGCGAGTTCCGGCGCCGACCTACCGTCGACTAGTGGGGTTTCCCTAACCAGGACTCTCCGCTAACGGGGCACCGCCCAGTCGGTACAAACAAGTGTGTATGTAAGGGAGAGGATAGGACAAGGAAGAGGTCGAACCTGAACCTCCCGGGGCCGGCATTCGCCTGGTGTTGATCGGAGAAACCACGGAAAACTACCGATCAGAGCAGCCGGCCGCTAGAATTCTCCTCCAGACAGGCTGAATTCGACCTAGCTGAAAAGCAGTGTCGAAAATCCTCCCTGGAACCAGGACCTCCCGGTTAGAGGCGCTGCAGTGACATCAGTTAATGCACTGAGCTACCGCTATCGGTACGTACTCTCGGAAATTTCAAAAGTCTTCAAAAGTTGTATTAGCTCTTGAGCTCTCTAGGTTAACAAAATAAACTCTTCTAAGCTATACTTAATTTTAAAATATTTGTATCACAATTTGTAAATGAATACCATTTAATTTATTACAACCAGATACATTTCCACTAAAATGCTGTGTATAAATATGGATGGAATCTAATAAAAAAAATTCACAATCAATTACAGTTTTTAATACAAAATGTATTCATTCTCTAAGTTATTTTCATAATCAAAACTAGTGGAAACCAGCCAAAATTTAACGATATCTAAGAAGAAAATACAGAAGTGCCCGTTTTGTAAACCCACGAGGTTTAAATATTATCCTTGTCTTCCAACGTCTTATCCCTGTTGTCCCAAACATGAATAAAATTTCATGATAAATGAAAATACTTCAATATATTGGTTGAAATTAAATCAAGCATTGAGTTCTGTGGCTTTTAATTGTTATTGAAGCAATGCCTCAGAAGCATTGTCTTCAGCAAATTACACTTTAAGCAAATGAACCGAGAGGCGGATCAACAGCGTGGTAGCTCAGGGATATTGTGTGTGAAAATTCTGTTGCAAAACTATATTGAGTTGCATACATGGTAATAAAAAAAAATTAGAGACCTCATCGTGAATAAGATAACTTTTATATTGTATTGCATATATTTTCATAGTCATGGCCTTTGTAATCATAACTATAACCTCACACCCACAGACTTGCCCGCGTCATGATCGATCGATTGCAACTCGCAGAACAAAATAATGAACAAATGACGGTAAATAAGGGTCAATTCTATTAATTTTACAATGTTAATAAAATTTAAAATTTATACTGTAAACCCGGTGAAAAATAGCAAGATTTCTTAATTCATGCGAAAAAAGTGACATCACATCTTCTTCGCTATTTCTTGTATATGAACAAATGGTCCTTAGCTTTCTCTCCTTCTGTAATACATAGAAAGTTGTGCTTAAAGTGAGTAGCGGCAATAGGGATATTTTAAAATATTGCCCAAGAAAACGTCTACTTTTCTCGGATACAAACGGCGAAAAATTAAAATGTGTGAATTGACAGAATTAAGGTGCATATTATTACAGCGCTGTATCTATCACTTCCGGCATTGGCCAGCCAGAACTTGACCTGCCAGCCGGCCTTCGGAATTGCTGTGCACTCACTGTTCCCAAAGATGCTAATGACCTTGCAAATTTACAGAAGCGCTTGGAGTTTTGCAAATGCACGTAAAGTTCCGCTGATATACAAAATGTGACCAAATTGGAAAGTTACAAACACATTTTCTACTGAATTTGTTCCTGAGGGAAAAACATAAAGGAATTATTTATTGTCAATGAAAATAATACGATGGTGAGCTATTTCCAATTAAATGACTCACTCTGGATGGGCAGAATAAGGTGATCTATTTTTCACTTTTGTTTAGTTGATATTGTATGTGGTGTATTAAAATCAATCAATGGGATAAGGAAAACACACTGTGTTTTAGGAAAATATCTTCATTTTAAAAGATACTTTGATCCACAATATATTACGAGTATTCAGTAAAAAACAGTTCATACACAAACAACACAAAAAAGAACAATCATGTCTTGTTATGCAGAATTCAGCCATGAAAAAGATTGCTTTTTGTCGGATGCTTTAGAAACAGCTGCCACTAATATTTCAAATGTCATTCTCACTTTGACGATTGTGGGAGTTGATGCTCGCAGCGTAATGTGGTTTGCCAAATGAATTTTGCATCTGGTAAATATTACTGCTATAGACTACATTATTTTGGGAAAATAAATCACAATAATTAAGTGATTACGATTTAATTTTTTACTGAAACTTTATTAGTTCGTGACTGTAATTGCATGTTACACTTCTTAATGTATCCTACGCAAATACTATGAATATACGGAAATTACCGAAACAGTTATCACGGCACTCTCAAAGTGGACTACCGTCGAACGTCTTTCCTGAAAAATGCCTTATACTTTAATGTTACCTTGCAAGTCATAAATTATTCAACATATTCATTCACAATGAAACGAAGTCTGAATGAAACGAAGTTTACTCTTGAAATTACGACGTGTAAGGTGTAGAGAAAATTGGGTTCCAAATTTTCTAAAATATTTTGTTGGAAGAGATAACTGACAGAAAACATAATTCCTTTCAAATTTTCGTTGATTCAATGCGTTATAAACATCACAACTCATGACACTTTAAAATAAATATTGTTCCATCATATGATTTTCAATAATTTAACGATATAATGATTTTAAATTGAAAAGAAGTTAAATTGATCAGTGGCTGTTACCTATAATTTGATTCATATAATATTTTTGAATATGGTGTAAATGTTTCACTTTCGATAAGAGGTGTTTTAGAAATCTATTAAAATTTAGATAGTTTCATGGAATTATATTTTTTGAGGACGGTTTCACCCAGGTGAATACGTTCACTTGAGGAGCGCGTTCATGCAATACAAAATTTTGAAATATACTTATTGTACAATTATTTCACATGCATTTACCAATGCGAATTTACTCAAAACAAACTAACATTAGGTAGAAGAAATATTATGATTTTACATTTAATAGATATTCTCAGTGACACGCCAAGTGATGCAAATTCCTTTTAGAATTTCTATCTGCGAAAGAATTGTCGAACGCATGACCGTATTGGATCTACATACTCGTACAATTTAGATTCAGGAAAGTTAATGCTCAGATCATTCGCTTTTTGTTTATTTAAACGAAAGTTTTTCAAATAAAGAGAATCAAGAATTAATGAATAAGAATAATGATAACGTGGAATAAAGAATAGATAGTTCGGGGGAGTAATGTATTAGGTGACTAATGTGGTATCACATATAAGGAATCTTACAATGTGTGAAGGGAATAAGGACTCTTTGTTCAGGAGGCTCGGTGATGGAGGGAGAGTACGAGCTGGGCAAAATTGTAAATTGAAGTAAACTGCTCGTTGGTGATGTGAAGCGAAACAAAGAAAGATGAGTAGTGTTGAACTGAGCGGAGGTGAGAAGAGCAGCGCGAAGAGGATCACGCCAGCACATTTATGTTAGTTAGTGCCTTATTTTACGTGGCGAGACTCGAGCCATCAGGCCCGCTCTTCCGGCTAACCACGCAAATTTCGCTACGCTCCTTTCACCACCTAGCGGAGAAACAGGCGGATTCTTGGGCGACGAAACAGGCGGATCTCAATTTTCCTCAGAGGCTTCTTTTAGGCTTGAGGATCTTTTACATGCAGTACATCTACTACATAGGACAGCCGGCTTTACTTCCCCTCCGAAGGAAGGCGTTTGAAGGATTTTTTCGCCCTTAAAAATCCACGGCTTCGATCGGATTTGAAACCTGCAAACTCTGACCGTTATACCACCGAATTCGTTTATCTAAAATAACAGACCTTTCTTGGGATCTACGGCAGCTAAACGTGAGCCAAATCATATAAATATTTTGTCTTCTGAAATATTGAAAAAATACTCTCTACAAATACTTGTTAACTAAACAATTAAAGAAAAGTATAACGTGAAAGAGATTGTGAATTTCCCCGGCTTTTAAACCACGGTTCCAACTTCCATGGTTCCCGGTTTCATGTAGTTCTTATCACTCGAATGTAATTAAGTTCATGTGAATGTTTAGTTATTATTAAATAATACTGTAAAATGATTCAATGTTTTTTTTTTTGATTTTAGATGCATCATTCCTCAACACAAAAAGATTTATAATTATAAAAATATTGATTTAAAACTAAATTCATTAGAATTTGAAAAGGACTCATAACATTTAAACAAACAAAATTTTCGAAAATATAAAAACAAACAAAAAGGAATAATTTCTTCATCGTTATGACTGAACTGATCGAGGGAGAAGTTCGGAATACGAGTAGTTTTTTGACAAACACCTTTAGCAAATGGATAAAAGAAACTTGTGTGGAATGCGCGTATAATAGGTGTTATTAAAAGTTTCTCGCGTTAAGGTATCTTGGTAAAGTCAGCTTAGTAAAAATATCGAGGATTTCATAAAGCCAATTTCATTCACTTTGCATTTCCAACTCGAAGGCACGAATACGTTCATTTGCCTCCGCGATTAACATAGAACATCCTTGAGTCTAGCCAACGCAAAAAGTTCTAAAAGCATTTCCCACTAAAATGCAGATATGGATTAGCTTGGTTCACCTCGTGTAACTACTACGAAAGAATTTCTATTTAGCTTCTACAGGCTTATGTGGCTCAGAGCATCAACAGGCGTCACTGCAGTGGCTCTGACTGAGAGGTCCTAGCGTTCGAGCCCCGACGGTGGCAGGGTTTTCGACACTAGCTACATAGCAGAGTCGAGTTCAGCCGCTCTCTGGAGGAGAATTCTAACGGCTGGCTGCTCTGATCGGTAGTTTTCTGTAGTTTTTCCGATCAACACCAGACAGAGCAGAACCATAGCAAACAGACCACATCACGCGATTTCTCCTTCCTGTTCTTTGTCCTATCTTCACCCCTTACTTACAAACACACTTACATGCACTACGCAACCACATGCCGGGAGACCAGTTGGGAGCTTAGAGCTTGTTCCGGTTGGGACGGTGGCCCGCTGGTGGGAGATACTGGTTGTGAAAATCCCGCTAGTCGACATGTACGTTGGCGCCGGATTTCACCATCCCGCGAGGAAAGATCACCGCCACCTTCCATGACAAAAACATGGGACTCATGACCGTAGCAGTTAACGCGCCGATAACACTAATCAATCGATCAACCAATTTAATTAAACACGCGCATGTTCGACTTACACATTCACGTACAAATCCCACGAGTTCCATTTATCCATATGCTCACGTTCGGATCAGATCGAGGAACAGCATTCCAGTAATCGCGGTGGAGCCTGGCGTCACAACAGAGCGAATCACCGAAGGATCTCATTACAGGGTAAGATGCGACACGGCAGAGAACGCGTGAGTGCGGTCAGAACGCAGGCGAGTGCACAGCCGACCAAAGAAGAGAGGAGAGAGGAGAGTGAGCGCCGAGAGGCAGGCGCAGAGCGCGGTGAGAACGCGCGGAGCTTTCTGGCGGCCTCTCACACGCGCTGCGCCGCCCGCGCCACCCCGCCCCGCCCTGCTCCGCCCCGCCCCATCCGGCCCCGCTCTTCCCACCCGCCCCGCCCTGCCCCACCCCGCCCCGCTTCGCCCCGCTCTTCCTCGCCCCGCCCCGCCCCGCTTCGCCCGCTCCGCCCGCTCCGCCCCGCCCCGCCCCGCCCCGCCCCATCCCGCCCCGCTCTTCCCACCCGCCCGCCCTGCCCCACCCCGCCCCGCTTCGCCCCGCTCTTCCTCGCCCCGCCCGCCCCGCCCTGCTCCGCCCCGCCCCATCCGCCACGCTCTTACCACCCGCCCCGCCCTGCCCCACCCGCCCGCTTCGCCCCGCTCTTCCTCGCCCTGCTTCGCCCGCCCCGCCCCGCCCCGCCCCGCCCGGCCCCGCCCCGCCCCGCCCTGCCCCGCCCCGCCCCGCGCCGTGGGCGGCGACCGGAGAGGCCGGCGTGATGTACTACTCCGCGGAGCGCCACAAGGCAACGCCTTGTTCCTTCGACTCCACAAGCCTCGCCGACGACCGCCCCTGCGACACGAAATGAAGCCCACCGAAATAGATCGTGGGAGAGTTCATGGGGCTGATTGTGTTAATGGCCTACACTTCGCATCAAACACATTAGTCCCTTCGTAGTAATACTCACTAGAGGTACTTCATCCGTGGACGAAAGAATAGAAGAAACTTTTTTTATGCCTTTCGTCGAGGAATAAGTGGCCTGAATAAATTTTTATCTCTTATTTCGGGGCACAAGAAATTCTTTCGTTTAATGAAACTTCAAGCTCCTGCCAAATAAAAAAAAATACATAAAACGAAGAAGGATTAACGACGAGGAATCGAAGATGGCAGAATAATTTTAATTTAATTTCCAAAGCAAGAACGTAATTAATAAACTCTAGGAAACAAGTGTTCAGAAACAACGTTAATAGAAAGTAACTCCGAGAAGCAACATGAAACAAATTTGTCAAAACATGAACAACTAAGAGGGAACGTCCCTGATGGTACTTACTATAAGGAGAGTGAATACGCAAGAAAAATATGACCATTAAATCCACAATAATTAAAAAAAACTTTCTTCCGAATGAAGCCTTCGTGGTAGTTTTTCTTTCTCGTATCCAACTGCGTAGAACGAGAAAGTTACGTAATGCTGCAATTTACAGTGCCGATTTTTTGACAGAAAAATATCTTTTACGGATCCCTGACTCAGGAAAAGTGACCTTTTCTTGCTCATGTAAAAGTATATTACTTTCTCCTAAAAACAGTACAGTCAAAATACACGTTTTAGAAGTTTTCAATCGAATAAGGGTTTTTTCTCAACACGTCTCTCTGTCCGTTCCTTTGACTGTAAACATCACCATCTACATTGTTCACAGTATTTTCCGTAAAATAGATATTCTTCCATCGGTCACGGATTTGTCGCGGATTTAAAAAGGGCCTTTACATTTGGAGTAATTACATGAAGATCCCAGCACATACTCGAATTGGTATCAGAAAGTCTCCAAATTTTTTTAAAATATTTTGCTCGAACAGAGAAAAGTACGCTCATAGAAAATCGCAAAAATTAATAAAGTAAGTTAGTAAATAGCACAGTTTCTATTTTAAGTTAATGGTATGAAGTTTAGAAAATTGTAAAGGTACTACAATTTTATTTTTTATTAAATGGGAGCGAAATAAAAGTAACCAGCGTTTGGTGATGGAATGGATGTCTGCGAAGAGCATTTGCGCCTAAGTTAGAATCCCAGCCCGGACAAATATTGTTGAGATTTGGAAACGCTTTTGCCGTTTCAAGAAGTATTTTATTTTACGAAACCGTTACAAATAGTACAAGAAAGTACGTGCTGCTGCAACGCCATTAGTTCTGTTTAATTTGAAACAGGTCGTTGAATTTTCGTGACAACGATGAAGTCGTTAAATCTATTACACACCGTTTGAATAAACTGACAGTTCATTGCTGAACTTGAGGACCTTCTCACTGAGCTTGAATTAAGCACGCGATCATAAGACTAAATACAGTGGTTTTTAGATCACAGATATTAGATACCCATTAGTTGCAACTAACTGATTAGTTGCTGAAGATTCATTATTCAAGTATATGTGGAACCTATGATGATTATGGAGATCATTCATGCTCACCGTTCATTTCTCTGAAGCACAGTTATTAATGATTTCTACATATGCCTGTTTAAAAAGAAGCAGCGAATAAAATGGAGGTGTTGGAAGTGATAGCGGCGTAGGACGGCGCGACAGTAATGAGTGACGGTACAAGTGTCAGTAACTGAGGCAGAGATGGTGAAGATAGCAGTTTCAATCGTTAATGGCTAGGGAGGGTGAAAAGGGAAAGGGGGGGGTGGAAATTGGCACTGATGGGGCCGCCGGAAGTGATGAGACGTGTTTTGGAGATGATGGCTGAGGTATAGTTTTATAGGGAGACGGGATACGTACAGGCGAAGCAAAGACGTGCGATGGCGGTTTAATAGATGAACGACTTAGAGCGAGTGTGCGACAGTGAGCGAGTAGGTGATGGTGTGCTGTTGGCGGGTTTGATGAGTAGTGATAGTAAGAGAGAAGGAGATCGCGAGCGGGTTGTCCACAGCGGTTGTGTTATCGACGGCGAGCGAAATGCGACCAGCGGGCGGGTTGATGACAATGAGCGAGGTGTGAGCGATCGAGTTTGTGTCAGTGAGCATGGTGCCGGTGAATGGTTGGGTTACGTCAAGTGAACTAGAGATAGCGAGTGGAGTAATAACAGAGACTGGGTTGGAGACTGTGCGGGCTGACGACAACGAACGGGATAGAGATAGCGGGCGAATAGGGCACAGCAAATGGGCGAACTTTGGCATCAGCAAGGGTAGTAGGGCAGTGAGCGTGTTGGCGACAGCGAGCGAACGTGCAGGTGACAATAAGCACACGGTTGAGTGGCAGTAAGCGGACTAACCACAGTGAGCCTGCGATGGAGGCGAGCGGGCGGGTTCATGATAGCGGGGCAACGTCAGTGAGCTGGTGAGAGAAGGGATGGGTGGGACCGACAAGAGAACTAGCGACAGCGAGGGAAACAGCAACAGAGACCGGTTTGGCGACAGCGGACGGGCCAGAGATAGCAAGTGGTTAGGGTGCCAGCGACCGGGCCAACGGGATGGCAGTAGCGAGCGGACTAGCGGCAGCGAGCGTGTGGGTGTGCGAGTGAGAAGATGCGTGGGTGGGTGAGCGTGTGTGTGTGTGTGTGTGTGGGTGGGTGGTTGATCGGGTAAGTGGGTGAGCGGTAAGGGAGTGAGCGGTGGTGGGGATCGGGTGTTGGGTGAGCGGGTCGGTGGGTCAGCGGGTAGGGTTGGTTGGATTGTTGTCAGTGATTCCGACCGCGTCAACTGCTGAGGTCATTACTCCCGGGAGGTGGTGATCTTCACCCGCTGGATGGCGAGATCCGGCTCCGACCAACCGTCGGCTAGCAGGGATTCCCCCAACCAGGTATTTCCCACCAATGGGACACCACTCCAGCCAGGACAATATTCAAATCCCCGGCCGATCTCCCGACTTGTGTAGTAATGTAGTGCATGTTAGTGTAAGTGTGTGTAAAGGTTGAGGATAGGGCAAGTAAAGGGAAGGAGAGATCGCGCGCGGTCCGTGGCCCGCTTGTTAGGGTACTGCTCCGACATTCGCCTGATTTTGATCGAAAAGAAAACCATGGAAAACTACCGATCACAGCAGCCGGCCTCTGGAATTCTCCAGACAGACACTGAATTCGACCTAATTGACAAGCTAGTATCGAAGATCGTGCCGCTGTCAGGACACGAACCTAGGACCTCCCGGTCAGAGGCAGTGCGGTGACATCAGTTGATGCACTGAGCCACCTCTCCCGGTCTCTCCCGCTCACATGAACGGGTAGGTGGGTGGGCGGGTGGGTGAGTGAGCGGGTGGGCTGCAGTAAGGGGTGGGTGCCTACGAAGGGTGGGTGGCCGGGCAAGAGCGGTGGCCGCGAGGCGGGCGGGGCGCGCGCCCGGTGCTTACAGAGCCCTCGGCTGCCGGGCACTGAGCAAACACGGGCGGGCGGGCGGGCCCTCGGCTACCGGGCTTGGGCGGCAAACAAGGCGCAGATTAGCAGGTAATGGGTGCGGAGGCGCCCGCCTCATCCGGAGCGCCAACACCCCCCCCCCCAACCCCACCCCGCGGCTGCCGCTTCCCGACGGCCGAGTGCTGGCGCCGGAGAGAGAACGTGCTCGCCTTCACCTCGCGCTGGGGTGTCACGATGCGGTTCCGAACATACAGTCAACGATAGGAGGTCACTAGCGTAGGGTGGCGTCCCCGACACTTTAGACAGTTTTATACGTATTTTCTTCTATAATTATTTGAGGCTTCTTTATTATAAAAGGACACGGAAATGGGTCCAGTTTCCAACAAGCAGACCGAGACGCAACGAATGACATCTCGCTTGCCCCAAAAGCAGGATTGGAACTTCTCTTAATTCCATCGGTCCCTATGTTTTAAAATATAATAATAATAATAATAATAATAATAATAATAATAATAATGTTATCGAAGGATATAAAACTGGACAGTTCCTAACCAGCAAACCAACATGCGTCGAAAGACATCTCTCTTGAACAAAATGTTACACCGGATGGGAATAGTGTGTGAAGAACAGACACGCACAGGTTATCTGATAACTAAATAAGGTGGCGTCAGACCCATTGGCATGGAATTTCGCGCATTGCTTTCCAAATTCCAGTTCCCGGGCTCACATTGCTCAGAATGGAGGATTTTCCTCTTCCTTGTCCTAACTTCTCCCCTTATTTCCACACCCTTACATACACTACACTACCACAGATGCCGTAAGCTTAGAGTTTGTGCCGACTGGGACAGTGATTCGGTGGTGGGAGATACGTGGTTGGAGAAAATCCGCACACCGACGGATAGTTCTCGCCTTCCAGCGGGAGAAGATCACTGCCACCTCCCGCGATAGCAAAAATATGCGCTACACTTATGGGACTAATGATTTCAGTAGCTGACGCGCCCGAAATCACTAATTAATCAATCAATCTAAAATTATAACCAAACGATAAAGAAACTATTTTAGTAAGTCTCTGTGCTTTGAATGCCGTGGCCCTCGTGCATACGCCAATTAATTTACGACGAAAAATTATCTTTGTCTAATCTATTCAGTCTTTCTATTTACATACTAACGTATGTATAGACCTCATTGCCTATCCGAGTGTCTAACATTGCTCGTTAGTAAGGGAGAGCGGAGGCTATTGCAGGGGGCCGAGGAAGGACGAACGGAAGAGGAGCAAGAGGAGTCTTGAAGGAGGGCCTGGTGCTGCCAGGTGCCGGGTGCCTCGCATCCTCTACTCGCCCCATCGCCCACTACACGTCCTCCGCCCGGCCGGCGCCAGGACCCTGGAGACTTGTTGACTTGTACGTGCAGCCGCCCCTGTCCTCACTCCCAGCCTCTTCCCCTCCTCCCCCTCCTCCACCGCCGGCGAAGCGGCACACTGGCCCCGAATACCGAGCCAAAGGGTGCGACTAGCCAAAGAAACTAGAGTCATCATTCAATTATTCAGCTTTCTTTACTCATAGAGCTGATACAGATTCCCTCACATCATTACATTCTTATTGAAAAGTCCACCCTATCCTCATACATTCCGCTGCCTTTATTTTCCCTGCTTTCCTTTCTCATTAATCCATTTTTACGCCTCCTTAACGCCACCTTTTTTTTAATTTTTTCTAACCTGTATCAATTCTCCGTCTCCACTTCAACATCACAATTATTCCTCTCCATCTCTCTATTTACATTATATACTGTTAATTCGTTCTCCCAATTCTCTCAGACCCCTCGATCACCTGTTACCATGACTCCACATCACCGTCACAAATCCATCTCCTGTCTTTCTCTTTACTACAGTATCCCCTTTACCCTATGTACTTCTCATCTCGTTTCCAACCCTAAATCTCGATGCTCCATTTCTGACGTCTTCGTCCCTTTCTCCTTTAAGATATCTGCGTACACCACAAAAATATTGATGATGATGATGATGATGACGATGATGTTAGAAAAGAGGAAGAGAAAATGAGAGAGAAATGCGTACGTGTCAAAATTCTAATCTAAACTATTTTTAGGTAATGAAATCCTTCTAAGTCTGAAGATCCCACTGACAATGAGTTCATGAACAAATTGATTGTCATCGTCACAAAATCATCTAATGCAGAGTTTAGATAATACAGTTCCTCCCAGACAGTCGTTGAATCAGACGGGCAGACAATAGAACGTTTCTGCCAATAAACACACTTAAGTATCAAGAAAGCCCTTGATACCTAATTCATTTCCTTCAAATGTTTCTGAAAAAAGAATGACAACATTCACTATTGGAATGATTGAAGGCGTTGTCATTGTCAACAATAGTATTTATTTCACAAATAGCAGCTTTCGATGGCTTAGCCATCATCATCAGTTTTCTGCTGTCTGGGAGCCACGAACGGACATTCACTATACCATTGTCGACATTACAAAAATGAAACAAAAAAAATAATTATTGAAAATAGGTTTTCTGTCGATATGTGAAGTGAGACAGTTGACACAGTTGTTTCTTTGCTGAGGTTCCACTGAGCTGCGACTTCATGGATGAGATCGGTATAT
Organism: Teleogryllus oceanicus; assembly: GCA_964035755.1. NCBI lineage: Eukaryota > Metazoa > Arthropoda > Insecta > Orthoptera > Gryllidae > Teleogryllus > Teleogryllus oceanicus. The sequence continues at coordinate 17,436,861 of CAXIVR010000006.1, forward strand.
ATCTGGATCTTCTCTTGATGTTTTGCAGATACGTTGAGGGTGTTGGGTATTGATAAATCAATAAGGTAAGCCTGCTGATGGCTTCTGTCGATATATGTTATATCAGGTCTATTGCCGCCGACGTGTCTGTCAGTGATAATGGAGCGATAACAGTAGAGAGTGTGCTCACTACTTTCAAGCACGTTCTGAGAAACATATTTATAATACGGCAAGGAAGTGGCGAGTAGCCCGTTTTCATTGCCAATAATTGGCGGACCTGCTTCGCCACTTCATCATGCCTCCTTTTATATTTCAACTGTCAGCATGGCCGCTACATCCTATTTCCACGTGTTGGATAGTTTCGCTTGAGGCCTCACATCTGCGACGTTTGTCGGAAAGGGTGCTCGAATCTCTCAGAAATTGTTTTCTGTAGTTCAAAGTTGGCACCACTTGGTCCTGGATAGCTATCTTGAAGGCTTCTGTCTCCGGAAAGAGATTCCGATGTTGGAGTCATGCGTGCGACGTACAGATGTCGACTTCTGGTTGACTCAGCTCATGGGGTTAGCTGCCGTGCAGTGCTTTCACTTTCCATGAAGTTATCTTCTCTTCGGTTTCAATAGCTAGCTGAACAGGTGAATCAGTCTATTTCAAGTTCAGAGGACTATAGTTACGATCAACTGCGCTCACTGCTTACTGAAGTTTTCCACAATGTTCCAGGAAGTATTTTCTGAGTGATGCAATTTGAGAGCTGTGTAAATTTATGAGGTCTACAACACATTGTTCTCCTTGTGATATTGGAAGGGTAAAGCGCTCAATACTTGAATGGGGATGATGTTTTCGGTGTTGAGTCATAGCTGTTCGAAGTGTCCTCTGGAGGTTGTCTAAGTTGGTATTGCTTCATTTAATAACGCCAAAGGAATATGTCAGCCTTGGAATAACATATAAATTGATGATCTGCGCAAGATTTCGAGCAGAGAGTTGAGTTTAAGAGTCCATGCAATCGTTTACACACTTCAGTTATTAGGATGTTCTTAGTGGCGGTGTGCTTGATTCGGCGTAACTATCGGAAATCCAAGTATTAGTAAGCTTCATGGGGTTCCATGAAGGTAATCTTGGTTCATTATCGTTTTCCAAATTTAAAACTTGCATAGGGCCGCGAATACTATTCAATATCCCGCACGTTTCCAAATCGAATTTCATCTTGATATTGCTAGTGAATTTCTTCGTCACGCTAATTAGTTACCGCGAATAATTCTCAGTGTGTGCATAGAAATTCCTGTCATCCATGTTAAAAAGATGTGAGACTCGAAGAAGGGTTGAGTTCCCCTTTTTAAGAGCGATGCCATAATTAGATACATTTAGTGGAGTAGAGAGAGGATTCAAGGCTAAGCAGAACATAAAGGGCTTGAAGAGTCACCCTGGAAAAATATATGTGTATATATATTTACACATATATACACATATATACTATCTGTGTGGACAGATTGTTTTCCATTAGAGAGATACAGTTTTGTATTTCATCGGCTCATCAGTTTCAGGAAATTTTAGACAAATGGGTCGGCCTTGTATACATCCAAACATTGAAGAAGACGAGGATGGGGCACGGTGTCGAATTTTTTGGTATAATTCATGTAGCATGCGTACAAGATTCTTTGTTTTTCAAGCTCTTGTCCCATAATTACAAAGTCTATAATGAATTGCTTCTTGCATCCGTGAAATCCAGGTCAACATCCTTTCTGTTCATCCCCTAAAATGTTCTGTTCCTCAATGTGTATCATCATCAGTTGTATAACACATGATGTTATGAGTTTGTAGAAAGTTTTGTGATGTGCTTTGTTCATAGCTGCTTCCACGGTAATGACTGGTTCATCCATTAGAGGGGTATCTCGGATGCTCTCATACTTCGTTTGAATCCTCGTCATCTCTGGGTCGTGAGACATAGCAGATGGCCAGAAATATTTCCGAAAGTCCTCAATCTGTGCCTTTGTGAGAAGCTTTGACTCGTTCATATCACTTACAAACTCATTGCCCTTTGAAAGATTCCTGAAGAATCCTTTGTGATTCCTGTTAAAAAGAGTATTCTGTTGCTTCCTCATAGTACAATTCCTATAGCGTCGAAGGTTTTTGTTGAATCTACTTCGGGTTGGAACCAGCTTCCTAAGGAGCAAATCTAGGAGCTGTCGGTGTCTACAATACTTTGCGCAAAATGTCCACTGTTCCCAGCAAAGCAATATTTTGCACGTGCCAGTCTTTTGATTGATCTGAGAGTTTAACTAAGTTTCAACCATCTAGGTAGAGTTGTTGTTGTTGTTGTTGTTATTATTATTATTATTATTATTATTATTATTATTATTATTATTATTATTATTATTATTATTGCAGAAGTACCCCGTAGTTACACAACAGCTACACATATCCTGATCGTGGGGGAGGATAATTCTTATAGTAAAGGAAGGAAGATTGTTGAAAGATAATTGAAAGAAGCTTCACTAAGCCACAATACCCTAGTGAAGCATCCCTCCCGTAGGGGCATTCGAGTCCGCGACTCTTCGGAACGAGATAGTTGCGCGCGCGCTCTTCTACCCTCCTATGGCTTCAACAATTGACTCTGAGGCGCTCGGTTTGGTTTACTTTTTTCGTGTTTCCGGGCGCGTCAACTGCTTTGGTCATTGGTCCCGTTAGTGTAGTGCATGTTTTTTCTCGGGAGATGGCGGTGGTCTTCCCCGCTGGATGGCGAGACCCGGCACCGACCTACCGTCGGCTAGTGGGGTTTCCCTCTAACCAGGACACTCCCACCAGCGGGGCACCGCCCCAGCCGGAACAAGCTCTAAGCTCCCGACCGGGCTCCCGGAATATGTGGTAGTGTAGTGCATGTTAGTGTAAGTTTGTGTGTAAGAGGGAGAGGATAGGAGAAGGAAGAGGAAGGACAGATCGTGCGCGGTCCGTGGCCCGTTTGGTAGGGTACTGGGCATTCGCCTGGTGTTGATCGGAGAAACCACGGAAAACTACCGATCAGAGCAGCCGGCCGCTAGAATTCTCACGACTGAACAGCGACTGAATTCGACCTAGCTGAAAAGCTAGTGTCGAAAATCCTGCCGCTGTCGGGACTCGAACCTAGGACCTCCCGGTCAGAGGCGCTGCTGAGGCGCTCGGTGCGTGGGTTACGCCACTCATGTCAAACTGGCACTCTGTATAGAGGTCCGCGATATGTTTTCCTTGGCCAACACAACTATGAGTATAACAAACATAAATAGCGCTATATTTACTTTTCATTGCCTCCTAATGATTTTAAACTTTCAATAATAGTAAACAGACGGTTGTATTCAACGAATGCATATGTCTATTTACTACTAATGTTTGACTACAATAAATAGAATCCAGTGGAGAATAAATTACCAAACACAGTCACATCATATTAGAAATCCTTCCACCATACGTTTACACTTAATGATTTAAAACTAATAATTTACGCACAATTACAACTAATGATCTCGAAAACTTGACAAGCGATCTGAAAAGATACTTTGAAGGGAAAGTAGCTACGAGAAATGAGAGGAAAGCAGATCCTTCGAAAGGTGTATTCTCCAAACTGCTTCGGAAAGCAATTTAATTTTAATTTAAAAAGATTTTGAGGAGAGTGAGAGGAGAGTGAAGTCAGAGAAAAAAGAGAAAGACAGTAGAAGGGAGAGAGAGCAGAGAGAACAGAAGGAAAGCGAGAGAAAGGAGAGGGTGTGTGTGGAGAGGAGGGAGAGAGAGAGTGTGTATGTGAGAGAGAGGGAGAGAGAGTGTTTGAGAGAGAGAGAGAGAGAGAGAGAGAGAGGGAGAGCGAGAGAGAGGAGAGCGAGAGAGAAGCAAGCGCCTGGAGCAAGTGCTGCCAACGCGACGCGCGCAAGGTGAGCGCAAGGCAAGGAACATCCGCTGGCGCCTTTCACCTTTTAGGGGTAACCTGGAGACGATATAAAATGTCGGCGGTTGCCCTACTCTGTGACAAGCGACTCTATTATCCACCTGAAGCAAGCGCTGCCAATCTGACGCGCGTAGGGGGAGCTCAAGGCAATGAACATCCGCTGGTACTTTCGCGAAAGTTGCTGTTATGTGTAACGTTCTCTAGCGCTACAGTTGCACTTTACTCTCCACAGCGTCCAATTGAGAATGTTCGATGAGTCAACACATGGAGAAGAACGGGAAAATGTGTCGCTGTAGACTCTTGCAAACGAGATCGTGTCGTTAAATGCTATGCTTTTAAAATTCGACGAACTAACGGCCACAATTTTCCTCTTTCCTATTTCTTGGCTTCTTAATAATTATTGGAATAAGTCTGAACGGCAGGAAGTATTAAACATAAATTGAAGGGATTGGATCAGTAATAAGGTAAACCACACCAACCACAACAAGTTTCCCGCTATTCATTAATGGTAATTTCTCGATTTTTGTAAAAAAAATGGCTTATTTTATAGTATCTTGTTTAAATTTTTAAAGAGTTTTGGGCAGTCAGAGTATGGGATACACGCCAACTACCTGGTGTGGCTGGCGTAGCTTATCAGGTTACTACCTCAAACTCTTTCCTTAAAATATGAGTTACCCTCCTAGACGGATATTTACTTTACTTGTAGTGATCACTGTTATCGCTTATACCTTTCTTGGTATGGTGGTTTGTTAAGGAACTCAGAAGAGAAGGGGCTGTATGATCTAACACTAAGGTCGATTTTTCGCGTTCAACCTCCTACTTGGCCATCAAATTACGCTCAAATTATAATTTCTCAATTGCAAGGTGATTAACTTAAAAAAAAAGCAGTGATAAATTGAACGATCCACAAGCGGTTTAATTTATTTTTATTTCCATAGGCTTTACCAAATGAATATTTGCTTTAACAGACGACAATTTTAGTATTTATGTGTTCTTCCTGGACATAGAGAAATGCGTAATTTTTCAGCATTCCTACAACAATACTTTGAAAAATTGTAATCAGTCAACCCAGACGAGCTTGACAGCGATGCCAAAATTGCAGACGGCAACATCGACAACGAAACTTGAGAATTCTAACTTCGTGACAGGTATGCGATTTTTTTCTTTCAACCCCTAATGCTTGCATTGAACCCAACGGTTCAACTGTATCGTATCATCCAAATCACTATTTACTATTTCATTATTACCCAGCGTGATTATCAGCGATATATGTAAATACCTATTCGCAACGAACCACCAGATGTATAACACTAATAAGAAGCAAAGGTCTATTAGGTGTGTGTGTGTGTGTGTGTGTGTGTGTGTGTGTGTGTGTGTGTGTGTGTGTGTAAGTATTTAAACCGCCGGACTAAAAAATTCAGATATCTTAGTTTCTCATTGCTCATTTTGTGATTTGTATATTCCGGATAAAAACACTTTTCTGCGCCGCACTACTTGTGATTGTTCCAGCAAAATAAAGCGAGTATATATTTACTCACATTCACGATTGAATACACAATGAGAGGTAGATATATAATTTAATTTAACATACAGAATTCAAATGAAAAATCTTGAAAGAACAAGAAAAGTAAGCACAAGAAACCGTGTTTCGTGAACGTAATAAAGAGTTAGTTATTATCCAAAAACTTATCATAATATTTAATGTGCCAGCTTGCAAAGAAACCATTCGTGCCCCGTCTAGTATAGTTTATATTTTATATTCCTCTTCATTTTTGATACTTTGCTCTTTTTTTTACGTTTCATTACCCCAATGTAGTAAAATTAGTAATTTGAAAATCAGAATCAGAAAAAAGAAAATATCAGAATCAGAATCAGAAATCAGAAAATCAGAATCAGAAATCAGAAAAAAAACAAAATATTTTCGGACACAACTGCCAAACACTTATAAATTTACTTTGGCTAACAAAGAACGTGTATTAAGACCAGAATCACCAAATACGATGTAGTAAATGTCCTCTTATCGCGATTAATCTTTTCAGATTACACTTCAACATGTTCAGCACCGATTTTATTTGATGGGATCTTCGGTTCCCATCCCGGTTCAAACATTTACGCTTAATGTTTGATAAGGACGGCAGACAGCAACAAGTAGGAAAAGCTTTTTTTTTCATCAATAAATGATGAAGACGAGTGTCTTCTAATGAAGTATTTGGGATACGGCAAAATGTCATGCTAGAGGAACCTTTTTTAATTATTATTGTTTAAAAATGATTTTACTGCTATCATTTTCATTATTATTAATGTTATTATTACTATTATTATTATTATTATTATTACTTAGACGAGACATACTTTGATGAATATAAGTATGTACAACTATTTAATTTTAAAGGCCAGAATGTAACGTTTCTGCAAAGGAAAGGAACCTACTCCAAATGAAAAGGAATTTTCTATTAACGAATACAGTTTATTTAGATTTATTTTGTGGTTAATTATGTTTTGAATTGAATGAAAATATTTCAATGAAAATGAAATTATAATTTTTATTTGTTTGCATTCTTTCTGCATTCGTTTTGGTATAATTCAATTACATACTGAAGAACATATATAGTGCTGAAATTATTTTGTGAGGACATCATCATGGTGTAGTCGGTCGATATTTAGAACTTAAATTAGAGAAAAATCCAGTGTTTTTAGAAATTTGAGAAAAAATACGGGGAAAATGCAGCTATAACGTCAGTATTTTTAATTCGATTTGACAAGTTCTCACAAACATTACGAAGCATACCGCACGCCATGTGGGGTCTTGAAAATTAATGTCTGATGCGAAAGTGTTCTGAGTAAGTGACAATGAAATTGATATGACCAAATCTGTGTGAACCGGGAAAAAGCTAACTCAATTTAAATACAGACTTTGCCACGTTTTAAGTTACACTGTGTAAGAAGAAGCTTTTTATAATAATATTTATAAAAGTGACGTGCAATAGTAAATGAAAACAAGGACTATTAAATCTTAATAAAAGTACACTACGAAGCATAAAAAGTAACAGAATCGTAATGGCTGTCTGGGAAAAATTTATTTATTTCTTCGTTGATTGATTGATTATTTCGTGTTTCGGGGCGCGTCAACTGCTAAGATCATGAATCCAGCAAGTGTAGCGCATGATTCCCCTCGAGATGTTCTTAGTAATCTTCCTCCTCTAGATGTTGAGATCTGCCCTTCTAGACGTCCGCTTTTGGCGTTTCCCTCAACCAAGTATCTCCAACCAACGGAGCAACTCCCCAGTCGCGACAAGCTCTAAGCTCCCAATAAGTGTTGCAATGTAGTGCATGTAAGTGTGTGTGTGTGTGTAGGGGGAGAGGATAGGACAAGGAAGAGGAAGGAAAGATTGCGTGCGGTCCATGGCACGTTTGTTAGGGTGCTGCTTCGGCATTCGCGTGGTGTTGATCGGAGAAATCATTGGAAACTACCGATCAGAGCAGCCGGCCGCTAGGATTTTCCTCCAGACAGCGGCTAAAATCGATCTAGGTTAGTAGCTAGTGTCGAAAATTCGTCGGGACTCGATCCCTAGCAAATCCCGTTCCGAGTCCCTCCAGTGACATCAGTTGATGCCCTGGACCACCTATGCCGGTTTATTTCTTTGGGATACACTTCTCAAAGCAGTTGTAAACAAATCACTTCAAGTTGTTAAAATAGGAATTGTCATAATAGGAAGTGTCTCTAACTTGTAAAATTTCTCAATGGTGAATATATTTTTGTAGCATTCAACTAACGGGAGAGGGAGAGTAAGGAAGAACATAAAATCTTCGCTCTTCTTAATTAAAGTAATTTAAAAATCGTATTAATAGAAGTTGACAGAGTACAAAATGTGATAAATACTCGTAAAATATATACAAATTAATGAAAGGCATATTCTTTGTCGATACAGTTGATTACTTCATTTTTACTTTCTATCGTTGATAATTATTGGGGTAAATGACACGAAAAGAGATACTTTGTAATAACTGTATTGTGTGAAGAGTCATGTAAATCAGTTCAAAGGGCAAACTGATTATACTAATTGGCAACTTCAATTCGTCTTCAAAAATCTCGTCACCACCACCACCATCACCATTGACCACTGCCATCCAACAACTGCCTTCTTCATCATGTATCTTATTTTTTTTTTACCTCGGGGAATGAATCTTGTGGCGCGTTCCGTCACCTTATAACCTTACTATATTGTCATAGTTTCTTGAGTCTAATGATCTTCTCCCTTTTGCAAATGTATTGCTTCATTATTTTGTTAATTCTTGAATCTGTCAAACGCTCTGTATGCACTGCGAATATTTTAAAAACGGAAGGTCCTGTTTACAAAAACAGAATTAAAAGGGTCTCTCTCAATAACGAACCCTTTTAGAATGAAAAACTCGCTGCGAGGGAGACATTACTTGACTGTGATAGGTTTACCTGACAAACCATCTACTTTGATAAACACACTCCTTATAATATTGTAAAACTAAAACTTTTCACGACAGAAAATACTCAGACCCTTAGTATCGTTATTAAACGTTTATATCATATGAAAACCAAATTAATAATGAACGTTTTCAAGCGTATTTCCTTTTCCCCACATCCTTTCTGCTCCTTATATTTAAGGAGAGAATAAAAATACAATGAAGAGATTTCAATATATTAACATGAACGAATCAATGAAAAGTGTTTATGTTGATGACTAGGAAATAAGGACGTAATTTCAATTATTGAAGATCAATAATCATCCAGCCGACCTGGATGGCCGAGGTGGGTAAGAGCGAGTACCGACTCAGCGCTTCGGTTGGAAGGGTCGCGGGTACGAGTCCCGCCTTTGGCATGGTTTTTGCCCCTTGACTTTGTATGTGTTGTCGCGGAGGGCCCCACGTTCTGCTGACCCCAGATCAGAGGAGCCCGCTAGTGTGTTGGTCTAGTGTATGGTCGAATATGCGTCCCATCGGAACGTAAAGGGTAACCTGCTGTTGGCTGGATAAAAGCCGTAGAAAAAAAGAAAAAAGAATTATCATCCAAGCCTCGGGGTGTTACTGCGGACGTCTTTCCCGGAGCAATATAAATGGACGTACCAATCGATAGAACGATCCAGTCGCGTGGAAAACGTAAGTGAATACCGTGGTTTGAACATTTTATTCCAGAGGAACGTATCTGGAAGCGTGCGGTTAAATCTACTTCCAGCTTTTGAGATGTGTTATAAGAGTAAAGTGTGTGATGAAAGGAATACGAATCTCTTTCTATTCCTCAATTACTAAGAATTAATGGATTATAATATGAAAAAGTCTACGCTCCGATTTAACCCCAGGGCGAATTGACGTTTGATCAGCTGGAATGAATTTATCCAATCTGGAGCTTCGTAGGACTAATTTTTGAAATTGAAGCTCCCAACTGATCAAACATCAATTCGCCCTGGGGTTCAATCACACAATAGCGATTCCACTACCATCCAAGCGATAACACCAAATTGAGAGCAACCACGCCTTTCGGTAGCTTCGAAAGGTTTTTGTGGCGCAATGGCTAGCGCATTCGCATTCCACTGTTAGGGCCGGGTTCGATCCCCGGCTAAGCATGAGGTATTTATGGAGAACGCGATCGCTTGGGGGTCCCCCGATTTCCTTGACATTCATTCCCATCATTTCTCCATCACGATTCTTCAAATCAGTATCACTCTCTACTCATTAGTTCCTCATTCACGTGTCTCGATGACCTTATTAGTTGTATCTCCCGTAACTCTGATACATAAATAAATTCGCTGGTTTCGTTAATCCGAGCAGTGCGGTTGCTGTTACCAGGGAATTTCCTAAACCCTTCGCCTGCTTCACAAAAGCACCTTCTCGAGAGGCAGCGATTCTGCGACCTCGCACGGTTGGCAAGACGTTTGAAGGAAAAAGTACGACGTCTGAGTTGGCGTGTTGTCGTTTGCTGTGTAGATTACGCTTTACGTCTTGTTCTCATCTTGGGAAACCTAAGCTATGCTAAACTCCATTACAATAGTTTATAGTGTCTTCATCCTGTCATTTACTCAGTAAAATAATTATAGATAATATTAATTCATATTTCCCGTTAAAATTCTTTAAGTTTTAAAATTTACTCTTTAATACTTGCAGACATTGAATTGTTTTAAGAAGGCAGCTGGTGCTGGGTAGAAAAACTAACATTAGCTGAGAAGGGCGAAATTTATTCACTGAAAGAGACCTTAGGAAAAAATCCTTTTTGAGAATTCCTGCAAATTGAAATGCGTAAGAGTTATCGTAAAAGTTACTAAGTTCAATTATTTTGATTTAATTCAATTAAAGTAATTGTATGCTTTTGCGTAAGTAACTAGCATTAATGACGCGGAAATTCGTATTAGTTCTCTAACTGTCCAACGGTTTTCTAAAAGGCATTTGAAGTTGCTAAATAAGTGAGTAGAACTGCTTATTTGTCGTAAAGATTTGTTGTATACAGTTCCCAGATTTTCGATTTGCTACCACTCGAGTATTGACCGCAGCTACGTTGATCAACCCTCTAGATGGATAAGAGAATGTTATTGCAGCCGCGACGGGCTCCCTGGTCACCGCCAAGTTGCGCCAGGGACGCGCGCAGAGATAGCTGAAACTATGGAGCATTGGTGCAACGTAACACGCAGAAGGTGCCATTTAAGTTGTTGAAAGTGAAAATTGCTTTATTATCGGGTGTTCCCTGCGACTCGAGAGGACTTACGAGATCCGTTTCGTATTGTTTACGAACCTAACAATTTACAACCTAACAATTTACTAGGTCTAAGAGTTACTAATTTATTAAATTTTTACTAACAAACAAATCATTTGATAGTTATATGATAATGTTTATGAGATGAATGTTCTCTTGAGGTACCGGAGAAAAGAGTGAACCCAAGAGACCTACTTCGTACACCATAGGTTGTGTGGGGTTAGTCTTCTCCTCTTTCCCTAGTTTTCGATTTCTGGAACTTTTCCTTAAATATATTGCTCCTAATGTAAAGGGGAGAGCCACTTACGTGATGGGATCCATTTTCCAACACACACAATAAGTCAATTTGACAGTGGCGAAAAATTGAATTTATTAATTTCAACTAGTCATCCACGCGACACCCACGTACAGTTGCGTCACTCCCGAGTTGCTGGTGCCGTCACCAGCGGGACAGTTGTTGTCGCTGTCAACAAAGGTGCACTCTAAAATCGGTGACTTGCGCCAGATTCAAGCCTGTCAATTTATTATAGTTCGTGGAGCCCTCGCCGACACAGGAAGTGAAGTCTGATGTAGACCCAAGGGTTGTAATTTCGAATCCCATTTTTGGCTCGAGTGTTTTCTCCAGAGTAATTGTGGTCATGGCGTGGAAGGTAACGCTAAACCATCACATGTACGAACATATCATCACTTACTGATTTACAATAGCCTACGAAAACAAATGTGGGCGCATTCTACCTTACATCGGATTAACCATCATCACAACTACGAAGCATTCTTGAAAGGTCATACGCAGTTTAGCACGTCATACGCAGTTTTTAACTGTTTTTTGACGTAAAAATAAATAAATAAAAAATAAATAAATGTCTTATTATTCCTGAACATAATTTATGTAAATGAAAACGATTGATTTTGTCAAGATTTTTCATCCAAAGGTATAACAATTATTAAAAGATAAGCCATACGCTTATAATCCTTTTCAGTATTTAAGAGAGCTAATAATTTCAGCCATTTTGGATGACTATTTACTTATTTACATCACGTAGTATTTTCACTTGTATTTTATAATACTTGCTTGTCAGTCCTGTCTACATTTTACAATAAAATATATTTAAAAAGGGGTCATACATGCGAATGACTATGGAATTGTTCATTCTGATAAGTGGCATTTCTCTTCCAGTTTCTATTTAATCTATATGTCATAAAATAAAGTTTGCCATAAAATAAAAGAGGACTACAAATAAATAAAGTAACTTTTATGCTAGGAATGCATTTCCCGTTAATATAAATAACTTGGCTGTAACAAAATTATTTTTCGACGATTATTTTTGTGAGATTACATTAAGGTACTCTCCTTTGCAAATTATATAAAAATATCATAAATACATAAAGCCAGAATTGAAAATAAATAACTTTAATTATTACTTTGAAACGGTATAAATTGAACCTCTCAGACGTAAAATATTTTCGCATTGCTACTATAATGTTCGTTTTTAAAAAAAGCCATTTGTGGAAGCAATAATCCTAAATAGACACTTCATCACCAGCTCGCGTATTTTTGGAAACGATGAAAGGTTAATAATGTATTAAAAATAATGAATATGAGACCTCCCAACCACAGAACATTAATTTAAAATAAGAGGGACACAGTTTTTCGAAATCGTATAATTTCTAACTCAGAGTGCAACAAAAAATTTGTTAATATTTCAAGAAGCGCAGAGTTCGTTCATTTCAATGAACGAGTAAATAGGTACAATTCAGGGTAAATATGTTTTATTTGAATGCTAATTATATTTTTATTTAATTAATTATTCAATTATATTTTGGTTTGTATTTATTTTAATTTAAAATATTATACATCTTAATTTAAATCTCACTAAATACAAAAACATACACATAAAAAGTGAAATTTTCAAACAATGACACATGAAGCGAGGGTAAAAAATAGAGCACACATATTTCTTAAAAAAGAATTTCAAAGATTGCGATACAAACTCGCCTAGGAAGAACCAAAGATCAGAAAAAAAAGAGAGTAAAATCGGGGGAATACTAAAAAATGTTAGCCATCATCAGAAGAATAATCCTGCAGCCAGTGGAGAACGACGGGCAGTTAAAGTAAGAATTTTATATCAAATACTTTTTTTAAATATCAAATTTGTCGTATCTAACAGTGAAATTCGCCTCGTTTATTTTTGTACACGACTGCGAATAGAAGATTGTGAAGCCTTCGTGCAAAACATATTCACAAACGTTTATCCAACAATACGGAGGATAACGTCAGAATGGAAAGTTGAGAAAATTCAAGCGTAACAAACTATTCGAGACTAGTAAACACCATATAAATATTAGGACAAAAATTGTGTTTCACTCTATCGGTGAATGATCGTATATGCCAAAGAATCGTGCATCCTAATGCGCGAAACATGGAAGAGATTTTCTTTCTATAAGAACTGGCAAATAATTTACTAATGGCGCTACTCCAGATTGGAAGCTATTTCCAGAAATACGTCTTGCGTTCACATTTTGAGATAGAGACAGCATTCCTCCGAAATGCAGAATTCCACATGCGCAGTGAAGTCTAAAAACGTTCTACAACGTAATTCGCTGGTAATTTTCTTTGAAGATATTTCTCTCTACGCAACTCGAGGCTTTGATGTAATAAATACGAGCACTTTGACACATTTCACTTTCCTTATTTATAAAAGCAAGGCCCTTTATGTTCGAGGAATATCCTAATATATAGCAAATGAATTTATCTCCAAAATATTGGGTAGATATTACCAAAATTTCACATCATTTGTATTTGTTTTTTAATAATTGAAAGATACTTGGCTGGTAAATTTCACAAGGAAGTATTTCATGAGATTCATTTTCAATTTGCGCTTTAATGATTTACGTATAATAAAATGCTATCCAGAGTATGCGAATAGTTCCATGGAATCTACTAGTCAGATTCTGATTAGTTAGTTCCCAGAGAAAGAACAAAAAAATATCTTCCACAAACTGTTGTATATTTATTTGCAAATGTTTCTCAAATTAGAACTTGAGAAGTTTGTAATTTTCTTTCTCTTGAATAACGTTTGTAAATAAATAATTATTTGAGGAAGAGAGCTTCTATTCTTTTTCAATGTGGATTTCCACAATATTTCTGCACCAACGAGTTTACTCAGTTTGCGTTCCTTTGGTATCCTTCGAGTCAACGCGTCAACATTTTTCATGATTTGTAAAGGTTTCAGTTGTGAAGAGATTTGTTCATAATGACTTACACTGGGCATTTATTACTTGCTGTTGAAAATATATGGATGTTGTACGAGAATTAAAGAATACTGTAGATATCTTCTCTAGGTTTAACATCTAACAAACTGATTTATCTGGAATATTTAAAATAAAACAAAGTACTAAAAAACTTGCTAAGTTCAAATACCGAAAGGGCACGTTTACAGAAATTGTGGGGAAAATTTTAATATTTTTTATTTATTGTAATCTTTTACATTACGTATTTTCTTTTCTTTTGATTCATTATGTTACATACAGTTCGATCAGTGTTCTGAATGCAAAAAGCAATTTTTACGACTTCTGAAGGAGTACGAATCGGTGTGTATTTGGTGATCCTTGATCGAATCACTAAAGAAATCATTAACAACTAAGTTTTACAATTTCAATGAAAGAAATAACTGTATAAATGTAAGAGAAAAGAGAAAAAAGCTCCCACCGTGGCAATGTTGGTTTTGGAAAACACTCAAGAGTGTTGGAGTATATACAGGAAGAGTACGGAGAACTCTACCTATAATTTTTAGTTGTGCGAACACGTTTTTAACATTTATACGCATTAGAAACAATAAACAAATATTTTATTCAAAAGTAAATTTTAAGTCGATAAATCAAAGAAATGGATCAACGAACAAAAATGTGTGTTTTCTAGAGTGTAGAGCTATTTACAAACTCATTTGTTTAGTAAAAGAGCTACACAGGGAAAGCTCCTTTACAGTAAAATCTGTTATATTAGGATGAGAAAACATGATCTCCTTCATTTTAATCCCAAGAAGAAAATGAGTTTCTAGCAAGAGGCGTTCTGTTCTTTCACGATAATTTCCTGTGATTATAATTATTCATAAAAGTTAAATATTGGAATAGTGCTCTGCGTCTACATTTGTGATACTTCTAAAGGAAAATCCATGTTATACAATCTTTTCTGAAACAATTTTCTAGAGAGGATCTCAAATCGATGCCACGTCTGTTAATTTCCGGCTCCAAGAGCCCCATCACGATATATTTCAATTCTACGCTTACAATATTTTAGAATTAAAATTGCAGTGACGACGGTTGTTAACAGATCTTTTAGCCACTCGAAAAACAGAAAACTGTAAGATACACCTCGAAATAAATTCAAACTGTTTGTGCAACAATCCATTCAAGGGTTTGGAGTTTTTAGTCGTTTTTGTCCCGAAGACTGAGGACAAAACATGAAGACTGAAACGTCGATAGATAAGTCTTCGTCGTTTTTAATATGTTGATTGTTAAACGATTGATGATCATATCTTCGCCACTGATATTACAACACTTTCTACATGACAAATATAATAACCGCGCAAGAACATTAACTTTAATAATCCATTTGCATCAGGGGTCCACACTAAAAATCAAATGTTTGCCAGTGTTCAATAAGAAATGAAAAATTTAAAACATTTTCAGCAAATATCCCCGAAGAAATGGTTTTCGAGGTTATTAAGACGATTTATCAAATGTCACACAATTTACATTTTTGCAAAATGGAAACAAATTGATCACACTACCAGAGGTTTAATAAGATGTTTACATTGCCTTTAAAATATCCTAATAGAGTCTTCACGGTTTGCTTAATAAAATTAAAGAACTTCAAATCAAATGTTGACTAGTTACGGTTACATTTTCAAAGAATTGAATGCATACGGAAAATTTACGTCCTATTCACCACATTACATGTCATTTTTTAGTAGTTGAATAATAAACAAGGAAGGCGTTCAAATGACCATGCTAACACGCAAACATGCATTTCCATGCAAACACGGAAGGTGTTCAAATGACAAAGATCTCAGTCTCAGCGTTAAATCACAATTAGCGCAATACTTGAGAATGTATTTTCGGAGGAATACAGGTTACAAATGAACAGGTGTATTGAAAATATTATTAAAATACTTTTCGTCCAAAATGTTCTTTGTAATCATTAATACAGATCTTCTGACTAAGACGAAAGAAAATTATTTTAAATTCAATTTGTAAGAACAGAAAAAGCATGGCAATAATTTAACTGTCAACAATATTTTTATTTATCACTATATATTTGTAAAATAGTTGATTCGGGGCATGTAAGTCACTTTGCGTCATCAGGAAAAGTACTGGAGAAGTGATTGTAATTCTAAGACGTACAGAGG
Organism: Teleogryllus oceanicus; assembly: GCA_964035755.1. Taxonomy (NCBI): domain Eukaryota; kingdom Metazoa; phylum Arthropoda; class Insecta; order Orthoptera; family Gryllidae; genus Teleogryllus; species Teleogryllus oceanicus. The sequence goes on from CAXIVR010000006.1 coordinate 17,452,870, forward strand.
AGCGACCGGAACCTCCGTGGTGAGGCATCTTAAGTATGTCTCCCCTATGATGATGTGCCATACTATATATATATATATATATATATATATATATATATATATATATATATATATATATTCTGCAATTTTTTAACATCACTATTAATATTATCCTAAAAATGGACCACACTTGATTCTTTGAAACAAGTGGACGAAATTCTGTTCTCTTTGTATAAACCTTACATTATACGTAAGAATCAATTGTTGGTCTCTGATGAAGCTGCATTTAATTTAAATATTATTACTTAATTAGTTGAGACAGTGTAGCATTAGAGCGTAGTTCAGTCAATATGAAAAGCGATAAATTTGATTTTAATGCATTTTCTCTAATTTTAGATAGTTTGCCTTCTTCAAATAAACCTAAAATTGCAGGTCAGACCTTCCTTTATAATTGAATCCCTAAATATGTTCGGGTTTTATGTCCGCTTTGTTCTGCAATAGCTGTTGGCTTCAAGAAAACAGTGGTATCAATTAGGGAAAATAAACACTGACGAGTACGAATAAAACAGTGACATTGCCAGTAAAAAAGTTAATTATTTTTCACTAACCTACTCTATCAATGGTAAGTCATTCACTTTAAGGCCTTTGGAAAAGTGAATGAATTACGATAGACCTTCATACATTAAAGGTGCACTGAATTCTGGCAATAAAATTTAAATCAATATCCGAAGTATCTTCATTGGGCATTGATATCGCAACGCGGCAAAGAACTGTGGAAGTAAGAGATCGAAAAAAGACAGGTATTCCACAAAGACAGCGATTTTCAACACCATGAAAGCATGCTTCCTCCATTCCGAAGTTTTGATTTGATTTGAAGACTGCTTCGAACGTCTTGAATTTTTATTTCACGGAAGGAGGATGACAGTGTTTTTGCGCTGACGGTTAAAAATAGGTTAAAATATTCTGACTCGTCAAGCCCGATCCTTTTGTTTTCAAGTTCGCCATTGAATATAATAAATAGGACTCTTTCATCCTAACGATGACAGAAACCCATTTAACCACTTCCAAGTCATACAACATTGTTCCACCTAACCACAAAACATTAGCGTCCATTTTTTTAGCTCGTGTACCCGTCATTGGCCGCGACCGCGTTCCCGCCTGGGCGTAACAATGCTCGCGCACCCGTTCGTATCCCCTCGTTTTACGACCGCCCCACGAACGGGCCGCGATCAGAGCATTGTCGGCGCGCCATAAAAGACGATGGATTTCCGCGCCTCCGCCCGCAAAAACACGTCTGCGGCGGCGGCGGCGAATGGAGGGCAACATCCCGGCCGCTTTACGACGCGCGACAGCCGACCCGGCCCCATTGTCCCGGCGCGCGGGGGCGGGGTGCGCCCGGGGGTCGCGCGGCACCCCGGCTCGCGATGGCCTCCGCGCGTCGCCATTGGCGGGCGCGGCCGCGCTCACCTGTGTCCATGTTGCCGGCGGCGGGGGCGGCGGCCGCGGCGAGGGCGCGTGCACTGTCGGGCGACGGGCAGGCGGGCGGGCGGGCGCCGGACAGACGACAGGCGGACAGGCGAGCGCTGAGACGCTGCGGCGACGGGGAGAGGCGACCGGCCGGCCCTCTCAGCCCCGCACCATGTCGCACACCGCGCGCTAGCGCAGGCACTACACCACACCACCACTGCGGGCTGCGGCGACGGCGTGCGCTGTCAGCTGGTGGCGGCGGCGCGGGCGGGCGGGCGGGGGCGGCTCCCCGCCCCCAACCGCCGCGCCCCGCCCGCGCCCGGCCAGGGCCCCCCACGCCAACGCAGCCTCCCGCTCGACCGCGCTGCGACGGCGCTTTTGATCGCACGCGAAATTTACGACGCCCGCTATGAGCCATTGCGGCTTCGGACAGCCAGGTTCGGGTTGCACCCGCCCCGGACCGGGTTTTTGTGCTGGGCGCGCACCAGGGATTGTCCATTACTTCCCTCGCTCACTCACGCATTCTTGTGGATTCAAACGACGACGTATGAAATCGAGGTCAAGATTTTCTCTTTTGCTCTTGACTTCGAATCGTGAAAGGCGTCAGAAAACATGATTAACTAGGAGCAAAAACATATCAGAAAAACACCGTACAAGTAATAAAACTTGGTGTTTGACATTTTCTGGCTTCGAAAAATTGCCGTGGAATCAAGCAGTCGTATTTTCAAGTAGGCGGGAATTTGCGTTGTAATGCACGTTCTTTGTATTCAATGTCAATAAATTATAATTGGAGAATAAGTGAGTCATTAAAAATGTATATAATGTAGTAGGAGTAACCCCTTTCTTCAAGGATCTAAGAGTTGAAAAACATGTTTTTTTGTTCTCAGATGAAATCCAAGGGCACCTTTAAGTCTATGCTTGACTTTTTCATTTATCAGGTTGTATCTACCCGATTTGAGCTTTTTGTGTTGGTAGCTAACTATGCATTAAAGAACTCTACCTCTCCATAAAAAATGTTTTCAAAAACATCAATCGCCCAAAGAGGCCTTGGCTTTAGTTTTAAGTCTTAGTAATAAGTAGTTTATTTAAGTTATAGCCCTCTATCCGCTCCAAAAGCAGCAATGCTGGAGCTCAATTTGTATTCCGTACATTGAATAACTCCCGCCTCATCAGGGCTACTGATGAGGAAAAACGAAAAGAAGGAAAAAAAAAGCTAACTATGCACAGCATTTACTTCAGATTCCACACACATTGTTTTCAATAAAGATTAAGAGTTTCTCTTGGCTTAAAATCAAGAGTGGTACTGAAAAGCACACGCGAAGGTCAGGCAAAAGTATGTTTGAGAACAATTTCTCTTAAAAGATGTTTCGCAGCCCTTTATTTTCAAGGAACAAAGTATTCAAGATTGTGTTGCCCTGAAGTAGACATAATAAAAAATGTGAGCGCACGCGTGGAGTGTTTCCGTATTTTCACGTCATCTTAGAGGAACAGCATTTTTGTAATCAATAATACTCTACATTCACCTTTTTATTATTGTTGAAGGTTCAGTGAAAACAGTTCTATGAGAATGAGAAAACCGAAGAAGGTCTAGTTTATTCAATTCTCTACAACATTTAAGCTCATTGTAATTGTGGAAATGTATGCATTTTGCCACATAGTTTTAAAAAATGAAATATATTCGTATAGTTTAAAATTAAAAACAAATTAAAATAAGTTCTTTTATCACGTGCAAGGGATAATAAGGAAGAACTAACCAATATTTCTGCACGAGACATCTTTGTTACCAATTATAATTTTATTGGAGTACAACAAAAGAACTTTTGCCAAAACTAATTATTTTCTACAAAATGTTAATTCTTCAAAGTGCAAAAGTGTTTTGTTTTCAGGAGAGTTACCCGATTACGAGAAAGGTGATGTTGCAAACCAGTCTAACAGTGTCAATTCAATTTTGAAGACTCTCAAAACCTTACCTTCATGATAATAGACATTCGACATTCATTATTAACGATATGTAGTTCCAGGATTATTTTTGGTCCGCAAAAGTATATTTACCATATATTAGTATCCAATTTTATTAGATTATATTGGACATTAGACAAAAATGTTGATGATGATGATGATGATGATGATAAACTACATGTGATGTGAATGTGTTCTACAAAAGTTGTATTCAGATGACAGTTTTTAATAAAACCCGCAGACGACTTATTAAATGAATATTTTTGTAATATGAAGAGTCGAATCTGAGATTTAATCCGTCTCCACAGGCAGGGTTGTAATTGTCTACGTAACTACCCTATATTTTAACATACATTAAAATTCAAATTTAGGAAGAAATAAAAAACATAAAACAATAAACACAAAAATAAAATATAAAAAATGTAACATTTGAAATAACTGTTGGAAATTATTGGGTTTCCTAAACTTCTTTAGTATGTTAGTTGTAATTTTACGTCGCCCAGACGGATTAAAATCGAGTAACACAAGAGGTTACAGGGTTTGTCCCGGTTTTCCGGGTATTGTCCCGGTTTTCCGGGACAATACAGGGACATTCCAACTGCAACTTCCCTCTTCACTTATAATAAAAATTAGGAGCTACTTTAATGAATATGCTTGAAGCAATTTTCAAACCTTTCATAATTTCGTGACATAAAGGTGTTCAGAACAAGAAAGCGAGTCACAGATGGTTCAATGATCCCTTCATCTGGGTCCAATTATATAACTATAAGAATGCTCCGCATACCGAAACTTTCCTCCTCTTACTTATTACTCAACAATTACTCAGATTTTTTTAAAAGGGAATGACATCATTTAAAGACTTCCAGTTGAATGAAGTTGTGCAGAAAACGTTCAAGCCACCAAGATTAATACGGTTGGGGCTTAAATAATGGCTAGGAAAATTGGGAAATATCTTAAAATTTCGGGCAGTAAGGACACACGCAGAAAATTAGATATGTTACTGAAACAATGTTAGAAAAGTTCTACGTTTTCACTATATGGATAATAGAAAACCCCACAAACATTGTTTCATGCCGTTCACTATTAAGACTAATGACATAAGGGAGGTTTACGCATTCTTGTACAATATGATCACTATTCACTGCGAATCCAGAATTCAAATCTTTCGGAAAATGTAATGGATGTTTTGAATTTACCAAGATCTGTACAGATATGCTGTAGGGAAATCTGGAAAATAAATCCTAGTATCACCTCACCTTAAAAACATTATGCACCACATAATTGTAACCATGATTTGTGAAAGGACACATACTGTGAGTGTCAAATGTATTGGAACACCTTCAAAATCTGAGAATATGAGTAAATTTTACATAGGGAAAGTAATATAAATGACAAATTTTCAGCGAAATGAAATGCATTTTACACAAAAGTTGCTACAATAAAAAGAACACTTAAAATGAAGTACATAAAATTGAGAAACCAAAAAATAAGCAAATATCTCATAGATTTTTCTATGAGATATTTGCTAATTTTTTGGTTAAAGGTTTTGGGTAAGGTCAATCCACAATTCCTTTTGGAAGCCAAAAGTATTGGAACACGCAAACTCTCGAACACACTAACGGCTTTCCTGGAAGTCACCGCGGTCGCAGCCGGGTGTGGATTGACCTTTACCTTGTCACTCGGGACTCACCTCTTAACCCTTAGCTGTAACGGTTTTCGTATCAGTTTCTTTTCCGGTATACATCAGTCGGTGATTCAAAAGTGTACGATACTGAAGTATTTGTTCATTAAACATCGGTGTGGGCGCAAAGAAACGAAAACAAGTGAAGAAGAGAGAAAAATAATAATTCGCTTGCGTAATGAATGCAGATCTTCGCGAGAAATCGGAAATATTGTGCAAAGATCACACACTACAGTGCTTAATGTAACTGATAGGTAACTGTGTTCGGAAAACAGTGACGAACAAACGTAGGAGTGGACCGCCACAATTGCTGAATGAACGTATTACATTAATTTTTTTCGAGACATTAAGTGTATCTAAAACTTATGGCTCCAAAACTTTCTTATGGAATAGACATTTCTCCAAGTACAGTTCGCGTAATACTAAGAAACAGTGGGTACCATGGACGTCTGGCGCGTAGGAAATTCTGGATCAATGCCATTAACAGGAAAAAGCACTTGGAATTTACTAAAAATTATTGAAACAGTTCCTAATAAATGTGGAACCAATTTATTTTTACTGATGAAAGTAAATTTAATATTTTTGGCACAGATGGGAGATGTATAGCACGGAGAAAGAGAAACTCCGAATTTCACGAAGAGCACCTCCAGCCCCCAGTAGAATACAGAGGTGGTTCTGCACTCAGAGGTGGGGGTGGGGGATGGGGGGTGGGGGTGGGGGGTGAGGGTGTACGAGTGCGTCTGGTGTGGGGAATCTTCACTTTATAAATGGTACAATGTACCGTGCAACATTCATCGGTATTGTGCAAAGTAAACTACATAAAAGTGCTGAAGAATTGGACCGCAAAAACGATTTCATTTTTCAGAAGGACTGATCCAAAGCACAGGGCTTGAAACGCAAGAATGTGGATTCTTTTCAATACACCACAATGTCTGGAAACGCCACCACAATCTCCAGACATTAATTCTATTGATTATTAATGGGATATTTTGGAGAAAAAAATTAGGAACAGACCGATTTTATATAAAAATTTTCTTCAGCGCGCACTCTAAGAGGAATGGGACAGTATCTTGCCATCTGTGACGGCAAAGCTTGTTGAAATAACGCCAAGACGAATAGAAGTCATTATAAATGCCAAAGGACATCTCACCAAACATTCATTTATTTATAGTTACAATTTTATTTAATTTTTAACAACCGATCATATGGCTGTTCCAATACTTTTCGCTGCCTTTTTTTGTGTACTAATGTTTGTAAACTTCTTTTTAAGTTGTTCAATAAGTTATGTTATGTTTTTGTTTGCTGATAACAATTACAAAATATACAAAGTTTTCAATGCAACCTTAAATTTTTTAATTGTGTTTTATTTTACAACTGAAATTTATTCATTTACTGAAATTTCCTAGGTGTTCCAATACTTTTGACACTCACTGTATGTCAGAATATTTACAGGCATTATTAGACATTATGTTTACATACACTCACATATATATTAAAAACTCTCTTTGTAATTAAGAAAAGTCACTGCATTATCTTCTAATAAAAACATTATATTCACGTGTATTCTCGAAAAGGAAATGTCTAATGCTTTCAATAGATCGATTACAATGAAATAAAGAACAAGTGACGGCAGATAAGCGTTCATTCATTTAATTGTATTATTTTATTTAAAATATAATGTTTATACTATAAAATTTGTTGATAATAGGGTAAAAAACCTTTTGGTTTACTACGTTTTATTTAAAGCAAATATCATGAATTTTAATTGTGTTGAAAGCTTAATCTTCTTTCTAAACTAAAACCCTTAGTGGTTTAAAATAAAGATCTTTGCAATTTTCTAAATATCAGATGTTTTAATTAAAATCGGAACTATATTATTATTATTATTATTATTATTATTATTATTATTATTATTCATGCACATCTCTTCCATACGAGCAGAGAAATTCAAGAAAAAAGGCAAATAATTTCCAAAAAATGTTGAAAATATCACAGGGTCTTTATGTAAAGGACCTCTCTAAATTACGACATCGCCGGAACAGCACAACTAGATGGTACTCTTCACGTAGTATTTATCATGTTGCAGGACAAAAGCTTGGACTCTAACAGAGTTATGCGTGACACATCCATCCATTCTTCTAAATATAAAAATCGATTTTTGGGTACAAAGAAGATAGCCGATACTCAAATGAAAGAGAATAAAAAAATACCATAGATTACAAAAAACTCAGTCTCCTAGGGCAATCTATTGCAGAAATACAACGAGAAAGGTCTATTTCACGTTTTACTTTTCCCCTGGTTTCTATTGCATGTATCAGGTTGAAAAAAAAAATTGCAGAGAAGGGGGAAAATAGTTGAATTTTGGCGCGAAAATCCAATTGAAAAATTTAAAATTGATTTTCGACATGATAGCGTTGGAGTACTGCCTTAGTTTTTTCCTAGAATGTGTCTCGTAACATTCTATAACAAATTTTTTTAGCTGACAGGTGCTCTGAAACACTAACCAAGCTGAGACGCGCGGTCCAGAATTGACGCCAAGGGAAACTCTTCTGTCATAATCCTGCTTCACAACGCACGCCCTCACACCGCAGCCAAAGCCAAGGAGACTTCTCAAGATTTTCGTTGGGAACTTTTTGATCACCCTCCGTTTAATCCCGACCTCCCACCAAGCTTCTATTTTCCCTTCTTGTATTTGAAACATTGGCTGAGTAGATTTGATTGATTTGATTTTTTCGTGTTTCCGGGCACGTCAACTGCTTTGGTCATTATTCCCGTTAGTGTAGTGCATGTTTTTTCTCGGGATAAGCGCGGTGATCTTTCCCCGCTGGATGGCGAGATCCAGCGCCGACCTACCGTCGGCTAGTGGGGTTTCCCCCTAACCAGGACTCTCCCATCAGCGGGGCACCGCCCCAGCCGGGACAAGCTCTAAGCTCCCGACCGGCCTCCCGAATATGTGGTAGTGTAGTGCATGTTAGTGTAAGTGTGTGTGTGTGTGTATGTGTGTAAGGGGAGAGGATAGGACAGGGAAGAGGAAGGACAGATCGCGCGCGGTCCGTGGCCCGTTTGGTAGGGTACTCTCCGGCATTTGCCTGGTGTTGATCGGAGAAACCACGGAAAACTACCGATCAGAGCAGCCGGTCGCTAGAATTCTCCTCCAGACAGCGACTGAATTCGACCTAGCTGAAAAGCTAGTGTCGAAAATCCTGCCGCCGTCAGGACTCGAACCTAGGACCTCCCGGTCAGAGGCGCTGCAGTGACATCAGTTGATGCACTGAGCTACCGCCATGGGTGGACAACGATTTCAAAACGACGATGGACTCATGACTGGCGTTACCAACTGGTTCAATTCCCAGTCTGCACACTTCTAAGCAGAGGTGTGTTAAAGAGGCCAGTGCAGCGTTGCAGAAAGTGTATAGACGAGAAAGGCTGTTATGTGGAAAAGTAAAGATATGTTGTAAATCAAATAAAATCGTCAATAAAAACTTTTTCTCATGACCTTATTTTTTAATGATCAAATGAACCTTAGTTTTAGAATATGCCTTATTCATCCGAGAATCGAAATATCCGTTTCAAACTCAGAAGACCTTGAAATTACTTAAATCAATCCAGGAATATCAATTTTGGAGAAAATCGGCCAAACGGGTTACGCACTAGCGTTGACTACAGATGGACAGACACACTTTGCTGTGAATCGAGTTTCCGGTTTCAAGGACCCACAAAACATGGATTTTCACTAAACAACGTGTTATAGGAAGTAATTTACTAAGTATAAGGGCTAGATTTATCCAGAGCCCAGTATTAAGCGATTCCAGAGACCAGCAATAAGAGCTTTTCTGTCGAAAATTCGCCGTCTTCCCGCATACAATTACAATATTTTATCTTTTTATAAAACATAAAATATTGTAATCTATGCGGATAGTATAAGTGTGAGAAATTAAAAACCGGTAACACGACTGAACAGATAATAGAATAAACGCTAACGAAATGAGGACGGAATCGAAATCAGGTCGGAATGGCTCACGAGACGGGAAATACGCGGGCGCATCTGACTCAACCATGGAACAAAGGCCGCTGTGATGAGCAACTTCTCTGGAAGGCTGGCGTGAGGGGGCCCATCCCACCATGGCTAGCTGCTCCGCGCCGGCAGTAAACCCCCACCCTGCTGCCTAACTTGTTCCGGTTGCGTTGACCAGAGCCTCTGGTGATCCATGCAGATACGAGAATTCTGAGCACCCGCGGACTTTTTCACAATCTTCATTTTCTGCACTATCATTGACTCTCGCTATCTGTATTACTCATTTCCAATGCGCGAAGAAATTGAAAGAAAACTACACAGCCTCCGGTCATGAGAAGGGTGCCTTTGGTTTCGGTAAATGCACAGGAACTTGCTAAAAATAATTCCCCCCCCAAAACAGTGAAACAATACGATTTGACTGAAAACGCAAATATTTGATTTTTTTTCTGCCTACCCTCATACTACGTGTAACGACTGCATTCTCTTAATGCGTCAATGCTTCCGAAAGAGCTGGCGTCTTACGACAGCAACGCTTCAAGGAAGATGTCGCTTGCCCCCGTTAAATATTTGATTTTCACCTGTTTCTTTAGGGAAAAGTTTTATTTAGAAATTTTTTTTATGTTTTATGTTTAGTATTTAAAGACGTTGTATACTAAGAATACTCAGGCCATACTATGTTATTCTATAATTCGTGAAAACTATTTTTGTTAAAATAATTCATTTATTGCAGTTTGTACGAGAGGATTTGATTGTCGTTCTTGAGAAATGTACGTGCTACTTTTTGGAAACCCAATTTGATTGCTTTTGTTCAACAGTATTGTCGCTGCCACAATTTTGTTCTCTTTGCAGATCATTTTACCAAAAAAGTATGTCAAGAAATACAAATAAATTATCGCTCACATTAAAATATCACTTATCATACTACACTTATCATAAAATATGCATTCACTAGAGATTGATGTTGTAAATAAAAAAAATTTAATGAAAAATAGGGGTCAGAGGATCTCAGAAATTTATCATTGATATTCATTCACCACATCTCAACCACGGTGTTTCTTGCTTTCAGAAGATAGCTCAGAAAGAAAGGGAAAAATAAATTATTTGAGAAAAGTTCAATATTTATCAAAATTAATTTACATAAATTGGCTAACATGTTTGAACCGGTTATTTCATTCATGTTGAAAAGATGATGACAAAAAATCACAATGCAAATTAAATTACAAACTCGGTAAAAAAAGGCACTCGTACATTGATTTATGTGTAATAAATACAAGTGTACCGCGTAATTGGAAATGTATGATATGATTGATAATTTCATAATTGATGGATGATGCTACTTTCAGCGAATAATAGAGACATTGTTTTCTTAATGTCCGGACCAATATTCACTTTTTTACCATACGTATTTCTTTAGGGGGATACGGAATGTGTTATCCAGGAAATGTTAAATAATCTAATTCTCAGAATATATTAAAGTTAGGCTTATGATTTTTTATAGGTTACGGATATATCAGTCGTAATAACACTGAAACAACGGTTTTGAAAAATATTTACTATTTTTGTAGATTAAAATATTTTCTCATAATGCATTTTTTTACGTTTTCTACTAAACAAAGTTCTTCAGACAAGATATGTAATGTAATAAAATGTGTAAATATTAATGTAAAGTTGTAAATGATATTTTGATCGCTTATGACTACGTAGTTGTATAGTGATTTAAAATAAATTAAATTCTCAAAAACGTTCTGCAGAATGGATAATACTAAGGTAATCAGAAAAAATATTGTACAGTAAATGTAGGAGACCTATTAGAAATGTAAGTTGAAAAAACTACATTCAGTATTAAAAATAACAACTTCCGGGAAACGGGCTTTGAGGACGCAACCCTCACAACACGATAGCTCGGTAACTCGCCTCAATCATTCTCCGATAACTACTTCCTTTTGAGACTTTTTTTATATTGTTTAGATTCACAATATGAAGTTTTTAATTTACTTTCTACATGTCTTTCAGTATTTACGCGCTGCATTATGTAACAGTATCTAGAAGTATTGGAGCCAGCACGTAAGCCCAATGTAAGGATTCCGCCTATACATAATAATAATAATAATAATAATAATAATAATAATAATAATAATAATAATAATAATAACAATACTTGTAAAGGTGGTACCAACATAATTCAACACCAATTTGAAGAGAAAATGATGGGAGATTTAGGAAAAATATGAAAAAAAAAATTTTTTTTGTGAGTGTTCCGTTTGCCCTTTATTTAACATACTTAATGCAATAACTTAATAAATAATCAAAATAATTTGTTTTTAACGTTTTAAATACAAATTATTTTAATTTTAAATTTATTTTCCTTTTAAATTGTTTTTGTTTTCAAGAGAAGGGTACTAAGAAATAATATTAATTCTAAACAAAGTAGGGATATTTGAATACATTCGTTGGGTAAGGTGTTTCAATTCGGGCAGATATTGAAGCAAAATCTAAACTAGTGGTGCTAAAACGGCCCGGACTTTCTCACCCCTATTGTCATGCAAAATTCTAGAAAAGTACTCAAATTTTCGAAATATTGATCTTATTGATCTATATATTAATGATCTTATTTCAAAATCTGTTTTTAAGGAACAAATTTCATTAAGGAAGAAAATATCTATCTTCTTCATTGTGGTTGTAGAAAGAGGTAAAACAATTTTAGAAATTTTGCAATTTTCGAAAAATCAGAGTTTTTAATGAAAACTAACCAGCACATTCTCTTAAACGTCTGAAAATGTCTCAGTGGCTTCATGTAAACCTAGGACCTCCCGGTCAGAGGCGTTGCTGAAAATGTCTCAGTGGCTTCATGTAAACCTAGGACCTCCCGGTCAGAGGCGTTGCAATGACATGAGTTGATGCACTGAGCTTCCGCTCCTGACCTTTCGACCTTAAAGACCCACAAAACATGGATTATGGTTATACCATGGGTTAGAGGATTTTTTTCTAAATTTGGCAACTGAACTTATCCATTTTTTCGTAACGAGGCCCTGGAATAAGAGTTTTTCTGCCGAAAATTCACCGTTTTTTTTTTGCTCAGCATTATATAACTTTATTTCTACTACGTAAGCGGAAGGGAAAAAGTAAAAAGAGACCCCTCGGACAAGCGGATATAAGTAAGTACAATTTATTTGAAATGTCACGCACTAAATTTGAAATATTGGTCTAGTACCTATGTATTTCAAAACGTACTATACCTAGTTGTGAATGGTTCGAGATATGTCAATATCTATTAAAAGCATCATTCATCTTATAATTTCAATCTTCAGTAAACATTGATTAGAAGCAAGCTGAATGAGAAATAAGTAACATCAATAATACTTTATAATAGAGAAGTAAAAAGAGCATGAACTTGACAATTTTTTAAATTTGAATATAAAAGCGAACATTCATTTAGTATCGTGTTTATGCATTAAATAACGTTGTTGCATTAACTCATTATTTGTGTGCCTTTCAAGTTTTTGTAGAACAGAAATGAAAATTCGATAAATGAAAATCAATACTCCAGGCATTTACTTCCTCAGGCAAAGTGATCCTGGGGTTGCAGATTTGAACTGTTCTACGACAGCTCGACTTTCGCGATTCGAGTGATATCATTTCGCGACAAGCCGGTCAATGGTTCGTTTTACCACTCAGAGAGGGCAGTACTGCTCTCTGCTTCTTTAGTCGTTTTAAGAGACTCAAGAGTCTGATTCCGGCCTGGATGGCCGAGGTCGTTAAGGCTGAAGGGCAGCCTCGGCTCGAAGGGTTTGTAGGCTCGAATCCCGTCGCGGGCATGGATGTTTGTGTGTTTGTGTTGTCCTTACGTGTTCTCTGTACAGTTCCCCCTACAGTTTAAAAATCACAGTGGTCGAATTACTTTTCGAGAGTTATTGAGCAGAAATTAGAAGTAAAGCGCACGTTCTTGTGATTACACACGAAGTCTCCAAACATACGTAATATTGTCGAATTTCGCTTGAACTTTTTTAAATGTAAAAAATTGCAAAGCATACGCAAAGCAAAGCATAGCTTCACGAATAGATCCAATTTTATCATTCAAACACAAAAAAGCAAAAAAGATATTTTTTTGCATGCTAACCGCTAATGTAAATACTCTTGACATTAAAAGAACGTTCACTTCCTTTTACAAAGCAGCAAAGAAGACTGCAAGTTTAAAAATAGAATTACTCTGTGCAATGACTCACCTTGTATTTGGGCTAACTCTGTGTTGGTCTTCGCTTTGCAGAGCTTTTCTTCAGCTGCAGATCCACATCACTCTATATAGTTCACGTGCTCGGAATGTTTTTTAAACACAAAACACTTTTTAAATTTGTTACATCCGAAACAGACAGTTCTATTGGAGGTATTTGTAGAGATACAAATAGACATGTTTTCGGAGTGAAATCTAGGATTCAACCTAACCGCACTTTGTTTTCGCTCATCACAAGTAGTAAACATAAAAATTATTTTATTGTCTGTATTGTTTTTGTACTGTTTAGACATTTCGAATTACATTTAATTGGAGATCCATATGTTGTCTCCATCTTCAGAAGCAAGGTCTTCATTTTCATCGTTTTTTCACAATTTGGCATTTCTTCACTTAACAGTGTACTACTTAAGGTTCTTTCCTTATTTCACTTTGCAACACACAATTTCACTACAACAGTGCTTCACATTGGCATCCACAAATCCAATTTAAATCACGTAACGTTTTTTTTCCTACGTGAAAATGTTTTTTTGTCAATGAAGAAACGAGTCTATGTGAACGAGTCACAAATCACATATCCAGTATTTTTTGCCATGATAGAATATTTTGGGGCTTTTTTCCATCATTTTGAGGGAATGTCAAAGTTTCTATGTTCGTTCAAGGACCAATAGAAAAGTTTGCTTACAGTCAGATCAGAGAAAACAACTCATTATAATCTGCATTAGCTTTATGGGGGGTACACAGGTACACCGCAACTTATTAAGAAAACTATAATTCAACGAACTCCAACTTAAATGAATGGATACCTATTATCCAAGCATTGACAAGTACTACTACACGCAATGTATCACAAACGACGTATCACATTTATACATCCACCGTACGAAGACAACAAAACTTCTAATTATTTTCTATTACGGTATTTCTTTTCTTTATTCAAGAATTAATAGATTTATATCATTGTAAATAATTTAAGAAAATTAAATTTTATATTCAAGGCAACAAACTCTCTAGGTTAAAAGGTGGTAGACCTGGACTTACGCATGTAAACCTCCTAAAATGTACAAGCTTTAAAGCTTCAGTTTACAATATTCATATGAATTATATCCATTCTGGCAAAGAATGCCCTAATTCTCATTCAAAACTTTGAGGAGCAGAAGGTAGTTCCCACGCTTGCAGAGGGTCATAGTATAGGCACAATTTTTTATCATTATTAAATATTATCTATCAAAGAATGGCATTCCTAAGTTAAAGGCGATACGTGAGATAAAACAATATTAGTAATATAAATCAATTTCGGTCGTTTTAATGTCACAATATTAAACCAATATTATAAACAATGTAGTTTTTAAACTCAGTTAATAAATCTTTGTCCCTTCTGAATTTTCCAAACTTTCAAAAACGAAACCCGCTCACGGGTATTTCTAATCTTTCAGGCGTTCTATTGTAGTCTTCTGAGATGAAAAGAGGTCATAACAGGCATCGCATACTTTTACTTAAACTTTAGATTGCCAACCAAAGAGGAATCTGATCTCACAGCAACTCGTTAAAGCCACACATTAAATTTTCAAGAATAATCACATCAGAAAAAATGTGCAAGCGCTCGATGTAAAGTAAACTCTCTGTTAAATTGTGGTGCATTTATAATGGCTGGATGATTCAATTATTAAAATTCTGCGGAACAAAACATCGACTGCTTAGCATATCTGCACTTCTTTTCTTTTAAAGTGGGCAGGCTTTTCTTCTTTTACGATTTTTTCTTGGAATTTGTTAGAGAGTGCTACAAAATATCCTGCTCTAAACCTAGGTCCAAAGTGTACAAATAAAAAAAAAAACTTCTTCAAAATTATTCAAATTTTAAACTGATTAATATTATTAAATATAAATTAAAAATATATTTTACTTATAAATGTAAATTCAAACTATTTGTCCAGAAATATTAAACGATTTATCATTCGAAATTTTTATGTTTTTGTGATACGTAAATTTCTGAACGTTTCCTATAATTTTATTTAAAAAAATTAATTCCTTTCTAAATATTTTGCGCAAATGCACTTGCTGGATGAGATGCAGAATATTTGCTTCTTGAATCTTCTTGTCCGTGAATAGTTTATAACAAGATAACGTGTACCAGGAGGTGGCCAGAGAATGACAAGTTTCTATCTGCCTTAAGCAAATTATTTGAGTGCGTATTGGAAGTTTAAAGATGTCTAATAATGGTAGGGGAAATGCTTTATGACATTGTTCGTAGGTTTACGAAAGACTAATTCAAAAACAAATGGCTTGAAGATCTGTACATCTTGTCATGACATGTCAAATCATCTTGTTTGCTTAAAATGCCAGATAGAAGCTTATCATCCGCAGACTGTGATGTCTAAAGGGATGGCAGAACAACAACAGCTATTCACATGTATGAATTATTTCATGTGCCTTTTACAAAAATGCAGATGTCGGTAGATCTATAAAATATTACGAAACTTGTGCATTTCTGTAAAAGGTACTTGATATAAATGAAACGTATGAGTAACTAATGGTGTTTGGTTATACCTTCAGTCCTGGAATATATTATCTTTTAATAATGTTTGCCCCTTTTCCCCTTTCTTTCAGATATTAGAACTCTGGAAAGACAGGTATTCTCGTCTGCCATATATGCGTCTTGCTTTGCGTGAGTTGTATGGTGACATGTGTTAAAACGCAATGATCTATACCAGTATTTTAATACTAATGAGGTATTGACGTTTCTTAATTAAAAGATTTCTATTTAGGGTTTAGCAGATATCGTTGAAACAGTAAGACAAACATTTTTGCTGTAATACGAAGCAATTTTCATAGTTCAGATTGTGTGTATTGTCGACATTTCTTGCCAAAGTTACTTGCCGTGAAACCAATGAAGTGACATTTTGATGATATTTAATTATGGCAATTATTTCAGTAATTGTTTAAAAAGTATAAAGAATTGTAAACAATAGTGTATTTTTATTTACAAAGTTATAACTATCTACTTTAATTTTTCTTTTGTCCTGATATTAAAATTCGCTGACATTAAAAGTTATCAAGAGGCTATAAATTGTGAATAATATTATGCTATTGTTAATGATAATTTATACTAACTTAAGAATTACTGAAGTAATTACCTAATTACACAACGTGAAAGCATGGCCTCAGCAATGTAACGACTACAATAAATTTATATTACGTGTGTATCGTCTCAATTTAAAAAATGATATCATAGTGTTTCAACGATTTCATTCAATAGCTTTCCTTTATACATACTTTAATTTTTGGTAAAAAGAAAAGGAAAAATTCAAAACATTGCATTTTGACTAAGGTCGTCATACATGTTACGTTAAGCGAGAATCGAAAATTGCGGATGTGATTACTCATCTTTGTATACTCCAATTTAAGCAGAGTGACTTCTGACAGATCATTAGCTGTGACGCGGCAGCTTCAGTCCGACAGCTGGCATCGATCGGCAGCTTCAGTCCGAAGAAATCACGTCATAACAAAGCTTCGGATTGGATACTCGTGTCCAGCCTGTGATCAGTTAGAAAGCAGAAGAGCAAGCAATCAAAAAAGCAGAAGAACCTGCTTAAATCGATGTTTAATATCGAGTTCTAATATCTGAAAGAAGGGGATAAAGAGGCAAACATTATTAAAAGATAAAATATTCCAGGACTAAAGGTATAACCAAACACCATTAGTTACTCATATGTTTCATTTATATCAAGTACCTTTTACAGAAATGCACAAGTTTCGTAATATTTTATAGATCTACCGACATCTGCATTTTTGTAAAAGGCACATGAAATAATTCATACATGTGAATAGCTGTTGTTGTTCTGCCATCCCTTTAGACATCACAGTCTGCGGCCGGAAAGCCTTTCAGTTCCGCGGTGCGCGCCTGTTGAGCGCCCTGCGGCCAGGCGGCGCCACCGGCGCCTGCCAGCCCTGCACCCCGCGGGCCCCCCCCCCCCCCCCCGCCACCGTCACCGCCATCGCCGCCAGCCATATGTACGCCATGGCCAGCCAGCTGCTTCGCGGGCCCGGACGAGCGATTACACCTGCGGTCGTTGCAATTCGAGTACTCGCCTGTTCTACAACGCCGCCTCTACAACCATACGTCAAACACCACTAAACAATTTGTCATGAACGTTCTAGTGGGAAAGAGCACGAATATAACACTCACCGGCCCTTACAATTCCCGTTTCGTATTTTCAGAGTATGTTTCTAGTATCTATCCGGTCATACAAAGTCGTATTTAAAATCATATGCCAAACAACACTGGACTATTTAAAATTCATTTAAATAGTGTAATTGGGAAGCGTCCTGAATATAAGACTCACCCGCCCTTACGCTCACACTCGTTTTGCGATTTCAGACGAACAATTAAAGCTGAGTCTGCTTCAAGTATAGGCTTGGTTCTTAAAAGAAGTCTTTAGTATCAAACAGCATTGAAGACTTTATCGCAAATTTAAATAGTTCTACACGTTGTATTTAGAATGTGCAAACGATTATACGAACTACAGATTATATTTTCGCCTTGCCTCACTCTCCTCAACTATAGGTCTCTTGTCAATGAAGGGATCGCTTCAATAAATGTAAGGGCTCTATCAAAATCTTTCGCAGCTATACATCTTTCAGATCTTTTTGATTATTTGCTTTTAGAAAATAAGAACAGTATAAATTTCAACAATATAATGAAATAAAAGTGCATTTCGATGCAGAAAAGTAACATTATGTACAGGTAAATCCATTTGGGATCCATTATTGCCCGTAAACTAATCTTCAAGTGTCTACGTTTGTAACATTACGATTTCCTCAGATTATTTTACGCTCATGTATCTTGTTTCTGATTTCATAGTTTTTGTTCGCATGTATCTTGTTTCTAATTTTATTGTTTTATCTCATTTATCTTAGTTTTGTTCTGTTTAATACATATAATAACAATGATGTCAAAGATTTTCTAATAGGATCTTTGATGTGCCAAAATAACAAAAAGAAAGCTTGTATCATGCCAAATTCCACGCGTGTTAAAATTTTCCTGTCCTGCACAATTCTATAAACATTGACCTGGGTCGTAATCACGATCTCAAATTTTACCTTTTTAGGGATACACAGTACTTTCGTCTGCGCTATTTTCAGAAACCTGCCACGTAGAAAAGAGGCGAAAAGCAGGGCGTATTTCTAGCTTGGCATAATTTCCCATGTGAGTATTTCCTAACTAGTATCAAACATCCATTAACACTAGCACTACAACAATTCTTCACTAATGAGCCCTTTCATCAATGTCCCCACATAGAGTAGAATGGAAGCGCCCTTACAGCAAGAATATTAACTGGCACACTTTTGGAGCACTCCACTGATTGAATCACCTAAACACTTAGCACATGAGAAATATTCCAGAAGTGATGGAAAGAACTGAATTCACTCGCGCTTCCCTCAATGAAATGTTTCATAGTAAGTATTTGTGCTTTCATAAACCCAATATATGAAAACCTGTATTTTTCCCATACACCAACCTTGATCCTATGTACACAAACGCTCCTCGAACAGGTTATCACAATGAGTCCTTTTAACTTATCTCAAATCTCCCATTCTTCTGCGCCACTATCTTCATCGTATTGAAATTCTTCCTCCTCATCATCCTCAGCTTCAATTGAGTCAGCATAAGAAACCACCGCACATTCCACAATGGCAATAAAAGTTATCAAAACGAATACATTAAACGCAATTGTGTAAATTTCACCTTCGTAAATGTATTTTATAGCAAGCCTCTTTAAAAATGAATGCTCATCATACCACCAACACATTTTATCGCCGATATTACACGCACAAACTCTTCATTAAATTGGACGAGATGTATCACTCCTATTTCGTTTGCCCTTTCAAAGAAGACTGGCCGAAAACTACGAGCAGAGTTGAAGTACAGAGACACAAATCACTCACGAGCCTCGATCATTTCCTCGAGACAAAGAATGACACGTCTGAACACATCCAGCACACACCTCCAACTGCGCTCGGGCTCCCTCCTTCAACTTCACTTAGGCCTGAAATCAGACGCCGAAGCTGCGTAATTTCCTGCTACCCGAATTCCATTCAAGAACTTGACACGTTTTCCTGGAGACGCGATCCATTCTCCGATTACATTCATACCGTCATCACTAGTCGTCAGCACACGGTGAAAACCGATAACTTTTTCAACTGTATCACGCATCATATTTCCGGCGCCGCAGAAAACTTTGCGCTGACGTGGCTCCAAAGGTGCTCCAGTCACACACTGAAGGCTGCTCGCCTAGACGCCGGCCGATGCACGTTTTTCCAACACGAATGCTCCCTTCTTCTCCTCCAGGTGCAAGTGGACGCTGAGCACCGGGCAGCCCTCGGTAATTGCACGTCTGTGTCCGGAGTGTCGCTTCGCACGTCCCGGCAGCCTGCAGGCCTTCTTGCACACCGAGCACTAACGAGGCACTTTCTCTCGGTGACATTACGCCGCGCTTGTTCTGGGTAGCGGATGTAAACGTTTTCGAACAAGGGCTGCATAATAAAACTTCCCCCCTGACGCGCCAGGCTGCGTAATGAAGCTCTGTGCACTTCCTCTCGCAAATCATACGCGCCGTCACAACAAAGCGTCATGCGACACGCGGTCGGGTGCTGGATGCTTCGACTGGGAGTCTGAAAGGATGAAAGGAGAAGGGGCGAAGGAGATTCTAGCTTTCCAGAGAACAAAGATGAATGGAATGCATTCGCCAGAAGTAGAGATGGCCGTGATCGTATTGCTTGAACTGGAACAAAAGGTCTAAGCGCTTGTGAGCGCATAAATAGGAGCCTGCACATGCAGGATGAGTCATTTCACATGGAAAAAAATACACCAGCGTGTTCCTAATAATACTAGAAATAAACGATTTCTTTAACATTTTGACTTCAGAAGAAAATATTTTTTGTAAAATGTGTTATATGTAATTTTTCAATTTCGTCAAAATTTATATGTCATAAAAACTTTGAGCAAAATTCGGAAGATCATTTGCAAACAGCGAGGGTACTGCAATTCTGTCGGCCGGCTGGTGAGGTCGAGTGCGATCGTAATATGGACTATCGTAATATACATCTCAATTCTGTCAATTCACAAATTTACGTTTTTCGTCCTACGTATTCCAGAAAAGTAGATTTTTTTCCTCGGTAATATTTAGAAATGCGTATTTGGAATAATATAGTCATGGTTGGCCATACACAGTTCTGCTCGCAAGATCTGCAGCTCTTTCGCTGGGAGGTGTTTGACCATCCACCTTGTAGTGTGGAATTTCGCCCCCAGCTACTTACATATTTTCTAACATCTGTCTGGTCATCATTACGTGTATCACAGTGAAACAAAGATGCAGGTGACTGACACATGCATCACACATGCAGGTGACTACCTCTCCTGGCGGCAGATTTCCAAGATACAGGGATAAAAAAAGTCCATTACACGGTGTGACATAGGTCAAAATTCTGATGGTAATTAGGTAGAAAAATAGTACGTGATCTGGATCTGCTAAAATACAATTTTTCCCCAAAACTGTCGTTTCCTTTTGTTCACGACCTAGTGAAATTTATCTCCCAGATGCGCCTCATAACATTCTGAAAAAATCTGCCATCTCAGATGTCTCTCGTAAATTGTGTTTCTTTATCAAGGCTACTTTACAAACTGTGCTTTCACATTCAAAATCCGTTTCAAATACATTTCAAAAAACTTTTGATTGTTTCGATAGCATTAATACCTTCGCTGAGATCAACATAAGTAGTATTCG
Organism: Teleogryllus oceanicus; assembly: GCA_964035755.1. Classification (NCBI taxonomy): domain Eukaryota; kingdom Metazoa; phylum Arthropoda; class Insecta; order Orthoptera; family Gryllidae; genus Teleogryllus; species Teleogryllus oceanicus. The sequence goes on from CAXIVR010000006.1 coordinate 17,473,980, forward strand.
AATCACCTTGAAGAAATTCGGCTATGTGAAAGGGTCCAGTACAAGTGACGTTTTGAAGAGAATAAATGAAATTAAAAATATGAATAAATATGACTGATTATTTTGTATTTCTGTGCGCGTCAGCTGCGTCATTAGTCCCGAAAGGGCAGTGCATGTTTTTTTAAATCACTGGAAGTAGTGGTCTTCTTCCCCGGACAATGATGAAATCCGGCGCCGGCCTACATTTGCTTGCTTAATGGTTTTCACATTCAAGTATCGCCCACTTGGTGTTCAGTTCCAGCCGGGTCAAGCTCTGAGCTCCCGACTGGTCGGCCGACATGAGTAGTAGCGTGGTGCACGTAAGTCTAAGTGTGTGTAAGAAAAGGGGTTAGGTCAAAGAAAAGAAAAGAAAAGCAAGATCGCGCGCAGTATTGATCGGAGAAACCATGCAAAACCACCGAGCAGCCAGCCAAAGAAATTGTCCTCTAGGCACAGGCTGAACTTGACCTAACCAGCAACCTAGTGTCGAAAATCCGACCACCGTCAGGACTGTCTGACCCTGGGACCTTCCCGTCAGAGGCTCTGCAGTGACATCACTTGATGCTCTGGGCCCCATAAGCGGGTCGTATGTGACCGAGAAGGTGAGTTGTAGAAAGGTACTAACTGATTGGAAGACACGAGAAGTAGAAATAGTAGGCGACTGTGAATGGTTATGACATGGAAAGAGTACGTGAGGGAGTGGGCGTGTGGGTGACCACGAGGAGTGAGCGATGGGTGAGGTGCAAGAGTGAGTAAGAGTGTTGTTGGGATTACAAATACGTTCGTCCAGTGGGGGAGCCGCTGGATGAGCAGTTGGGGGAGGGACCAGTGAGCGCCCGATTTTTAAATAGGTGTGAGTGGGTGGGTGAGCATTCTGTATTACCATTCCAGTACCAAGCTTTATGGCCATACACGGAATGCTCGAATGATTTCATGGAAGTTATGTAAATTCACTAAGAAGAAGCAATAGTGGGCTGAAAAGTTGGGAAACGGGAGGACCCGGAGAAAACCTGCTCAGAAACTGCTTCGCCAACCTCAATTTCCACATGATTGGTGATTGATTTATTGTTAGTAAATTCGGGCGCGTCAACTACTGAGGTCAGTAGTCCCGTAAGTTTTGTGCATGTTTTTCGTCGAGAGGTGATCTTCCCCCACTGAATGAAGAGATCAGGCATCTACCTACCGCCGACTAGCGGGGTTTTCCCTAACCAGGTATCTACCACCAGTGGGGCACCACCCAAGGCGGAACAAGTTCTAAGTCCCCGACCGGTCTCCCGGCATGTGTGGTGATGTAGTGCGTGTTAGTGTGTGAAGGGGTGAGGGCTGGACAAGGAAGAGGAAAGAAAGATGGCGCGCGATCCGTTTGTTAGGGTACTGCCCCGGCATTCGCCTGGTGTTGATTGGAGAAACCACGAAAAACTACCGATCAGAACAGCCGGCCGCTAGAATTTTCCTCCAGACAGCGACTGAATTCGACCTAACTGAAAAGCCAGTGTCGAAAAGTCCTGCCGTCGTCAGGACTCGAATCTAGAACCTCCCGGTCACTGCAGTGATATCAGTTGATGCACCGCTCCCGATCACACGATGGGGCTTTGGACCCCTTTCCCAGACGTGGAAGGCGAGCGATCTGACTGCTACACCAGGGGTCGGTGTCTTTGTTTGGGATAAGCGTCTTTTCTTGGTTAGGAAAAACATATGGAAAAGAAAACGGTTTCACCCAGGATTAGGGAAACTCTTTCGTCTTGAGCGCCCAACGCCAAATAGCAAAACCGACGAAGGTGCTCAGGGCATCAACTGATGTTACTACAGTGCTTTTGACCGGCAGGTCCTAGGGTTCGAGTCCCGATGGAGGCAGGATATTTTATTCAGGTCGAATTCAGCCTTTGTCTGGAGAAGAATTTTAACGACCCGCTGCTCAGATCGATAATTTTCCGTGGTTTCTCCGATCAGCGCCATGCGAAAGCCAGACAAACGGACCACGAACCGCTCACGATCTTTCCTTTCACTTCCTTGTCCTATCCTCACCCCTCACTTGCCTACACTTACACTCACATGCACTACACTATCACACTTGTCAGGACCTTAAGAGTTTGTCGCGGCAGGGACGATGCCCCGCTGGCAGGCGATTCTTGGTTGTTCGGGAAAATCCCCGCAGGCCGACGTAGGTCGGCACCGGATCTCGCCAGCCAGCGTGGAAAGATCACCGCCTTCTCCGGCTATGTAAATATGGACTATACTCCCCGGACCAATGGCCTTAGGTCGAAGGGAATGACAAATCAATAAATCAAGCCAAATAGCAAAGAACATGTCTCTTTCCTAGTGCAATTGCAATCGAATTGTCGGTCTTTTGGATTGAGGACTGCGTTGGAGCCCGCGTGCAGCAGGGGAGCAGGTGAGCGGCTGGGCGGCCGCGCGCGCGACGAGGAAGCCGGGGGCGGCGGCTAGCGGCGTCGCGTTGCCGGTCGTCTTTGGCGCCCGCCCCCGCGCCGGACTCTCCGCTCGGGTTGCTTCCAGCGAGGAAGAGGAAGCCAAACAATGCCCGGCGTCAGACGCCTGCTGGGCCGTGCCACCCCGCCCCTAGGTTCCGCTCCGCCTTGCCCTACCCGCCCTACCCCTTCTACCCGTCACACCTTGCCGCCTCGCCCCTCCGCTCCCCGCCCTGCACTGCACCGCCTCGCCCCTCTCCGCTCCGCTTCATGCTGCCACCATTGTCCTAGAAGGCGTTGTACCGAACTTGTACAAGGCTTTGCTTTTTCCTCCGTCATTTGAATTTGCAGTGTGGGCGGCACAGGAAGTTGTGACGAACCGCAATGCGTTCTTTGTATTTAGGATTTTAGGTTAGGGATGGAAGAATAATAATTCGGTTCGTCAACTAGATGTGGCGAACAGGGAGATATTGAGATCCTGTGTTATGAGTAGTACATCAAATTAATGGATAATATTTTACAACAACTATGAAAACGTTGAAAATGTATGTCGTAGTCGTAAATGACTGTTTCCCTTCTAAAGAACACCTGCAACGTGGAACATACTGAAATTATGGTGTAGCGATTTGCAACAGCCTCTTGGCCTTCTCCTGTATTTGGACGTATGTCCGACAACACAATGAAATCAATTTTGAAGGCGCGTGGATTAATCGAGAGCTAAGAATTCTAAAAGGTACAAATCTTTGCGTCACGAATTTTGCTATTGTACAAATCGATTTCAGAGATGGCTTTTAATAACCATAGCACGAAAAATCAATACACAGCGCCATCGATGTTTGGAAATCCGTGAATAATTTTGAGTCACAATGGAACCTCAAGAAGTGAAATAAATCTCCAACGACCATTCGTTTCAGAATTCATTGAATGTAACTATATCAGAGCTGTGATTAATTAATTTTCGCCAATATTAAGTTTAGCTAATATTAAGCACAATTCTCGCTAATATTAAGTTTATAATATTCCGTCATTGTTTCTTTATTACTAGCAGTTAAGTGTCAGACTTATTATTATGAAATATTAGCATTAATGAGAGTACTATTCAGACTTTTACTTACATAATTGTAACTAATATGTAACCACTGTGTTCCAATATTCGCTGAAAATGAAGTCAATTAAAAATTTAAAATTAAATAAAAATTGAATAAATAGGTACAACTTTTGCTTTACTAAGAGAAAATAATATAATCTTGCAGCGAAAATTGACGATTTTTCGAAAAACTCTTATTGTCGGACCATGGAAAGGAAAATGTCGAAAAATCTTGTTCCTATATGTAGTAAATTACTTCCTCTAACACATTGTGTAGTCAATCCATGTTTACTAGGTCCTTGAGACCGAAAAATTGGTTTTCCTAAAAAACATCAGTCCTTCCATCTCCGTCCAACTGTAAGCCGTCCGTCTATCTGTCTGACATGTCTGTTGTCAATGCTAGCGGATAAACCTAAAACAGAATTTTCACCAAAATTGGTATTCACTAATCGGTTTGAACGAAATCAAGGCCCTGCCACGTTTATTGCCCCTGCTTTGGATATTTCGATCTTTGGGAGAACTTTACATGTATCCTCAATAACATTTTAAAAATTTAGTCATAAATGGATCCAGATGTTTTGATTTAACTTTGTCCTCGGATTGCGTAAATGCCGCTATTGTACATTTCGTTGAACTCTCAATAGCAAAAGTTCTAAATTTTTCGGTGACTTTCTTCAATTACAAGATAGAGATTTTTCTTGAATAAAATTTGTTGTTCAAAGACAAATTTTGAAATAAGGTTATGCTTTTTTTGAAATATAGAATTATTTTCTAAAAAATTGCTCCAAATTTTCTCTTAAAGTTTTTCCACTTGTTTATCAATGAGTGGTAAAAATTTGGTGCGGATGGTAAAAAATTGGCGCCTATTTTTGGCGAACTTTCTGTATTTTCAAAAATTGGAAAAATATAACATTGCAAAAGTACAATATTGATAATAGAGAATTTTGTCTTAAATAAAATCGGTTCTATCACAATATATCTTTATATAAGTTCACGAAAAACCCTTTTTTTTAAAGAGGTTTTTTCACGTAATTTTACCTTAAAGTTAATGCAATTGTAAAAAAATATCAAAAATGGCCCAACAGTTTTTCCTTACTTTTTTCATAGGTAGAGCAAAGAACGCTTAAAATATGGTGCAGGTATCATTTTTTTAACTCTCTGAATTTTTCGAAAACTGCGTAACTTAGAAATCATGCTAGAACCAGTAGTTTTCTACGCACCGGAAATATTTAGTTCAGAGAACGACTGGTGGTGCAGCGGTAACGTTCTACCTCGCATGTTGACTCGTGGAACCTGATGTCGAATCACGGCGGGAACAAAGAAATTGCTGGTCAGCAAAACTTTTGCACGTTAACATAGCCGTAATATTACGCAACCGTTACAAATCATGAAGAAGTTGAAAGCAAGAAAGAAAGAAAGAATGTGTTGTTATAGCACCCCAACTTCCAAATTATAGGATATTTTCAAATTGTAGAACATGCATCATTATCATATTGTAACGATGTTAACAAACGTAAGAAAAATTTGCTTTCATGTAAATTTTCAGAAGTAATTCTAAAACTGATTTTCGCCAGTAGCGGTAAATGAACATTCAAGACACATTCATATTTAAAAAGGCAATCGTATATGATTCATAATTATTATTTATATAAGACTAAACTCACAGACGTTATGCAACGTATTGAAACTGTTCTCTCCATTGTCTTTCCCAATAATTAACATTGCAAAAGTAGACCAGTATATATAATAAATTTGTTATTATTATTATTATTATTCATCTTCCAACTATTAATAGTTAAATTGTTCGAAAGGGATCCAACTATTAATAGTTAAATTGTTCGAAAGGGATTCTGAAACTCAAGAAAGCGTGCGCAGATGATTTTCTCCCCCATACGTCACATACAGTTTTTGACTAAATAAATAATAAAAATAGATTTCATCTGCGGAAAAAATCTTGAGGTGTATTTTCGCTGTAACCTTTGTTTAAACGTTTTATAAGAGGAGTGAAAAGTTCGAATCGTTCATGTGTGAGTTCCAAAGTATTAGAGATTTTTCCGCAAATATCTCGGTTCCTTTCCATTTTCTGTTAAAAACACTTTTTAAAAGATTCGAAGGTAGAAAAATTTATCACAAAAAACTTTTTCTACAGCTAAATTTTTTCTACAACTGTTTCCGGAATATTTTATTTTACAAATCATAAATAATCGTTTTCGTAAATATCTCAATTTCCAAGCGTTATTCGTCAAATGGCGTAATCATTTATTGGCTGAACTATTGATGATTTCGGGCGCTTCAACAACTGTCATTAGTCCCGTAAGTGTAGTGTACGTTTTATCGCGTATATGGCGGTGATCTTCCCCCGATGGTTGTCGAGACTACGTCGGCTCGGGGGGATTTTCCCCAACGAGGTATATACCACCATCGTGGCACCGTCCCGACATGCATGATAGTGTAGTACATGTGATTGAAAGTGTGTATATATAAGGAGTGAGGAATGGACAGGGAAGAGACAGGAAAGAACGCGCGCGGTCCGTGGCCCACTTATTAGGGTACTACTCTGACATTCGCCTGATGTTGATCGGAGATACCTAGGAAATCTACCGATGAGAGCAGCCGGCCGCTAGAATTCTTCTCCAGAAAGCGGCTGAACTGGACCAAGCTATCTAGCTAGTGTCGAAAATCCTGCCGCCGTCGGGGCTCATAATTCATTAACCTTCTTTGCGCCCAGAATTACCCGAATGTTACATTTCTTTTTATTTATTACATTTCATACTGACAATGGTGACGGCAAAAGCTTCGGACTAAAATTTATTTTCCAAGTTTCTACTTCAGCGTTCTAATGTGCGACAAGAACATGGAAAACAAAGCCGTTAAATCTCGTATAGAGATTAAATTTACAACGAGTTCCCCATTAATTTTAAAGAACAAAGGCATTACAAGTCAATGTGATCGATACACTCTATAGCTCTTATTTAACTTCAACGATATATTTGACAGGCCCAGAAATCAGGTACAAAACTCGTAACTTTTATGAAATATTGCATCATGATAATAAATGTTGCCTAAACGGCGCATTGTTACTATATTATTACTTCAAAATGTGCATCTTTCGGCGCGGGGTTCTATGGGAATGCTATCAGAAACTCAGTAACGGTTATAAACAAGGTTAGAGAGAAAAGATTTTTCTCACGAACGACATTAAAAATGGAAAGTTATTTGACAGTTTCACTTTGAAGAAGCTTATTATAATTAGGAAATGGAGATGGACCTATTCGATTCGGCAGGGTCTGATTCCATATTTTATGCGGTTATTTTTATCTTGATTTGTGTATTACAACAACTATTCAGAATTTTCGAATGTATACATGTATTTGACATTTTAGGGCCGAATTAATCTGAAGTTTGCCAGCCAGCGATGTTCCCCTTTTTTAAGTATTATCCACGCCTGGGGTAATGGAGGCATTTGGCGAGCATGACGTATTCCCATCACCGTACCCAATATTTTGAATGCTATTGAAATTCACCTGCATCGTGTAGCCAATTGTGTCCTCTATCAGGTATTTCAGTTTGAAAGAATTCAAACATCAGAAAACAAATTACCTTATTGCTTTCCAACTCTCAAATTTTAGATTCTGACACTTAACGAAATTAGACGTATGGAATAAAGAGAAAGAAAATGTAACGGCATTACTATAAATTTTCCCCTGAAATGTTTTAAGTCCACAACATAATACTTTATTGTGTTTTTTTTAAAAAAGTTTACATTCAGTCGAAATAAGAAATAAAATTTCAATAAGTAAATTCATTATTATTTTGTATCTGTATAAAAATGTATAAATTACATCTTCATTCATTTCTTCAATCATCGAAATGCAATTTTCCCACATTAGCAACTAAGACATTATTTACGAGCGAGTTATGTTACTCTTGTTACCCAAATTTGGACTGGCTACAGGGTTTACATCCTGAGGTACATGTCAAAAACTTCTAATGTAGTTTTCGCCGTGGTTGACGGTTACGAACATGGTTTTAAAGAGGTTGCGGTCATTTTAATTCATGTAAATGAGTTTAAGGGTACCCAAAACTGAGTTTACAGAACATTAATTCAACCTACAACTTCAAATGAGTTCCGGACACAATATAGTTATGGTTTTGGTTGAATTCTAAGGTCGAGAGAAACGCAGAAAATGTTAAAAGTCGATAAAACACATGAGTGAACTACAAAGCAAAAAACCGAAACACAAGAATGAGAAATTTACCTGATGAAACTGCATTTTTTCAGTAATTCTATCATTCCAAATTTTCTTCTCAAGTTTAAAATGAGATTAACAGTAATATTCATCTAGAAGCGGGACATCAATAGATTCCTGAAAATAATGAATTTCATAAATCTCTGAGGTTAGTGCTGAGTTTCCACCTGCATAGGTACTGTGACATCTAGGGTAGCAAAGAGCGTTTGGTCTTTACGGACACATCAGAAAGGCTATCAACCAATGAACCTTTTTTTCCGAACTATTCTTCACTTGGCTCACTCTGGCTTGAGACACCCAACAAGAACGGAAGAGTTTTCCAACAGTGGTGTTGTGAAGGCGTTGCATCGCACCGCTTGACAGTAGCTCCTATGAGAAGGAGTTCTGTCGTTAGCGACACCAAGATCTGATGTACCCGCTTCTTTTCGACACCCGATTCCGGCGTTTCAGCGAACGCATGCACTTGCATTGTCGATTCTGGGTTTCCAGAAGTCGAACTGCACATGCGCACGTTCGCTGAAACTCCGGCATATTTGACAAAAAATGGACCGTGTAAATCAGGTCTAACGATTGACTTATTATCTCAGGTTTCCGGGTACGTCAACTGCTATGGTCATTATTCCTGTAAGTGTTTATTTGTATCACTGCAGTGTTATTTCCCCGCTTGATGGTGAGAGCCAGCGTCGACCTACATGTCGGCTTGCAAGATTTTCTCTAGCCAGGTATCTCCTACCAGCGGTGCACCGCCCGTGTGGGGACAAGCTTTAAGCTCCCGACGGGTTTCCCGTCATGTGTGAAAGTGTAGAGCATGCCAGCTTAAGAGTAAGGAGTGATGTCATGGAAGAGGAAGGAATGACCGCGGGCGGTCCGTGGCCTGTTTCTTAAGGTACTGATCCGGTATTTGCCTACTAATGATAATAAAAACGACGGAAAACTACCGATCGGAGCAATCGGCCGCTAGAATTCTTCTCCAGACAAGAGTTGAATTCGATCTCACTATGTAGCTACTTTCCAAAATCCTGCCACGTCAGAACTCGAATTCCAGGCCCCAGGGCCTAACGTACGAAAAAGAAATAAGTTATGCGGCAGTTCGCATCTGAAGAACCGAAAAGAAGTCGAAACGTAATCGTTTAGACGCATATCCATGCTAGAACACAACGCAAGGGACACTTGGGTTTGCCTTTATTGCTTTACTTAACAGGTGATTCACTTCCTGCACATCTGAAGATTTCGCCATCTTGCCGTGAGTGAATCCATCCTGAATCCATCAGTACAGTCACCATGAGTTTTCACACAGTTAGGAACTGTGTAGTGTTAGGTAGGAAACAGCGTTTCGTCCTTACGGACTCATCAGATAATCAGTCGGACACACTATTGTCTCAACAAAATCCCATTTCATTTGGTAGCAACAAATTTAATTTTTCTCTATTTCAGGAGATGTCAATCTTGAATTCACATCCAGCATAAAGAAAATTTCGATAATTACATATTTCGCAGATTTTCATCTGAAAGAACAATTCCTACAAAATATTAACATTTTAACTGAGAAAAATCTCAATATTTAAATGCATAATCTTTACCTTTCCTCCCTTCGCTACGGAAACCACCAAACAATCTGATCTCAAATTTTTGGACTTAAAATTCGTATTTCAGCTACTATAAAGATGTAAATTCGGACATACCTCAGATTTAATATTTATTGGTACTTTTCAAAAAGTGTTTAAGGTTGGTACAGGTGACGAAAATATCGACACAATTTTGTACCAAAAAATTGAGATGATGAATGGAACTGCCACGAATTACGCTGTGAGGTTAGAAGCTTCTGAGCTGAAACTCGTTAAAAATAACACGAGTAAGATCAAGTTGTGACCTTCCAAAAATCAGTAAATATTAAAATTCTTAGAGGTACTTTGTACAAGTTCCCTACGACATTTTCATTTTTTTACAAAATGATTGCTATTTTTTTCTTTTTACCTAATAGAAGAAAGAACACACACACACACACACACACACACACATACATGTTTGTTTTATACAAGTACACACACATACTTGTTTTAACAAATTCAATAGGGTACAGAAATCGTACATACTGTAAATATTAACGATGAGAGAGAGTTGTCAAAAAATTATATTTTCTAATTTGAAAAAACAAAAGAGGAAAGAGACTTTTGTCATCTTATAGAATACATTTAGCACTATCCTACTAAAAGTTTAAAGAAAAAATTTTGTGTCTTTTTTTTTGAGGAAATGGTATTTTTGTTATTGTAAAACAAAAAAACAAGTGGTGTAACAAAATGATACAGACTTTCTCATAATAAAGTTTTCTTATTTCCTTGGTGTGGACTGGCTTTACGGTCGTTCTCCATCCTCTTGCTAGCAGTCATCTATCGTCACCCAAACTACATTTTTTTTACATTTTCACAACTTTTCGATTTCCTAACTGTGGAACCGAAATATTACTTTAATAATATTAAAGAAGAGTAAAACTTCGTCCTAAATAGAAATTTTCATTGAAAAATTCGGACCCGTTTTTAAGAAAATGGTGACTAAGCATTACTATAAATGCGAAATTTGAAGCTCTTTTTCACAGGAATCTATTGAGTTTTCAAAAAATATCATTTAAAGTTTTTAAAACACTTTTATTAAAGGAAAGGCAAATCGATGAAAATTTATATATTAACGTCGTGAGAGATTTAAAAAAAATTGCTTTGTGTAATTTTGAAAAAACAAAAGAACTTTGCGTAATATTAAACAGTGCAATTAGCATTCCACACTTAACGACATACATAACAGTGCAATTAGTAATCCATTGAAAAAGTTTGAAGAAAAAATTTGGAGCCATTTTTGAGAAAACGGAATTTGAGTGTTTCTGAAAATGCGGAAATTTGTGCTCATTTTCATAGAAAACTGTTGAGTTTTCGAGAAACTTTACGACATTATTTAAAGCTGATGTACTAGTAAATATAATAATGTATATAACAAATCGTAATTTTTGAAAAATCAAAAGACTAGAGCAAAATGGTAGTTATATCATCGTATAGGGTACATTTGGCATTAACCCTACCAAAAATGAAAGAAAAAATTTTCCAGAAAATATTTTTTTTTGTTATTTTTTAAAATTACAAATATTGCACGTACTATTGCACGAAAATTATTGAAATTATCAAAACAATCTACATGAGCTTAATGAACGAACTATTTAGGACAACAACTTTCATTTGAAAAAAAAATTGTCTTCAATTTTGTAACTATAGGAAAACGCCGAAAAATTCAAACTTTTGCAATTTTCGGAAATTCAGAGTTAACCGTGGAACTCGGACCTACACCACCTTTATCAGTGTATTTTACTCTATTCTTACAAGAATTTCCAAGAAAAAATTGGATCAGTTTTTGAGAAAATTTTGAACATGTCCGAGGGACTCATGTAAAGTACCCCCAAACATTAAAGAATGTTTTAAAAAAATTCAAAGCTTCAACTAGAGCCAGATGGACAGAGGGTTATTCAATTAAAAAAAGTCTACGCATGATTTAGACGCTAGTAGTGTTCACAAACGGACGGACGGATGGACGGAGAGATGTTAAAAAAATCAACATTTTTGGGGATCAGGGAACGCTAAAACGTGTATTTCCGTTGAAATCTGAAATCGATTTTCCGCAGCTGTGAGAATCGATTTCCAGATATCGACTGTGACCATGACGGGGGGCTCTTGCCATGGATTGTGTTAGTTCGTCTATCGACTTATTTCGATACTCGATTTTGAGTTAACGTACTATGATTAATTCATTTCTTATTTCTGACATAAGCATAAGCACAGAAGCTTGAAGCTTGAAAGCTTGAAGCTTTTAAGTTAACGTCTTACGTGTTATGCTTATGCGAACGCATTGTCAATGAGTCCGCTAATGGGCGTAGTCCTAACTTTTATGTTAACGCCATGCTCATGATTATGTTTGCATTGTGAATGGGCCTTTAGTATCGTCCCGTGTACATCCTACGCCCCCTCTTGGCCTGTGATGCTCGATCCCGTCCCGCAACATACGGCAACGCCCAACAACAATGACGCCCAGCTGGATTGGGAATTGGTTTTCACACACGCGACATTTCGTGGTGCAGCGCCATATACTGAAAAGTTACAACAAAATGAACATCGTAAAAACCTTCCCCTGAAAAATACTTACGTGTGCAACTTTCATGGAGATGGACCAAACGGTGTCGGAGTTTATCGGTCTCAAAGAAACCTATATATATATATATATATATATATATATATATATATATATATATATATATATATATATATATGGAGAGAGAGAGAGAGAGAGAGAGGAGAGGAGAGGGTTACGATTATCATTGAACTTCAGAAAATGAGAAAATTGCAAAATTGTAGATATTTGTCGAACATGTGCCACACCACCAACATCAAAAATAGAGATTTCTCTCACTTATCAATGTATCTCTCAAACTAAGATTTTCAAATGATGCCATGCACTACTTTTCACAATATCAGATATTATTCAGTAATAAAATCAAGAGGGAACGATTCTGTATGCATCCCACTAGTTTACAAATATTTTGTAACTCTCAAAAACATAAATACAAGCTATGATTCTGCTTCCCCTGACCTATTAATAGCACCGAGACAACGGCACGTCGTTTCGGGGCCGTTCGCCGCCCCCAGATCCGGCCAAAGGCGGCGGCTCGCTTGCGCCGCCGCTGCCACTTCCGCCGGCAGAAAAAGGGCAACGGAAACATGCGGCAGACACACGCGAGACTGCGGGGCGCGCACCAAGCGCCGTCAGGAAACAGTGCCCCGTTTTTAGCCCCGCCAATGGGCTTTCCTCGCAGCGCCTGACGCCAACGGGCTCATCCCTTCAACCGGGCCCCAATATTTTGGAAATGCAGTCGATTCAGCCCGATTGCGATGCAAATACAGTCCCATTCGTTCGATCTTGACAAATTACTTCATACGTAATACAGTCCACTCAGTCCGATTACGCCGTAAATTAAGTCGACTCAGTCCGATTACGTCGCAATTCACATAAATAACAAAATAGCACAAGATGATTCGATTATAGTGAACTCTCAAAATAAGTTACAGCGAATGTACTAACAATACAACGATACACAATATAACAGTACATACAATAATATAACAATAAGTACAATTAATAGGAAAAAACTTTTTGCCTCAGAATCGCGAACTCTAGGGTTTGCAGGTACAGAGTCTTGTGGTTTTGTAACCGATTATTTCGTGTTTCCGGGCGTGTCAACTGCCATAGTCACTGGTCCAGGAAGTGTAGTGCACTTTTTTTTAATGAGCGGCGGCGTTGCCCCCGCTGGATGGTGAGGTCCCGCGCCTCCCCTCACATCGACTTGCTGGATATTCACAATCTAGGTACCTGCTACCATCATGGCACCACCCTAGTCGAAACAAGCTCTATGCTCCCGACGTATGTGCTTGTGTAGGGCATGTAAGTGTGTATTACCGGGTGACGGTAGATCAAGGAAGAGGAAGGGAAGATTGAGCGAGATCTGTGACCCGAGTACCCCCTTTGTTAAGGCTCTGCTCCGATATTCGCCTGATGGTGTTATCGGAGAAACCACAGGAAACTATCAATCAGAGTAGACGGTAGCAAGAGTTATTTTCCAGATATCGGCTGAACTCGACCTAGATATCTAGCTAGTGTCAAAATTCCTGCCACCGTCTGGGCTCCAAACCTAGGACCTCCCAGGCGGAAGAACTGAAGTGACATCAATCCATAACCAGAGCCACCTTAGCCGGAGTTGTTTTGTAATATTTATCGTAAATGGAAGACACTGAGGGCACCGAACCATTGCTAGAATTGCTTCAGCCTAGCAGTGGCAGTTCTATCTGGCTGAAGACTTCATTCACCACAAGGTGAAACTAGTGAAATTCGATCAAGCTAAAACATCGTTGTTACGAAATTTACATATAAAACATAGTACAAGTGTATCAAACCAGACATGCAGCGTCGGTTACTAAAAACGCAAGTTTGTTAGAGACTGGCTCGAGTTCGTAAGAAATGAATGCTTGAATGGTCGAGATAACCGTTCTTAAATATCTAAATAGTAACGTCTTCAAGATATTAGAAGATTGTCGAAACCTTGGGGAAGGTATTTGATCAAATTAATCGATGTCTATAATATAGAACAAGATATCCGCGGAAGCGGAGCAGGTAATAGTTTGCCGATTAATTTGTATACAGGCAATTACGAACAATATATTTTCTTTGTGTTGGAACTCCGAGTTTTCTTATTTGAAATTACCTCAAGAGCGATGCGAAAGGACAGATGTTGGGTAAGTGGAAAACAATTGCAGCTGAATTAACTGGTGATACCAAAGATCGCGGGCACCTACGTGGGCGTGAGCTGTGGTGGGTCATAAGTCTCGAAATACGTAACAATCGTGAATGTGGTGAAAATATTCCTGAGAACGGAAGAAAGTGAGTGTGATGAGTAAGTCATAAATGAAGAAAGAGCTCCAACAATGCAAGTTGTATGGAATAATGTTAAGACTGCTCTAAGATATTTAGTATGCAGAATAAAGCGTGGAGAAAGCACAAAGACATTGATTTTATCTCTTACATAATAATCCCAATCGGAATTGAAAAACTGTATTACATTTTGGGGTTATCAGGTAAGTAAACACGGAATCGAAAACAGTAGTGAAAATAAACGGTAATTTTTGTAATGCTGTAAATAGAAAGTATTGCAACTGTCACAAAAAGCGATCTCGCAATTTTGATTATGTTTCCGTTTAGATATTCGCGGGCCTCGAGTGTAGCCAGATCAATGGGGTAGCATCCTTTTTGGAGAACTTTCGGGGAATGGTTTAGGGACTAGTGTTGTTCAAAGATGAGCACACAAAAGTACAGACACTAAAGAAAACGTTTTGGTTATCAGGGGATCTCAAAACAGTATATTTCCGTCCAAATTTCGACATCAATTTTGTGCAACGTTTGTGTAACCATGTCTCTCACTAGTCGTAACTGATATCTCTATTTTGGTGAAATTTTCTTTTCCTATTATATATGACTTGTTCAAAGTTATGAACGGCTTTTAGAAGTCACGGGAAGAGACACAATTTTTACTAAAACCAGATATTAACATTTACAAATAGCGAGAGACTCGCTCCGACGGATATAGCTTACCCTGTTACTGCCTCAAGCCTTTCATATAGTATACTGTTATAAACGGGTTTTCGAGGAACTTAAAGCTTCTCAAAAGGACCTTTTGGTGGAACGCCATTTTTCTTGATTCGTGCATTAATGAGACAATGACGATTGACTTTCATTGACTGAACGTACGATTGTTTCCAGCTACTAATGTTTGTGACAGAATTTTCCACTCCTTGCATGGAATTCACACATCGGAACGACCTTCGTTTACTAACTAGACAGGGTATGCACAGCGTACTGAAATCAATCACGGGGTAAAAATGTTTTGCGATCACACCGTTTTCCTTCGACAAACAGCATTCAAAGCGGTCATTCACCTTCTTTTTTTAATCCTCCCTTGACCTTAAATTAGTAGTCCCATAGCGCGAAAGCTAGCGTTCTCCCTTTTCTTGGTGGGGACTAGCGTTTAATTTCCGGTCATTTCTCACGATAGGTTTCTTTGGGGTTCTGCCAGTTTCCCCTTTACTTCATCGACAATCATGACATCACTATCATTACTCAATTCCACCTATCTTTTCAACTATATGTGAATATTCGGATTCGGTAAAGAAACAGAATCTTACGTCTAATAAATATCACCGACAGATGAAATATTGTCATGAATATGAAATTTTTTTCTTCCCCGAAGATACTTCCTACGAGTATATTTCACAGATTCACTCAACATATTAGTCTAATTTAAATGTGATTTAATTCATCAGGGAAAATATGTTATGCATTCTTTACTTAGAAAAATACCACATATTTGAAGCATACGCACAATAGATTATCGTTTTGCGCTATGTACAGGTGTCCCCAAAATGGCACCCTTCTAGATTCGTGCATTTGTGTTTCAGGTGAGAACAGTTACCAAGTCTCAAACTCCCCCATTCCCTGACAGCCGTTCATACAGACAGGCTGCAAAGAAGGGTTGGAAATACTTAGAAACAACGTCGCAAGTTCGAAAAAACGTGCAATTTGAATTGCAAATGAAGGCGCTTTAAATACACAGTTTCGTGGATCTGGTCGTAGAAGCTTTGGAAGCTTATGAGTGAACGTTAATCATAGAAGGAAAAATCAATTGCATAGTCACAAGCACTACTTGCTAGCAATTATGCAAGAGCAAGTTGTGCATGTGACTGTGTTTATTATTGGGCCGCACAGATACCGACAACATAGTTTCCAATTTGTGAAACGTAAAATATTTCTCTAACAAATTGTGTTACTGAGTTTCATCACAATTTGCTTAACTAAATGAATTTGAAGAACGCTAGCACTCCAGGGAACACGGAGGTAGGGGAAGGGGTCGCGAACCCACAATGTTTCCGCAAATTTGCTTATTGCCCCCAAGCCTGTGGTGCCATACTTTTAACCGTCCCTTGGCACAGCACCTTATGGGGAAAAAGCCGCAGCATTGTAGCTAGGCATTGCCGGGGAAGTGGGGCGGAGCCGGCGAGATTAGCAGAGTAGGCGGGATGGGAAGGATGCGGGAGGGGGCGGGAGGTGTGATCAGAACGAGCTCTGTTGGGAAGAGCGTACGGGACCAGACGGGCAAAGCATGCTGGATGGCAAGGGGTTCTTCATACATAATTGTTAGGTGTAAATATCCGGGCAAAGCTGAGCTGGTATGAAATAAAATAAACGACTCTTTAAATCCAGCTGTCAGCGAGCAGTCTGGATCCCTTTTTTAATTTATTTTAGGAAACGCATTATTGAAAGTAATAGAATCTATTCATATTCATGCGGATGGAAACTATTCTAATGGCTATTCTTATTCTAATAGTTTTTTATTTTATTTTACAAAGTAAAAGTTGGCATGAGAGTAAATTTACGGAGTTCCAATTCGCTGCCTAGACCACACTGCTGAAGACTTCCTAACCTTCTGCACGAGTTCTATTCTCGGTTCGCCTCTGTGTCGATTGAGTAAGAGTCTTCACGTACTTCAAAGGGAGAGGCTTCAGTGATTTTAATGCTCCCCCACAGACATTAAAGTTACGAGAGCACTTAACTAGGCACTATTTTGAGACACTTGAGTCAGAGACTCAATGAAACAGTAAACGTAAATCTTGCAGTATCGTATTTGGCGGAAATAAGTTTCTTATTCGCTTTCGATATATTACGTGAGTAATTTCACAGCTCTTACACACAATATTCTCTCACTTTTGCCCAATAAACTTTCTTTGTTATTTGCATTGTTGATTGATTGATTATTTCGTATTTATGGTCGCGTCCACTGCTATGATCATTAGCCCCGTAAGTGTGGTGTATTTTTTAACACGGGAGGTGATGTGATCTTGCACCGCTGGATGGAAGATCCAACGCCGACATTCACGTCGACATGCGGGGTTTTCCGAACCAGGTATCTCCTACAAGAGCACCGTACCACCCTGCTCTAGCTCCCTACATGTGTGGCAATGATATCGTGCGTGTACGTGTTTGTACGTAAGGGGTGAGGATAGGACGGAGATGAGGAAGGGAAGATCACGCGCGGTCCGTGGCCCGTATCTTAGGGTATTGCTCGGGCATTCTACTGGTAGTATTGGAAAAATCATGGAAAATTACCGATCAGAACAGCCGGCCGCTAGAATTCTCCGTCAGGCAGGAACTGAATTCGAAGTAGCTATGTAAATAGTGTCAAAAATATCTCGGATATGTAGCTAGTGTCGGAACTCTAGGACCTCCCTGACAAAAGCACTACAGTCTTATCAGTTCATGCCCTGAACCACCTCAGCCAGTCAACGGCATAGTTGATTTTCATATTTCTGAGGAGAATTTTACTGCAGGTGTCTCGGACCTTACAGGACAGACTGTGATACTCATGAAGGGTCCTTGTCCATCATTGCGTACATGCGGTCCTGCGCGGCATTAGCAAATGGACAAGGGGCAAAGTCGTAGTGTAGGATTGTAACCTTTGGACACAAACGCTAAAGAAATTGTTCTCATTGGCGGACGACGGCAGCTATTAAACGTTACCAGGCGAGGCGGAGCGGAGAACATGAATTATAGTCGAAGATGATGTACTCCTATCTAAACAAAAAGATACTTCATATTTATATGATTTTTTCTTGTAAGAAGGTATTACAGAATATTGGACGACACACGGCCGAAGTCACAAATGACGGACTTGGTTTGTTATTATCTTCGGTCTAATGAAGTTAATGAGTTATTTTTTACTGACACGTCATTGCTTATTATTGCCTTCGATGCGGAGCTCGATATATGCTGCATAACGTCTCTGGATCAAGAAGATCGTGGTTACGAAGGAAATTAAGTCACCATCTAGCTGATAAGTAAATATGAATCATTAAAATTGGGTAAAAAATAAAATCTTGCATATGACCACGGGCGTTAACTGAATCTAATAATCTCGGGCCAAAGACGCTTGGGAGTTTTGTGCCGCTCGATCACTAGAATCCTTATAAGGCCCTTGCTATATAATTACTTCGTAATTCTATGTCCATTTAACGCAAATGAACGAACGTAAAGCCCTTCTTAATGGGAGAGCACCGTTAAGTATTTTAACAGTCCCCATCCGTTACGAACAATCGAAACAAAGATTTGTGACGAAAGAGTTTTGAAAACTCTGTATTTCAAGAAATAGTTATTTATACACCAAGGTCGCCATAAGAAAGATCGAGCAGCGACGAAACGCTTGAGGGTGTTTTGTCGCCCGAGATCATTAGAACCAGTTAACGCCCGCGATGCATACATAATTTTATTTTCTACCTAATTATATTGATTCAGATTTACTTACTTTCTAATTAACTAGATGTTAACTTGACTTGGTTTGTTTTTTCATATTCCCCTCCCGTAATTCCCTTCATAAGGGAACGTGTAGCATCGTTCAATATTTTTCATATTTCCGTTTTAACACGGTCCTCTCGATCCAGGTAAGTTATGTTGCGTATATGAAACTCCGTATCGAAGGCAATAATAAGCTATAACGTATTAGTAAAAAATAAAGGTATTTATTTACATGTTCTTTTCGTTATAAGAAAATGGTATAATGAAAAGCACGGAATGTCACACGGCAGATGTCAGAAATGATAGACTTGGGTATTTGCTGTTTATCGGCCGAAAGCAAATAACCACAAAATTAGTTATGCATGCTGCCTAAGCCCGGTCATATGACAATTAAAAGTCATAGACGTTATGCCCCTGCTTACGAATAATAATCAATGTTTGTTTGTTTGATTAATAACCAGGAGTGTTTTTCGAATAATAGTGGCATTCAAACATTTCAAACAGAAGCAAATGCCAACAAAGACATCTTTACTGAGACGCCGTCGACATGACGACGGGGCTCGCGGGCGGCGCGAGGACAAAGGGCCCGCGGCGAGGGGCCTCGGGAGGCAAAATGGCCACGGAGAGCGGCGCGCGCGCCTGCAGGCATCGGGGCGAGCGCGCGTTGGGCGGCGGCAGCAGCGGCGGACATGCGCGTGGCGTCCCGCAAGGCGCTCCCACGGTGCCACATCGCCCCGCCCGCCCTCCCGCCCGCTCAGGAGGCGGATCCAGCCCAGGGGCGGGCATCATAGATTTTTCTTAAATAATAAACACGTTTTTTGTTAAAGTGAGATCGACTGATTCATTAGATTCTGGGCGCGTCAACTAATGACGTTATTCGTCCCGCAAGTATAGTGCATGTTTTTTCATCGGGAGGTGGCGATGATCTTCCCCCGCTGGATGGAGAGATCTGGCGCCGACCTAC
Source organism: Teleogryllus oceanicus (assembly GCA_964035755.1). Lineage (NCBI taxonomy): Eukaryota > Metazoa > Arthropoda > Insecta > Orthoptera > Gryllidae > Teleogryllus > Teleogryllus oceanicus. The sequence goes on from CAXIVR010000006.1 coordinate 17,493,648, forward strand.
CGTCGGCCAGTGGGGTTTCCCCCTAACCAGGACTCTCCCACCAGCGGGGCACAGCACCAGCCGGGACAAGCTCTAAGCTTCCGATCGGTCTCTCGGAATATGAGGTAGTGTAGTGCATGTTAGTATAAGTGTGTGTGTAAGGGGAGAGGAGAGGACAAGGTAGAGGAAGGAAAGATCGCGCGCGGTCCGTGGCCCGTTTGTTAGGGTACTGCTCCGGCATTCCCCTGGTTTTCCCCCAGGAAAACTACCGATCATTATTTTTTAGTCTTACACTAAAACATGAAAATATTTACTAATTAATTTGTTTTAAAAACATAAATAAATAAAAGTTATTAGATGTTAATTATTACAATGGAAATATTATCTCATCCTTTTATTGAATCTGTAATATTACGAAGAAAATATTTAAAATTGATCTGTAGTATATTCTAAAATCCATTTAAATTGGAGCAATAGTCACTCATCCACAACGGCGTGTGCACAGCTTGTGAACAAAAATTTTCTCGCCTACGCGTCCGTCGCTCACTCACAACTTTTTTCCGACTTTAATTATCGTGCAAATCAATATACATCACAAATAAAATGAATACAAATTGTTTTACGGTGTATGGACTGCCCTGGGACAAAATAATTATCTTTCTTGTTTTGTTCCTTATTCAGGCGTGTATAATTAATCCCCTGCTTTGACGCGCCAAGACAGTGGGATCATGGAAAATATAGCGACACGGAACTTCGAAACCAAGACACCGACAATGAATTCAATAGCTTTGCGATATGCCAAGATTGTACGTCTTACGTTGTAAACGCGATCCCGGTGCAGCAAGTTCGGCTTTTGGCTTCTAACAATGCGTGTGGACGGCGTCTTAAATAGAAACAGCTGATTTTCTCGAAAAAGCGACGATTTAAAGCGCTTTACATTTATTGTAGCGACGCCTGCTTCAGCCCGGCCCGGGCAAGTGGTGGCGTCTATGGTGCTTTGCGAAGCAGTTATTCGACCATTTATTCATTCTTTCTTACTTTGTTTTTTCTTTGCACTTATGCTCGCGGAATTTGAGAGGAAGGCGGGACGTTAGATACGTAGTACATTCTTCGCTGTTAATGTAGACCAAAGACTGGTTATAATTGTCTCTAACCGATATAAGGCGCCAAACTTGAGCTAATTTGGGTGTCTAAGTGTAAGCGGTCCTTAAGGCAAGTAAATAAATGGAATACATGTGGAATGCGCGTACTGCTTAAGTAGAATACTTCAGTAGAATTTAGAAGTACCTCGCGTGTAAAAATAAACTGCATTTGTATTTTTGTGTAAAATGCACTGGAAATTTTGGCGTTTTCTTGCAATCGAGTTATTTTAAGTTAGTTAACGCCACATCCTCAACTCGCAAATGTATGAGCGAATTAAGACAAATTGAACTGTCAAAAGTACTCTTTTGTTACGCTAATTTAATCACCGATAAAGGTGGCTCAGGGTATTAACTGATGTCACTTCAGTGCCTCTAATCGGGTGGTCTTAGGGTTCAAGTTCCAAAGGTGAAGATTGTTGACACTAGCTTTTCAGCTAGGTCGAATTCACTCGCTGTCTGGAGGAGAATTCTAGCGACCGGCTGCTCTAATCGATAGTTGCCCCTGGTTTTTTTCGATCAACACCAGGCGAATGCCGAAGAACTACCCTAACAAACTGGCCACGGATCGCGCGCAATCTTTCCTTCCTCTTCCTTGTTCTATCCTCACTCCTTACTCACAGACACACTCTCTTGCACTACACTAACACACTTGTCTGGAAACCAGTTGGTAGCTAAGAGCTTGTCCCGGCTGGGGCGGTGCCCGATTTGTGGGTGATACCTAGTTAGAGAGAACGTAGGTACGTTCCAACGTAGCCAACGAAGGTTTGCGCCGGATCTCATCATCCAGTCGGGGAAGATCACTATCTCCCGCAATAAAACATGCACTATTTTTACGAGACTAATGACCTTAGCAGTTAATGCGCCCGGAATCAGTAATTAATCACTCAAGCAAACCAACTTAATCCACCTGTCTTAACAGACGTATACCCGTATACCAATGCCATTCCAGTATCCACGTAACACCAATTGGTGGGGGGAGCAACGGCGAACCCCAAAATAAATTGCAACAAAACAGAAAGTTTTTAAATACAAAAACTAATTGTGCATGTTGCGTGTATTTAGCGATATATTACAATCATTTTCTGACACATTTTGTGTTAAATTATTTTATTATTTATTATTAAATTAAGTTTTTGAGATGTGCCAAGGGTGTGTATATATTTCCAACATACACTGCACTATCTTCCGTACTGGCAGCCCTTTTCGCGGGGGACACATATGCAAAGTTCCTTTTTTTGAACGTCTACAAAAATATTCACTAGGTTGATGCAAACGCACTTCTGGTCTCTGCGTCAATATATACCGAAATAAGATTGCAACGATTTTGTGAGCTGGTGTGGCTACGAAATGTCGGGGTTCCCACAAAGCGTTTACGCATAACGGCATCTTCGAATAGTTTTGTAAACATTACATAAGTCCTAATACTGAAACTATCACTTGGGCTTCAGAAAGGCGCTAATAATAAAAGTCCTAAATGATGATGTGTATCTACTTACCTAAACAAATATGGAAGAGAAAAAACTACGTCCAACGTCCACCGCCTATTGATACGCGACTGTTAACTACTTCCTTTTCCATCATCACCCATTACAACCCCAGTGTTCCATTTCTCATCCATTTGCTTTACAAGTACGCCAGAAAGCTCTGGGCGGCGTGGGTGGCGGGGTGAGCAGGGGGCGGGGCGCGCGGCGCGCGCGGCGAGGGGCAGCTAACGAGCGCGCGGCGAATCCCGCGCCCGCCCACGCCGCCATCGCCCACCGCCAGGTGCGCGGCCCCGCCCCCTCCGCGGCCGCCGACGTCGCCCCGCTCCTGCCGCGCGCCGTCCGCTTCGGCGCTCGGGCGATCCATATGCCTTCCTTCGAACGCGTGCACAAACCGAGAGATTGGTTAATTAGTATATTCCGGGGGCGACAAATGCTAAGGTCATTAATCCTGTAAGTTTAGTGCATGCTTTCATCGCGTGAGGTGACTGATTTTCCCCGTTGGATGGCGAGATCCGGCGCCGACCTACGTCGGCTTGCGGACGATTTTCCCCAACTAAGAATCTCTCAGAAGCGGGGCACCAACCGGTTATCGTCGTTGCGTCTGCAAAAACGGCCATGACAATTTAGTTAGGGAAAATGAACATAAAGGAATGCGCGCTTTTCCAAAACTTCATTGAGACTCGCTTGTTCCTTTAGGTTCATTTTTCCTAACTGAATTCACTTCCCGTGGCCGTGTTTCCAGGCGCAACGACATCTCACACTAGCGTGGCACTGTCCCAGCCGGGACAAGCTCTAAGCTCCCGATTGGTTTCCCGAGGTAGTGTAGTGCATGCAAGCGTGAGTGCGTGTAAGTTGTGAGGATAGGGCAAGGAAGAGGAAGGGAAGAGCGTGCGCGGTCCTTGTGTCATTTGTTAGGGTACTGCTCTGGCATTCGTCTGGTGTTGATCGGAGAAACCACGGGAAACTGCCGACCAGAGTAGCTGGCCGCTATAATTATTGTCAAGGCAGCAGCTAGCCGTCTACAATACCGGCAGCGTCTAAGTGTCTTCAGCAGTTCTCTCTCCATGTGCTCTGGTCCGTCATGTGACCTGCTCTGAAGCAATCAGCTTGCGAGGATTTGTTTACTTTCTCACAGCTAAGTTTCTGCGTTGCCGTTTCCTCTGACTCACACGAAGTCGCTCGAGAAGCGCGCAGATCCCTGTCATCAGCAATGCGAATTTTATGTGCCTTTGCAGATGCGGGCCAAGCCAGTTGGTGTGTGACTTCGAGCGCCGAGTGCATTGGTCCAAGGTTGAGAGCTTCGTTAGGGCTACGTCCCATTCATCACGCAAACGTTAAAGAGGATCGTGAATTTCTGTTTGTTTTCGCGAATATTTCGAGGCAGAAAAGATGAACGGCGGAAAAGTATTACCTCTCGACAATGAGGGTAGAGTACTGCACTGCAGATAGGCCCAATAGAGAATAAAGCCACCCTGAGCTTGACGTATCAAGTTTTCATCGCGGTTTGGGAGGCGATAAGGTTCGCTTGTGGCAGAGGTTATGAACATGATTTCAAGACATTGTCTGTCGGTAAGTGTTAATGATTTGAAATTCCATTTACCTCTCATGTAGATTGTGGGAATTCTGATTTGGTGTTGTTGACGTTCTTATAAGAAGAAATAAAAGAGGTCATCTTCGTGAACATATTAGTCAACGTATCTCGTCAACATATCTCTAATATGTTGACGAAGATGACCTCTTTTATTTCTTCTCTCATGTAGATGGTGCCATGTGCGTAGCAATGCGTGGCAACAGCGCATGGAACTGTCAAAGTCTCTTATACGCTGCCGGTACTAGTTAGTGTTAGGGTTAGTGTCGACCATCCCGCTCTCGAACCCTACGACCTTCCAATCAGAGGGGCTGCAGTGACATGAGTTAATGCCCTGAACCAGCTTGCTGGGAATATTTTGCGATGCTCATAGAAACTGAAAAAGAACTATGCAGTTTCTAGCCATGTGAGAGGTGTCTATGGTTTCGATAGACATCCAGAAACACGAAACTTCATAGACAATTAAACAATTTCGATTTTGACTGAAAAATGCAAATAGTTGATTGTGTTATTTGGCTATTCTAGCTCTGCGCGTATCGATTGAATTCTCATCCCCAGTGTGTCATGCAGATAACTTCAAAGAGCCTGGAGGAAACATACATGTCTTTCAACTCGTCCTGCTTTCAAAGAAGTATAAATACATTATTTTCAAATAATAATATCTTTTTCACAGTTTAGTTTTAATTTGTTTTATAATTTCATGCTAAACGATTTTCTTGAAGTAAAGCATGAAATACAGAAGTAAATTACCAAGGTTTTGACATACTAAATTGTAAGATTAATGAATGTTGAATAAATCCTAGAGTTTTTTGTACCAAAGTAGAAACATTCGTTACAGTATCTAAATTTGCAATAATTATTGTTGAACAATAAAATTTATACCCGATGGTATGACAAGTCTAAATTGAGAAATAGAAACTAATTATGTTGAGACAAAAGGATTTCTGTGTAGATTTTGATGGTGATGTCATTCCAGTTTCAAAGAGCGACCATTGACCGTTAATAGTATAAGCAGAAGAGGCTTCATTAAATGTGAAGCGATAAAGGTTAAACAAATCTAACCTCCAGAGAACCAATGTAATAAGAACATATACAAAACGAAAATAATCGTCTTTGAGATTAATGATTTTCTTGTCTGGTTCAATGAACTATTAATTTCCTAGATGCACTTTCTCGCTTCCTGAGATGAGATTTTTTATTGGACAAAAACAACGACTTCGAACAAATACATTACGCAAACTATCATTGTTAAGAAACAACATTATTTTCTTTGTTAAATTTGATTTCACATTCATCGAAAATATTCGACTTATTCGTGGCAATGAAAGTGACATCTGCGAACCATGTCTGTCGACAACAAAATTCTTTATTACAATTGTAATATTTCCTTCATGGACCCTACCAACAAAAAAGTGAATGGTTAATATCTCTAATTTGAAGTAAGAAATTTATGAAATGAACATTCAATTTACCTACATTGACTAAAAATTAATATTTCACTTTGCATCTTAACAGAAGCAGTACTTTGAACATATTCTTACACAAATGTTTGAGAGTTTCTATTATTTAGGACAATAGCTTGTATCCAATGAGATTTCTTTCGAATAATTTATAACACATTGTTCAGCAGTTAAAATTCTAATTAAATGTTTAAAAAAAAAAAAAAAAAAGGTATTTAAAAAAAATTAAAACGTAAGGTTTAATATAACTAACGAAAAAATTTGGCAAAGAAAATACTGCTTCTAGATTTTTGAACATAAAACCATGGATTTGTGCGAAAAAGTGTAATGTGGACTGGAATGTGCGAATAAAAATTTGGAAAAATTGTATATAGAGCTAAATCTAAGATTTTTAATTTGAGTACTTTCTTATAGAAGCTTATTATCTTATCTACAAACCAACATTTCAAAATTCATGACGTTTGTAATGTACTATTTTGCAAACATTTTATAAATCATATAGTTCCGTCTTCAGATTTGAAGCAGTATGTTTAATTATTTTCCAAATTAAAAATTATGCCGCATATATTATTTTTTGTGAAAACTTTGGCCCTCTTCAGACAAGTTAGGTTTGCGACAAATTGTACCAAGTTGTCCAAGGGTAAGTATAATTCAACCAATGTGTGTTTGGTATAAATTTATTAGTATTATTCACTCATACCAATGTAAAATCAACATAAATTGAATGAAATATGTTCTTATAGTAAGTTGGGTGAACTCGTTTAGTTCAACCTACATGCTTCACCTCAAGAACGTTTTGAATAAAATACTGAAACTTTTGAACTATCCAATCCTTGTGGAAAATCCAGAATCTTTCTAATACCAAACCTATTTTACGTTAGTGAAGATGTCATTCTTGCTCAAACTTGCCTTTAATATTCCATCATAAAGATCACTGGCTGACGTAACTCAAGTCATTTAGTTGGTATAACTAGCTTACACATTATTCGACGATAACGTAAATGAAGCATACTACTCTTGATGAAGGGTCAAAACGCAAAGGACCTCTTCGTGCACGTGCAGCGATAAATATGTTATATTTCACCAATGACGTCTTTGATGAGGATAACCGTCAATTATTTATTTCACTCATGAATTTACGTATTTCTAGAGACCACAAACGCATTGAATATTTTTTTTAAATTTACTTTGTTTTTAATATTTTGCTGTTTATTGTGTGTTGTACTCTCGTTTAAAGTTACTCCCTTGAAAATATTATAAATTTAGGTAATAAACAACAAAAATTAAAGACTTTCAGTGCTAAACTTGTATGTTACTGGTATGTTATGTATATTCGTAATGTACGAACAGTGAAAACGACAACGATCTAAAATATGTGTTCTTTCCAACTATCTGCATTTTAGAACCCCAGCAGACACCTTAACAGTTTTATAAATTTCTCGTATATTTGCGGTAAAAAGTTAAAAACACTGAAGTAGCATTTCTCATTTTATCATAAATTATTTCATTTTTTTCAGCAAATAGATTGCACACGGTAACATATTGATATACAGCAATTATATGGGAATAAAAGCGTACCAGATCGTTGGATCACAAAGCGCTTATAAAACTGCAAAATGTCGTAAATCACAAGAAAAAAATTACAGGAGAGAGGTAAAGCTGGATAAACTTTCAGAGTTTCATATCGTTATTTTCTTACTTTATCATTACAATTAATAGTATTTGATAATTTTCAATGGTTTTCAGGTATGGGGTATACAACATTTTGCCTGAATATTTCAAAGTATTGGTAGATATTTTATTTTTATAGCATTAAGTAGGACAATGTTGCTTTTGGAATATGACATTTGGTAAGAAGGCGTATTATTAAACAATGAGTCTATTTTTGTCAAGCTCTCAATATCATATATTATGTATGTAATGACATTTTGCAGTTTCATAAGTGATAGCAATTTTCCATCAATATTAAATGATTGTTCTCATTATTTACGTTTATACGCCGAAAATGAAATTACTAAATTCCTTAATGTGATTAAGCGAAAGAGCAGCTCTTATGACCTGAACATCATCACAACAATAATGACTTTTTTTATTATTATGAGAGATTATATTCGTCAACTAATTAATGGGGGAATCTTCTTTGGTCTTCATCGATCCGACGAAAAATGAGAACGGATATTTCCCCTCAATACCGCATCGAAGTGCTATTATAAGTTTCATAGAAATCATGTATGCGTACCTGAAGAGGTGGAAAACATAGGACCCACGAAACGTTGCCCAAAAAATGGAATCATGCAATCTTGGACTATATCTATGTAGGGTCAATTTATTTGACTTACTCCCAATAGACTTTTCTTTCCTATATATTTTATTATTATTATTATTATTATTATTATTATTATTATTATTACTATTTTTATTATTATTCCCATTTAAAGAGGGCACTTAGTTGGAATTCCTTTACGATGATTGTTTTCTCTGTGCTCGAATTTTCTTCATGTGTTCACTGTGTCGCTTCTTCCGCTCTGTTGTCCATTTACATTCTGGCCTCTTGTATGTTGTGGTGTCACGTGTGTACGTATTTTTATAGTGTTCCTGAATTGTTATTACTATTGTTACAATTTCCTGTGCGCCTACCTCCCTCATCAGCGAGTGCCTACCGGCCCGGGGCGGTCCACTGAGGGGGAAGGGGTGAGCCAGAGAAGCCGAGCGGCGGCCATCGCTGTGACCCACTCCCTGCGGGCAGCCCACTTCAGCGCCCGAAATCTAGCTCCCCCTCTCATTTTGCGCTCGGGTTGCGCCACCATACAGCCATTGTCGGAGTGGGCTTCGAGTTAATTAGACAATTGGAAGGTTTAAACGATTCTCCCGAGCGAAAGCTATTCCAGAGCGACGCTAAATCTCGGGAGCCCCGTCGTGTCAGGGCCTGAAGATACCGATCTTTTATTTCTTTTTTTCTTTCTCTTTTTGTGGTTGCGCTTGGGGTTTAAGTGAGGCGCGTGTAATGTAAGAAGCGTAAAAATACTCGTGACTCTGTAAGTACAGGCATGCGTTCAGTGCAGCTGTAGCGTCACTGCAAGCTCTCCAACTGTGACTCTTCACTAGAATAGTACGAAATGCCACTAAAAGTTACGTAAGACATGATTAAACGGTGCATTTTTTCTTTGCATGCTCATGAATACACTGTATGTAAAATGGATAGGTCGTATTTTTATGAATGTAGTAAATGAAAATATAATTAACGCTATGTATGGAATTTATTTGTCTAGTGTAGTTGGTATAAGAATATGATGGCATTTGCGAATTGCTTTGAGATTTTAAATAATAGATATCTTGTTAAGGCTTTACAATAATTTCAACTAATGTAGAAACAATTATTTTTTCTGTAGGTGTAAAGTTTCTAAACAGGGATTTTCACTGCAAATAAATACATGTTGAAAAAATTACATGAATATTACTATAAATGTATGTAGCTCGAAGAGATGAATGTCAAAGAAGAAAATTACTGAACAAAATATTGAAGATACCAGTGAGTTGGCTCTACATATCCCGATTAGACTTCATGACTTGACTACTTCGAACAACTTCGTGTGTATTTAGATAAACATGGCGAAAAAAAGTTCTGCAAGATAACATCTCAAATATGAAAGGTAAACATATTTGAAATAAATCGAAATTGTGGAAATGTGGATGGCATATCTTGAAAACTGTAGGATGAATTTATTAAGTGGACATTTGATAAATATATTACAAATTTTAACCGGAACTTGATAGGCAACATCCCGTTGTGATTATGGCACGAAAATAAAAAAAATATTATACTCTAGGAACCTACAGTTACAAGGACACATACACATACACCACGCACAGACACACACATAAGCACCGTAAATTCCACCGGCGACGATGGCTCGGTGACAACATTGCAGTTGTCTCTGCATAACTGAGCCGCTGCCGAATTTGTCCCGGCTAGGGCAGTGCCCCACTGGGGGAGATACATGTAGAGGGAAAACCCGCAAGCCGCCGGGTAGGTCGGCACCGAATCTCACGTGCCAATGAGGGTCTTATAACCACATACGTGCACGCGCGGACACACACATACATCATGCATAAAGCAAGAGCAGTAGAAACATATTTATTCCATTTTCTTTCGTAATTTTACAGGATGACTCAGAATAAATGCCACACCTATCTAGAACTTGTAAAGAGAACGAGTATGCGATTTTTTGTAAATGAATAGGTAAAGGGAAAATTCATATAATAAAGTTACGAATATCACTTTTTCTCCTGATAGGCATCGTCTCGTCCACTGGTGTTCGGCTGATGCACGAAATCTCTTTTACTACGTCCGAAAGTGACCTGCCAAACATCTGTGCATGAGGAGTTGGCTAACAATCAGATGCAATGTCACATGCGACACTTGGTTATCTGAACTTTTCGAACACACATTCATCGGCAAAACGTGATTATCTTATATTCCTTTGCCATGCCCGAGAAGTTTGTCACATTTATTGTGAGGCACTTTGTATAACTCGTCCGTTATCCTGAAGCGTCCTCTCAAACGGACAGTCCTCGTCGAGTGGCGCGAATCGCACGCCCAAACATCTGTGCATGAGGAGTTGGCTAACAATCAGATGCAATGTCACATGCGACACTTGGTTATCTGAACTTTTCGAACACACATTCATCGGCAAAACGTGATTATCTTATATTCCTTTGCCATGCCCGAGAAGTTTGTCACATTTATTGTGAGGCACTTTGTATAACTCGTCCGTTATCCTGAAGCGTCCTCTCAAACGGACAGTCCTCGTCGAGTGGCGCGAATCGCACGCCCAAACATCTGTGCATGAGGAGTTGGCTAACAATCAGATGCAATGTCACATGCGACATTTGGTTATCTGAACTTTTCGAACACACATTCATCGGCAAAACGTGATTATCTTATATTCCTTTGCCATGCCCGAGAAGTTTGTCACATTTATTGTGAGGCACTTTGTATAACTCGTCCGTTATCCTGAAGCGTCCTCTCAAACGGACAGTCCTCGTCGAGTGGCGCGAATCGCACGCCCAAACATCTGTGCATGAGGAGTTGGCTAACAATCAGATGCAATGTCACATGCGACACTTGGTTATCTGAACTTTTCGAACACACATTCATCGGCAAAACGTGATTATCTTATATTCCTTTGCCATGCCCGAGAAGTTTGTCACATTTATTGTGAGGCACTTTGTATAACTCGTCCGTTATCCTGAAGCGTCCTCTCAAACGGACAGTCCTCGTCGAGTGGCGCGAATCGCACGCCCAAACATCTGTGCATGAGGAGTTGGCTAACAATCAGATGCAATGTCACATGCGACACTTGGTTATCTGAACTTTTCGAACACACATTCATCGGCAAAACGTGATTATCTTATATTCCTTTGCCATGCCCGAGAAGTTTGTCACATTTATTGTGAGGCACTTTGTATAACTCGTCCGTTATCCTGAAGCGTCCTCTCAAACGGACAGTCCTCGTCGAGTGGCGCGAATTGCACGCCCATGGCAGCGAGCGAGCCCATCGCCGGGGGCGCATCCTCGTCATTTGCTCTTATGAATTATCCGGCGCCGTCACGCGCCGTCAGGGGACGGCCAAGCGCGGCGCGGACGCTCCGCGGGCGCCCTCTGTTCCGGCGGGAGGGAGTGGGCAGGGGCGGAGCGGGGGAGGCAGGGGTTCGCGGGCCGGTGCGGCTGGTCGCGCGCGCGCCCGAGCGCCATGGCTGCCGAGCCGCCGCGCAGCGCCGGAGCGAAGCACTGCACAGTGGGCCCACGATTCATCACGCCGCAAGCGCGCTACTCGTCTTGGAAATAGAACCGCATTTACGCGAGGCTAATGCGCACCTTTTTCGACCGAATGCGGTACTCAAAATCGTGGTGCGCATTAGATTCGACGGAGCATTACATTGGAGTGCAAAACCGTTCCGTAGGGAATAATGGTGATTCACGCTTGTAATTTATTGTATTAATAAATTCATTTTGAACGTGTACTTTCCTTATTTTATGTTCAGTAATTTTCTTCTTTAACAATGTGTCACCTAACTTTATATATATATATATATGATAAATTCATTGTTGTATTACATACATTGAAATAAAACCGTACTTATTATTCTGTCATTGATATTCACATTGATACATAACCTTTTTTAAAAATAATTAAGTTAAGTAAAAGGTTCGCATTAGATTCGATGGCGAATTAGATTGCGCAAACACGGTATTGTCAGAAGTGCTCTGTTTTTATTCGTGCACTTTTCATTCAAGAATAGTATTAGCAGACGAATAAGACGCGCTTTTTTCTTCCTTTTTGAAGTGAAACTTCTACAATCTCCCACAGCGTTATTCTCGCTATGGCAGTATTCAGCAATGGCTGCGCTGCTGCGTGGAGCAAAGCACTGGCAGAACGTTTGGTGTAACATAACAGTTGTGGGAACATTTTGGGGAGAAAGTTTGGAGAAACCATTTGGGGGAATATTTGGAGCATATTTACGAGAATACTTGGGGCACCTTTTAGAAGAACGTTTAAAAGAACATGTGGGAGAATATTTGCAGGAAGATTTGAGGAACATCTGTATTTTAAAAAAGTAAAAACAATTCCGCCAGGGTTCCTTTCTCACTTGCATCAACACATTTCGTATATTTATTATTTCATATTCTGTTATCGACTGGTTTGGTATGCGGCTTCATGAATTGGAATGTAATACATTTACACTGAGAGTTGTGCACTTTTTTTTAGTTTTTGTTAAAAGTTTTTTCAAATTATGAGCGTCCGGAGGTCGCTTCTGGACCACCGTGCGGTGGGAGCGGGGAGAGAGGGGCGGGGAGAGGCGGGGAGGGGCGGGGGATCGGGCAGTGGGCGGGGCTCGCGGATCGCACTGCGGGCGGTGGCAGCGGCGGCGGCGCCTCTGAAGACGTAGCGGGTCGCTGCGCCCGCTAATACTCGCCCGCCTTTCATTAGATCTCCATTAGTGAGGTAATTACCGCCGGCTGTTGACGGTGGCGGCGGCCATGGCGCGGGCGGCGGGGGTGGCAGGGGCGGCACTAGCGGTGGCGCAGCGGCCCTAATTTCCGCCCCCGGCCAGTCCGCCTCCGCCGCCGCCGCCGCTCGAGACGGGAAATGAAGGCGGCGAAGATGCGTCGTCGACTTAATTAAAGCGACAAGCGGAGGCGCCGTGCTGTGCGGTGCTGCAGACCGCCGCGGCGACGGGAGCGGCGGCGATGGCGGAGAAGCCTGAAAGGCGTGCTTGATAGCCATCAGGTAAGGGGATATAGTGCCACCTCTGAATTCGTGGTCTTATTCGCAGTTCACCGCTTACAGTGGAATTAACATTAAATGGAATTAACACGCCAGATTTCCGATTTGTCTTGAAGATGACGACACTGAGTTTTAATTTTCTTACATATAACATTAAACATATGATGCAAATCAAGCTACAATGAATTGGAGTTTGACGATGCTTATTACAAAAAAAATTGATGCTTCTGTAAAGAATAAGTGAAATTTCAAACTATAAAATACATTCAAGGAGAAACAATTTCTTTGAACTGTTGGAAAAGCTTCCAACCATAGGCGTGCGCAGTCTAAATTAAGAATGGAGGAACTACGTTCTTGGTACTCTGTAGGCCACCTTTTCCAATAAACTTAATTTACGTATAACATACTTTACTAAGAAATAAATAAAACGTACTACAAAGAGAATTAAATTATAACTTGAATTAATTCATTTTATTTCGCAAGCGAGAATTTGAATATGAATAGTTAGGAACATTTTCTATTGTATCAAAGGAATAAATTACAATATTCCAAAAACTAGCAGAAATTATGAGCTGAGAAGACTTCCATATCCTTTTCATCGCTAATACAATTCACCCAATACATAATAAAGATGTCACAAAAATGATTTACGTATTTTGGGGGTTGATTCTATCAAAGAGGAATCATTTGATTTACGAATCAAAAGATTCTAGCACGGTGAATTGAAAAAGAAAAGAGTGAAGATCCCATACTTCATTATCAGGCGTTTTCTCGCGAAACCTGTACCCATATGCGTTTCTCGCCCATTCACTCACGGTCAGGAGGAAATGGTTGCAAAAAGCACCCTCAAAATATGGTGAAAACCACACGAAACATAATTGAACCCATCCTATTTACGAATAGACGATCTGATGACGCAGAAATTGAAGGCAACACTTGAAGAATGTGTAAAGAACCGACCTGAATGTATTCAGAGTGAGAGCCGAGATTCCATTTACCCTTACGAGAATGGTGATTGCATACGGTGAGCAATTGTGATGTGGAAGGCAGAAATGAACTATCACGTATACTATACAATCTAAAATTATTCATTATACTAGTACTTCGGCTACTGAAGACAGCGAAGTACTTGAAAAACCAATACTTGGTCTTGGTTGGGACATGGAATGTAAAAAGATAAGGTATATAAAGAAACCAAATTATTCCAATTTTTTAAAAGTTCATTTTGTGTTTTTAGTAACGTAAGATTTGTTCAACGAGCAGTTCTTATCAGATGAGGCAAAGTTGGAGGATGTGCTCGTGAGATCACTTCCTGGAAAGACTGGTTGGCAGAACTGAATAAGTATGGATTGAAGAAAGTGAAAACTTCATTACGTACGAATAGAAACGAAATTACTATTCCAAAATTATTTTCCAGCTGACTGACTGCATTAACAGCAGTCAGATCATTATTGCCATTATCAGATACATTTTAGTTTGAGACAATGGCCTGTTCGATACTAAGCTTTTACAGGTGTAGTGATTTATTGTATATCCACCTTCTATTGCAATATCCTCTACATCTTCTCAAGAACTGTACTCTAACATCAGTCGCGACTCCGGAAAAATGCTGTTGTGTGTGGATTGTATTCAAATTTGATTACTATAAACAAGTCATCGGCAAATGATAAATGCTTAACCTTTTGTTTTGCATACACTGTGATTACTTTAGACATTGTTGTAGTCAATAATGTTGTCCAGAATGCAACCCATTCCGAGATATTGCTTACCTCACATTGGAGTGAGGTACCCCGATCACCTAACCGACTAAAATGTAAGAGAAAGTACGAGATTATCTCATTTTGTGAATTTCGGTTTAAGGGACCGGTTTATGTGACTCAGGACAACAAAGGATGTCACCGCAGTACCTCTTTTCAGAAGGTCCTAGGGTTCGAGTCCCGACGATAGCAGGATTTTTGGACACTAGCTACATAGCTAGGTGGAATTTAGCCGCGCTCTGGAGGAAAATTCTGGCTGCCGGCTGCCCTGATCGGTAGTTTTCGGTGGCTTCTTCGATCAACACCAGGCGAATGCCGGAGCAGTACCCTACCAACGGGCCACGGACCGCGGGAGATCATTCCTTCCTCTTTTTTGCCCTATCCTCCTCCCTACTAGCAACTAGCAACCTGATGAGTGGAGCGGCGCTGGATCTCACCATCAAGCGGGGGAGGTTCCCCACCAACTACCGCGACCAAACATATGCTACACTTACGGGACTAATTACCTTATCAGTTGAAAATTCTCCCGGAAATACTAATCAATCAACAATGAGTCAGTGTGGAAAAAAAACTTACAGCCTTTCGAAATACAACAACTAGCCACTAATGGAAAGCATCATCTTGGAATTATACACAATTAATATCAAAAAACGGAGAGTGAAGCACGACGTGTGTTGCAGGGTTGCATTTGCATCTGCCTAATTTACACACTTTTTTCAACAAATGTTACATTTATAAAGAGAAAGTGTAATGCCATAATAGTTAAGTGGAATACTTTTTTTCACACCATGTTGTAAACTATATGAGTGATAATTTTTACTTACTCGATTTCTTACGGGACTGAGAGAATGACATGTAGTATAGCAGCAAAAACGGAGATTCTTTTGGCACAAAAAATCGTATTGTAGGTTCACCGTACCACGAAGTTGGTAATTTTTGTTCTTACATGTAGCAAATTACTTCCTCTTACACGTTGGGTAGTCAGAATTCATATTTTGTTAAGCCCTTGATACCGAAAAATTGGTTTACGACAAAACGTGTGTGGATCTGTCAGTCTGCCTGTGAACAACGCTAGCGGCTAAAACGTACGCAGAATTTTTAACAAAACGGATATTCTCTAATCGATATGGCTGGGGTTGTTAACACTTAAATTTGAAACGAACGTTTTAATTTTAGGGGTACATTGCAAGAAGTCTCAATGAGTTTCAAATTTTCACAAAAATGGCTCCAAATTCCCCGAAAACTTTCATTCCTTTTCTCTTC
Organism: Teleogryllus oceanicus; assembly: GCA_964035755.1. Taxonomy (NCBI): domain Eukaryota; kingdom Metazoa; phylum Arthropoda; class Insecta; order Orthoptera; family Gryllidae; genus Teleogryllus; species Teleogryllus oceanicus. The sequence continues at coordinate 17,509,610 of CAXIVR010000006.1, forward strand.
TGATCTTCATCATCATATTTTTCTTCTTCTTCTCCCTCATTCTGCAGTGGGATGTCTTGGTGGAGTAAATGCCGACCGAATCCACCCCGTTACAACTGGCGTATCCGCGCCGCCGATGGGGAAGTTTTGCGGCCCCTGCAACTGTGCGGGACTAAAAGCGCCTTTCATGGGCACTCCTTCTTGCCGCTGACGACAGTGAGAAACCTTGGTGTGTTAACACTTCCAAGTTAGCACTGCCGGTGTTAACTGCTTAGTGTTTACACATCACTGCCGACACTGTTCGTTCGTTGTTAAGTCATCGGCCGACAATGTCGTCAGCGATGTATAAAGACCTGCCAATTCAAATTGTCAGTTTATCTGGGAAGTGTGACTGTCGTCCGAAAACTAGTAAAAAGCACTGCGCATGCAGAGGCACCTTCCCGCCTGGAAGATTGTTGAAGCTGCGCAGCGCGCGTCGGCGGCAGGGCTGGCGAGCGCGGAGGCAGGGCCGTGAGCGAGGCGGAGCGGGTGGCGACAGGGCGGCGCGGTGCGAGCCTTGGAACGTCGCCTTCCGTCAAGCGCTCGCTAAGTTCGGGCTCCCTTTCTGAGAGGCCTCGTCAAAAACAGCCGCGCCGGGAAAATCCCATTTCACGCTCGGCGACACAAAGCCGCCCCGCCGCCGGGCGGGTGGGGGCGGAGAGGAGGCGGCGAGAAAGTGTGGGCGAAGACGGAGGGGACACGACAGGCTGAGGCTCCACCACAAAGCTCCAAGCAGAGCTCTACAGAGATGACGTGGCGGCGAAGAAGATGAGAGGAGGCGTTGATGGCTGAAGAAGCAAAGGGAAAGAAATAGGGGAGGGTGAAAAAGGAAGTGTCGGTTTGGAAGTTGACGCAAGAGGCGAGGAGAGACATGACGAAAACTAGTGAGTGCGCGGGAGAAGGTGATGCCGGTAAGTCGATAGGGACGGCGGAAATATTTGCACAATTAAACTAGACGCTAAATGACGACGGAAGTGATGATCAAGCTGACGCAGAACGAGATCGTGGCTGGATAATACGACGAAATAACGATGAAGTATTGTGCAATGAACATGAAAGCAGTATAATTACCAGATTCAAAAAAGAAGCCTATGAAATTGTAGGTATCTACGTACGAAGGTGAAGTATGCAATGCCGAACAGCCGGGAACGATTGCACCAGATACGACAATTAGAACAATGAGAAAATACATGACTTCAAAAAATGGCTGTTCGAGCATCGAACAGAGCGGACTTGACAAAATCAGCAGTTCCAAAGATACTATTGCCTGGAATCTTCCCCACTCCCTTTCATGTTTCCTGCTAGAAAACTAGTATTTTATCCCTGCCAATTAAATAATTAATCGACATATAGCCTCATCCATAATGACAACCAAGAAATGTTCAAATCAAGGAATCCGCATCAAGGAAATTAGAAAGCAAATCTCTCCCAAGAACATTCTTTGAATTTATTCATAGGCCTACTGCTAGATCTACTGAGTTTCCCTCCCCACGAAGCTTTTTATTATTGTATTTATTTATTTATTTATTTATATTTATTTATTTATTTATTTATTTATTTATTTATTTGTCATACTGGACCAAAGTGTTCGAAGGCATACGGCTTTGCCACTACGCGACGAGACACCCTGGAGAATATTGACGACCCACACTCTTCTTCACGACGATAAAATTGCCTACGATTGCACCAAACGTTTGACTCAAACGCCTCTATTCAATCACAACTACGCCCGAGTGGAGGCAGAGGCGTTTGAGTCAAAAGTTTGGTACAACCGTAGGCAATTTTATCGTCGTGAATAGCAGTCCAAAGTGCCATTCTGTAAAAATGTTAGTTAAGGCGTGCTACCTATAAGTTAGTTGTAAGATTATCTTCAGTTAGATTATAAGTACTCCCCGCTTGTGGCGCAAAAGCGAAGTAGGGCAGCGTCGCGCGCGCTCATTGCACTGCCCCGAAAAGTAAATAAATTACCGCCTCACCAGGGTTACTGGTGGAGGGAGCTTGAGAAAGAACACTGCCTCCTGCCCCGTCAACCTCTTCCGCGTGAGGAAGGGGCGAGCAGGAAGGGAGTTGAGGCGCGGGGGCGGAAAAACGTGCCGACAACCCGACGCGGAACGCCGCCAGATGAGGCGGCGCCCTCTGAAGTCGCTGGGCCACGCGAATAGACGCGCCCGTGTGACGCGCCGCGCGGGTCACGAGGTCACCGCCGTTGGCGCTTTTTCTTTGCGCTAAACATCCACTTCGTTCTATCGATAGCATCTAATTCCGTCGTTTGGTTATTTTTGCCCAAACTACCATCACGAACCTACATGTACTTGACAGGGAATCGATATTACGTTTTCCAACGAAGGTGTATATTAGTTAATAAATATTTATTAACGATTTATTCCCGAGTCACAACTATAATATATATATATATATATATATATATATATATATATATATATAAAATACATATTATAAAAAGTAATTTCCATACAAAAATTTAGCACATATTAAATTAAAAATACTTTTTTAAATGTATTAAGAACGTGAAGATCACGTTTTTGTAAAGAAAAATGTGGTGGAAAGGTTTATATAATGAAGATACACCTGGAACATTTGTTCGTGATTGGAAAACAAATCGTTACACACTGATGATTCGCAGTTTACTTTGTGATCTAGTCAAAGGGATTTTGTATATCTATCAAACATCAGTACATGATGAGTTGCCTAACAGTCAGAGGCAAATATCACCTGTGTAACTCATGAAAACTCACTATGAAATTTCCAACTGTATCATCATTGGCAAAATGTAATCAGCTTCGACCCTAGAAATTTAAAACATTTATTCTGAGTCATCTTGTTTATTCTATTTATTGTTTGAACATTAAATCTGTAAATTGAAAGGTTTTTATATTATTTTCATATAGATTTTTGTTCCACTTGTTTAATATGTCAACATAAACGGGGTCCCTTGTTTAATCGTTTTTACGACCCCTGAAAATAGTAACCCGGATCTAACTACGATTCTATGTGAATTCGAAACGAAACTAAGGATGACGGTAAGATGTCGTAACGAGCTGTGTATAGTAAAACGCGTCATTTAGTGAAATGTCCAGGGTTCTCATTAGCAATTTCACACACGGATGAGTTGATAAATCAATTTGGTTTGCAAAAGCGCAGAGGAAAGACAGAAGCACAGGGGTAAATATAAGTGCAGTGTATATGTGTGTTTGACAAGTTAAAAGCTTTGACGTGTGATAGTATTTATAAAGGACGATTTTCTAGTGTTTGCGCATTCAAGGTGACATGATGGTCGTTCACCCAGCATTTTCTTCTTGTATATGCAGTATACAAGAAGATCTATGATCACGAGAAAATCTGATTTCGAAACTTTGTCAGCAATGAATATGTTTGGGGTTCTAGAAGGGTGAATGAAAATTCGCCGGAACATCTGTCCTGTCTTCCATCTCCAAAGGATATTTTCTCTTAAACCGAGCACAGAATGATTTTAAAATGTGTATTCGGCTCTCCATGTATTTAAATTTCGCTCTTGGAATTTTAGTGGGACGTTCTAGTTCCGAGAATACATCTTTATATGACTTATTAGAATAATATGTAGTTTTTCCTCATGGGGGTCCAAGTACCCTTGGAGAAGGTGCCAGTTTCATGCAATCGGGTTAACACGTCTCGTTTTATTGAAAAAGCGTCCATTCGTTAAGATTCATTCCAGTTGCCTCTGTGCGTGGAACTCGCTTAACAAAGTACACACGGTATCTATTCTTTCAAGAATCGTTTCTGTTATTTCGTTTATTTGTTTTGAAAATCGAATACTTTATTTTTGAAACTGAAACAAATATTTATTAGAATGTAGATTCTTTAAGGGCCTGCTTCCTGCGCACATCTACTTGAGCTTCAGTTGAGTAAAAAATGAAATTCTGCGTTTCCGCAGAATAGTTGACTTTCTAATTATCGTTATTTTATAATTACAAAAATAATAAATATAAAATATTTAAGAATTACTGGTATATGTTAGTATTTAACATATCTCCACACACTACATTGAATACATATCAATACGATATCATTATCATTTCTAACTTTTACCTCAGATAAACAATTATAAGTCTGTTTCAATGTCGAAAAATGTTTAAAATTTCTGGTAAAACATGTATGTCAGAACACATTATTTCACACAAACCCATAAACTCGAAAAGTTAGGAACACTTCAATCTCAACCTCCGAATGACTACTACCTTTTCCTATACTCTAAGCAGTATTTCTATTATCCTATACTCTATACTATACTATACCTACTATATTCCTATCTCCTATACTCTATACTCGAACTTCCTATACTCTAAGTAAATTCATTAAATCATTAATACGTTTTAAGTAAAGAGTTCCAAGAATTGACCCATATCTCATACATAAACTTCAGTAATTTACATGCTAACTACATGTGAAACTTTAGATACTTTGTTTCAATTCGTTTCTTCATATATATATATGGATTTTTTAAATTTTATTTTTGTCTTTTGTTATACACTATTGTGGTCCGCTCAGTATACATGTCGGAAGGGTTGCATCGCTTTCAGGCGGATACAAATCAAACCTGAAAATAAAGTAGAACTATTCTTTTCTTAAACCTACATTTGGTATTGATCTTATAAAAAGTGTAATGTTATCAATTATATATTTATGATTAAATATCACATTGCCTCTCACGCGAAAAAGAATCTTAAGTCTTGAGAGGCAGAGAACACATTCATTTCATTGTAGAAGACTAAATAATATCTTAGGTCACTCAAAATCGTGTGATTGAAAAGTCAAAGCCCAAATAATACATATGATTCTAAACTAACATTTTGTCCGTTAATAATCTTCTAATCAGCAGTATTTTTATGGAACTTTATCTCAACAAAACTACTTTAATTAAGATATTAATATTAAAGTGTTTATTATCACGTTAGTTTTTATCGTTTGTCATTAGCTTGAAATCTTTTTTTTTTTTTTTCAAATCCATTAAAATTTGCATTCTAATGTTGATATACGTGAACTGATTGGTTACACTACGTAAACTCTGTGTTATCGTAAAATTAATTATATCGTTTTATTTGAGTAGCATTTGCATATACTCTACCGACTTCTTCAACCGCCAGATTCGAGTAAGCGCGGTACATAGAGGTATTTACAGTGGTAAGGTGTGCGACAGGCGAAATTCAATGTATGAAAATAGCATTCTGAACAACAACTTCCAATTTAATGTTTGTTTATGAACAATCCAATAGTTTGTTAGTTAGCAGACGTTTCCTAGCTAATAGTCATTGTAGCACAGGATCGTAAATTCTGTATTTTTTCGATAGTTTTGAAGAGAAACATAATGCATGTAATACGCATTTATAACTACGATTTCAATTTATCATTATTTCTAAAGAGATGAGAAAAACAATTTTCCATATATAAGCCGATAGCGTTATAATATAAACAGAAAGTAAATAGCCAACACAAAATTACTATGAAATAGTTTCATCAAAAAAACTACAAAACGTTACTCATGAAACATTGACTAGTTTTGACGTTCTACTCACAAATTCAGGAGAAAGCCTCTTTCGCAAGTTCATTTTCCATGCCAGTCCACTGACCTACATTAATGCGTAATGAGTGACGTATTGTTTACACATTTCCAGAACTTCTCGCAGATAAGAGAGTACGTTCAACTAGACCTCCACGGATACAGAATTTTGTACAAAATGACGGACTTCGAAGTGCACCCCCAAGAAATTTTTATCAAGAAATTATCTTTTGTTTTAGAACGTCAAGATAACACAGATTTTTTACATTCCTTTTAATACATTAGTGTTACGTATATTTTTTTGATCCACACTGGTTATCTATAGTCAAACTTCAGAAAATTGAGATCAGTTTTCTAATAAGAATAGAACACATTGTTCTAATACGGCCTCATATGTCTACTACCAATATCGCTCTCACGTTTCTCAGAATGAATAGTCAAATTAAAACAAATTTATTGCACCTTCATTGGAACTTTTACAAAGAGGATTAAACGTACGGTATTCTTATCATTTCTAATTCCAATACTTGATACGGTGCTGATCTCAGATCCGTAAAGTCAGACTTTAGATAATTGAAGTAGAAAAGAGACAAATTTTCGCAATGGACTACCATGACAGAACATCTATTACGTTTGGAATTATTCGGGAGAAATTAGTTCTGTAACAACTAATTATCAATTCAACATTAAGAGCGATGATAAAATCTAAACCCAACTATGAAGAAGAACAAATAGTTTGTTTTGAACCCAAGAATAATGAAATACTTCTGGAAATTGGCAAGCTTGACGTGATCATGAAACAGTAAACAAAATAAGTCATTGACCCATTAAGTAGGTTGTATGCTTCGTAAAATAATTCGCAAAGGATTACCATGATGAACTTGCAATACAAAATTAATTAAAAACTGCGATCAGTATTTTTTTTATATTCCTGTCTTCTCAAGCTCTCCAGAGAAGTTCCATTAGTATTTTTTACTAGTCTATTTAGACGTTAATGCTGCATCGACTTTCATCGACATTAATACTGTATCGAAAATTCTGCATAGAATCGTTCAGTCGAATTTTTATAAAATATATCAATTAAAACAATCGCTCACCTAGATCTCCCGCATATTCACTTCTAGGAGTAGCCAAATACATTTGGCGGAGATATTCCAAAATGTGTAGGCATTTTCTATTGAGTAGACAATAATTAGCTAATATTTGTGACATAATGGAAGCTTTTTGCCATTTTTTCAAAATTAGCACAATTTCCACGGTGATGAGGAATTTGAAACGCCACCCACGTAGGTGAAATAATGGTTCGCAATTGAAACGTAGCCTGGAATACTGTAGGCAACTTGCCGCCTTTTGGTCCCAAAGGAAAAGTCATTATCTAATGTTCTATATGACTTTGTTCTACATGAATGTTCTATATGCTCTACATGGCAATTTTATCATATAAATGCTCTTTAGAAAATTGTATCTCACATGATGTTTCCTGTTGGAGGGGGTAATTATTGCACATTAAAGACTCATAAATTTCAAAGAATTACCTGGATGCTAATATGTGTAATTTTAGAAAACCCACCAAAAGTATTATTCGAAGTGTTTAAACTGAACTGTGTTTCAATTCGACCCGACAGCAATTTTGAGTTTCCGGCATATCGTCTAAACTCCAATTGTGTGAATCTGGTTCGTGATTTGCTAAAATCTAATCACGTGAAATGCATACATAATTGTTAAAAAAAGTAGTGAAACAAATGGGCAACGCCATAGACCCGATTTACTCGCATCTTTTTTGACGAACAATGCCAAGGTTTAACGAGCATGCAGATGTGCAGAATGTCGCGAATGGCAGAATCGCTCTGTGCATCGTATTTATATCCTTGTGCTACACTTTAATTCAGTACCAGAGGAAATGAACTCGCCTCAAAGCTGGCTCTTCCTTTTCCTAGCCTCCCCCGCCCGTTTGGGTTGCATTAAAGCTGCCAGGCTGGTATTCAAGAACACAGGAACGCGTTTTCTTGAATGTCAACTCAATTGACCCTTAGAAGGGCTGCCACGCCAAGTCAGTTTGGTGATTCCAACTTTCCAGGGTGGTAGCGGGGTCAAATTAAGCACTACCCATAATGTCTCGGGGCAAATCTCTGTACAATAACTCATAAAAACGGAAGATTGCCACGTCGAAACCATGAGTCTAACTCGGGGACACTCAGCGCGATAACCCGGTGGTTCGGAGCCCCGAGCGTCTCCTCACTGCGTTCGCTTTAGCACCAAGAGCGTGGGCGTGGCCCGAGCCGCGCGCGGTCGCTCAAACTCCGAAATCACTCGCGACAAGAAAGCGTATCAAGTGGGTCGCACAGAGGAAACGACTGGAATTCCCACCGCATTCTCACCTACAGCCACCCGAAGGTCGTGGTCCGAGGCGGCGGTGACGACGCGTCGCGACGGCGATGGCGACGGGGGCTGTGGAGGCGGCGGAGGCTGCACCTGCGGCGGGTCCATGGCGGGCGGCGGCGTGCTGAGCTCCGGGGCCACGCGCCCGGCCCGACTCCCTGTGCACTCGCCCCGCCCCCCGCGCACCCGCAGCCCCCGGCCAGGCCCCCGACCAACCCCTCAGCCCCGCCACCGATTTTATTCCTCGCGCGCGAATCATCCGCCTACGGCCCCGCCCCGCCCGGCCCTGCCTCACCGCACCTCAGCACTCACGGCCCCAACCGCCACCGCCGCCGCCGCCTCCGCTCCCGCATTCAACTCCGCTCCGCTTTGTTCTTCCCGGGAGCACTTCCACAGGCACACTGATCGCGCGGTGGCTGGACAGGTAGTCACTTGCTGAGTTTGTTTTTCCAACCCGATAATGCGAGCATTGATGACGACTGTCTAGCCTACACAGTGACCGATAATACACGTAAACAGTTTTTCTTGAAATTGCCAATACAAACCGCACTGAATGCTATTATTGAACGATTGCTTTGTCTCTCAATCTAGACGCATCTTATCAAAGAGGAAACAAAAGACAATTATTCCTCGAGGCACAGAGGATGGATGAGCATCATGAGAACAACACGAAAATACATTTAACACAAACATTTTAGTACGTATTCAAATTCGAAGATTTAAAAAAAATTATATTGTCAGGGAATTGCGAATATTATAACATAGTTAAAAAGAGATCAATAGCAAACAAGATTCGAAGTTTATTTTCAATTATTATTGATATATACTTCTGATGAAATTAAGGGTCGACATTATACAGGCAAATTCTTCAATTTTACACATTTCTTTAAAGTTGGTATGAAAAACGAATTCGAAAAAATTGAAAAATGCAAACTAATTATACATACTGAAGGAATACTTCTTTCAAAACGTTGAAAATACCTAGCAACAAGTTACACATCCTTGTAACGTCTTAAAAATTACCAATATCAGAAGAAATGAAACCATTTTTATTTCCAACCAGTGCTTATTATGGAAATGTACTTGTTTTCTTCCATAAAAGTATGCATAATTAGTAGAAAAAACTTAAATAATTGAACTCACAATACTTAAATAATTACAAAATAAATAATTACAATTCACGATTAGAAAATATATATAAAACACGAAGAGTTTTCGTTTAGAACGAAATGTGATCTTTATATTCAACCAAATTCTGTTATTTTTACTACAATTTCTATTATTTCAAAGTAAAGATAGTGGGCCCCAGTTATGTTACCACTAGCTAATGTTAACTCGTTTCATAGTATATACAATAAAATTTAACAAAACCGAAAAATTAATAAAGTAAAAGCGTATTTGCAATATGTTAATTACGTGATTCAGTTGTGCTAATACAAAGTGTTCTTCCTTAAAGTCTTGGTCTAGCGCGAACAGCGTGTGCAAGTATGAGGTTATAGGCAGCGAAGTAAAGATAGCAAGTTCGAATATTAAGTGATTTTAAATTCAAAGGTTACTGAACACACACACACACACACACACACACACACACACACACACACACACACACACACACACACAGGATGAGTCACGTAACTTTAGCACCTCCTGTAACTTTTGAACGGTTGAAGATACTGCAATGCAGTTTTCACGGAAGTGCATGAGAAAATGGGACTAATTTATACGTGTATTCATTTCTATTTTCACTTGTATTTTCAGAGATATTCGGGGTAACTTTGTTTTTCAAATGGCACTATACATTTTTTTGGACTATCGTGAAGAGCGTGAAAAAGATGAATCCAATGATATAGAAATTGTCATATTGAGAAATTTTGATTTTTTGCGACCAGTCTTTAACTGATATTAGGAATGTAACAGACCGCCACAGAAGGTCACGTAGCGCTCCACCAGCAAACGCGCACTCGGGGAAGGGAAGGGATCTTAGTATTTCAAGGTACGATAAATATTGCAAATATTCACAAAACTGTTGCAGTTTTTTCCTGAACTCTGCTTTCACTCTTTCCGCATTTCCAAATATTTTATTACTTAAGAATTGAATATATGGATTTGTCATAAGTAGCGTGCATTAAAATGAGGTTGTTTGTTATTTAAATTTAATTTAAAGGGATATCATACTACAGGATATTAATAGGATCTTGGAAACTAAACACAATAAGAATATAGTATTAAGACTATACAAAGAATATTGCATTTTTCAGCAAATAGTTTCATTGTTAATGAAAATATAATAATTTGTCAGAAAACAAAAAAATGCAGGAAGATCATGATAATTACTAAAATAAAAATATAATCCAAAAATACTAAATAAATGTACATTACTACATTATTATTCAAATTACTTTAGCATGTGTTCAAAATGTCCACCATTCACAAACACATCTGCAGATGCGTTAGAAAATATTTCTTAACTGCAAGCAATGTTTCTTTTTTAACTTCAGAACATGCAGCTATAATGCGTCTACGCATATCTTGTGATGTAGTTGGAGATTCGTTACACATTTCAAACTAAAGAATTGGCCTGGTAAGAACAACACACGGCAGCAAGATATAACACACAATAACTTGCGTTCTGATCTTAACGTCAGTCAAAAGTTCCCTCTACCAGTACCACTGCGCTAGTCAAATAGGATCAAAGTGCAGTTACGATCCAATTTATTTTAAATAACATTCCACAAAATTACAATAACAAAAAAATTAAAACTGATAAACATAATATAATATTAAATGCAATTTTAATGTACACAACCGAACAAAACATTTACTAGAACGATTCTCAATGATTAATGAAGTGTCAATACTTGGTTTGTAAACTTCTCTGTGATTGGTCGAGAACCTGTATCATAATGAAATCTTTATCGTAATTGAGTATCATTATGCAACGGGTTGCAGCCATCAAATGACAGAATTATACAATGGGAGTAGAAAAAAGCAATGAGGTGAAGTACTGGACGGCGTATTGCATTGTGAAACAGTGCAGTGTGGTGCAGTCCAAGTCAATCAACGCGACCAATGATAATTTTTATATGATTTAGAAAAATATTAACTATCTTAATCAATAATTATTACTTCTATTTGATTGTTGTGTATCACTATTTACTAGTTTATTATTTGACAATTTTTTTTGTATCTGATAGTGAAACAGCCACAGAGTTATACCGAAGAAATATGATCTAATCAAATATTAGTCTAGTATAATTTTAGGAGATGCTCATGCTCATTTTGCGTTGCTGGTTAATAATCACCGAAGCAGAAATAATTTAAAGTTCTTTCTCAGTTAACTGAACTCAATTTGCAAGGTTCATCACGTTGTCGCCAGTCTCTAGCTTGTACTATCTTATAAGTTCCTAAGTTCCTTAGTAGTATCTTACCTGTTCTGTCTTATAAGTTCTAGATATTGTATGATTTTGTACTTAGTAAATAACTGTATTATCTCATAAACAATTGACTGCCGCAGCCGAAAATCCAACACGGATATCTGGGAATACCAACAATTATTCGAACCATTTGCAAAACAGCTAGCTTCGAACAATATTGCGTGATCGCTGGTACAATTAGCTGACAATTACGAAACGGAAACCCCTTTCTACGTATCCTTTCAAGCAGAAGAACGGTGACAAGGTGGTGAAATATCACAAACAGTCTGTCTATAGGTACTGGCACAACAGCCTCTGACGGGGCCAAAATCTACCAGCCGCGTACCGGCCTTACGACCATGGGATAAGGGGTACGTGTGGTCAGCACATTGTCATCCCTACGCCTTATTCTGGTCTTCTCAACCTGAGAAGTGAGCTTTCCAATCATCACACAGCAACATATACTAGAACACTGAAAGGAAAAAGCGCACTATAATCTGCCCCGATTGGGAATCTAACCCGGGGTCACGTCATGGAAAGCGAGCACGCTGACCAGTACCCGTGAGGGTAATTATCACAGTGTCCCCAAAATGTTGCTCAAAGAGTTGTCTGTCTCAGTGCCTGAACTGTTTAGAGCAACAGGCTTAAACCGGGAGATCTACATCGATTATTTCGTTTCTGGGCGCGTCACTTACTACGGTCATTAGTCCCGTAAGTGTAGTGCGCGGTAATGTCCCGGGAGGTGGGCGTGTTCCTCCTCCTCTGAAACCGTCAGATCCAGCCGCGACCTTCACGTTGGCTTAGGACGTTTTCCTTTTCCAGGTTCCTCCGCCAGTGAGGCTTCGCCCCAGCCGGGCAAGGTCTAACCTCCCGACTGATCTCCCAACATGCGAGGTAGTGTAGAACATTTAAGGGGACACGGAATGATGTTGCAGTCAAAAAATACTTTTTTGATATTTTAATCTTCATGCGTTCCTCTTTAAATTGGCGTTTGCGTTATGTTGATATCACTCTTACAAGTAGTTTCTTATTATTTGTATGTGAAGTCCTCTCACATTATGTGTAGGCTCCAATATTTTTAGATACTCTTACGCAATGCAGCACCTAAATACTGAGTCTTACACAGGAAGACAGTAAATCATAACTTCATTGTGAAGCTAACCAACATAAAAAGAGTCTCAAAGGAAGTAGTTATTGGAAAATGTTTATTCTGATGAAGTAAGTTATCGAGCTGACGTATTGAAAGGGTTGTACCTTTAAAGCCAATTTCCCGCAAATAGATGTTTTTAATACTAAATTAACTTTTTTCAGTTACATTTCTAATAGGAAATTGAAATTTTTAGAAGTTGTTTATAAGGGTGTTCAACATTAAGTGAAACAATTTTTTTAGATTACTTTAGTATTATCTATTTTGCAAAACTTTATTTACTAGAAAACGCGAAAAAATGCATTATAAGAATTTTTTATATACAAAAATTGTACACATTTTTCAAAACCGTTGTTTTAGTGTTATTGTGAATATCTGTAACTTGTAAAAATTTCACAAGCTTAACATCAATAGATTATAAAAATTATACTCAAATATTTAACATTACCAGGATAGGACATTACGTGTAAAATGTGTGTTTCTGTTTGTAAGGGGAGAGGAGGAGGCAGGGGTAGGGAAGAACAGATTGTGCTCGTTTAGTAAGGTCCTGCTCCGGTATTTTTCAGATATTAATCGGAAAACGAAAGAAAACTACTCCTTGAGCAGCTGTCTTCCAGAATTCTCCTCGAGACAGCGGCTGTATGTGTCATAGCTATGCAGCTAGTTCGAGAAATCCACCAACGTCGCGAGTTGATCCCTAGGAAAGAGGCGTCAGCACTTCAGAACCTTTAGCTTGTTCCTCGAGCCATCTCTTTCGATTCCCAGCTGAGACAGTCTATTCTTTGATCAGCACAATACCCATTTAATTAAGCTTAATCGCAACATAGATTTTCCAATCGTTTGCGGCCTTTCAGCACAAATCGTCAATCCTTGCAGGCGACTGTGCTCGCCCGTTGGACTCGCACTGGACGACAAAATGGACAAATGGAGCGAGCGCTGATACGGCCGTCCAATCGCGCCCGAGCCGAAACATCGCTCGCGGCGGCCCTTTCGGCGCCGATAAGCCTTTCGATCGCTTATTGGCGTGCAGCCGGAGATATTTTCGTCGAACCAGCTGTCGATCATTGGCACAATGCTTTGGGGGAGGTGTCAAAAGAAGAAGACAAAACTTGGGTATAGTAGAGGGAGGAGAAAGTGAGGAATGTTTTTTATATCAATAATATTTATTCTCTCTCTAGATGATTATTCGCTCTCTCTAGATGAATGCCACTGTATTCTTGCCATAATGGCGCCTTTGTGCACGAATTAGGAAGAAGTTTGAATATCATGGTCATCTTTGTGAATGAATTGCCCAAAGATTACGGATAATCCACTCATATTCTATAGTTGTTAATTTGCTGGCATCCGAGTAAGAGAATGCTTGATAGGATTATAGTATCGAAGTCACCAGAGAGTTCATACAACACGGGTTATTTATAGTAACGCGTGTTATAATAATAATAATAATAATAATAATAATAATAACAATAATAATAATAATAAATAAAATATTACTCTGTATAAAATTTTAGTGGAAGCATTACAAAACATATTTATAAATTATATTTATTTTCTATAAGAATCAAAATAAAATCAGCACTTTGAATTCAAACACATACAGTTAAAAAACTACTGAACGACCAACAAAAAACACACTAGTCAGGAAAAAATGAATATAGAAATCCGTGCAGACCCTTCTTACTTTCAACCGTTTGTTTGCATTGGAAGTACGGTAAAAGGAAGATCTCTTGTTTTTTAATAATAAATTAATGATAAACCCAATGTACAATACGTATTACATTTGCTGGCAATTATTGCACACAAATATGAAAGACAAATTTTGTAGTCTCTATGCGGGTAAGAGATGCCAGTATACTGTGTTTGGAAATGTTTTGGAAAGTGTTTATTGAATTGTGTTCAATAACAGATACCCAATACAGGTAAAGTGTAATGTAAGATGCGTAATATTTCTTACATATTTAAACAATTGTATAAAAAATACAGAGAACTGTACAATACATATGATTTTATTATTCACATTAGGTTTTCTTCCTCGTTCAGTTCCCTTAGTTCCATTGGTACAGGAGACTACGCACTACCGTACCTAGGGATGCAATATCGAAGTCGCAGTTTTCAAAACATTGATTTTTTAATCAAATAATTGATGTATTTAACATCGATGTTTTGAAGTCGATGTTTTTTAATATCGATGTTCAGTGTTCGACGTTTTTACATGGTCAGTATTTTTTAAACGAAAAAAGTCCATCATAACAAAAAATTCTATTATAATTTTCTGATATCCAAGAACTGAATATTTTTCAGACTAAAGTGACTAAGGGTGAAAAATAAATAAATAAAGAGTTTCGTCAAGAAAAAGGCCTATATTATTTTTGATTTTTTAAAATCAGATAATCATGTTTCATTAATTGTCCTGATTATTTTTTTGACTTAAATCACAATTGAAATTAATAAACGATATCATTTTCAAATTAACCTGTCCTCCGGGATGGTTTTGGGCCGCTGTTTTATCAACATCGATGTTTTAATTTCGAGCATTAATGTTTAGGAACATCAAGGTTTTGTTGGCGACGTGGCATCACCAGCCGTAACCCTCAAATACCGCAGTGCGTCTCACCGGGAGCGGTAGCTCAGTGCATCAACTGATGTCACTGCAGCGACTCTGACGGGGGTGGGGTCCTAGGTTCGAGTCCTGTTGGCGGCAGGATTTTCGACACTAGGTTTTCAGCTAGGTCGAATTGAGTCGCTGTCTGGAGGAGAATTCTAGCGGCCGGCTGCTCTGATCGGTAGTTTTCCGTGGTTTCTCCGATCAACACCCGGCGAATACCCTACCTAACGGGCCATGGGCCGCGCGTGATCTGTCCTTCCTCTTCCTTGTCCTATCCTTACACGCACACTTACACTAACATGCACTACACTACCACATATTCCGGGAGACCGGTCGGGAGCTTAGAGCTTGTCCCGGCTGGGGCGGTGCCCCGCTAGTGTGAGAGTCCTGGTTAGGGGGAAACCCCACTAGCCGACGGTAGGTCGGCGCCGAATCTCGCCATCCAACGGGGGAAGATCACCGCGCATATCCCAAGAAGAAACATGCACTACACTAACGGGACTAAGGACCAAAGCAGTTGACGTGCCCGGAAACACGAAAAAATCAAATCAAATCGAGTGCGTCTCTCCCCCAAAATTTTCGGCTTTGGGCCTCACCCCCCTTTCCCGTGCGCGGTTTCGCCGCGGCGCCCGCGGGTCAGCGCGGCGCGGCGGCGAATCTGGGGCCGTTCCCGCGCCCCCGCCGGGCCGCGACTCGCGACCCGCCCGGGCCCTATCGCGCGGCGCGGCGGCCATTTTGTACGCCCTCAGACGCCGACGCGACGCCCGCCCGCCTGCGCCAATTCCCCGAAAACAGACGCTGCCGTTGCCGACGCCGCAAACAAGACTTGCTCAATATTTTTCATCCCTGACAACTTTGTGCACTAACATAAGTTGAGTTGATCTACACACAAAAAAAGTTTTGATTCCTTAAATAAATCACGTTTTTTCCCAAACTTCAAGTTTCTTTAACATAATCAGACTGTATTCGATCTGAATTTGTAAATAATAATTCCAATTTTCTTTCATTTAAACAGAGGTGACACCCTGCCGGGCGGATTCTCTGAAAACCGTCCCCGGCTAAGAACTGCTGAATATTCTTCAGTCATGAACTAACATTGCATTCGTTGAGCTAGACAGTATAATAAAATGTACATCTTAGAGGATTTAAATACCGCATTTTCGCGTCTCCAATTTCTTTTTCGTCATTCATGCATGAAAACTAGCACTTACCTTCACCGTTTATTGTTGTAACATGTGTACGGTACATTAGACTTTTCCGTACCGCAAAGACGGCGTAGTCGTGAAAAATTGCGTACTGGTAAGTAAACACACTGAGACGGTTTGAATGAACGTGGCTACGGCCTCGCGCGTAGGGAATGATCCCGCTTCCACTGTCGCCTCGTCAGTCAGCATTTCATTGGTACGTCAACGACCCACTTTGTGTACTAGTTAAACAACTATTTATTTATGCCAAAGTTAACGCCAAAGCCGACGCTGCACACGGTCTTGTGAGGTCTCTGAAAACTGCCTCCGATGCCACAGGATAAAGACGTCACCATTTTTGCTGCGCCTTAGAATTGCTCAACATCTTCTATCCTTGAACAACAACATTTATCTCGTTGATCTGTTCTGCACAAAAAAACGTGTCTACTTCTTAGTGGAATAAAATTCGTTATTTCTGAGCATCCTGTTTAATTTTCTGACGCCGACGACCACTTGAACTCACGAATACCTTGGAAACCGCCGCTGAAGCTGTCTGTGTAGGGGAAGTGAGGCAAAGTAGAATTTGCATTAAAAACCCACAGATTTGGAGCCATTCAGTTCGAGAAGAAGTTTTTTGTAGAGAAGTGTGTTAGCACGACTATGCGAAAGTGCTATGGAGCTAGCTTATGGGAGAGCGAATTATGGCTGTTTTTCTCACTTTCCCCCGTGCCTTACAGAAACGTAAGTAATGTAAATCATTGTCTTTGACATAACAATGCAGAAGTACGAAAGTATTTGATTTAATACCTTAGTTTTATATATTCAGTGCTTTTGGATTTCTTAATCAAAAGCAAAGTTGATGTGATTGTTTTGAACTATTTTGTGCAGGGCATAGTGGAACATTCCTATTCCACTTTGTCCCGAATGTTTTGACTGCATATTATTAAACCATAATCATTTGTTTTAGAAGTAGGTAAATTTTATATTACTGCTATATACCTTTTACTCACAAACTGTTAAGAACTGGCTTCGAAAGCACACATATAAAGTGGTGACTCTCAAAGACGTCAATTCTCTTTGAAGAAGAATTTATAAGGGCAGCCACAACACAGAATGCTTTCTCTGGATTTAGAAACGCATGAATATACCCTCAAATATTTTCTGATGATGCTTTCGATCCAGTAGAAGCAACAAATTGTGAACTGTCTGCAGAATCTTCAAAAGCTACATTGAAAGCTACATCCATTACGTAATTGGAGGCAGAACATCAGTCTTGATTGTTGCTTCTGAAGAAATTCTTTCTGTGCCGAAATCAGAACCTAATTCCAGTAAATCCACCCGAAGAATGGAAAACTGCCGTTATAACATCGCCTTATTTGAGAGATCATATAGATTCTGGCAAAGGACTCCACTTCAAAAACATAAAACGGTCAAAAAGAAGCTATGTAAAATAAATAAATAATAAAGCTAGATAAAATAAGTCTTTGTTACATCAGTATATGATTTTTTTTAATTCCGCTTTACATTATTTTCTAATATTTATTTAAGCAGTAAATATTATTATGTAATTAGCTTTGTTCCAGTTTGCCCCAGAGGTGGGTCAAATGGAAAATATGCAGACTCCCAGAGTCCAAAATATGCGGACTCCTTGAAAAAATAAGAATCTGTTTCACTAATTGTATCATAGACTTTATATACAGTATAGCACAAGGTATCTAATACATTTTGAAGTATGAATCAATACTTTTTAAAACAAAATTGCACTGTATTGTTGCTGCAAGCTTAACGGTTCCACTTTGCCCCACGTTCCCCTACTTTAAATTGCTCAATATTTTCCATCCATGACCCCTTTGTGCAATAAAATTTGTCTCGTTGATCTGAATAGAATAATCCTCTTATGGTCTAGTATCTCACATAACTTATTCTTTTGCTCGAGTTTTCACAGCCTCCGAGTGGCAATGACTGTCATCATCTCCCCCTCTGCGGGAGAACTAGTGACCGTTGGGCCGATGAAGCGATGGAGACAGCTACCCGTAACCAGGGTGGGAAACAATAGTGATTTACATTATAAGGACGGAAAATGTTACATTACGAGTGAGACGTTTCCAGCCGAGGCGACGTTAGGAGCCGAGCCGATGTGTGTAGAACAATTGCACTGCTCTGAACACTTTAAAATGGAATTCAAAGACAAAGAAATGCGTTGGAAATTGATAACAGACTAATTCAATGAAGCAATTGAACAATTAATACGAGTACCTTAGAAATGGATATTGATAAATGAACAATTTTTTTTCAGGAGAAACAAATGTAACATGGTTAATGAGGATATGTTGTTGGCTTACTTATCAAACTTTGTTTTCTTTGTCGTCATACGGTACTGTTTTCTACATTTTTCATGAATAATTGTAAGTTTTCTTCTCATTATTGTAATCAACTGAATCATTGATGCTGGCCATGTATTTATAAAACAAGTCAGAAACGTTGGTACAAAACATCCAAGTTCATAAGTTGGTATGAGATGTCATTACGGTACACTGTACCGTAAATGCCCACTTCTCGCCTGTTCTGAGGCACGTAAACAACCGAAATGCAACGTAGTATGAAATGTAATGTTTTACGGTTCCAGGTCGCATCGTTTCCAAGTCATGAATGGTAAAGTGTGTTCAGACGTAATATGTTATGCGCGGCGTATGCGCGTATGCATAATCCAAATATGTCGTAATCTGCGAACTTTTTCGTCTTAATGCTCTCCTAGGGGGGGTGATTCCCTATTCCGACGTAATACACTTATGGTGTTGTGTTTTCATGGTTTCTTATAAAAGAATAATCCGTCAACAAAAAATTTAGAGATGATCTACGTACTAAAATTTCCTTAGCGTACTAAATATAGATGAGATCGCAATGCCGATCGCTAAAGCGCACACGAGGTGCGGAGACAACTGTCTTGGGAGTAACGTAAGGTTCGGGCTTCGAAACCCACCTAACCAATGATGGATTGAGTGATGCCGGGCGCTTCAACTGCTAATGCCATTGGTCTCGTAAGTGTAATGCATGTTTTCATCGCGGGAGGTGTCGCTGATCTAACCCCGCTGTTGGCGAGATCCGGTGCCAACCCACGTCTTGCGTTGCGGATATTTTTCCTCAACCGTGTATCTCCCACTAGCAGGGCACCGCCTCAGACGAGACAAGCTCTAAACTTCTGACTGGTCACCCGACAAATGTGATAGTGTAATGTTTGTGAGTGTAAGTGTGTGTCAGAAAGGAATGCGGATAGGACAAAGAGGAAGGAAAGATCACGCGCGGCGGAGAAACCACGGAAAACAACCGATCAGAGCAGCCGGCTCCTAGAATTCTCTTCCAGTCAGCGGTTGAATTCGACCCTAAGCAATGGATGTGTTCAAATTGTGATTGCTACGAGGAAGAAAAGGCCATCCATCATGTACGGCGGCGTTTTGGTGTAAATAAACGTCCACATCGTTGCACAGTGCTTCGCATGGACGTAAAGTATTGTGATCGCCGAGGGGGATACAATCAACACATAATCTCGCAAGCCCGTAAAACCATTGTGTTGTTTCCTTAAAAACACTTATGAATTTATTTGCGTAAAAGCACTTTACCGTTTAGAAAAGGCAAAATCTCTCGGCCCATTCATTTCGTATAACAAGCAAACGAACGGTTTTATTTTTCTGAGCTAAAACGCTACCATCATTAGCAGAGTTGTTGTGTATTAGGACAAATAAGTTTAAGTAGATTGCAGACAGACACACATTCATTAAGCGCAACATAATGAAATGCAGGAGGCCCGCCGATGGCGAGGCCGTAGTGGAGCGTGCAAAAGACGGCCAAGAATCCGTAGACACGGAAGGCAGCGCCCTGGCCTGGGGGGCGGTTGGTGGCAGCCTGAGTTCCGTAGAAAAATTCGTAGCCTAGCTGGGTCGCAGTCCGTAGTCCGGGAGAGACGCTGTGGAGAAGAGTCAGGTGCAGTAGCGTGGTAACTGGTCCGTAGTCGAAAGGAGAGGAAACGAAAACACTGCCAAGGGATCATCGTACACGAATAACTAACTACCACTGACTTCTAACGAGCCGGACTATTTGCTTCGTTTGGTAGTCAGACACCACCTAAATGCTGCGTCCTTCTGGCGGCTGTTCGAAAAATGGTGTGCCCGGTTCAAATGTCCGACACATACACGGCAAGGGTGTGTAGAGTAAACTACATATGCGAAGTGTACGGCAGGCTGACAACTGGAATACACTCATAATTCATATTTGACTATAATATAGTGCTGGATATCAGGGATGAAGGCAAGAACCAAGCACTATGGAACGATCTCTCTTTGAAGATTCTTCATCCGGGGCTTATGAAAGGTCGATGTTCCTCTGTTTCATCGAAAGTAATATTGGTTTTAAAACCACTACTTAATTTAAATTTATCTAAAAAATATTCCGATAAATTTTTGATCAATAATATAGAAAATAAATACCCAAAATTTCGCTCATCCGTATTTTAAATAGCTGTATTAATACAGCATTACATTTCATGTGAATATAAACTTTGCATAACGTGTAATATTTTTTGTCAGTCACTTCTCGCTAATTTTTTCTGTATTTTCTATGAACCTTAAATGAAATAGAAAGAGAAATGCATAGTTAGGGCTTATCATTCCTTCACGTTTTGAAATTAATTTCGCTTTGGAAGTATGCAATTCTGCTCTTCATTTGATCGATAGTTTTTCTATTACTTCAAATTTTTTGAAAAAATGTAGAATTATTATTAGACTTACCTTATTCAACACATTTCACTTTATATTACATTAAAAATAATAAGTATGTTCTATTACAATGTGCCTCATTACATTACTGGCTTTATTCGCAAACTGCTCTCTGAATTCTGCAAAGTTTAGGAAATGCATTCAATAGAAACCTCAATTAGTTAAAACAAAAGTTCTTTTGAAAAAGAAATAATTTTTAATGGCAGTTAAAATTGATTTTAAGGTTTCCTTTTTGTTTTAAGTATCAGCTGTAATGGATTTGGACCAAATAGTACATAGAAAAATATTAAAATGAAATGTAACTGAAATAATGAATAATTCTGTTTTAGGGGGTTTTCAATTTTTATTGAAATTCAATTATTTAGAACTTTATTAGAACCACATCCGACATATCTAATTTTTGATGTGCATCCTTACGGCTCGAGGTTTCAAGATATCTCCCAATTTTCCTTGTCATTTTTCAGTCATATTGATTCTCGTGGCTTGGATGTTTTCTGCAAAAATTCATTGAATTGTTGATTTTAAAATGATGTAATGCACGTTTTAAATTCGAGTAGTTGTTGGGTAATATCATTAATAGAAAGAAATGTTTCGACATGCCGCGAAATTCTACTAGTCCATGGAAGAAATATTTTAAGGCAGTATATTTGTAATAGGAGGCGTTTCAGTATTTTAGGGATTTATGCTGTTCCCTATTTGTTGGAGCTTATCTTCTTAATTTCATCATGTAGCAAGAGTTAGGATAGAGGCAATGGTGCTAATGGTATTTAGTATTCATTTGCTAAACTGTATTCCTGAGGCATAGTTTTTATAGAACAACATTATTTGCATTTTAAAGCGTCACAAAGTTCACTACAGACACAATAACCGAACTCTTGATTTGATTTAATTTATTTCGTCAAAAACTTGTAAAAACGCGGTATATGACATACGAAGTAGAAGTTTAATCTGCGCACGTTTTCTCGAACCCCAGAACCCTTATCCCACCACTTCCTATTCATAATTGAATGATGATTTAAAAGTATCAAAACACCGTGGTTGGACGCATTTGAAAACTAGGAACTTATTTGCATCGGTAAACAAACTATAGGTTTAATTTTATTGTATTGCTAACAAAATATTAATCCACACTCCCTCAGCTCAACTCCTGCCACAACAAGCCACAACTTAACAAAACCGGCGGATAGTGAAGTTGAAGCTAAATTTATGTTGAGAAGCAAAACAGGCCATTTTCGCATTTCCTCAGTGCTTCGGGGAAACTGAATGAAAAATATGATCGATACGGGGTCTTTGACCCAGAAACTGATGTCCATTACTTGTTTAAGGCATATTTAGTATTTTAAAGTTATACAATTCAAATTTACCTTACGCACTAAATACCATGGTTAAAATACGTATTATATTTCTTTTTTATTGTCAGCATAGGTTTTATTCGTACAAAAACAGTTATCCAGAAGAAAATATTTTACTTGGCACTTAAATTTATGTACTTATTACTTAATTTATGTCAATTTAGGTTTTAATTGTTTGATGTCAAGTTGCAAAGAATTGTGAAGTAGCATTCATGGGTTATATAAGTGGATTTCTTGCAGAAAGCTGTTGATACTGACACTGAAATTTTCTTGAGATGTTAACACTTTGAGATACATATTACCAGTGCATGGTATTCTAGAATTAAATTAACAACAATCGCCAAAGTTACATTTCTTATATCTTTGGTTTTAAATACAGTCGCGAACCTTCGAAGATCAAATTACAAAGTAAGGTAGAGGAGATTAATATAAAACTTCGCCATTGCAATCGCATCAAATAGATGGAGGGCCTAGTGATGGAAGCTCCATAAAACCAAGGATAATGAGACCCGTATCTCATAAAATAATTATCAGTTCTGAAGTGAAGGATAGGGGATGACAGTTCAAACCTCCAAAAAACTAGCGGGTTTCTCTAGAATTGTCTGAAATGATGAAACATTATATTTGAGTATGTGATGTGGGGTGTCTTTTAGTACTGTTTATATTTCCATTTCGTAAACTCATTTACATTTATTTGCTGTGCGTTATGAACTACAAAGCTCCCTCGTTAATATCGTTTTATTTTATTTCGTTAGGTTGTGAACGTGCTTCTAAAATTAACACATTACCATTTTTGTAAAAACATTGCCAAAACGTTTATACAATTACGTATCTCTGACTAATTAAAAATGTTGCGGGTTGAAGCTCCACGAAACTGATTTTACTAGAACCAAATAATATTTTTGAAACAATGTTTAAAAGCCTACGATAAAATTTGAAATCAGATTTTAATAAACTGTGACATAAGAAAATCCATGGTTATAATATAGTTGCGGTATTTTAAAAATGATTTAAATAAAGAAATTTTATATAATAATTCTAGTAATATTTGAGTGTAGGGAGAAAGGTGGTAAAATGGAAAAAATGACCAACTCAAAATCCATTCTATCAACAGAAAAGAGTAAACCAAAATCAATGAATAAAAATACTCCGTAAAAATATTCGTAATGGAACAAAAAAATCACAATGAGATGGAAGAAGGATGTAGGGGACATGAATAGGCTTTTGATGCGTGCGTTCATCATGCATAAAGAAAATACCAAAGGAAATGTCTTACAACGCTTAAGATACGAGTATATAGAATGGTTAAGTATCGTCTCTTTATTTATAGACGCAATCAGAAATTACTAAGCGTTTTAATTTACAAGGTTATTTGTAACTCAATCTTCGTCTGTTCATAAATTATCCTATACTGTCCTTAAACACTCAAACCATGTTTCCAAATCAAATGCTTTTACTATTGCGTGTATTACGCAATACACGCAATAGTAAAAGTTACTACGTTTTACGAATTGCGTGTACTTCCCCATGTTTCCAATTAAATGCGTTTTGAAGTAGTACTACAACAGCGTAACAGCATTTGTTCCCATTATTTTAACTTTGAAAGTTTCGAAAATTCACAGAGTTCAACGAAAATTAAATCTGCGCCATTCTTTTAAGTGTTCCTTGTTCTATACGTGGAAACCATTTCGAGCGGTTTTTGAGAAAGGGTTTTTTCTAAAAAATTGCATTAATGTCAAGCACAAATTACGCAGAAACTAATCGATTTTTTTTCAAAAAATTGTGTATTGTTTTTTTAAGAGCTGATTTTTAAGAAAATATTTTAATGCTTCTCTTTAAATCTCTATCTTCAATTCAGTAGTTTTAAAAAATTAAAAATTACACAGAGTTTGGCGGAAATGAGGCAAGCACCACATTTCTTTTAGTTCTTTAATACATATGAAGGGAAAATTTGAAGAAAAAATTGGAGCCGGTTTTTGAGGAAAAAACATTGTTTAAAAATTTTTTAAATTGCCTTCATTTCACGCGAAATTACGCAAAAACTGCTCATATTTTCGAAAACAATTGTTCGTGATCTTTTTGAAAGATCTTTTTTAAAAGAACAGATGTCATTCACGAAAAAAATATCTAAATATTCAATATTGTAGTTGTAGGAAGACGTCGAAAAAATGAGAACTTTTGTAATTTTCGAACAATCGGGAATTCAAAATGAGGCCTACACTATTCTCTTATCATTGTCATTTACGCTATCCGAGAATAAAGTTTAATAAAAAACTTTGGAGCAATTTTTTAGAAAATTTTAAAAGTGTTGAGGTTCTGTTTAAAGTATCTCCTCAAAATTAAAATACCCGTTACAAACTCAGAGGGCTCCAAGTTCACTTAAATCGATCGGAGAGTAAATGTTTTGGGGAAAATCGGTTTAACAATTTATGCGCTAGTATTGACCACAGAGAGACGTTTTGCCGTCAATAGAATTTTCGGTATGAAGGACACACAAAAACAGGGATTCTGACTACACAACGAGTAAGAGGAAGTAATATAGGAACAAGATGTATCCACTTTTTCGTTACTAGGGCACGGCAATAAGAGTTTTTTCTGTCGAAAATTCGCCGTTTTCCGGCGCACTACTGCAATACAAGCGGTGCTAAAACAACACGTTCTTTCTCGCTTTTAGTAATGGTTATGTAATACTAATTATATCACAACTTCTCTCCGAATTAACACATCTCAGTCATCATTTTTTGTAAAACACAAATCGGAGAACATTTGGTGGAAAAACTAAATATTTTCAGGCAAATACCAACACAAATTTGACAATTATAACTGCTTTTTATACAGCTAAATCATGTCACAACAATGGGATTAATTCACAGAAATTCAGCTGTCAAGTCGCGGCGCGGAATGCCATTGTTGCTTTCCAATCCGATATTGGCTGAAGGCTAGAAATTTTTATTTTATATATTTCAAATAAGTTTTAAAGAATTTCTAAAAGATTAATTTGTAAACGCATAAGTAAAGCTCAAATGCAAGAAACGAAAAAGGAAATAAGAAATAATAACAAATTCTAACTTACGTAGCATCCAACTGCCTGGCACCATTTCTCATATTACGTACACGAAGCACAGGATATTTGGGCGACTATTTTAACCCCGAATTATTCAATATGGCATTGTTTAAAGATGTTTTAGATGAACACATTTAATTAAGAAACAAAATTGTATCTTCACAATTTTAGTTGTGGGAAGACGCGGAAACATTTTAATTTTTTTGACTTTTTGAAAAATCTTCCACTTCAACGAGCATGAGTACCTGTACCATTGTACAGTACCTCTTAAACTTCGTTTGCGCTATCTTACGTTCAAATTTAATTTAAAAAAATGTGCCGTTTTTAAGAAAAAAAATATTTAAAGAAAATAGAAATTGCCAATGTTTGACACAAAATTTCGCAAAAAATACTCATATTTTTGAACTATTGTACATAATATTATTTGAAAATCGGCTTTGATGAACAAATTTCTTAAAAAAAATGTATTTTTAATTTTTCAGCACCTTTCTACAACTACAATGATGAATTCTTGCAATTTTCAAAAATCAGAATATTCAACGAACATGAGACCTGTACCATTCTCTTGAGCGTCCTATACACTATTCGAGATCAAAATTTAATCAAAGTTGTTAGAGTCGGATTTTTAGATTCCTAATTATTCAACACCCAAATTCAATGAAAAACGTGTGAGCCATTTTTTTAAAATTATGCAAACGTCCCGTTGGCTTAATGAAAAGTACCTCCCAAAATTAAAATATCGATTTCCAATTCAAGAACCGCGACATCAGCCAGATCGATTTGGAAATATTAATGTTGGAGAAAATCGTCTGAACGGTTTATCCGCTTGCCTTGCTCACAGATGGATGGACGGACGGACAGACGTTTTGCCGTCAATCGGCTTTTCGGTATCAAAACATATTCTGACTACACCACGTGTTAGAGATTTTTTTCTAAATTTCGCAACTGAATTTATCAATTTTTTCGTTTCTAGGGCCCGACAATAAGAGTTTTCTGCCAAAAATTCGACGCTTTTTCCCACAGCATTACTTAACTTTCTTTCTACTGCGTAAGCGGTAGCGATAAAGTAAAATGTAAATCACGCTTCGTACGTACTACTTGATACTTGTTTCTATTGTTTCTTATTCTGGCAACTTAGATGGGTAGACATAAGGTTCATGTATCAAAGCACATTAATTGTAAAACGAGTCAACGTCGTTCTCTAAACCCGTAATCAGCAAATTAACAATATCTCGATCTCTTGGCTCCCTAATTCCTCATCAATAAAATATCTGGGTGTGATTCTAGACAAAAAACCTACTTGGAAGCAACATATTCAATTCTTAGTAACTAAAACCACAGCAAAAATATCCTAAGTCTTTCCTTTCATTAACAGAAATTCCTATCTGTGAACGGATTCTGCACTATTAATATATGTCTATAAGAAGACCTACCATGATTTATGCCAGCCCAGCTTGGCGCAATATAAAATCAACAAGGTTTCCAAAATGCCGGACAAATCAATTTTTAAGGCAAACTCTTAAATCCCCTTGGTTTACACCCAACTCCCAAATCCACCAAGGAACTCCAAATCCCTTCATTTTCCGAATATATGCGCAAAACATCCGAAAAATTCTACTCTCTTCTTCCTTCATGCCCTGGCTGCACTATCTTACACCTGGGAAGAAATTCAAACCTCCCACTTCCCATCCGATTTCGATTCCTGAAGGACCTCTATCACCCTCCAAAGTAATGCAGACCTCCACTCTCATCTCCCTTCACCCACACTGATCCAACCGCTCACATCCTGACGCTCACCTTCAAATTTCAAAAATTGTGAAAACTGATTTTACAACTGAGGAGTACACCTTACATACCAAGTTATCCTGAGGATGTCTCGACAACAAGTTTTTTCTTGTATATGAACTGAAAATCCTCGAAAGGCTTCAGACGAACGTGTAGTAAAAACCGTTATCAGAAAAATGATTTGCGATAAGAAACGAGAAAGTAAAAGACGTGTCAAAGAGGAGCGTCTCAGTTTTATTTCAATTTATTCATTTAAGGCGATAGAACAAATGATTTGCTATAATGCTCTATGTATGAACTAACTGCAAATAAATAGAATATAGCAAAAAGATTTAAGGTAACAAATAGGGCATTACATGTTATCTTATGATGCTGAATGTAAATAAAACAGGCTTGATAATATGAATGATCAAGATCAGAAAGAATTATAGTTATTTGCAGAAACAAATTTTAAATTAAGAAGTCGAAAAAAAAAATCGGAAAGTAGACGTGCTAATTGAGGAGGAAAGATATCGCAAAATTAAATAAATTTTCCTTCATTTGTTTCATTTTAAAGATCATGCAACGGATGGTTAGAATACTATTACAAACGTGCTTCATCATTTAAACAGATTCAATTTGAATCATAATTTTAGATACAAATGTTAGAAAATAGAAATTGGATGTAAAATCATTAAAATGCAAAAGAAGAGATTGTTTTTGTACGTATTGATGCAATTCTTCCAGAGAAGAAAATCAAATGAACATTAATAATTATCGAGAATACAACAAAATTTTATATTGTAAACAAATTGATTACTGAAATAAGGATCAAGGGACTCTGAGGGATGAGAACATCTGTATTGAAAAATAACTTCTAGCACCATGAAAATCAGATTGTAGAATCTCCATGAACTGCAAAACGAATATGAGTTACGTGTATCGTTGATGCATTTAATTGGCGTCCATGCATTTTCAAAACTTAATCCGTTTGCCTACACACAATTAAAAATGTCAGAAGAAACATCGAGAAATGAGGAATTCGCTCAATCTGTACCATTCTGTGCTCTTTAAATAGTTTAAGGATAGTATTAATCCAGTGAAATGTTCATAGTTTAATGGTACTAAGATCACGCTTAGACATTGAGTAAAACCATCTCTTTATCCTGTTAATTTTCCACGCGATACGTGCGTCAGTGGAATATTTTTCACTTTGTCATTTATTTCACATTTCGGAAATTTATCGCCGACTTTTATCGCAAATGATAACCTCAATACTCACTGCGCGTGTACAAAACAACGAATATATTTTGCGACATCACTAAGAACTAGAAATGCGAGTAATCTTACATAAATGTTACGGGATCTGTCGATCTCAGTTGAACTGTAGTGAACGACTTTAGAGGTTTTCAAGCTGTATTAGTGTCTGCCGAGGCGTACAACATTGAGATAACTAAACACATTTCCATAACTGAGATTAGAGAAAGATTGAATTCCTTACAAACCATCCGTTCTTGTGCAAGTCAGCATAATTTACTGTTTATTAACACATTGCCATTAAAATCATAGTAAAATTGGACGCTCCTCGACATTTAACATTTTGATCGGCTGATGTTTTATTCTATGATACTAAAAAATATACGAGCTTCGACTTTTGTTGTCAATTTACTTCCGTAGAATTGATATTTAGCTAGGAATCAAAATAATATCTATCATTTTTCATTAATAAATCGATATTTAATGAGTTAAATAGTTTTAGAGCCGTATATAATGTAAACCAGAAATTTATTTCAGCAAACGTGTTAAAAGTACTTACAAACAAACCTTGCAAGGGAATGAATTTTACAAATTGAAATTTAAAAAAATATTTTTTCTATTAATAGTTGAATGCTAATTTCATTAAGTCAATTCAATGTCAATATTACATCAGGTAAATTGAACACGAAAATGCAGTCTTTTAAGCAAAATCAATAAAAAATATTCTAAAATTTGGTCAGTTGGGAAATAAAAGTGGAAATGTTAGAAATAGAATTTTCATACAGTTTTAAAAGTTCCGAAATTTACGAAACAAGGAACTTAGCTTTTCATTAGATCGAAACTTAACTTTCTTGTGTTGTGCAGTTTTTCCTCTCAAACTAGCGCCGACCTTCCACAGATTCAGCTTTGTTGCTTTGTAGAACGGTCTATGTTCACTATGAGTAAATTGTAAATTGCTTCCTGAACGTAAACCAGGTCACAAGGGATAGAAAACCAGGTCACATAGGGAATAAAAATGAAATGAATTACTTGCCTTAACAGTCATCATAAAAGGAAAAAGAAAAAAAATAGGCAGTTTGTGAATCCGTTAGAAATAAATTGAACTCTGATCCAGCAATTTTTAACTTTAGGTTTCACCTTAAATAAAAGCTCAAAGCTAACAAAACCTTAATAGTCGCTAAGTGTTTTGCATTCATTTTTAGCACAAAAAATTAATATTCTATAAAAGTAATTTTAAGCTCCGTTTGACTCGTTCCGCATTCTGAAGGAAACGCTATACAGAAAAAGACGGAGCTGGTATTTCGTACGGAGAAAAGGCTCGGAAGCATTTATGATTGATTATTTCGTATTTTCGGGCGCGTCAACTCCTGTGGTCATTATTTATGTAAGTGTAGTGCATGTTTTATCACGGGAGTTGCAGACTCAGACGTCAGCTTTCGGGGTTTTCCCCATACAGGTATCTTCCACCAGCTGGGCCCACTCCCGCCGAGCCAACCTCAAGCTCCCGACATGTGTGGTAGCGTAGTGTATGTAAGGAAGAGCAGAGGATAGGAAAGGGAGAAGGTAAGTACTGCTCCGGCATTCGCCTGGTGTTGATCGGAGAAACCACGGAAAACTACCGATCAGAGTAGACGGTCGCTAGAACTCCTCCAGTCACAGACTGAATTCATCATAGCAACGTAGCAGTGTCGAAAATCCTTCCTCCGTCGGAACTCGAACCCTACGACCTCCCCATTAGAGGCACTGCAGTGACAGTTGACACACTGAGCCACCTCGGCCGGTCCGAAGCCTTCATGTAGACTGCGGTTTTTACTTCGCTGCGGCTGACAGTTGATCAGCTGTTCGATGCCGTCCAATTGCGACCTTACATAGTGGTGGCGTTCAGCCTTCCGATTGGCAGACACGGTAACAGCTTACTTACTACAAACGCAGCTCTGTGACAACCGCAGTAAAGTCCTGAATAAAGCCGTTGCCGGCGATTTTAAACTGAGGAGTCGCCGCCGCGCCACGCCGCGCCGCGCCGCGGAGTTGGGCACGCCATCTTGGAAAGGGCCGGTGCGCCGGCGTTGCGTCGGCGGCGCGGGGCGACGCGGTGCGTCTGTGCTGTTGGTTTTTGCGTCGGGCGTTAATGGACTGTGCAGGTTTCTTCTGCGGGAGCGGCAGCCTCCGCGCGCCCGCCTACCCGCTCACTCGCTCGCCCGCCCACCGACGCCCCTCGCGCACTGGGGCACATCCCGCGTCTCCGGGACACAACTCTGCTTACCAGGGAACGGCGAGGCCGTACTATGCAACTTCTTCTTCTTTCTTTCTAGGGTTTTCATCCAGCCGATAGCCGGTTACCCTTTGCCTCCCGATGGGACGCATATTCGACCATACACTAGACACCAACACACTTGCGGGCTCCTCTAATCTGGGGTCAGCAGAACGCGAGGCCCTCCGCGACAACACATACATACAAAGACAAGGGACAAACAACCATGCCCAAGGCGGGACTCGATCCCGCGACTCTTCGGACGGAAGCGCTGAGTCGGTACTCGCTCTTAGCCACCTCGGCCATCCAGGTCGGCACTATGCAATTTGTGGATGCTATATAGTGCCAAGACTGAATGAGTTGCATGAATGGCTATGCACATAATATAAATAAAGTATGAGTATTGCGTGAGTAAAAAAATATTACCAATTAATCATGAATTTTTTGTGGGTATAGTTTAAAGTACGCAGAATTCATTTCAGCATTTTCCGGAAGAAGTACCCATAGTTCTGAAGATCCCTCCTCCAGAAAATGGTTAATATAAATTCAACGGTATACGTACCACTTTATTTCATCACGTACTTCAGGCGCTTTTGCTTCACAAGTTATGCAACGTAGCATAGTCGATGTTGCCCTCAACGTCACGAACGGTCAGATAAATTCTACAGATCGATTTGATAAAAAAAAACCCTTTAAATACACCCGCAGCGAAAGGGTAGGAAAAAATCACTTGCATTAACGTGTGCGCCCATCCGCCACATAAACGCATTTTGATATCGATATAATTTCAAAGTTAATTGAGTGTCACATTTTTAGCTTTAATGTCTCTTTTTAAACACATTATAGTTATCTTTTTGTTTCCATTCGGCATTTTGATTTGCTTATGTTCACATTTATGATTTAATTTTCTATCATTTGTAAGTTTATTTTTTTCTAGTTTTTACCTAATGATGTGGTCAGTGGGGCCACGAAATGGTCTAGCCACCTATATTCTACATTAACTTTCTTATTTAAGTGAACGAATTAAGATGTTTCATTGTCTATAATCCCATTGATATCAGGTACTCATTTTAAATTTTTAGAGAATCATTAGGATTAGTAATAAATTTACAAATAATATATTTTAAAAAGAAAATACATTATACAAATTACTCAAATTTGAAATATAATTTAGAGGCTCACATAGTGCGCAATTATCATTCACACATGTTAAATTTTATTATTGGACAGCAGTCAGTAAAAAACCTTTGAAATTTTGAGAAACATTCTTTCAACTTCTTCTTCTTTCTTTCTAGGGTTTTCATCCAGCCGATTTACAGTAATGCTTTACATCACGCCCCAACGGACATTTTCTCAAAAACGGCTCCACCGGGAGCAGTAGCTCAGTGCATCAACTGATGTCACTGCAGCCCCTCTGACCGGGAGGTCCTAGGTTCCTCACGGCGGCAGGATTTTCCACACTAGCTTTTCGGCTAGGTCAAATTCAGTCGCTGTCTGCAGGAGAAATCTAGCGGCCGGCTGCTCTGATCGAGTTTTCCGTCGTTTCGTCGATCAATATCAGGCAGATGCCGGAGCAGTACCCTACCAAACGGGTCACGGACCGCTCGCAATCTTTCCTTCCTCTTCCTTGTCTTATCTTATACACACACTAAGATGCACTATACTACAACATATTCTGGGAGACCGGTCAGGAGCGTAGAGCTTGTCCCGGCTGGGGCGGTGCTCCGCTGGTGAGAGAGTCCTGGTGAGGGGGAAACCCCGCTAGCCGATGGTAGCTCAGCGCCGGATCTCGCCATCCAGCGGTGTAAGATCATCGCCATCTCCCGAGAAAAGGCATGCACTACACTTATGGGAATAATGAAAGAATAATGAAAATTCTGCACTTTCAGAAACGTTCAAATGCCTTATTCTCAAAAATGGCTCCAATTTTGTTTCAAATTTTTCAATGGATAGTGCTGATTGCACTGTTTAATATGACGTAAATTTCATTTGGTGTATTCTGTTGTTTTTTCCAAATTTACACAAAAGTTTTTTCAAAATATCTTTCACGCCGTTCATATTAATTTTTTCATAGATTTGTATTTAACCCTGCATTTGTGAGTAGAAGTGTTTCAAATGACTTTAAATAAAGATTTCAGAAAACTCAATAGATTCCTGTGAAAAAGAGCTTCTAATTTCGCATTTACAGTAATGCTTAATCGCCATTTTCTTAAAAACGGCTTCAAATTTTTCATTGAAGATTTCTATTTTGGACGAGGTTTTACACTTCTTTAATATTGTTAAAGTAATATTAGGAAACCGAAAAGTTGAAAAAAAAATGTACTTTGGGTGACGATAGATGGCAGCTGGTTACAGGATGGGGCAAGACCATAAAGGCAGTCCACACCAAGGAAATTAGAAAACTTCACTACAAGAAAGTCTAAGCCATTCTGTAGCACCACTAGTTTCACTTCTACTAAGAAAAATTATAGATTTAAATTGTTGGTTAATTTTAAAATTAAACCAGAGGCTCAAGCGCGTTTGTTTTCTAACAGGAAAATGAATAGTGTGTGCAGCCGACCTCATGTTTTCTCATAAAGACAATGACGACTGTGTTTTTGAAATGAATGATATAAATATTTCCATGTTTTCCCTTATAAATGAAATACATTTTTTTGACGAACATGATAATAAAATTAAGGCAGAAAAATATTATTTAACTAATGGACACGAATACATTGAAATGAGGACCGTAACGTTAATGTATACGATTTTGTTAGATTGACTTATACATAGTTTTTTGTTCAATTCTCAATGTAATATTTTTCTATCTCAATTTTATGACTGCAAAAGAAAGGTGAAAAATGTATTTATGTAAACCACGAATGCAGACGTTAAACAAATTCATAACTATTTCTTTATTTTATTATTGTATTTTGAACTTGCACTTTGGTTTCTTCTCTCCCGTTGACTTTGGATGAAGAATTTTGGATCGTGTGACACTGTCCTGTGGCCTCACTTGTTCGCGGTGATCTCCCATCCCCCTTTCCCCTTGCCTTCACCACCCTCCCACATGTGGTCGATGTTACGCCGGATTGCCAGTAATGTTAATTAACAACTGTGAAAAGCGGCTCCACTTATCGGAGGGCACAGTTTTCTGGATGCTCTTTGCGAGAAGAGACGTCTCCTCGGATGTGTTTAACGTCGCGTGGGCCAACAAGAAGTAGGGTTCATGTGGGTAAAAATGGAAGTATCAAGAAAATTAATTGCATCATTGGAATCCCTTTGAAGACTGAAGTGAGCTGCAGAGGTCGGATATTTATGTTCGGTAAGTGTAGCCAAACATTTAGAATAGGAATTTTTAGATTTAGGAGATTTAGATTTTTAGATTTTTAGGATATTTTCTGCTTATTGTTGTTTTAAAGAATTACAAGTTCAGGCTTTTGTGAAATAAAAATCATTAAAATAAAGACTACATTCTCAACAAGCATTTGCAATATTGTAATGTATTGTGTCATGTAGCTTCTATTTCTTCCCTTCAGCGTAAGATTAACTTAATTAAGTCCCGCCCGGGTAGCCGATGACGCTAAGGTCGAAGAATAGAATAGCTATAGAAGGGTCGGGGGTTCCAATCCCGCCCGAGTCATCGATGTTTGTGTGTCCACATTACATATAGAGATACAACAATCTTTTTTGTTAATCGTTGAACGTTAAATCTTTATTTCTACAATATCTCAGAATAACCTGGAGAAAACAAAATTCAGGAGAAGCTACAGGCTAACAGAAATTAAAATGAAGCTAAATTTGTATGTTATGAAATTTTCCACACAAACGCTGTGAGTCATACCCTGAAACATTAAAATTGTAAATAAATGCTTACAACGTCAATTGAGGCATTTCTTGTTACCTTAGGTCTCAGAACTGTAAGTTGTACAAAATAAGTAGTCCATTTGGCATTTCCTACTGTGGAAGTTTGAGATACGGAACTCTTACGTTGAACAATGTTTCAAAGGACAACACTTTTCTCAAAAAATTCTTGATAATGTCAATTTCATTTTTTAACATATAATTAACACGAGAAAATAATAATAATAATAATTATTATTATTATAAAATCTTAATTATTAATTTTTAAGATTCACAAAAAAATAGTATGACAAAAATAAAGACTGGCATATCTGATTCATATCGCTGGCTAAATAATTATTTTATTTCTTTTCTTTTCGAATTTTGAATTCTTAGAATAATTAACTGCTTGCCTTTGTGGTGCACATTTCGATTTGTGGACCGGCTTAGGGCATCAATTGATGTCTCTGTTGTGCCTCTAACTGGGGGGTCCTAGGGTTCAAGTCTTGACGGCGGCGGATATTCGACATTAGCTACGTAACTATGTCGAATTCCACCGTTGACTGCAGAATAATTCTAGCGGCCGGTTGCTCTGATCGGTTCCTCTAGTTTTCTGTGGTTTCTCCGATAATACCAGGCGAATGCCGGAACAGTAATCCAAGAAACGAGCCACGAACCGCACGCAATCTTTCCTTCCCCGTCCTTGTCATATTCTCACTCCTTACTTACCACACACACACACACACACACACACACACACACACACACACACATACTTGCATGCACTTCACTACCACACATGCCGGGATTCCAGTCGAGAGCTTAGAACTTGGCCCATCTGCAGCTGTCCCCGCTGGTGGGAGATCCCTGGCTGGCATAAAACCACGTTTGCCGACGGGTAGATAGGTGCCGGATCTCGCCATCTAGCGGGGGATAAGCGCCTCCCTTTCCCCGCGATAAAACATGCACTACACTTACGGGACTGACCTTAGCCGTTGACGCGCCTGGAATCAATCAATCGTTGTACAGTAAAAGCGATGTGGCAACTGGAGAGCAATGTCTATTCCAATAAGAGAAATTCGGAGACTATGTACTTTGGAAATCTGCAGGTTTTTACAAATTTTGAGTAGGAACCACGTCATACATTTTTAAGATGGAAAGGGGGTAGTAGTTACGCCTCTGTGTTCATTCTCCTTGTATTTTTTGAACTTTTTCCCGGTTTTATAACAAATAGATTATTCTAAACACCCTGTTTCCCCTGAGTACAGAAACGGCAATCGAAACCTTTTATCACCACATGTTTTGTTCTGAAACACAAAAATGCGAAAAATATGCAAGTGTACGATTTTTTTTTTCAATCAATGAACGCTGAATGCAAAGACATTTTTGAGAGTTGTGTTGTAATGCTGCTAATTTTATTAATGTATGTACGAGTACTTTATTAGTAATTATGAGTATAATCTATTGATGTAATTTTATCTAAAAATTGACTTCGTCCTACAACATTTCATTTTACAATGATAATTTGACAATTTGTAACAGTGGGATATTTTTTCAAACGTTAACATGTCCCGAATTGATAAAAATCCAAGATAAAAATTGCTAAGAGTTGTGTACAAAGTACAAAGGTAATCGACCTATAGATGTGCAATGCGTCCTATTCCGAGAAGAGAGATGTAGGAGGACAGTATACCTGTCCTTCCACTCACTATTTGTATATCACCTCTTCGTCGAGCAAACATTTGTACCGCACGGAGGATATTACAGAGCTTCTTGAGAGCTACCTGTTGTACATACAACGAACGAAACGGTTGCTCCAAGAATCAACACAGTAAAATGGCGCGTTTTCAGTTGTGAACGTACTCAGCCGTTGCTGCTTTCCAGTGGTATACACATGTCAGTTAACAGGAGTCAGAGCATTTAAATAGTTGCCACGTAGACAAACGTGAAGTGTGTGTTAACGGTTTAAGTGGGTGACGGAAAGAGATTTGCTTTTCAGTTTTAAGCAGTGTTTGACGAATAATTTTCCCTTTCCAAAGGTGGGAGTATTCTCGTTGGTAATGTGTCATTTACTAGTTTGGTAAATTCTTCCTTTCCATGAGGAGACTGTATAATTTCATATTTCCTGTTTACTATGATTTACAAGGTAACTGAAAAGAAAATTTTTGGTGCGCAACGTCAGTAAGCGTACAAGACAGATTTGCTGGGAGTTCTCTCTCTAGAGACAAAAAGGATAAAAAAAAGTCAATAACATTCCTAACAATGTGTCTATACGAAAATTCAAAATGTACATGTAAATGATGATGTCTTTTCAAGCATGTAACAGTTATTAGAAATGGGAAATTATTTTTAAAGAGTAGAATATAGGAAATCATCATGTAAGAACATGGGTAATCAATTTGAGACTTCTATATGTTTAGAAAGGAATGAATAGAAATGGAAAATTAGACATAGCGAATAGCCCATCGAAATAATCTTTTGGACAAAGATTCAAGCACACCTTAGAGCTTGAAATCAATCTGCAACATTGATAGATTATCTTCCAATGGATGACAAAATCTCCATAATTTACCATATATTTTAACAAAACTGAAAGTTGTGAAGATCACAATTTGATTGATTTTACCTATTATTATCCATTATAGAGCTTTCATTATCCTTATCATCAGCATCTTTATTTTCAAGTACCTTTAAACAATTTTGATAACTACATTTTTTGTGATTAATTCGTCAGCAAGTAAATATTTTGTGACAAAGTTGTATGTTGTACGTTGGATTCGAACGATGGACTGATTCACAGTGTCAAATGAAACGATACTGTTTACGTGTTTTAGTATTAACATTACTAAACAATTGAATTAGGGTGTTCTTACCGAGTAATGTACGTAAAAATTAATTAGATAAATATAATTAATATTGAATATGTCAGCAAGAAAATAGACACTTCACTTGGAGATAATTTTATTGTGTTTTTGTCGTCAGCATAGAGAATTTTCATGACAGTTTATGGTCACGGAAATTCAGATCCTGGAAACGATTGTACATGCGTCGGCAGACATCGAAGAGTTACTTTCATCCCTCATTGCCGGTCAGAAGGATAGGTCTGAGTCCGGCTAGATGGCTCAGTCCCGGCACTTAAACTGACAATAACAACTGCAATTACAATTGCCCCGCCGGCGTATTTTATGGTTCCGAAGGGCCACTTCCGCGCAGGAGGCGGCTGAACTGGTCTGGCAGAATGGGCCTGAAGAGCGGCCGGCCGGGGCGGGGGGCTCTGGCGGTGGCTGGGCGTCTGAGACGCATCCGGGGCAGGGACCCCGACTCGGCGCGGCGGGCGCGGCGACGCTGCGCGCACATCGGCGGCTCGCGGCCCGAGCGGACTCCGCAGCTGGCGTTAGGCCTCGTTCACAACGCGAACACAACGTACCCGCAAAATGAGTTATTAAGCGAGACCATTCACAACGCCTTGACGTAACCGTAGACGTAAATCCGTTGATTGATTGATTGATTGATTTTTTCGTGTTTCCGGGCGCGTCAACTGCTTCGGTCATTAGTCCCGTTAGTGTAGTGCATGTTTTATTTCTCGGGAGATGGCGGTGATCTTCCCCCGCTGGATTGCGAGATCCGGCGCCGACCTACCGTCGGCTAGTGGGATTTCCCCCTAACCAGGACTCTCCCATCAGCGGGGCACCGCCCCAGCCGAGACAAGCTCTAAGCTCCCGACCGGTCTCACGAAATATGTAGTAGTGTAGTACATGTAAGTGTGTGTGTGTGTGTGTGTGTGTGTGTGTGTGTGTGTGTGTGTGTGTGTGTAAAGGGAGAGGATAGGACAAGGAAGAGGAAGGACAGACCGCGCGCGGTCCGTAGCCTGTTTGGTAGGGTACTTCTCCAGCATTCGCCTAGTGTTAATCGGAGAAACCACGGAAAACTACCGGTCAGAGCAGTCGGCCGCTAGAATTCTCCTCCAGACAGTGACTGAATTCGACTTAGCTGAAAAGCTAGTGTCGAAAATCGTGCCGCCGTCAGGACTCGAACCTAGGACCTCCCGGTCAGAGGCGCTGCAGTGACATCAATTGATGCACTGAGCTACCGCTACCGTTGTAAATCCGTAAACTTATGAGTTCTTAAGCACCAAATTTTACGTTCGGTTTACGTCGGAATTATACCGAAGACCAATCGGAGAGCAGCAAGAAAGAAATAAACAAGATGGACATTTCAGATTGTGTTCAGGTATTGTATTCTTTCTTTTATTAGTTCAAAGTAAGGATTTGGGCCATTTTTCTCGTGGGGAATAAAATAATTACGTCGACGAATTACTCGTGAATTTTTACAAGAGAATTCTTGTTTATAAAATAAAGGAAATGCGAGCACTAATACAACAGCTACTCGCATTTATATATAAAACAAATCGAAGGAAAATAGAAGAAAAACTAGAAACCATGGTGAAATGATCTTTCCACCATGCTAGAAACGAATTGATCAAGCTTCAGTGCGTTGAAATCTGATTGGTTCAGGCGAAACTTACGTTCCAGCTTACGTTCGTCATTGTGAATGCTTGTTTTTACGCGTAAATTTTACTGCTAAGCTTACGGCATTACGTTACATTTAAGTTTGCGTTATGAATGCGGCCTTAGGGGCGAACTCCTTAAAGGAGGGACCGACAGATGTTGCTCAGGGCATCATCTGATGTCGCACAGGAGGTCCTGGGGTTCAAGTCCCGACGGTGGCAGGATTTTTGACCCCAGCTACTTAGCTAGGCCGAATTCAGCCGCTGCCTGAAGGAAAATTCTAGTGGCCGGCTGTTCGGATCGGTAGGTTTCCGTGGTTTCTCCGATAACCATGCGAATGTCGGAGATGAACCCTAACAAAAGAGCCACGCACCGCGCCCGATCTTTCCTTCCTTCTCCTGATCCTATTTTTACCCCTTACTTACACATACATGCTCTACACTACCACACATGCCGAAATACCAGTAGGGAACTGAGCAGGACAAAATTTAACAAAGTGATCAAATCGTTTATCCTTCCACCTCTGGGTACTTGCCCCGGCTGGGGCGGTGGGAGATACCTGGTCCTGGAAAACCCCGCTAGTCGAAGGTAGGTCGGCGCCGGATCTCGCCATCCAGCGGGGGAAGATCACAGCCACTCTCTGATAAAAACATGCACTACACTTATGGGACTCAGTAGTCGACGAGCCCGGAATCACTAACATTCAATCAATCGGGATTCTCTCGTTTCTTCTGACTCTCATTTATTCATCATTCATTGCATATCTTCGTAATCAACTATTAAATCATATAATCCTTTAATTATTAATTCAGATGTAGCCAATGGGTTTATGCCACAAGGTTTGGACACTTGCATAATATAAGAAGACTGTTCAATATTCGCTATCTGTGTAGGTATCTTCAACTGGCATAAGGGGGCATTCAACAAATACGAATACCGCATTGGGGTAGGAGATTGAGTTTTTAATCACTCATACGCCGACGCGGAAGAGTAGCATTCTTGCCGCATGCATGAGAAGATGATTAAGGATGTAGTAATGGTGGAAATAAAGGTAAGAGTAAGCGACAGATTCCAGTTCAATTCAATTCAATTACGCTTTATTTTACGTGGCGATATTCAGGTCATCAGCCCTGCTCTTCCGTCTGGCTACACAAATTTTGCTACGCTACTTACGTCATCTAGTGGAGAAAGACGGAATCACTCGGGCGACGATACAGGCAATTTTATTTTATCTCAGAGGCTTCTTTTAAGCTGGCTTTACACTTGCAAGAAAAAGGCGAGAAATATTATTTCGCACGAAAAGTTGCCAATGTAAACATTGCGGCAATAAATATTTCTGATGTTG
The DNA here is from genome assembly GCA_964035755.1 of Teleogryllus oceanicus. Taxonomy (NCBI): domain Eukaryota; kingdom Metazoa; phylum Arthropoda; class Insecta; order Orthoptera; family Gryllidae; genus Teleogryllus; species Teleogryllus oceanicus. Next base: position 17,550,045 of record CAXIVR010000006.1, read on the forward strand.
GCAATATTTCTTGCTAGATATTCCGGTCGTAATGTTATTTCGTGTGTTTCCGTCCTCGGAAAGATATTGCCGGCTGTTGCTGGAACTAGAATTGGATTGAAGCCTGAGAAAGATATTGCTGGAAGCTAATGATGACCATTAACAAATGCGCAGGAAGTACGGTTAAGGTAGTACAAAGACGTATTACTTTGAATTGTTACATGCGTTTTTTCGTAAAATGGGAGTGTGAAAAAGGATTAATAGATAGGTTTAATAAAAGAAGTAATAAATATTTCAAACCCTCTATGGTTGATTATCGAATGGTTCAAATTTTCGTTTAGCTATAGATGTTCCCTAATTATTACTTTTGTTACATTAAAAATTATCAAGATATCTAATCTAAATCAATTTTAAGATTAATCTATAATACATCAACAGTATATAATGAATATTTTACAACGTTTTACCGAATTAATAATTGAACTTTTTATAAAAAAGAAAATGACTTTGCTCCCATGTGAATCAAAGTCCACGAAAAAATATTGAGGCTCCTGAACAGAATTTGCACAAGCCCATTTTCCTTTCGTCTTAAAATACTGTCACATGTTCTCACAAAACGTTGACGTTTCTTTATCTCTTATTGAGCACAATAACTGCAACCACGACTCTCATCTTCTCCCTTCTACTAGCTATGTCGGAGTGAGGTATAACCTCACTTTAGTTCACACGCCATTTTCCTCGTGACGTCACCACACACGGCAACAAAAAGTTCTAATGTAAAACGATCGGCAATATCTTGTCGGAAAGATCTTCCTCCCAACTTTCTGGCAACATATTGCTCCATCTTGTTCTTGCTAGTGTAAAGATGACCGCAAGAAACAGCAACAAATTGCTGAAAGATATTGTGGAAACCTATTGCTAGTGTAAAGCCGGCATTAGGCTTGATGATCTTTCACACGCAGTAAATCTATAAAATGGAACAGCCAGCTTTACTTTCTCTCTGAAGGAAGGCGTACGAAATTGTTCTTCCACGTTAAATCTATCGGGTAGGAACCTGCATTATTGGGTAATCAGCCAGAAACACTCACTAAAATACCACCGAATCTCCGAGAAAACCATGGTATCCTTTTGTCCGCCACAAATTTCTCGAGGGTGAACGAGATCCGAGTTGGTGCCCAATGTCATTGGAATGAAGCAACAAAGAGGAAAGGAGGAGGAATCTCAAGTCAGAGCAGAAGCCACCAAGCAGACAGGATTGGCAGCATGCCCCAATGAGGTACAAAAATGCCCTAAATCAAAACAACTTAAATGAAATTTAAAAACCATCGTATTAACATAGGACATACATTATATAAAATACAAATTTTAAAATTTATTTTATAAAAAGAATTCTAATCATCCGTAATTTTTCTTTTCGAATATTGACACCTAATAAATACTTCATACGGAGCTGTTACATTTCCGACAAGATCAGGGGAGAAGCGTTGGTGGAGTTGTTTTCAGCGAAACTTAAAAAAGTCATGATCAGAGTCTGCATTTGTTATTTATATACAAACAAAAGGGAATATTCGTATGTCTATCAGGATCAACCGCAAAAACTTCACGGCCGATTTCACTGAAATTTTCACTTTCTTCTTAGGAGTATCGAGAGTCTTTAGAGAGTGATTTTTATTAAATCAGACAAGTAGGAGCGTTGTTTTTTACTTCCTCGTATACATACGTATATACGGAGTTATATACACAGAATACAGAAAGTTATGTAATGCTGCGGAAAATAGATTTCAACGGAAAAACACATTCGGGCCTCCCCTAATGCCGAAACAGTGTTTTTTTTAAAACGTCCGTCTGTCCGTCTGTCTGTCCGTCTGTCTGTCCGCGTGTCTGTTCGTCTGTCCGTCCGTCCCACCGTCAGCCTGTGAACACTAGTACCTAAACCATGCGTACGATCTTTTACAAATTGAAGAAACCCCTGCCGATCTGGCACTAGTTGAAGCTTTGGAATTTTGAAAAACATTATTTAATATTTAGGAGTACTTTACATGAAGTACCAAACATTTTCAAAATTTTCTGAAAAACGGCACCAAATTTTTTCTTTAAATTTCTTGTAAGAATAGGGTAAAATACACTTTTATAAAGGTGGTATAGGTCTGATTTACACGGCTAACTCTAAATTTTCGAAAATTGCAAAAGTATGATTTTTTTCGGTGTCTTCCTTCAACTATAAAATTCAAGACAGAGATTTTTCCTTCAAATGAAATTTGTTATCCATAAATAGGTATTTCATTAATGTCATGTATTCATTTTTGTCATATGTCATTCATTTTTGGAAAATTTTAGTAGTTTTCGTGCAATAGCACGTGCAACACTTCAATTTTTTTTAAAATTACAAAAACATGATTTTCTCAAAACGGTTCCAAATTTGATCACTCAATTTTTGGTAGAGATGGTGCCAAATGTCCCCTATAGCGAAACATAGCCGGTTCCTCTAGTACAAATAGCAAAATTTAATTTAAAAATCTCCAACGTTTCTCCATGATTTTGTTGATTGATTCATTGTTTGTGATTCCGGATGTGTCAACTACTTTTGTCGTTAGTTCCGTACGTGTGATGCGTGTTTTTGCTCGAGAGGTGACTGTGGTCTTCCCCCCCCCCTATCCGGCTACGACCTACCGTCGGATAGCGGGGTTATCACCAACCACGTACTCCAACCAGCGGGGCACCGCCCCAGCCGGGACCAGCTATAAGCTCCCGACCGGTCTCCCGGCAGGTGTGGTAATGTAGTACATGTTAGTGTAAGTGTGAGTAAATAACGAGAGAGGATAAGACAAGGAAGAGGAAGGAAACACGGTCCGTGGCCCGTTTGTAAGGGTATTGCTCGGGCATTCGTCCGGTGTTGATCGGAGAAACCACGGAAAGCTACCGATCAGAGCAGCCGGCCGCTAGAATTCTCCTTCAGACAGCGACTGAATTCGATCTAGCTGAAAAGCTAGCATTGAAATGCATGCTCCCGTCGGGACTCGAACCTAGGACCTCCCGGTCAGAGGGGCTGCAGTGATTTCAGTTGATGCCCTAAGGCATCTCTCTCGGTCATGGTGTTGTCTTCCCAAGTTTTACAAAATACCCCGTTTAGGGCTGTAAAAAGCGCCATCTGGCAACGCTGCCAGAGGAGCTGGGCGCGTCCGCGGGCGGTGGGTCGCGTGGGCGCCGCCACCCACGGCGGACAATCCGCGCGGGCGCAGGTGCGGGGCGGGGCGGGGCGGCGCGGGGCGCAAACGGCGCGTGGCCGGGGGCAACGGCGACGGCGGTGGCGCGGCGCGGCGCGCCGGGGGGCTGCTGCAGGTAATTAGCGGCGTCGGCGGCCCGTTGGCGCCCAGCGGGCCGCGGCGCCCGCCCGCCCGGCCCCGCAGCGCCCGGCCCGATTAGCGGCTCCGTGCTCCGTCGCGACCCGGCCCCCCCCCCCGCCCACTCGTCGCGCCCGGACGCCACGGTCTCCCTCCCCCCTTCCCCGTGGCTTACGTCGCCGACTCACGCTCGCACCTTCAGTTGGGAAGAAACGAGACACTTCAACATGGATTGATTGAAGCGACTGTCGCCCCTCCCCGTCTGTGGACCACGGTGGTGAATCACGCTCGCAGCTCGAGTTGGGAGAAAACGAGCGGGACCAAGATGAATTGATTATTTGGATTTCGGACGCGTCAAATGTTGTGGTTATTAGTCCTGTAAGTGGAGTGCATTATATATATATATATATATATATATATATATATATATATATCGAGAACAGAACGCGAGACCTACACATTGGCGAGATTTTACAAATTGGGAAATCCAAAGTCGAAGTTTGAAGAACGTACTTTGTCATCAATAAGAAATAAGAAATTGTCAGAGAAATGATGTTTTGCGTTTTGTACAAAGAAAGAAAACCATAAAATTACCAGTTATTTCGAAAAATTACTGACCATATTGAAACCCCTTTGATTTTCTCAGCATCGTTTCGCTCGATTTTTGCTATCAAATGTGTTACTTGAAAGAAGCCACAAGAAATTTGATTTATACTGTAGTATGTTATATAAGTTTATATCTCAAATAATACTTTCATAATTTTAGGAATGTCATAAATATTTTACTACCAACACTCAATTATATCGTGTAGATTAGATTTGCGATGTGTAAAGCAATTACAGTCACCTGTGTGGTGTGGGTAGTAATTTAAGGGATAAGGGCGGTAGAATGAAGCCACAACGTACGAGTATATCACCTCCAATTCCTAAACAACTACGTGAGTTTAATCACGACATCCTTCAAGGCAAAATTAACCAAAAACGTAGTTCCGTACAATGGAACACGGTAGATATAGTATTTTTCGTTGTTTCCATGGTTATCTTATGAAACTTAGTACTCGTTGATTCATATAGTCGTAAAGTCGTGAACACATTTGTCGGAAACGACAATACCGAGGAAATGAGAGGACCCGTAAATCCAAATGTTAGCATTGGGAGCCGATGTACGTACAACAAAATCTTCCCAGGGTCCTTGTGTTACGCCTTTCTTACTCACTCCTTGCAGAAACCCTCAATTATCTGTTCCTTAATTCCGTAACGATTCATTCCGTATGACGTTCAAAGATCCGTATGAACCCATTACCATTATAGTAGTCGTTACCTGAACCATGACTCGTACATGAAATAATACGAATAATCATTTCAAGGTATACCAAGCCAGATACTTCCAATTTCGATATATTCCAAATCCAATAATTACAACATATCGTAGCATTACGACCTGTCTCATCAGCCTACATGTTGGCGTTCCAAGTCACTACTAGCTTTTCCCACTTCCGAACACGATCAGAATCTCACTCAAAGATTACAAGTGCAAAATGAAGTGAGCAGGGTCACTACATTCAACATATTTTGGTTAATAAAGCTCTTAAAAAGTACGTTTCCTACAAAAATCAAACTCCAAAACTCACAGTGTTTAGAAATTTGATTGATGATGGATAAATAGTTAAGAGATCGCTAATAAGTGCGCCAGACAGTAGAGGTTTCGAGAATACTCCGACAATTTCTACCCTGGAATTTTCGTAACAAATTGAATATTATTATATTCTTGGCAACACGATAATTTCATTCTTTTCTGATCGATCGCTGGCTGAAATTCCTCTGTTAGCTTTCTGTGAATTTTCTTAAAATTTCATTTTAGGTTTGTTACTTGAAATCTTCAAATGTGTGACCATTTTATAGTTATTTGGAACCCCAAGCTTTATTTCCCAATTACAATTAAAATTTTTAAGAAGTGCAACACTGAAATAATATAAGCCGGAGATGTTCATGGACCACAGTTATAAAGCGCCTTTTTGGTTCTGACTCTTGGTGATTTCGCTCATATTGAAAACTATCTGTGAATAATATTTGACTACATCAGGTGAGTGCAAACAGTCGTAATAAAATTATAAGACGGAAAAACAACATTTAGAACAATTATTGCTTCTCTACAACTTCATTCTGAGTTACATCTTAATTTATCTATTGTGCAACATTCAAATTATGATACTACGACATTTCATTCTCTACTACAAATAACGCTTAAAACTGTTTTTCTGTCAGTGGAAAATATAGTATTTTATTCTCCATACACAACTCCTTGCACTTCTACTTTATACGAAAGTATCTATATTTAGCTCTTCTTATTATGCATAGAAAAACACGAATCATTTTATTCCTTAATTATTTTAACATTGAAACAATTTTTGCTATGAATCACCGTTGAATAGCTCTAAGTAGGTCGTATACATTACACCGCATTACGGTAAGATGTATATCGTAGTATCCTGTTCACTCTAAGGAAAATCTTTAATACTACACTTACAGAAAAGTTGAAGGATTTTCTTTTCTAATTAAAATCGGACATTCAAAGAAATTGCAAAAAAAGTGCTATCGGGCAAATGCGATATAGTGAAATGTTGTAAACATTGGACAAGAGCCAAGATAGCAGTTTCCATCTCGTTCTTCGCGGAAGATTAAAGTCATCGCCTACGTGATAGAGGCCAAATGGGCGATGTAGGAGTTGAGTTCTTTGATGAGAGCAATCTCATTAACCCCGGACACGCATGTGTGATATTCCCTCCCTTGATTAACACCTTGGTTTACACTGAGTGCGACGTTACTCAAGTGTTACCGCATAATTCTTCCTGTATAATGGACCTCCTTGTGGAAAACCAAGACTAGCAGTTCTGTTCCACAACTTTCCAAAATTCCTTTGGGGCTTGAGAGAGAAAAGTATTTGACCGCAATAAAAAGTTTACAAGTAGGGTCAATGACGGTGTCTGAAACAAAAGAATTTCGCGACGTTATGTGCTAATGTCATAAGGAATACTGATAGTAGTACCCATGTGCATGCACTGAACTGATAATAGAGTTTAATTTGTATTATGAAGTGATGTAAATAATGACCAAACAATTACATTTGAATTATTCGATTGCAAACACTTGGGAAAAGTTGCAAAAGAATGTACTCATAAACCAATTTATTTATTCAGATTTCATTAATTCATTTTCTATCATTCATTTTTGGAGGTTTATCACCTCTGAGTTTTTCTATTCTGTAGAACAGAGTCAAAAACGTGCAGAATCTCACAATCTGTGTAAAATTAAATTCGACATTTGGCTGGGAGATCCTGTGAATGAAGGATAATTCTAGCGGCCAGCTGCTCTGACTGGTAATTTTCCTTGGTTTCTCCGATTTATACTAGGCGAATGCCGGGAAGAACCTTAATCTACGGGTCACGGACGCCGCGCGATCTTTCTTTTCTCAACTTTGCCTCATCCTTCCCCCTTCTCACACACATGTAACTTACTTCCTCACATGCAACACACTGCCACGCATGTCAAGAGATCAGACGGGAGCTTAGCTTGTTCCGGCTAGGAGGCGGGGGGGGTGCCACTGAGAGAGACACTTGAAGAGGAAAATTCCGCAAGTCGACATGCAATTCGTCGCCGACCGACATGTAGGTCGATCTTACATTCCAACAGCGAAGTACGCCGCCACCTCTCGGTATAAAACTTGCACTAAACTCAGAGGACTAATGACCATACCTGTCGGTTATGGCCGGAAACATTCAATAATCTATTAATACCTTTATTGATTGAATGAAGTCATATAACCATTATACAGCACTTCAAAATGAAATCGTCTTTCATTAAGATTTCAAGGTATCTGTATTATCTCAATATGTGTTAATGCAATTAATATTATCCAATTAATTGAATGTGATTATGCAAAATTCCATATAATTTTATTCATCAGAAAATAAATGATATGATAATGCAACATTAACCAAAAAAAAACAATTTATGTCAGCATGTGAAAACGCTGAATTGTTTATTTTCCTCTGACAAATTCATGGAGACAGAGCATATTCACTTCCTCCTATGCAAATTCACGCACTACTTAAATTGAATTTGTGGCTTCAAGTTGAATTTTTACATTTATAGGTATTTTTATAATATGGCCTCTTCCTCATTTAAAGTATTTTCGTTTGATAATATGGTTCAATGTTTCACGCTTTGGTAATGAAAATTTCACCATTTTTCTTAAAGAGTTAATATGTTTATCTCAAAAATACATTATTCATTTCCTTTATACGAGTATTAAAATATTTTTCCACGTTAGGTAATTTCTGTTGCTCTTCCGAACTACGACAAACCACTTATTTGCGTGTAGATAATGTAATACATTTTGGATTATTAGAGAATTTCAATACTAGAAAATTTTTATTCATGATGTATGCTTAGCCAATCACAACCTCGCCATCTAGTATATGAACCGGAGCGCCCAACATCCTGGCGAACTATAGCCCGGAAGAAGACCACGATATGATGGTTCAAACGTCGGCACCTCTTCCTTCGACGCGGCGTCTCCAACAACATAGATCACTATTTTTATTCAGATTTGCATTTCAATGTTGTCCAAATTAACCAATACAATGTATGTTGTAAAACAAAGCACATACTACATTCATAAAAATATTTATTGCTTTTATCTCGTTAAGATCACGAAAGGGTCCAATATCCCTGAAATCTGTGAGTGCAGTTAATGTTACATTTGACTTAATAATACATTCATTTGAACTGCAATTGGGTATGACCCGGTGGCAGTTAATTAATATAATAATAATAATAATAATAATAATAATAATAATAATAATAATAATAATAATAATAATAATAATGCCCGTCCGGAGAGTCGAGACCGCTAAGGCAGTAGTGCCGTGGCGATCTCGGACGGAAGGATCGCGGGTTCGAGTCCCGCCTCGGGCATGGGTGTGTTTGTGTATGTCTGTGTGTGCCATCCATTCATCCTTCATTAACATCATCATTTCATCTTCCATTCCCCAGGACTAACAACCCTGGGGGTATAAAAATCGGATTCAGCCTAATGCCGATCCCCCTAATTAGTTACATGCAAGACTTGCAACGTGATAAAATGATACTGAGCCCGTGCAAGTGCATGTCCTGCATAGTCCAAGATGGCATATTCGCGAGCAAATAATAATAATAAAAGAGTACAGTACAAGACGAGGTGCAATAATCATACTATCACTAATATTAAGTATTATAACAATTATTTCAACTCATCATGATATACATAATTATATGTTGGTGATACCAAAAATTAATACAAGCTACATAGACATTAGCTAAATTAGATTTTTTTAAAAGGTCATTTATTGCGTTCGCTACACTTCACTGCACTGCACGACACTGTTTTGCTTTGAATTTCACTGACCAGAACTTCACCGCACTTCACAACACCTAGTTACTCATTTAACATCTATTATTCTCAGCTTGTTCTATCTTATTTCTAAAACTTCGTACACTTAGAGAAAAGCTTTAAAAGTTGCAGCGGGTAAACTGTTCCAATCTCTAATGGCTCTCTTACAAAAGGAAACTTTCCCAAGATGTGAATTTTGTTTTCTTGTTCGAATTTCGTGAGTGTGATCGCTTTCGCCGAAATAATTTGTTTTTTCTTGTCTAATCTGAATTTCCTTCCATGCTGGTTGAGCTACGTACGATTTATAACGAGCACAAAGCCTCGCCCTAGTTCTCGTTTCTAGAGGTTCCCATGACTTTTTCTATCTAGATTTTTCCGGCGCGACTTTCTGCACGGATCCCAGCATGCCACTCCGTATTCCTTGAGAGGGCGAACCAGCGATAGATATGCTAATTCCTTGGCGTTTGCATAACTTTTCTTTAGAATTCGCATTAAAAAATGCAAGGAATTTCACGTTTTTCTCACTACGTGATTTATATGCTTCTCCCACCCTAATTTACTATCTAGATGAATGCCTTAATACTTGCATGATGAGACTCTTGGAATGCTGACCTCACCTAAACGATAGTTCGGTTCCTCATTATTTCGTCCCCGCCCAAACGTTATTGTTGTGCTTTTCGATCCGTTAATTCCCATATAATTTCTTTCAGCCCAATCACATAAATGTTCTAAATCCTGCTGTAATATGTTCGTCAGCGATACCTTTGATTTTTCGGTATATAACACAATTGTCTGCAAATAAACGCACCTTTGATTTATGTTAACATGGAGATCATGCACGTACGCTAAGAAAAGTAATGGCCGTAACATCCCTGTGGAACCCCTGAAGTAACAATACCGGTAGTCGAAAACTAGGTTCCAATACGAACATTTTGTTTCCTGTCTCTAAGGAATTCGCTTATCCACTTCACAACTCCAGCATCAATTCTTGAAGTTAATAATTTCCTAATAAGTGGATCATGCTATACTATGTCGAATGCTTTCGCAAAGTCAATTACGACAACACCACCTTCCCACCCGTTAGCGTTGGGAAGGTTTAAATTTCACATGCAGTCACACGGGGAGACAAAAAACTGGAAAGACAATAAGTAATTTTCTGTATTGTTATATTGACATTACCCAACGAGAGGAACGAAATGTCATTCTTAACAGCCGATATCGGTTAAGGATTTAACAATCCGAAGTCCCTTAAGAACTATCAAAACAAATGAGTCGCAGCAAAAGATTGCGTACGCATACACTTATTCTAAGAAAGGGTATTTATTTTGTATATGATTTTTTCTTGTAATAAATAGTATTATGAAAAGTAATGAACTAACATACGTTCGATACAAAAAACAGACCTGACAACATCCGTTGTTTGCCATTTTCTGCATATTTGCGGTAGCTCTTTATCCTAATGTATTTAACAAGTATCAGCTCAATAGCTGATAATCTGTCCAATTTATGGGCGACATATTTACATCCATTCGACCAGTTAGACACAATTAGGCAGACATCCCGATTTTGGATACAAAGTTGCGTCTATCATCTTGCCACCTGAATCAATCTTAAACCATTTTTGGAACAGTACTAATAGACCTTAATCCTGACGCGTGTGCGGAGTTGCCGCCGAAAAGAACTCTAAACACAGATATTAGTACCGAAAATTTGAGATGGAAGTGAGGTGATTCCAAAAGCTTTCTTCCTCAAACAGTAGTGCAAGGAGGAAAAGTAAAAAGGAGGAAAGAGATTAGTACGGGTGGAAAGGGAAATATACTAAGGAGTCGATTCATTGATTAGTGATTCCGAGCGCGTAAAGGTATATAATCCCATAAGTGTAATGCATGTTTTATCGCGGGAGGTGGCGGTGTTCTTCTGATGGAAAGTGAGATTCGGCGCCGACCTACCCATCGGCTTGCGAGGTTGTAGTACCTCAACCTCGTTTCTCCCATCAACGAGGCAACGCCCCAACCGGGACAAGCTCTAAACTCCCGACTAGTCTCCCAGCATGTGTGTTAGTGTAGTTCATGTAAGTGCAAGCGTATGTAATTAAGGAAGAGGGTAGAACTAGGAAGAGGAAGGAGAGATCGCGCGCGGTCCGTGGCCGTTTATTGGGGTTCTGGTCTGGCATTTGCCTGGTGTTCTTGGGAGAAATCACGGAAACTACTGATCAGAGCAGAGACAATTATATACATAAAATACAAGAGAACTAGTCAAGAAACATATGCTGAAACACAGACTGCAAACATGAAAATAATGAACTTATTCAGAATCACTGATGGTATCAGAAAAATCCACTTGATCAGCTGAGTCCGCTGTTGATTGATCCATTTCTAGCAAATCAAACACCTTTTCATTCATATTTTTCTTTCTGGGCATTATAGGGACCTACCAACTAGCTATTATTAATTGATCAGACGTAATGAGGAATCTGTTCAGAAGATCTGTATTAATGTCGATTCAGGAGGTCTTCGGGTGAAGAATTCTTTGTCCTGTCTATTATGTTTATTTCTGGCTTCTTGGTCTTCTGATTATTGTCCAATAGGCAATACAAATGTGTCAATTATGTTTCTTCCATAAAATAAAATTTTGTGTAAACCTACAGACATTGGATACTAGATGTAGTTTTCTAGATAGAGATTTTGAATGTATTTGGCGGATTTTTTGAATTTATCTGAATTAATCCTTTGTCTAGAGCTTATGTGTTCTAGAATAATTCCTAAACTCTTGATTAATTTCAGATTAACTCCAGGTATTTCTGCAGCCTTCTCAGTGTTTTTGAAAAAAAAACGCGCAGAATTCTCATCGTTTGAATTGTCATTTTTCTGTTAAGCATATCCACTACCTGGTCAATGATTGACTGCACAGGTATTTATGCTGAGATATCTGCAATCACGGCAACTTGTGGATAACATAGCTCTTTAGATTCTTTCACTTTATAATAAGATGGGTAAAATTTAGAATTAAATATTTCTACTTGCTGACGTGGTAGTTTGTACTGGCGACTAGTCATACAGATATCTACCATTAAAGCGAGCGCTTGATCCGGCAATAGCTCTAATTTCTGAAACAAGGACCTTCGAGCTTTCTTAATAAGTGTTCCCCTGTTTGGTGGTACAGTGGACAATTCTGTTACTATTGCTGCCAAATCTTTTTTCCCTTCTTTCCTTAACTGTATGCCTGCGGTCTTACTTAACTTTTCGCTGCTTGAATTTAGGAAGTGTTTAACTTTCTGCCTTCTAGTTCCCGAAGCACAATCAACAAAACTCTTTGTTGGCCGGCCAATTACTGTATGGAAAGTTTCTGCAGATTCTGGTGCATTGTCGGAAATATTTTCAAACATTATTTTTTCTTCGAACCAAGAAGAATTGAAACGAAGAAAACGTTCTTTATGTCTCCCTATTGTCTCCCACTTAGTACCCAGTGCCTGGGAAAATTTCTTTACTTTGTATAATTACACACTGTAAAATATTTTCAGAATTTATTGTATTTTTCACTTCTTACAAAATATGTGCAAATAAATAACCTGGCTGTGAGTTTTTAGGTTTCTTAACCCTTATTTCGAAGAGTACCCTCCGGGAAAACGAATGCAACATTCCGTAAAAAATGGAAAAATTAATAGATTCGTAAATATTCGCAACATTTTTTTCAATATTCGATTTTGAGAAGGTGTATGCTTTAATACCAATTTGGTCCCAAAGTGGTTCTCCAGGGTTCTCTAAACTCAAACCGTTGATAAACTTTTCGAAATTTGTTTTCTATTAAATAAAGAGAACATGACTTTCAAGAGGATCTTACAACTCGTCAGAAGGTGGATTTCAATCACTAAAGGCACTAATGAAAAGCAAAAACTACACAGATTGTACTTTTTAAAAAGCTGGGACTTTGAATATCACCAGATACGTGCACAGGACAAGCAAACATCTTGCATTTAAATGAATGAATCGTAGCGGTGCTGCCATGGACAAGTTGATACATGTTCAGATAATAATTTCCTGTACGTCGACGAATTTTAAGTGAAATCAATACCGTTACCATGTGGTCTGAACATCTTGCTAATGAAAAAAGAACAAGTTACTAGTTCTGGTCAAGTTGAAAATTTGACTTTCTCCCCGTAGATGGCCAAAATTTCGCACTGTGCACCGTCGGGACTCGAACCTCCTGGTCTGAGCCACCTAAGGCGATACGAAGAGTCGAATATGAGAAGTTCTGCTGCACGTAAAATACCTTGAGAAAATATTTCGACACCCAGCCTCCCAGCGCAGAGTCGGCGGGCGGCGGGGCGTGCACGCGGCGATGTTCAATTTGCGAGTTAATCTGCGCGGAGAAGCGCGTGGGCGGAGCAGAGGACGGCAGCTATTTCGGCGCGCGCCCTCCTCGCCCCGCCCCCCCCCCAACCCCCCCCCCCATTTTCCGCCCCAGCGGCCCGTGTCGCCGCCCCGCCCGCCCCCCCGCCGCCCCAGATGAAATGTCGCGTGACCGCTACGTCGGGCCCCGCCGCCGCCGTCGCCGCCTCCGCCTCCGTGCACCTGCGTGCCCTGGCGTCTTCGGTGCACGTGGGCGCACGTGGAGAATCGCCCCCCGCTCCTCTCCACACGTTCTCGGCAATAATATTTATGCCGCCAACGTTTTTTCCGTGATAGCTAGTCGGAATTAGTGACGCGGAGTGGAAAGTGATTTAATCCTGGAAGCTGAACTGTCCGCGATGGCTTGAGGGCGATGAATTATGTTATAGAGTAAACGGAAGCGCCATAGGCAAATTCTTGAAATATAGTAATTATTTTTTCTTTCCTATTATGTATGTTCAAATACAATGCTAGAGGCTACGATTTAGTGGCAGGATAATCTATAAGATGTGAAAGAAGCAGAGAAAACGGTATAATAAAACTTACTGGCTCGGCAGTTTGGTATGTTTTGGCACTTTCCACGCCGTGGTATGGTTTTTTTACGATATTCGAAGCCAACTCATGGAACCCGAAAAGACCTGCGCGGTTCACCGTCTGATGCGCTTAATTTCTAGCGCAACTTTGGCTCATCGCAGATCACCGCAATCCACTTCGGTGGCATATGTGGAGCCGCTTTATCTTCGCACGTTTCTCACGCCACTGGGAAACTCGTGGTGATCTTGTTTTGCAGAGGAAGGGCGAATGACTTTGCGTTTACTTTGGCGTCTAAAAACCTCCCAGCAAATGAACCGACTGGTTCAGTTTAGGAAATGGCGATTGTGTCGGAATTTTTAGCCGGAGCACATTCATTGCGTGTCGTAGATACAAATTGCACACGTATGTTCACTATTCATTTAAAAGTCGACATCTCAATGTTGCGTTTCTGTAAAGCATCTGCCAAGAATTCATTCTGTTCTTTTAGCGACAAGATAAATTGCAGGATTGAATTATTATTGATTGTGGGAATGCGTTACTTAATTTAGAATATTAACATTTAATGTTAAAATGAGTTCAAAATTTGACTTTCATATCAAAGCTTTAAAATTCAGAGAAGTTCTAACATCTCAATTTCCATCTTTCATTACAAACTCCTAGTCAAAATCAGTATGCAAGTTTTGTATCGCATTCTAATGCGAGCGAGAGAACTGTGAATTTAATTGTGATATTCATTGATGCGAACGGAAATATTTTATTACTGGTAAAAGTTATGCAATATCTATGCAAACCTTACAATCAACAAGAAAATAGTTTTTAAAACAAGTGTAATTTTCACTGCCAAAATGTCCAAAGTTCAAAAAATGTTTTTATCGTCTGCTCAAATACACTTTATGCTACACCTTCATGCTTTAATAAAATCTGCCTTTATTATTTAATTAAATCCAACTATCAATATATTTTATAACTTCATAAAACTTCAAAATGTTTCCAGCCAATACTCTTGAGTCGGTAAAAAATTGTTAAGGATTATTATTGTTATTGTTACTCCTCTAAGTACGTTTTATTCACAACATCACATCAACATACAATTATACAAACAATTTTCAAATGGATAATGTTCTGGTAAAACAATGTCGCTAATTCAGATTTATGATTTGCACGTACTGTACAATGACACCATTTCCAAGACACGGCTTAATTTAATTAAACAAATATTCTACAAGAATAAAATGATTGGTACCAAATACGACAATAGCATTAGAATGTCACATCACAGGAGAATATTCTTCTCAAGGAGATTCAGTTTAGTTTCTAATGAGACGAGAGAGAGTTCGAAATGTTTTAGTAAAATATAGCGGCCATTATACGTAATACATGTTGGCTTTTAAACGAACGTAATCAGAACAGAGAAACTAGAGAATGAGCCTAGAATGCTCAATTGAAAGAGAATGGAGACGCGGTCATTAGGGTCACGCTAATTTATTTTCGAATTCCCCTAGGAAATCAATTGTCATACGGAATTTTACTCTGCTCTCTTTCTTCAGATCATGCCGTAAATCACCGACCTCGCTTATTGAATCACTTTTTAAGTACCGTAGTTCATTTTTTCGCCTTGGTTTGAAACAGCAATAGCGGCATGTACACACTTTCAATGTTTCCAAACAAGTCCCATTCAGGTTTAAAATAAAATTACGTTTTAATGCTTCTTTGATATTGGTATATCATTACTTTACGAGACTAACTCAACATCGTAGAATCGAAAACAGTCTCGATCCTTCTCAGTTTGTATTCCGTAGGGCAATACCATGATTCTATCTTCTAACATAAATTTGGACGCAAGTAAACCATTCATCTGAACGTGATTTAAATTTTCTGAAACAGATAATCATATCGATATACTAGTCGATACTCACCAATGGAGATGCGTCCCTTCTAAGCATCTCGTCATTAAATATGTCTTACACAACATATTCATTGTAGAAATAGTTTGACAGTAGTTGCAAGTACTCACGTAGAATCATTACAACATGTCATGTGTTACAAGGAATATTGCAAACATTTTGTTGCTTCTATAGAAATATGAGTCGGTGCAATAGAAAAGTGACATATCTCAAAAACTACTTTCATTTTGCAAGAGACTGTACTTATCCCGGAAGGAAGACAAACTCTCGCCAAAATATAAAGTGATTTGTCCTACTGTTTTGTGAAATATCTTCATGACCTTTCCCTAATAAAAATATACCATTTTCTAAACACATTTCTTCACTTATCCCAAGAAACGACGCACTTAGATTTTATTTTTCTGGTACCGACCGACATGTAGTTGAAGAAGTAAAAGTTAAAAGAAATCATCGTAAAAACAAATTATAGATCTCACATATATAATCTTCAGCACTGCGAATGTAATAGCGTGTTCATCATTTCTGTTTTTCTATTTACCATGCACATCATCAGAAAATAGTACGCGTTTTACCGTATCCGCAGTTGTGCTGCTCTCCACCAGGATTGTAGTAAGCAAGTTCTAAAGCATGAATTTCCACGAAATATAGAGCAATATAAACTGTCAGAACTTCCGGGACCATTTTCATTTCACAAGAATTTCAATTTAAGTAGGTGGTAGGGAGAACAGAATGTTTAATGGCGTCAGAGTCTCTATTTAAATCTCCTACAATTCCCTTCTTAACTTACCCCGTTTCCTCGAAAAGTGACTTGGAACCTGCTCATCAATCTTCTCGGCAGACGCAGGAACTATATCTTGTTTCAACTGTGACGACTTCCCGCCGTAAACCTCTTGTTCCATTAGAAAATACGCGATCTCCAAGTACCTGCCCGTCAAATCTATGAGCCGCCGCAGTTCCATCGCGCAGTTCCACCGCTTCCTGACAATGACGAACGCAGATGCGCACTGCAGACTCTTGAGAAGACTCGGGGACTCGACCGAGGTGTGACCTTCACCCTTAGCATCCTGTTCCTCCAGCGGAGCCGAGTTGCCGTCGCTATTGCGAGCTTTATGGCGCGTCCGGCGTTGCAGTTACGATTCGCATCCCAAATCAAGTCTCCTGTTGCCGCACGAACAGCGTTACGGACGGAGTTACGATTCTAATATGATCTCCGAGGCGCTCTTTTTATTCGGTACTACATCGTGGATCTCTGCTGTGCACCGCTTATGGCCCGTTTCTCTCCGACCTGGTGCGGCTGGTACCTTGCTGCACCTTGCTGTTTTTCTTTTTGTTTGGACCCCGGAAGGACGGCTTTTATATGCCCAGTTTGATGTGCTGAAAAGTAAGATTAAAAAGATACATCGTTCGAGAAATCATTCGATTGTAATGATGTTGATATTAGCACATTTGAATTCAAGGACAGAGGTTCAATCCCCAATTATGATGTAGTCGACGATGTGAAATCTTTGCAATCATAGGGACGTAATTACTGTTATCTTTATTTTGAATGCTCTATTTAAAAGTTATCTAACTCTTCTGAAATTCTGGCTGAAGTAGCTCAGGGCATCAACTGCTGTCAACTGTGTACGAATGGAGGTGACTGAAGGGTAAAGTAGTGAAACACGATGTTCTTTATTGTTAATTTTATTCATAATATTCAATAATAATGTTTATTAACATACTACTAATTTTACTATAACATACTGTTTTAAACATGTTTTTCGTCGATTTTTTCATCGATATCGAAAACCCTTTAGCGATGTACGGAAACATCGATATATCGATGTTTGGGTAAAATTTCACTAGTCGTCGCACTAAAAAAATCACTAGTCGTCGCACCGCCGCCGCAATGCAACCGCATGAACAAACGCTGTTTAAAGCGCGCCTAGCGGTCAGCGGCAGGGTTCAGCCGCAAGCGCGAAGAAGCCCTAACAAATCTCAAGTACACCGCGCCAGGAAAGTCTCCCCGCACCGAGGTGGGTCAGGAGCAACCACCGCCGCCACCGCTTCCGACTTCAGCTTGCGTGCCGTTGCCTCGCCCCCTCCTCTCCCCGCTGCTTCTACTCCCCTCCCCCACAAGGATGGCCCCAGCCCTACCTGGTGCTCGTGTACCAGATCGGGAGCGGTAACTCAGTGCATCAACTAATGTTACTGCAGCGCCTCAGACCGGGAGGTCCTAGGTTCGAGACCTGACGGCGGCAGAATTTTCGACACTAGCTTTTCAGCTAGGTCGAATTCAGACGCTGTCTGGAGGAGAATTCTAGCGGCCGGCTGTTCTGATCGGTAGTTTTCCGTGGTTTCTCCGATCAACACCAGGCGAATGCCGGAGCAGTACCCTACCAAACGGGACACGAACCGCGCGCGATCTGTCCTTCCTCTTACTTGTCCTATCCCCTCCCCTTACACACCCACTTACACTAACATGCACTACACTACTACATATTCCGGGAGACAGGTCGGGAGCTTAGAGCTAGTCCCGGATGGCGGTGCCCCGCTGGTGGGAGAGTCCTGGTGAGGGGGAAACCCACTAGCCGACGGTAGGTCGGCGCCGGATCTCGCCATCCAGCGGGGGAAGATCACCGCCATCTCCCGAAAAAATATATGCACTACACTAACGGGACTAATGACCGAAGCATTTGACGCGCCAGGAAACACGAAAAAATCAATCAATCAATCAATGGTGTACCAGCATAGTGTGTGTTGATAGCACTCTCATTAGTACAGTGCCACTGTCCAGAAAGTTTCCTGGCGCACTGTGTAACACTACTACTCGAATTGCTAGGCACGCATCGAAAAAATAAAAAAAAAAGTTTCGTTATCGCGGAATCACTCTGGTACCTCGGTGTGGTGTGCGGCCCATCGAGTCCCGGTATAACCTGGTGTAATGTTTATATATGCCGCGGCGACCACGTAAATCGTGTTTTGAGCATTGTTATTAAGTAGTCGGCGCCAATAAAATATACGTTGGCCCGTATAAGCATGGTGCATACAATGCGACTTTCCATGGATGGATAAAATTATGCATCTTCAATAAATATCGAGGAAGAAAAGCTTTCTCAGCGCACTCACTGAAACACTAACGGATGATGATCAAACACTAATATGATATAGTTTCCAACAGAAAAGAGTTTTTTAGACATGAGAGAGAATAATTTTGCGTGTTTTACTCATATAAAAATCAACAGGCAATTCACAACATTTAATAAATTTCATTACTAATTTAAGTGATTTCTTAGTAATCAACAATCGAGCTGAAGCTGAAATACAGACCAGTTTTACGATGAAATTTTATGATGAACTATTGTCGTGATTTCATCATTTAAAAAGACCTTTACAATGTTTATGTAAATTTTCTTTTAGGTTAGTATGGAGAAAAAATATTTGAAATACGTTCTCTAATTAGATAAGACTCCTAATTCTGCCATCTTGATCACAGTAAACTAACTGGGAAAACAAACATCGCACTCGACTCTTCCACATCGTATTCTCTTTCGTAATGTTATGACTAGGGAACGGATTTTCATGTAAATACATATTTTTACAGGGACAAGATACCTTCATTCACTAATATTTTTTAGACTTAACACGACATTCTGAACGAATTGGAACCATTTTTATTTTACATATTTTTATATATTTTGGTATAATTACATATTTTTACATATTTTATCTATTGCTACATATTTCGTTACATTTTAATATATGCATAGGCTGGAAATGAACATTTCACTTGTGATGTTCAAAATATATGTTATGTTACTTGAAAATTAACTTAGTTATTGAAGTACTTAAAAAAGCATACACTGCGCTTGTATTAACGTCGGAGAATCGCTATTAAATATCAAACTTAACTCCCCTCGCCCCCATCTGCCTCTTGGAAACGGCGTAGTCGGAATCAAGGATGAGCGGATGTACGAGTAGTATGTGAAGCAGAAGGAATTTCCACCACGAGCTTACTCGTGTTTCACGGGCCCCATGCGCAACTCGATAAAAAATTCCAGATCATTTCCTTATCCGTTTTCTGGAGTTGCAGGGGGCAGCGTATGCTCCCTTTACCCCCTCCCCTTATTCTATCAAAGGCTACACGGTACTATTCACTTGAGTGCCGGCTCCTCGTAAACAACATTGTATATAATACGAAAGTATTATATGTTTCGGATGAAACTATCGATTAATTGCTTCTGTAGATGAAAAACTTTCATTCAGCCTCTTTGAATCCATGTTAAGTTGTGATCGGCAACGTACTCTGCTCGGAAAACGCTTGAAGTATGGAATTGTAAACATTATGACAAATTTTTATTTCACATATTCCCTATTTTTTCTTAAATATTTTTGAAAAAATAAGTACATATTTATGCACATATTTTGATTTTTTTATTACAATAAAGTTCGTTCCCTAGTTATGACCTTTAAAACCAGAGACTTCTCACACAACTTACTATGAAAACTAAGCATGAATGCCCGAATGTATTTTGCGTGTAGTTCCATTGTAAGTTTTTGAAAACGCGCTTGAATTGAAAGAAAAGAATCATTACGTTCAAAAGATAATATATCATTGCGTTCAGTCATAAAAAAGAAAATTGTTTATACATTTTATCGCAATGAACGTATGACCATTTGTATAATTTAAGTTAAATTTAAATAAATTATATAGTTTGTGTGAGTTCCCTGATTAAAAATAAACAAAAAGATTCACAGTAACAATTTACAAAATGGTCAAGATTCTTGTATCTTAATTTGAGTTACACTTGAAAGGAAATTCACCGTTTTTAAATTAATTAATTAATTAAGTGTGTGTCTACGCGTAATCAAGTTGTAGCATTGTCTGACCAAGAAGTTTAGTCGTTTTCTAAGAGAAACTTTGCATGATCTGAAAAATACGTGTTTATATAGTCATAGCATTCAGCTCAGAAAAAAAGTCTTGAAGAACTACCGATGACAACACATTTGGATGTTCGCTTCTGAATCCAGCCGGTCGGGTTTGATATACTTATTCCAGCATGTTTCTTGAACAAGTGGCAATTTCGCGTATGTAGTAGTGACAGCAACACGGCGGGGATACAACGGTTATTTTTTGGCGTCGGCGTCGTCCGCAGAGGCAGTCGTAAATCACTCCATCCGCCACCACCACCACCACCACCACCGCCGCCCCTGTTTCTGTCGCTGTCGCCCGTCGGGGCCAAATTAGCGCCGCAGGAATAATAACCACGCGGGTTTTCAACGCGGGCATCCGTCAGCGTCTTCGGCTGCGGATGGAGGTGCTGAAGGCTACAGGACAGTCGTATATACAGCCTCGCAAGAGTATATGGCAAAACAACCCACTGAATTTCACCACCAACTTTTTTCAGGCTTCGGCCACGACATACCGTCAGTGCTCCAGAAAAAAGCGACACGGCTCAAACATCGTTGCTTGAACGTGAACGGGTTTTATAATGAGAGAGTCATTCAGTTTACGCCAAAGAGGAAGTGATTTACTCTAAATACCGTCTCTCTTGTATCTGCATGAAATATTTACTACTAAAAATGTCATACTTTCTAAAAAATGGGGATCCTAAAATGAGAATTTATTGCTGTGTCATTCTCCCTGTGCATCGAAAATATGCATTTTTTTATTTTTTTTATTTTTGAGTTTCCGGCAAATACTGGTTTAACACACTATCTTGAGAGATGGTTTTCAGATTCAGATTCACTGGACACATCTGCGGGTTCGTTGGAATCAACAGAAACGCCCGGGACACACATTTAATTTTCCAATACGTATTTCACTTTTAATAGCACTTCCACAAATGATACAGGCATTAATCTACGCCAACTCGCACAAATTAGACTCGCAGGAAAATTTAACCTTGATATTCCAGATTTTTAAACCTTTTGTCTATGAAGAGTATAATCAAAAATATGAAACACATGTTTTCCATTTTTCCCCAAAAAAATTTTTCATTATATTAATTTTCAGAATTTTCGAAAAAATGCTCGCATCGCTAAAGTTAATCATTTTTAACTCGTGTTGTAATTGTGACAGAAATTTAATAATTTGCGACATTAAAACACAAAAGATTCTTTTATTTGATGTGTGTATTGAATTCATTAAATTTTAAAACATACTATTTTGACCTATTTTATTTAATTTTTTAAAAATTTCTTTCAGATCTCGACAGATTAAAAATTTGAAAAATATACCATTGTAATCTCTGAAAAGTTCTACATAAGCCTGGTAGGATACTGAGATGGGACTGATGGGACATAAGCAAAGTGGGACACTGAGATGATTCTGATAAATTAAATGCAATAGAAATATCTACTTGCTGTTTTGCTGCAGCGCCTGCTAGAGCGTCACCCTCAAGCACGTGCCAATCAGCACTGGACGATTACATCAATATACTTTCACAGAGCAATATATAGAAGTATCTCTTCACATCTTACTATGTGTCACTTATACACATATGTACCAATAGGGGACTTTTCTGTAATGTATTGTTTCATTGATCATTTATTTTTGAATTATCATATTTACTTATTATTTCGAATTGAAATAGATTGTAAATTTTCATTGTGTTAATAAAAAAAACAAAACTTATACACATATGACCTTCCTAGCTGATTAAATTCAAATGAAGAAGTGTCAAAAGAATTAAATTTAGTATTGAACGGGAGGAATATTTACACGAATAAAAGTAAGTGATACAGTTAATTAAATTGATATTTCTTTTACTTCACTGTACAGAGAATATCGTTAATTGAACTTTTCGTAAGGAAATGAAACTATGTATTTTCTTTGTACCTTCTGTTTTTTATATCATTGTTGCAATAGTCTCCTTTCTAAATATTGTTCAGCGTTGCTAAAAATATAAAGGTAATGTTCTTCACATTATCATCAGTTCACTTAAATAACTTCATGGGTAAATGAATAGTGTCCTGATAGAATTGAAGGCTAGATTTTATTGAGAATATTATCGTTGCTTCCTCCTCACTAGGTCGCAAGGTCTCTTTCCATAAGAGGTTGCGAAGCGAAGAAATGCCATTCAGCACTCACACTGAAGACATCTTTGTCGAAGCATAAGAACATTGTTTTGTAATACTAGGCACTGACCCTCAAAATATGTCTGTTAACACTGTCATAAGCTTACTTGAGAAGTGTTACGAGTTTACATTGAAAAGGGTGAATTGAATTCGTGTCTTGTTTCAGACATCCGAAAAAATATATTTTTTTTAAATGCTTTTCTTTCTGTGTAGTATAGCACACAAGGGTGCGGAGTAGCTATGACATTAATCCACAGTCTCTGAATTCCATCTTCAAGTACTAAAGAATAATTTTCGAAAAAATCACACTGACAGTGAAAACTCCCAGCATCAAATTTTATTTTTGTGTTATGAAGAGAGTAGAAGACGGCAAACGATGGGCGAAGACAGCAGAAGAAACAGACACGAACTTACCCGGTCAGTTTCTTTATTACTCGTATCAGGTGACACGTAAGGGTGACCAGGACCAACGATGCACGTTTATTGATCATGGTCACTGCCCAACATATTTGCGACATTAACAAATTTTCACTTCCTTATTAACTATTACTACTCTTATTAACTTATTAACAATTCTCATTTCCTTGAAAAAACTTCACTTGACTCGTCACGAGAAGTAATTTTGAAAACCAGTTTTTCCAAAACATATTTCTTTGGCGACAGTCAATTTTTAACTTCTCAAGAATACTGGTTGTATAGCCTAAACGAACACTTCTTCTGCAATTAAAGATTTTCATATTAAGAAAATGCAAATAACAATGATATTAATATTATTGTAAGGCTATCTGTAGTTACTAACTTCAGAGAACTACGCACATGTTTGGTGGATTCGACTGTTTACACAACTGACTGAGAAAGAAGACTCCTCTGTGTCAGGCAGACATTAGAAGGGTCAATTACTTATAAATAAACGTAATGGTCGCATTTCGTCAGAAGACTTCCATTTGAGACCGTATGTGTGTTTCAGCGATTCATAACATGACAAAAGTCTCACGGTTTGCTTTACGTTTGGACCTCACGATGCTTCGTGATCGTGTCATTGACGCCTCGTAATTCGAGCAGCGAGTCCGGCGGGCAGCAGGCTGCCTACGTGCTATGGTGAACTAAATTTTTATGTAAATATTTATATTTATGTGTGTCCCACTTTGAAATTTGGCACATCTATACATCATTAGGGTAAAAATACATGAGTATTTTTTTTTAAATTTATTGAAGTGTCAATCCAATATAAAAATTTGCATTTTAAAAATGTATTTTAAGTATTAAAATAAAATGTTTAAAAAAATTATATTTACATCACCTGAAAGTACCTGACATTACCTGAAAGTTTTTTAAGTGAAATTAAAAAGTGGTTTAATGTTTTTAGGGAATGTTATTTGCGCAAAAAATTAAACATTAGCGCGCGCATGATTCTATGGAAAATATAATTGCTAATCTTTTTGAAGGGGTAGGATTAGAAAAAAAGAAGAAAAAATGCATATCACCTATTTTCAAAAAATGAAAAAAATTTCAAGTCGCTACAGAATAGAGATGTTTTGCGAGTAAATATTAGAACTGAATAATGTGCAAAATATCAGCAATACTGCGCGAACAAGCGCGCCTTCATCCCATTCTTTCAGTGATAGGATCACCAGTGTCACTGGATAATAAAGTAATTTATATTTACAAGTAATTTAATTTAAAATATGCAGAGGTTCTCAAACCTTCCCTGTAAATGAATATTACACGTTTATTAGTTGATTAATGATCGCTTGCAAACATCTAATACTTCAGTTCATTTTATATTAAAAATAAATTACACAATTTCGTGTATTTAATGTAATAATATATAAGATTTTAACATTTAAAACTAATAATTGTCAGTTTTCCTCACAAAACGTTTTTACAATGGAAGAGAAACTAGTAAAGGAACAAATAATTGCTAATTACTTTTTAAATCTATCTATTAAATGACATGTTCAATTCTTGTAAACATATTTTCCTCATTTTTTTAATAAGAGGCGAGTTTGTTTCATTCTTTCTCGATTCTCTCTCTTCTAATATCATTCTTAAAATTTAAAGGATGTTGCATTTTAATTGACTTTTCTCCTCCGTTTCTTTTAGATCCAGATTCAGGTCCCGACTGCCCTGTTCTCTGCGAAGAGTAGGCCTACTGCTCTGGATTCTAATTAATTCCTGCGTTCATGATGGACCTTCTAATTGCAGTATGTTTACAAAAGACAAGTCCCTTTCCATCCCATCTCTAAATCATCATTCAATATTTCATTAGTAAGTTATAAAGCAAACGAAGTCACGGTTCTCTGATATTTGGTCACCACCATCTCACTAAATGTCTAGGGATAATTGTGTCAAAGGTCTAATCGTAAATCCTAAATACAGACCTAAAACACATTCGATATTTATAAGATTCTGGAGGGAGTCAGAAGTCAATAGACCCAAGACGTTTTCAATACGTATGGGGTGCTATTGAAGCTTCAACGTGTGTTTACTTTGTTTTAATTGTATACATTTGACATTTGCCCATGAGTTTAGGCCACTCCAATAAATTATTAAGCAATAACGTGTTCACACCGAGTCGGAGTAAGTCATAAAATTAATTTTGAAATGATATTATTATTTTATTTAAATTCCTAGGCAATCTTCA
Source organism: Teleogryllus oceanicus (assembly GCA_964035755.1). Lineage (NCBI taxonomy): Eukaryota > Metazoa > Arthropoda > Insecta > Orthoptera > Gryllidae > Teleogryllus > Teleogryllus oceanicus. Next base: position 17,575,325 of record CAXIVR010000006.1, read on the forward strand.
AGAGTGGTGGCTTATTAACGCATAAAATGTGGTTATTAAAAATCGTTATTTGAAACTAAAATATTAGTAATATTTCCAGAAGAGGAAAAATTATTTCCATATAGTTCAAATAACCCTAATGTTACACAATAATGCCAAAATTTCAATGTTTGAAGGCAAGAAACTCGCTGAGCTCTGATAGTAGTTGTCTTCGTGAAACAAACGCAATAGTGACGCAACTGAGGACAACTTGACTTCTATTAGCAATGTCTTTCTTCAACTGAACACTATTTAGAGCAGGCATGTCAAGGTCGAGGGCAAGGTAACAAGTTTACTAGAGATCGCGGGCACTATGTCTAGAAAAATTGGCACGAGATTTAAAAGTAAGGGTTGTAAAAATTCCTCCGGAGTGGCGGTCACTGGGTACCTGGCCCATGACAGTCTTTGGAAGAAGTTACTTGAAAGTTATTGATACAGATTTTGCTTTATTAATTCTCATTTTCTCTTTAAGCCAAAAAAAATTATTCATTAAAATGAAACAATGTATCAGCCAGGTTGAAATTCTTAATTGAGAGTAAAATTAAACATTTAGAATCGAAAGTATATTGATTTTGTAATCGTGTTTACTTATGAGTAATATAATAGCATTAACGTTCAGTTTAGGATGTTTATATTATTTTTTTATTTATTTATTTTACGTCAAAAAAACAGTTAAAACTGCGTATGACGTGTGTAGCGTCACGTTGGCGGTCGGTTAACGTCACGTTATCTACGTCCAGTGTGATAGTAATAGACATCGGCATTTTCTGAAAATATATTCCCGCCCTTAAGCAAGTCATTTTTGACCAAAAACACTTATTCGTAAATCAACAGACAAGGTAATGGTAAAATTCCTAGATTAATGAAGAGAGGCTTAAAGAATCACGTGGGTGGGATTTGGTTACTATTTGTGCAATTGGTTTTTGTAATCTAAAAGTCAGGGAGCTATAAGATGTATTTCCCCAGAATATTATGCCAAATCTCAGGCGGGAATGAACATTCGCGAAATATACACAACGATCAGTATGACGGCTGACTGAATTTGAACGAATTCTGAACGCGTAGCATAATGAACTTAATTTTGTGTTCAATTCATTTAAATAGACGTTCCATTAAAGGTTTGACTGAATTGAGAGACCTAAAAATTTTGTTGCCTTAACATCAGTCAATGGTACACCGTTCATTTTCAATGGAGCACAGAATGGTTTATTTGAAATGGAAAACTGCATTTAAACCGTTTTCTTTTCGTTTACTATTAATTTGATATTTCGGAACCAATTTGAAACATTTGATATTGTACTATTTACGGTTTTTGTATTGCAAAGGATGTTCGTATCATCCGCAAAGAGTTCTTCCGTTTCGAATCGTCGAGGGCATATCGTTTACGTAAAGTAGGAACAGAATAGGGCCTAAAATCGATCCTTGAGGAACTCCACGTGCAATTGGCAAAGGGTCGGAAAGGTGCGTACGTAATGTTCCTTCATTCCAATAAGGTATTTCCACTCTCTGAGATCGTTGTTTAAGGTACGAACATAACCAATCTAGAGCAATACCACGGATTCCCTATGAAGGTAATTTGGAAAGTAAAATGGCATGATCAATGACGTCAAAAGCTTTTGAGAGATCTAAAAATAATCCAATAGGTGCCTCGTTTTGATCCAATGATGAGGCGACATCTTTAAGAAAAGGAAATATGTCTGTTTCCGTTGATTTTGATTTTCTAAATCCATGTTGGCAATCTGAAAGCGCGTCGTGTTTACTGCGAAAGGTTTCCATTCGTACGTAAAAAAGTCTCTCTATTATTTTTGAAAAAAAAAAACTGATATAAGAGAAATGGGCCGATAATTTTGAATTTCATTTATATTGCCTTTTTTGAAGAGCGACTTAATTTTAGCTGTTCTGAACATATCTGGAAATGTTCCGGTGGATAAGGATGCATTAAATATGTGAGATAACGGGTGTATAATGGCATACGCACAGGTCTTTAACAAAGAATCTGGGACTTCATCTAAACCGGACGAATATTTATTTTTTAGTTTACCGTTATTTTGAGAACTTCATAGGAAAAAGTTTCGGAAACGAACATCGTGTCTACAATTTTGGGTGAACTGTCTGTTATTGAATTTTGTGGCTGAAGACCCTTAGCGAGATCGGCAGCAATTCTCGAACAGTATTGGTTGAAGAAACTAGCCACTGTTGCCGGATCGTTCACATTTATATCGTTATATTTTAAAACAACATTCTCTACAAGGTTTCTAGTTGATTTGGTCGTATTTTTTTTATATTCCACATTGCTTTTGTTGTGTTATTTGAGTTCAAAATATCCGAATCGTGTTTCGTGATTTTAGCCTGCCGTATGACTTTTCTTAACAATGTTTTTTTTAAGTAGATGAGGAAATCTTGAGATATGTTATGACGTCTAACAGACAAATATTCTTGTTAATTGCGCTGTCCGTCCGCAGCGAGAATTGTTAACTTATAAAGAGTTATTAATTTATTCCACATTATTGTTAAATATAATAAATAATTGAAGGATTTAAAAAATACAAAATAAAACGAAAGCAAGGAAATAGCTCATCATCCCAACTTCTTGTCCCTAGGCCAAAATGTTTATAAAATGCAGAAATTAAAAAGAAAATAAACATGACGTAGTAATAAATAGTAAAGAATATAATCATAATTCAAATCCCGGTTGTTTGATAGAACAAATCTGGTAAAAACATTTTGTATGAAGCCACTCTTCCCTTCCGCACGCCGCTTCAGCTTGCGCCTGTACACCCCTTTCTGGATTTGGAGGGGGGGGGAAGTCAGGGGAAGTTGCCCCTGCTCGTACGAGCGCCGGGCTTCCCAGGTAGGCAAGTAGCTCGTGCGGGCGCGGTTTCACGTGCCTGATTTACAGATTATAAATGTATCTTAAATCGGAAAAGAAAAGAAAATTTTGTAATGTAATTTAAAATGTCTAAAACAAGTTTTTCTTCTAAGAGTCCAACCACGCTAAAGACTCGAAGACGTGGCACATGCCGAAACTACGAGGTATTTAGTATACACATGCAATAGGTGTCAGTAAATTTAAACTTACGTATTAAGTGTTTATTATTCGTCTTCCTACTTTGTCAAGCCAGAAACTTCCCTTTAAATGTCAGCAACAGCACTTTTCTTCATTGCAAAACATGATGGCACAATACAATACTGGCACACAATACCATGTGGCTTTTCAGTTGTTAGCGAGTAATTTCATACTAGATAATACGAAGGGGCCAGCTGTGGCAACATCCCTTAAACATTAGAATTGAAAGAATGCGGATGATAAAGAGAACGAGTGTATACTTGCATATTATCTTATGTCTTCTACATTGGCTGTGGAAGGTGTGGATATAGAGTCCATTACATATTCGAGATTCTGCGGTTTGATCTACAGCCTGGATTGCCAAAACGTCGATCGTGAGCTATTAGTAACTCGAGGGACAATTTCGGGTAGAACGCAGTGTTACCGTGGAGGAATAATGGTGTCGCGCTCTATAGTTGCCTAACCTGGAGTTGCCCGACTGAGTTCAGACGGTTCAGCGGTCACGAAAGTAGCTTCTTGCAAACTCCCGCGCAACTGACTCATAGTGAATTGTGTGAGTTTGAGGTTACGCAGTTTCGTTTTGCGTGTGTGCATCAGACATTTGTTATTATGGATACTTTCATGAAAGTTCTTTTTCTGTTCTGTTTTCATGTGGTAGGTCATAGTAAGATTTCAAATTTACTATGACCTACGTTTGCTCAAAAGCTTTGTGAGTTCAGTGACATCTGGGCTATATTCTTGATGGAGGTTGAAATGGGAAGTGTTGGGAATTCTGGGTTTTGAAAATAAATTATAAGGAATTTTCGCGACATAATATCGCTCATGGGCTGCAATAGTAGCAAAAATGTAAAACAATTACGAATTTTGAGTTAATGCACTCTTTAGTATTGCAGATTGGTCTACTTTCCAACAGAAACTGCAGCATGTCTAAAACAGTATTCCACCAACAAATGACAGAAGTGTGAATGTAAGAAACATGCACTTCAATACACGATGAAAGCTTCAAACTCACTTAACACCTCATTATTTAAGTTATGCTACTATTGCAGCCCACGAACAATATGTTAAGACGGGTTTATTAGATACGTTTTGTGCTTTTTGTTTCATGCATACCGAGAAACGTTTACTGCTATTCAGAGGACTTTGGTTTGGAAGACTTGAATTTTGTTGATAGAGCATCGAGGAAACATTCACCGGGCGGAAACGTCCGGCAAACGAGAACTACAGCCATCTCGCAAACGCACGCGTCGTGAAGAGAATCCGGCGCGTAAACTGCTTTGGTCATTAGTCCCGTAAGTGCGATGCAAGTTATATCCTTCCCCACAAGGTTCCCCACATGGTTCCTTCCCCACAAGGACAGATCCCGCGCTCATCTGTACGTCGACTTTCGGGCTTCCCACCCCCAGGTATTTCTCCCAGCAAGGTACCGCTCCGGCGAAGACAAGGACTAAGATCCCAACTAGCCTTGTGCATGTAAGCGTCTGTGTGTGTAAGTGAAAGGGGAGACGATGGGATACGAATGAGGAAGGAAAAATCGCATGCTATCTATGGCCCGTTTGTTAATCTGCTGTTCTGTCATTCGCCTGGTACACTTCGGAGATATCACGATCAAGCCAACCGGACGCTAGAATTCTCCTCCAGACAGTGCGCAGCAGTATTCGACAAATTAATCAAGTGTTGAAAAATCCACCCCCGTTGCGACTTGAAACTTGAGGGACGCCACCTCGGCGGGCCATCAAAGAGGCGCGGCGGAGGCGGCTGCAGCGGCGCTGGCGGCGCGCCACCCGCTCCGCGCCGCCCCCGGACCTGCCAACGAGTATTTTCTACTCATTAATTTCCCGGGGGGCTCTTACCGCCGCCGCCCCAGCCGTTTGCCCCGCCGCCGCCGCCGCCACCGCGAATTGAAATGCGCTATAAATACCGGGGCGGCCGCGAATGTAACGACCCGGGCGGGCCGTCGCCTCAGCCCGCTACGCCTCCGTCGCCGCCGCGCGCTGATTTGTCGCCGGAGAGCCGCCAGGTGCCGCGTTGAAGGCGACCCCTGCGCCGCACGCCGCATGTCTCGCGGTGACTCGCCGGGGTCGTTCAAACTCAGGGGGGAATTGAAGTAATTTTCCTTGTTGTTTTCCGCGTTCGAGTTCTTCAGACATCCGTTGGAGGGGGAAGGAAACAAATGAACTCATGAAATTGAACTGTTGAGGATTACTGCAACAAATAATTGTATTATATTTAAGAGAATAAAATTTTAAAATGGATCCAATAGATTACTGAAATTTTATTTAATTTCAGTCTGCTCGAAGGAGTTATTCTATGTTTATTGGGAGGTGGCCGTAGCCACCCCCTTCGCGTATTTTCGTCTGAAAATGCCCGCTCCGAACAACTGAAAAGCCGTATGGGTGAGCGTTGTATAATCAGCTCACTCTATTAAATAAATAAAAAAAATCGAAGGAGTTAATCGTATATTAAAAACGGAGGCTCGAGGATATTCTGCGGGTTTTTTTGTTGTTGTTTTTTTCGTTTGGGAGAGATTTTAGTATATTGATAAAGTGTAATAATTTAACATTTATGTCGAGTCGACAATTGGTAAAAATGTATTTTATTGACACCAAGTAAAATATTCTGAGATTATGCCTAGACCCACTTAAAAGTGGATAACCTCCCCAACTGAGAATCAAGCAAACGCCCACTTAGCATCTTCCTTGTCCAGTTTTTCTCCTCTAATTTTTTTTTTCTCGTCCACAGTCCTTGGGCCGGCGCCGTCGCGTCGTTCGTCGCTCGCCTCCAAGTGCACGTAATCGCACAGGTCATCACCGTGTCAGCGACCTCCGCGCCGTCTTCCCAAAGAGCGGCCCGGCCCAACGAGTCGGCCCGCCCACCCAGCCGGAACGCGGCTTCGCTCTTGCGCTCACTGCCGCCCGTTGTCGCTCGCCTCGGAGACGCCGACGCCGACATCAACGACGCCGGGAGAGACTGCAGCGCCGGCGGGGGCGGAGGCGGGGAGGAAGACGCGCGGGCACAAAGGCGGATTAGTTTCTTCAGGCGCCCTGAGCATCTCCAAACTATGAGCCCCCCGGTAATATTTATACGGCATGCGTCATTTAATGTGAAAAGAAAACATCAGCATAATCCTCGTAAGGGGAGGGTACCATAAAATTGGTCAAATGATCGATTTTCGGTTGTTATTTGTTTGCTCAATAAATGGTTCAAACCTTCCTCTTTCCAAATATATTAACATTTTTCTTTTAGGATGTCTGGAAGTCTAATATATTTTTAAAAATATCCCAGTGGCCAATGAGCCACGCCCCCTTTTTTGATAATGCCTACAAGTATTATACGCATTATTCGCAAAGTTGAACGCATGTTGTAAAGTAAAGGAGTTAATGAAAAATTATTTGTAGTAGATTGTTTTGATAGTAGATTGGACTTTTCCGCTAAAGATGATTCAGAATTCAGAGTAGGAATATTCTAGTAGAGCATTGGCAAGTACACACGTTTCCCAAATAACGTTTGCGAAAATGAACTTATTTTGAAATTAATGTGACTATATTTCACAATTTATTAAAAAATGGCAATAAATTGCCATTTTTTGTAAACATTCTTCAATAAATAATATAAAAATAATGTTTGTCTAAAAATGCTGAAAAAATGAGGACAAAAGTTATTATTGAAAAAAATACTAATTATTATTTAATCAACTCAAAAAATGTCAAAATAATAACAAAGACTCTTTAAGTGAGGGAAATATCAAAATTTTCTCTTTAATCTTTTTCGAGAAAAGGTACGTACATCAACAGTAGCAAATTTAATACGGACAGTATACATGCTACCCTCTCCCCTTAAAATATTAGCAATAACTAATTCGTTTATCTTTTTGGCCTCAGAGACATACACTGAAAAACGTTTTGTGTAAAAACATTTTCGCGCTGTTCGAAATTTTTAAATTTCATCACAGCGTGAATATCACAGTAACTATGTGGAAACGCATTTCCAAGACTTGAAACACTGTTGCAGACTCGAGATGTCCTTAACGTCATTTGTGAACTGGCAGTGCACTGCAATTCTGAAAGCCAGCTGGCGGGCTAAGATTCTGAGGCCATCGGGCGCGACCACGGTTTCCAGACAAATTTTTCCCAGCGGAGGACATTTCAATGAAAAGGAGGACATTTTACATTCTTTGCTATAAACGACGAAAAAATCAAGAAAAAGTTTAAAGTCGTTTTCGAGAAAATAATAATTGTTTAAAAATTGCCTATGTTTAATGCAAAAATTACTTATGTTTTCGAAATATTGAACATGACTTTATTTATAGCTGTTTTTGATCAAGAGATTTCATTAAGGAAAAAATTCTATCTTAATTTCTGTAGTTAGGACAGCGAAGATCAGTGGGCCAGGATGGAAAGGGGTCGGCGGCAAGCCAGCGCAGAGTACAGGGCAAGGGCAATACTGGTGGTCATAACGTTGCGGGCTGCGCACCTCAATGGGTGAGTGGCTGCCATCCCCCCAGTACGAGCTTCGATCCCGGCTGAGGTGCGTACCGTTATCGAAGGACGGAAAATCCAGAGTGGCCCTGTGAGACTCGCGGCAGGTCCATGAACCATGACTAAATTAAATCCATCCACAATTCGTATCCGAATCAAACCCTGTATTTGCTTAGCCAGGGAATGCGTCCAGAAACGGATATATATCGCTGATTGTTGCGCCCGGCGGAAACTATCGGAGTCCAATTTGACTGGGTACGCTAGGAGCCTATATGATTGCAGCCAAAATAATCTTAGCAATTTAAGACAACGGACTAAACTCCAAGCTGTACGAACAAACAAACAAGTAAATTTGCGAGAGGAGATGATGATGCCGGACGAAGATGGCGACACGACGCGGCGGAGGCATTGAGGGTTGGCAACATATTTGGGTGACAAAGTCAGTGAATGAGTATTTGGTGTTTGGGAAAGCGTGAAGTACTTTGTCCAGATGTGCAGTAAATGTACTGCACGTTATATCCTAAGAGGTGGCGGTGTTCCTTCACTGCTTGTTCATGGTCATCGTCACCGATCTACATATCGGCTTGCAGGGTCTTCCCATCCAGTGTTCCCCTATTGGGGTATCGCTCCAGCAAGAACAATATCTAGGCTCCCGACAAGTGTGGTAGTGTAATACATGTAAGTTCGTGTGTGTAAGTAAGGAATGAGTATAGGACAAGAAAGAAGGAAAGATCGCGCGCGGTCCGCAACCCGCTTGTTTGGGTACTGCTCCGGCATTTGACCGTATTGATTGGTGAAACCAAGGAAATACACCGACCGGAGCATCCAGCCGCTAGAGTTCTTCAGACAGCGGCTGGATTCATTGGGTGGCAAAGACATTGCATGCTGTGGCGACGATGGCAGAGATGGCTGGGGGAGGAAGGGCGCCTCTCGATGACTGACAGAGCGGCGGAAGCGAGGAGATGTCGTTTCGGCAGTGGAGGTCCAGACCACGCGAGGGGGGGGTGATGGTTATGGGTGACGGCAGCGGCTGTATGGGGTGAGGTCGGTAACGGCGGCGGCAGAGCAATCGCTGCGTGGACAGGGCAAAAACCCTCGCCCCGTCGACCCCACGTCTCAGGAGCTGACGTGGCGGAGATACGACGGCGCATCCTACAAGTAGAGGCATACATGAGATTGTGTGTCACCGGAAGCACAACGCGGGTGGATTGAGAAAGTACATAAGCTCGGAAGATGTAAAGTAACGACACGCTGCATTCAAACTCAAAGTGCTCTAATGATGAAATTTGAAACTGGTTTTCTTCGTCTAGATTCCAGTCTTCAAATCGTGGTAGCTCTCTTTGAAAGTGTAAGGTAAAACAGGTTTTCGGTTCGTTATATCGGGTTTGACCGCGTCTCCTTTCATTCCACATTCAATGGCAGATTTAGAGCGGATATTTGAAGTAATTTGTAAAAATGAAAGGAAACAATTTAAAAATCAATTTACAATAAGTAATTTATACATTTTTCATTACTTTAATACTTTTTATTTTTAATGTATAAACGAGTAAATTTAATCTTCTAATCTTTAGATATTTTTAAATGTACTAGTGCCACATCTTTGTTCAGAAACAGCTTGGGTGTAAACTCAGTATAAAAATTTAAAACATACAATTTTAAAATAACAATTATAAATTTTTAAAAGTATTAAAATAAACGCTTCAATAAGTTTATCATTTACAAAAATATTTTTAATTTTTAAATTTATATTGTTTAACTTGGCCTTGAACAACGTTTACATTATTATTATTATTATTATTATTATTATTATTATTATTATTATTTAAAAAAAAAATATGTTATTAATAATAAATTATATTTAAAAAATAATTATTATTATTATTATTTTTATTATTATTATTATGATCCAGCATTATTCTGCAGGGAACCCTGAGGCACTCCGGCTGAAATCTGGCGTAAGGATGATATGACATAGTTAATTTTGACATGGAACTTTCTTTGATTTAAAAAACGTTTAAGAATTTTGTATAAGTAGTCTGGAATGCCTATTTGTCTTAATTTGTAGAGAAGGCTTTGATGCCAGGCTTTGGTTATATCTAGAAATATTGCGATACTGTACTGTTTGGTATGGATTCCTTGCGCTATATATTCGGTTAATCCTAATATCTAATGTGTTATGGAGTGGTTAGGTCGAAATATAAATTGCGTATCTGAGATTACGTGTGTGTTTACGAGAAATTTTATTAATCTTTTTAATATCAGTTTCTCTAATAGTTTCGACAATGAAGGGAGCAGGTTTATTGGTCGATGGTTTACTGGATTTTTCGGATTTTTTCCTGGTTTGCGGATGGGCAAAACTTGCAATTTTCCAATCGTTGGGAAAGTAACCTAGTCTAAGTGCTGCGTTAAAATTTGATATAATGCCTGCTATTACGTTTTTACTTAGTTATTATAGTATTTTATTTGAAATAGAAAAGTATCTAGTTGATTTCTCAGTTTTTGATTTCTAGTTTAACTTCTGATGGGAATATATATTTTGTATTAACTAGTGCAGAATAAAGTGGTTTCTGATTAAATTCCTCTACATTTTTATTAAAATGTTCCTTCTCGATTGTGTTTGGATTGACCGAATCTTCTAGGTAGTCAGCTGTATGAGATGCTTTCTCAAAATCGGAATTTGTCGCTTCTACACCTAGTTTAATTTGTGTAAATCCTTGTTTTTGCCTTTTTATTCTCTGTATGGTGAACCACATATGCCTAGGTGATGGGTGAATTTCGTTTACAAAAGTCTGAAAGTTTGCATATCTATGTTGGTTTAGTTTTATTTTTAGTCTCGCCAGTGTGTTTAATTTTAAGTCTGGCAGTCGTGTTGTTTCCAAAAATTTTAATTGGTTGGAATCAGTAGCTTGTTTATCGAGCTTGTTCTTTTCAGATATGTGCTAGAATTGCGGGAATCCTTGTATGGTCCTTACTAATCGTTTTGTCTTCGTAATCCAGGTCATTGGTGGATTGAATGCTGTGTAGATGTATGTAGTTGATTTTTAAATTCTCCCTCAATTAAACCAGTTCATTCTTCCTTTTTGCTACTTATAAAATGACAATAGATAATGAGGATAAGTGATATGATTATTGGATTGTGATCCAAGTCGACTTCGGGAAATACTTTTTGATACATAGCGAAATCAAATTTTTTTGTAATGAGTATATCCAATATGTCCGGGATTATATTACTGTTGTAAGGGTAACGCGTGGGTTCTATTGGAGCCAGAAAACTCAAATAGAGGGAGGAAGCAAGATTTAGTAATTTTTTTTTTTTTTGCATTTTTCAGCGATTTCCACTAATAAGTCATTTTTAAACCTTTTCCATCTTTTAATGTACTCGTATTTTCCAATAGTTTCATCTATTTTAAGATATTTTTAATAGTACTTACTTTTTAATAATATTTACGAGATGCAACAAATATTCTTCACAGAATTCACGAGAAACCTATTCGATTTCTTCGCTCAGAAAATTGAAATCTCAGCAGTTGTGAGTATGTAATTTAAAGTTGTTTTTTTTATTTAATTTAATTTTAAGTCGCATAACAGCAGGTTATTAGCGACCCATTAGTTACATAGTAGTTACAATGCTTATTGGACTTTTACATTAATATAACATTACATATAGAGATACATTTTGAAATATTTTCACATTATTACACAAGTGAAGCAACAAATAAATATATACAACAGTATTTGGAAATATTACTGTAATGATTTACACGATCCCCGATGGTGTCCAAATGAGCAACAGCTTGCAAAGTAAATTCGAGGAGGTCGTAGAACAGAATAAAGGGATAAATGCCGCGCTGAACAAGTTACAGAATGAGGTGCAGGCCGCGGTTTCGAAAGTCCAAGAAGAGGTGAGCGCATTTAAGGTAGAAACGGTTGCGCGTTTCGCTAGGTTGGAACAGAACGCGAAAACGGTGGAAGAAACGTCCGAAACTCGTTTCGCGGTCCAAGAAGTGTTTAACCAACAGATTAGTTCTGAAGTGGGGGAGGTAAGGTCGACAGTGGGCACCTTGCAACAATCGGTGCACTCGCAAGAAGCGCGTTTAGTTGACGTCGCCAAGGACGTTCAAAAATGCAGGGAAACATCACTGCGACAGGACGCTCGGATTGGAAAATTGAGGAATCGGTCTGCGGGTGGACGAAAATATTCGATCGACAATCCAGGCCGAAATCGACAATTTAAAATCGGTAGGCGCAGGGCCGACAGCCGAAATCGACGAAGCAATTCTTCGCAAGATCGAGGAACTTGAACGACAGGTGTTCACCGCGCGTAGGGTAAATGGCAACGGTGGTATGATGGGGCATCCCACGTTACCCAATTATTTACGATTCCATGGCGAAAGCAAGGAGCAGCCGTATTCGTTCCTAACCGCGCTGGAGAATTACTTCAGTGTAAATAATATACCGGATGGGATGAAACTAAGATTCGTCGAAGAGGCGTTAAGTTCCAAGGCGCAGTATTGGTGGCAAGCTTTGACGCCGACGCCACGTACATACGGGGAATGGCGCGCTAAATTTCTGGAAAGATATTGGAATCAGCACCACAAATTCGAGCTGAAGTATAGGTTGATGTCAGAACGCTATAGGAAGGGAAGTTCGGAAAGCATGAGTGACTTTGTCACGCGTAAAGTAAGCGCATTTAAGGTGTGCAGCGAGGAATTCAACCCGGCCGAAATTATCCGAATTCTAATCCGACAGATGCCGAACGGTATTCGAAACCTATTGTGGAACAACATGCCAGATACCATCGACGCGCTGATCGAGCGGGTGAGCAGATTCGACCAGGCGAACGACGGAAATGAGCAAGACGCGCAAGAGGGACGCGGTCAAAGTTCCAGCAACGGGAATAGGAATAATCGGTATTCTGGGGGAGGATATCGGCAGGAGAACGTATGCGCAATTGAAGTCCGTGGTGATGATAAATCCAGTAGGCAAGCACAATCGCGTAATGGACAGGCACAAAACAAACCGAAGCCGAAAGAGGATAATAGGCAACGTTCGGGGGATGAACGAATGGTGCGAGAAGAAAGAAGTCAGGTAACTGAAGCAGGCGCGACACCAGATAGGTGGGAGAAGAAAGAGGGAAGACCGGAAAACTAGAAACGTTTGGGACGAACAGGTGGCTCAACCCAAACGAGGAAGATAGCGACGATACCGTGACAGTGATAGCTGCAGCAACGATCATCGTTGAAGGGGATGAATTGCTCCGGGAAGAAGTAAGTGAAGGGGTGAAACCTAGCCAATGTCTAGTATTGCGAGGTGTATGCTACGGGAGAGAAGTACGAGCGCTGGTAGACTCAGGCAGTAGTGTGAGTGCAGTGTCGGAAGAGTTCTGTAATAAAGTACTGAAGGAAGGGCGTATGTTAGTTGAATTGCCGACGCGGAAACTACAAGTCATGATGGCAAACCGAAAAGCGGCGAATACCACCGGGAAACAAGTCTGGTTAGAGATTGATGTCGGAGGGGTGACCATTGAGGTAGCAGCAGTCGTCATTCGAGGGCTGATCCGTGACGTCATCGTTGGGATGGACGCATTGGGGGCTTACCAAGCCGTCGTCGACGTAGGTGCTAGGAAAGTGACGCTCGATCGAGAGGTTTTATTGGAAGCAGTCCAGTGGTCGCTGAACTTGATGAGGCGGAGGTCGCAGGGGATGAGATGCTGGCCGCTATGGAAGAGATCCTCCAGAATGTGGATAGGGCCGCGGAAGGAGTCAGACTTGGGAGACTGTCCCGCAATAATTCGACAACTGTTGCGAGAGTTCGCAGAAATTTTCGGAGAATCGTCAGAGCCGGTGAAAGGCTACAAATTTTCGTTACAGCTCAAGGACACTACACCGTTTGTTGCCAGGCAATATCCCGTACCGCAAATGTACGTAGAACAGGTGCGCAAGCTAGTGGAAGAAATGGAAGAAAAGGGAGTAATAAAGAGGGCAATTACCCCATATGTCAGTCCAGTGGTCATGGTAATAAAAAGGAACGGGAGCATTCGCATCTGCCTGGATGCGAGAAAATTAAAGGCAGTTGCTATTCCACGGTACGAGACGCCACCTACGATAAATGCGATGGTGATGAAGTTGGGCGGGGCTACTATCTTCAGCGCGCTCGATTTTTCATCCGAGTACTGGCAGATAGAAGTCGAAGCTGACAGTCAGCGTTATATAAGTTTCAAATTTGAGGGAGTTGTCGCGATTATTTCGCGTATATGTGGCTGAAAACCACAAAGCATGGTTCGAGGCGGTACCCGTTTTGAACGAGGTTCTGAACGCTGTGCCACACTCCAGCACCCATTCGACGCCGTGGGAGGTGCACTTCGGAGTGAAGAAGTTAAGGACGTTTGACGCAGTGAAGATACCACCGAAGATCAGTGGATTACCAACGGTGACTGCAAATAACAAAATAGTATACGACCAGTTGAAGAAATCAGCCAAGCGGCGGAAAAGGGCTCAGGGACATTTCTATCGGGGAACGTTTAGTGTAGGGGACGAAGTTTTGATCCGTTCGCCACATCGTCTTCCTCCGACCAGAAATTGTTTCGGAAGTTCTTTCCCATCTATGACGGTCCGTACAAGGTAAAAAGGGTACTGAATAATAACAATGTTTTGTTGGAAAACGATGGGCAGGAAATAGGTGTTCAAAATGTATATAACGTTAAACCTTACAAGACACAGATAGTTTGATGTCACATTGACGAAAGTGTGCGTTGATTCAGAGGGAAAGGTAGTGGAATGGTGTGTATGTGTTATTTCTATGCAAAGTGTTTAGGTTAAGTATTAGTTTTAAGTATTTCTTTATGAGCAAGTACGAAGATTGTTTAGCAGTAAGTAGTTGTAAGTGTTATCTATGGAAAGAAACGATTTATGTGTGTTGTGAAGTGAGTTGCAGGTGCACAGTGACAAGTGCGGGTAGAGACGGCGGTGTTACGAGCCTATGCAGTGCTAGGTAAACATTGGCAGGTTCGTCCGTCGCGACTTTGCCAAGTACGTGTGTTTGTGTATACTCCGCCGAGCATTGTTAACGAGCTTCAAGTTCACGGTCAAGGTCAAATGTAGTGAGCGCAGTAGAGGGGGAAACTACAGCTAGTGTACAGAGACGCCAACGGTCAACCGGGCGGGAATAAAAGCAAGCATAAGCTTTAGATGTTGGCTCGTCAGAACTGCGCAACATCTTAGGCGGGGGGGAATGTAATGATTTACACGATCCCCGATGGTGTGCGTTTGGATGATGAACAGTTCGAAAACATTTACAGCAAAGACGCCATAGTGAAAAATAAAACCGATTGAGGAAGAAAATAAAGCGAACCCGATACTTGTGCAAGTTTGGACCATAGACATTAGATCCGGCTTTGATTTAGGAACATTTTAAAAGTTATCCCAGTAAAATCGCGTCAGGCAATAAGAAGTTATTGAAATTTTCGTATTTCGTATATTTGTGTTAAGGAAAATATTAATGGAGTCCATTGTTGGAGCGATGAAACGCTTATAAAGAAGAGGGTTTTTCGAATACTGCAAGAGAACGCGATAAGATATCAAATTCAGACTTTCGGGGGGCAAAAGAAGAAAATTAGCTGCATCATGCAAAATTTATCCCATTTAAATATCTTGACGGGAAGTATCAAAATTTTAATAAAACAGATAAATAATTCAAGCAAAAGCTTAGCAAAAAAGCGATTACGAACAATTGCAGTCGTTCCATTTCACATTCAAAAAAAAGGGAAAAAAAGGATTTTGACCAAAGGAAAACAAGAGGAAAACATCAAATTTTAGGAAATTGCCGGGAGAATTTTATTAAAACTAAAACGGAAATAAAGTGTTTCGGAAAACGTTAGAAATTAAATATTTTGAGAGAACCAAGGTGACGCGATCGTCAGTTATCGAGCGATCGGGAAAAGTGTTGAAGCAAGGATAACAATGCTAAGTTGAGGAAGATTTGCCAGAATGTGCCTGGACTTGGTGAAGGCAGGATGTGTGTTCGCGTAGGCAATGTTTGAAAATTTGGTAAAGTGCGGAAGTAATGGACATAATCCGAAATAGTAACTGGGAATACTTTATGTACATTGTTTAACAGTTCGTGAAAAGGAATTTCATAAAAAAAAGGGGGAATTTTCGGAATTATTGTGAAATTCGGCAACGCCCGTTGGACTTGCGAGAGCAAACGGCGGTATGAGAAATTTTGCAACGGTGGGGAGCGCGACGTTGCATTGATAATTAGAGGCGCGGAATTCGATTCGGGATGCAGAGAGTTTCTAATAACTTGAAAGGTTTATGAAAAAAGATGGCAGCGTGAACTCCGACAGGATGAGTGAATAGTGATGCGTGTGCGAGTGTTCCGGAACTGGTGGCGACAACGGGAGGCGCTGTTGGGCTGAATAATCACACCAGACACGCAGATTCGTCGCAGAAGCAACGTCATACGTGAGCAAAAGTATTTTGACATTTGTTTGTTTTTTTTTGAATTGAAGAAAGCTCTGTCGAAGACCAAGTCATGTAATTAATAGATTTTAAGACGTAAATCTCGACAGAATGCATTCTGGGGTTTCATTATATGTGTGAATGGTATTTGTTTTGTTGTTGTAAATAGTTTGTGTGAATGAGAGAGTATATATCCATGTATTGTGTATTGAGGGAAGAGAAATATTTATTTGTTGTTGTTCTTTGTTGCTGGGTTGTGTTGATGTGTGCCGTCAGAGGCACCAGTGCTGTTGCAGCACTAAATAGTGCAAATTGAAAGGGAATATGATAAAGGAGGCGATTTGAATAAATTTCATGGCCATCTTTGGGGTCATGATTTGCAAAATCAGTATGTTTTTCGTAATCATTCACGTAGCATTAGACTGATCCACGCACGTGAGCGCAGTACCTTGCTCGCGTCTGTACAGACGCACCGCAGACCACGCCCAGGTGAGTAAAAAGGCCAGGTAAGCTAGCAGAGGGGCAATTGTGAGTAGGAGAATGGGAAGGTTATTATCTGTGGCAACCCAACGCGAGGCTAGTGTTTGTTTGTTTGTTCATGAAAAGGGGGGGAATTTAAAAAAGCCGGTGTACGGACACGACGACACGGACGCACGCCGCCGCCGCCCAAAAAGAGGTCGCAGGGGAACCCATTACAAGTGGGCGCCCAGCGTG
Organism: Teleogryllus oceanicus; assembly: GCA_964035755.1. Taxonomy (NCBI): domain Eukaryota; kingdom Metazoa; phylum Arthropoda; class Insecta; order Orthoptera; family Gryllidae; genus Teleogryllus; species Teleogryllus oceanicus. The sequence goes on from CAXIVR010000006.1 coordinate 17,592,061, forward strand.
TGGGCAGGATTATATATACAAAGAGAGGGGGAAGAACGAAAAGCATTACAAGTGGCGGCCCAACGGTGGGGCAATGAATAATAGGGGCAAATAGAATAGATGATAGGAGAGAGTAGATAGTAAGAAGTAAGAAGGGAGGAAGTGGGGATCCATTACATTACATACTTATATTACAGATATATGGAATCGTGTAGAGGTATGTATATAAGGACAGGAAACACATAACATATACACGTTAAATAAAATCTATAATGCCTATTTTTTTACAGAAGTTTATTACCTTGAGTTGGAAAGGAAAGTTTCTTAAAATGGAGTTTAAATGTTCAGCATCAAAATATTTGGTTCTTATGGAATTATATTTGGGACATTCTGTGAGAATGTGGTTAATATTCAGGATTTTGTTGCAACAATCACACATTGGGATTGGTTTTTTATTTAATATGTAACCATGAGATAATTTAGTATGTCCTGATCAGATACACTGAAAGAGCGACCTGTTCTGACGAGAAAACTTTATAGGTTTTAAGAGAAAAGAATTCATTGATTGCCTTTTTATTTTACTAATTTTGGAATCGTTCCAGAGAGTTGACCACCTCTTCTTCTATTATTTTACCAACGTGCTTCAGATAGTCATCAGTTAAATACGACATTTTGTCATTTGTCTTTTCCTGTAGATCAATTATTAATATCGGTGGTGTGGACTTGCTGATCGGGAATCTGGCTTCTATTTCTCTAGTAATATGAATGACCACCGGCGCGATACCGATCAGCGGTCTCTTTGCAGACTTAAAAGAGTGGTGTGAATTAAAGGCATATGATAATTAGGAGGTACTGTAATGCCATTCGGTATGTATGTAGATAGAATAATGGATTTCTTGTTACAGTTGGATTTGGCGAGATCGATTGCCATTAAGAAAGCATAATTGTAGGCACTGTTTTTGCTGCTAAAAATGTTGAACTTAATATGGAAGGTCTTCAATGGAGACTGGATGAATAAACCAAGCCTGTCCATTTCCGATGTGTCTTGGATGTGAATAACGTGGTGATCATGATATTTGTTAATTATTTCTTGCAGAATTGGGTCCGCATCAGAAGCTGTCAGGTTGGTGTTGGGATAATCCTTGGAAAAGTTATCAATAGTTAGATTTGATGTAACCCATGGTGGATATTTAAGAGTTCTATGTTTCCCACTGTGAAACTTGGGATTTTATAGTTCCTGATGACATCCATGGTATTTTCATAGAAAGTTTTCGGATATGATTTCAGGTGGCTAGTATGAGCATTAATTAATGGGTTAATGTCATTAAGAATTATGTTGTTGTTGGATGACAAAGCTTTGCTTCGATACTTGATTGTCAAGTAATCCCTACGAAATTGGAGTTAGGTTCAGAAGCTTCTATAAGAATGCTACCGGTTGGCGTAGTATGAAAACAACCGGTACCTAGCCTGAGCCCAGTGTTATGTATGGGGTCAAATTTTTTTGAGTAGTTGTTTGTTAGCTTTGTTATATATTATACATCCGTAGTCTATTTTACTGCGGATGATAGCTCTGTATGTAAGGAGCAAGGTGCGTTTGTCTGTGCCCCAGTTATTATGATTCAAACATTTTAATATGCTCATTCCTCTCTTGCAATCAGTGATGATCTCCTTTATATGGTGATACCATGTGTGTTGCTGTCGAATACAAGACCAAGAATTTTGGTTGAAAAAACTCTTCATATCGCTACGTTGCCAATTTGCAGGTGTAAATTTCCCGACACCTTGCGTCTAGATATCAGTATGCATTCAGATTTATTGGGAGAGATAATAAATCCTGAAGTTAATGACCAGCTATGGATTGAGTTCAAAGCTTCTTGAGTAATGACCTGAGTAGAGGAGAGGTCCTTTCCTTTACTAGAATTATCATGTCATCTGCATACTTGCGGATGATCGTGGGTGACTTTATTCCTTGCCCAGCATCCATAATGGCTATTAAGAATAGCGTTACACTTAGGGTGGAACCTTGCGGGAGCCCATTTTCTAGCATGACTGTATCCGACAACTGATTATTGACTCGGACCTGAATACATCGATTACTTGGAAATTTTTGATGAATTGAAGAATATTGCCACCAATACCAATGTTCCTAAGAGCCCATATAGTTCAGGGTATCAGACCATGTCATAGGCCTTTTGAACGTCTAGATTCACAACAATGACATGCTGTCTGTTTTGAATGGCTTCAGTAACTGAGTGTCTACACCACTAGATGTAAATATGTGGAGTACCCGGGTCTGAAACCAAATTGAAATTGACAAGGATTTCTTTCCCTTCAGTGGGTAGATTTCTAATGGTAATGATGGGATTAGATGATTTCTGTTTAGGAAGGATACAGTTGCCAATTTCCATGTATTAGGAAAGGTTTGACATGAGAACATATAGTTATATATCTTGAGTAGGACTTCTTTCCCTTCAGTGGGTAGATTTCTAATAAGGATATTGGATACTTCATCTGGTCCAGGTGCTGAGTTATTAGATGAATTTATTGTGTCATTTAATTCCTGTGTAGTGATTGGTACGTTAAGAATGTCGGATCGATCTGGAGGTGGGTATAGACAGTTGCAATAGGTTTCTTCAATTTCGTTTTTTGATTTCACAAACTCTTCATCGTAGTTGGCTGAGCTAGAGTTGCTTTGGAAGGTCTTAGCTAGAGTGTTGGCAATAGTGGCAGAGTCACTTATGATACCATTATGAGATTGCAAATATTGAATATCATTGGAAACTTTGTTGCCTTGAATGGCCTTAATTTTCTTCCAAGACTCCGACACGTTATTTGAATTAATTGAAGAAACATACTCAGTCCATGATTGTTTTTTAGATTCTTTGACAATTCTTCTGGCAAGGGCTCTGGTTCTCTTATAAGCAATCTTATTATCCTCGGAACTTTTCTTTTTAAACCTATTAAAGGCATGTTTTGCTGCTTTAATGGCATCCCGGCATTCGTCGTTCCACCAGGAATCTCTTCTTGTAGCATTTAATTTGATAATTTTCAATAGCTTGGTAGCAGCTTCCATGATAATATTAGTAAAATACTGAACAGCATGATTGATATCATCCTCGAGCTGGAAGTTGGTCAGGTCCAAGCGATAATTTCTTGGAACAAGGGCCAGTTCCTTTATTAAAGTTCAGTCTATCAAAGGGGGGAAGGAATTGTTATTAAATCTAGGGATGTCGATGTCGATAATAATTGGAAAATGATCGCTGTCGTATGGGTATTCCAGTACATTCCATGTGCATTTTTGGGCAAAAGGAGTCGAAGCAATGGATAGATCGATTACACCAAGTTTACCATTGCTAAGATTGATATGGGTGGGCTCACCCGTGTTAATAATGACCAAATCAGAATCTTCGAAAGTTTCTAGCAATATTCCCCTTTTGTCAATCTTGTATGAGCCCATACTGCATGATGACCATTAAAATCACCTGTAATCAGTAACGGTTTAGGAAGTTGTTGAAGGATGTCATTAAGTTCCAGTATTCGAGATTGTGACTGTTGGGAATATATAAGTTACATATATACAAACATATAGGTGAGGTAATTTTCACAGCAACAGCCTCCAAGTTCGACCTGATCTGGATATTGTCTGCCAGAATGGATGATTTGACATATATGGCAACTCCACCAGATGCATATTCGGTGTTTGTTCTATTTTTATAATAGCACTGATAATTATTGAGATGAGCTGAGTAATTAAATTTAAAATTGGTTTCTTGCAGACATATTATGTCTGGATTAATATTGTTGCACAGTAATTGTAGATTTTCTAGGCAGCAGTGATATCCATTAAGGTTCCATTGAACAATTTTCATGATTTTAGTTTCAATTTATTCGTAAAGATATGAGTGATTACTGTCTGTCATAGATTTTATACAAAGATTATTATGTCTGTCACACTAGATTCACTCTCAGACAAGTCTGAATCAGTAACTGTTTCAGCAGCTTCTTCATAAGTCTTTCAGGCTTCTATCTGTTAATACTTTATAAGTTTCCTTAAGCATATTAATTATTGCTGGAATGTCATTAGAATAATCTTTAACTATAGCAATGGGATCAACTGCGCCCAAGGCATTTTCTAATAATAATTGAAATTGTTTGTATGTTAAGGGAAAGAACTTGGATTATTGTCAATAAGAGCTTTTGTTGGACTAAGCATGTCTTCCATATTTTTCCAGGATTGTTGGTCTGATTCTAGTATGTTTATGTTCTTCTTCTTTTTCTTTTTTGGTTGTTTCAAGTTGTTTTCTTGATTTTTATTATCGGTATTAGTGTGAGTTGTTTCAGATAAGGAAGAGGATTCAGTTGGTAAGCTTCTTTTATGAGGAGGGATATTCATGGGGTCAGTTGAGGAGAGGAGCATGGGTGACATTTGAATTTGATCTGTACATTTTGTATCTTTGTTCAAGGGAGGCTTAGCACAAGGTGATGAATCTGGTGTGCAGCTTTTCGTGTTCAGAGGAGGGAAGCTATCACAATCCATATTAGGTGAATTAGAAGTTTGTACTAATGCTGATCTGGAACAATTATCTTTTGAGGTGCTATCATTACCTTCTGAACCATTATTTACTATTGGGCTAGAAATGTCCTCTTTGCTTGAACATTGTCTAGCAATATGGCCTTCAGAATGACATTTAAAGCAAGTCATGTTATCAGTAGAAAAATATAATCTATAAGATGTGTCTTGAAATTGGATTAACATAGATAGGGGTAATTTATGAATTTCATCAGGGTGAATGAACACCTGCCTTCTAAAACTCAAAATATGAGATAAATTAGGATCTGTCATACCAGCTCTTATGAAAGTTATATTAGATGAAGTTTGCACATTAAGTTGGTTGAGAGCTTTTTTTATGTCTTCATGTGGGATCACAGGGCACACATTGGATATTATAACCCTGATGTGTTTGCTAAGTAAGGGTCTGACACTTACTTCAATATTATTAATAGTGAGAGACTTATATTTATCTGTAATATAATCAGCATGTTCCTTTGAGCTTAAGAATACACATATCCTGTTGTTGGCGATACGAGACACAAAACGAATATCACTTCCTTGTATAATGGTAATTAGTTTACTCACATAGTCCTTGAGTGTTAACCCTTCATGCGCCTCAATGATAATAGCTTGATCCTTAGTCGGGAACACATCAGTAGTAGCAGCTCCAGCGTAAGATTTGGTTTGTGCCTTATCAGCAGTTGAGGTTAGGTTGATGTTGTTAACGGTGGTCATGGTTTAGGCTAGTGCCGCCCGCAAAGGCAGCAGGCACACGACAGTTTTATGAGATTTCACTTAATATGATACTTGATATGTAATTTATATAGTCACTAAAAGAAATAAGTATTTAACAACGCACACGCGAGCAGAGCGGACGATGTTGTCAGTACCACGCGTACCTGTCGAATCACGTTAAAGTTCTTGTGACGCCTCTCAGCACCATTGTCGGATCAGCCGAAAATCTTCTACCTACTTATCGAAAATCTTCTACCTCTTGACGATCGACAATATCCAGTTGTTAGCGAATTGAATATAAAACACAATGCAATTTCCAATGAAGAACGTTTTTTTTAAAAAAAAAAAATTTAACTACAATTTTATTCGTCTACTTTTTAATAATTCTCTTAAATAAAATATTTAATGCTCACGTAGTCGAATGTATACATACACGAACAATATAATTTGTCAACAAAGTTCAATAACTTAACAATCACTACATGCACTTATGAGCTCTAAAATCAGTTTGTAAAACGCATATGTAAAGATTAAATTAACGTGAATTGAACGATTCATGAGTCATCAATGAAACTTTCTTTGAATTATCAAAGCATCATTCGCGGACTTCCCTAAAAGTTATCCGTATTGTAATCTAATTTGCAGGTTTATTATACAATCTTGAACACTATTATTTATACGATAGGAGTCATTCTTAATCATAAACAATCCAAACACAAAATGAAATATGGGGAATACCTATATGTCAGTATAGACTGTGTTGCCAGTCGCTGCAATGAGGAATATGTCATTAAGATACATGAATTTAAAGAAGACACAAATTAAGTAATGAAAGATTCCGTGCTCAATTCAATTGGTCCGAATCGTAGGTGCGACAAAATATGAAATGAAATGGTTCAAATTTTTACAAGATATTATTATTATTATTATTATTATTATTATTATTATTATTATTATTTATTGTGACATTTTACCATCCCCTAAAAGAGCCGCCTGGGGCCGCTCACTGCACCTTGAAGAAGAGGTTGCACCTTCTGCTGGCACAAAATGACTGACCTGAGTTGGTTGAATATTATTTTGCATATGTGGCTGCATACTTGTTGCTTGAATTGAATACGCTGCCGGTGCCGCATAAAGAAACGTCTGCGCTTGTTGATATGGCTTGTTAGTAGATACGCTGGAGCGTATGGAGCTGGAAAATTACGGTCGTCGCCTTCCACGACCTCCATTTGGCCGTCGGTTGGATAAACCAGGGCTAAGGCATCGGCGATACACTGGCTGAGGCCAGGGTTGATGGATGTTGATTTAGAGTTAAAAAAATTATTAAATCAGTTATTAAATCACTGCACTTAGATTTGAAGTTGAGCATTGTGTAGACTTAAAATTTTCGCTTATGCACCTTAACACTACGAAACGTAAACTGCTACTGACAAGGGAAGTAACAGATCCTTCATGTCGAAACCCCTCGAAATTTGTATGACACAATCAATGCACTATCAGAATCTCAAATCCAAACTATTAGCTCCAAGTTTCCAATGCAAGGCCTCCAAATAAAACATTGAGAAACACAGTCATCCTGCAAATCCTCCGGTTCAATTTATTATCCAAGCCCTGTGAAAAATTCAAAGGATATTAGGATTAGCTTCAACAAGAAAGTTGTGGAATTCTGGTTGAATGAGGGCGGTAAGAAACGATATTCAATATCACATGTTCGTAGAAAGTGTCGCCGCGTGACGTTAGAGCGACAACTATATTTGTGGAAGAAGCAAGTAGAAAACATGACAACGAATCCTAGAGAACACAAAAAATTATATATGAGAAACTTTGGTTTCGATTTGAACTTGCAAAAAGAACGAATAAAAATGTGAATGATGAATATCTGCGACAGGATCAATAGATTAAAAAAAAAAAAATTAAAAAATTAAAATTTATCACACACTCACGTTCACGACGAAACCGAAAAGGATATGTTTGCAGAGGAATATCTCGACAATGCCCAAGAGAGATTTTCACGTTACTCACCGTCTTCTATGTACAATACAGACCAAAGTGAATTTGAACGCGAAATGCGATCAAAACGGACTTTGTCGTTTGTTGGCGAAAAACACACGCAGACAGTTGCTCAATCAGTTAGTACTTTATCACACTCGTACACGAAAATGCCAACAAAAAGTATGGGTGGATCTTTATTGCCTAAATACTGTATTGTACTGTGGGAACCAAAAGAATGTTTCGGTCCTGTAGTCTCCAAAAGAATGTTTCAAGCCGAAAACATAATTGTTACAGCTACAAAATCAGGAAAAATGGGAAAGAAAGAGTTGATTGATTGATTTTTTCGTGTTTCCGGGCGCGTCAACTGCTTTGGTCATTAGTCACGAGACTAATGTTGTAGCGTAGTGCATGTTTTTTTTCGCGGAAGATGGCGGGGATCTTTCCCTGCTGGATGACGAGATTCGGCGCTGACCTACCGTCGGCTAGCGGGGTTTCCCCCTAACCAGGACTCTCCCATCAGCGGGACACCACCCCAGCCGGAACAAGCTCTAAGCTCCCGACCGATCTCCCGGAATATGTGGTAGTGTAGTGCATGTTAGGGTAAGTGTGTGTGTAAGAGGAGAGGATATGACAAGGAAGAGGAAGGACAGATCGCGCGTGGTCCGTGGCCCATTTGGTAGGGTACTGCTCCGGCATTCATCTGGTGTTGATCGGAGAAACCACAGAAAACTACCGATCAGAGCAGCCGGCCCCTAGAATTCTCCTCCAGACAGCGACTGAATTCGACCTAGCTGAAAAGCTAGTGTCGAAATTTCTGCCGCCGTCAGGACTCGAACCTAGGACCTCTCGGTGAGAGGCGCTGCAGTGATATCAGTTGATGCACTGAGCTACCACTCCCGGTAAGAAAGAGTTGAAACAATGGTTTAAAGAAGCGTTCTATCCATTTGCAAGTGAAAATTTTGCTCTGCTTTTAGATTCATGGACCACGTACAATGACAAAACTTGTATTGGAGATATTTCTCCAGGCAAGACAATTGAATTGCTTCAGATACCTCCCGGAACCACAGGAAAAATCCAACCACTTGATATGTTCTTCCAACAGTAGAAAGCTATGTATCGCCGCTTATCAGAAAAAACTTGTTTCTCACAAGAATATAAACGCCTAAGTTTCTGATAGAAACACAATTCTTCTATTGCAATCCTTCATTCATTTTCAATTTACATTTCCTCGTTTCTAGAACATGATAAAATATTCTTGGTTTGCTACAAGGTACAAAACAGAACGTCCTCGTGATTTGTAGTATCCGTCAAATATTGCCTTGAAACTTCGAAAAGGCAATGTGAAGAAGAATGTGACAATAAAGATTTTATTCGTTGTGCGTGGTGTCAAAAACATTTATGTTTTAACATTCAGTGGAAACCAGTCGTTTTTGCTTTTTATTCGTGCCGCACTAACTTGCAACAAGAGACTGCTCCTGATTTTCGCCTGCCCGCCCGATGGCTCAGTGGCCTGCCTGTTTGGCCAGTTGGCCGCTCGTAAGAATGACCAGCGGCGCCGCGAGACTACATTGCAAGGTAAGATTTTAACTTCAATTTTGGAGCCTTGCAGTGGAAACTGGCAGCTAAGATTTTGGATATGGGATCATGATAGTACATTGCGTGTGTCATAAAAATTTCGAGGAGTATTTCGACATGAAGGATCTGTTACTTCCCTTGGAGAGTAGCGCTGCGCACAGAAGTCCGCAAAGTTCGACTGCACGGAGCGGAATGGAATAGGTGTGTACGCGAAGAAATATTGCTTACAAATAAATTTTTGTATATGATACGCGGTTTACCTGAGATTTATTCCCTCGGAATTACTATGACTCTTGCGCTGCCATGTTGGGACATAACTGTTCCCTCTCGTGAATAAAAGTCTACTTAAACATTTTGGTTTATAAATAACTATTAGTTCCGTAAATATGTTAAATACCTGGTTTTCTCCTTCTTTAACGCAGGGATTCCTATCGGGGGTCGATGAAAATTTGCCTGGGGTCAATGATGAAACAGCTATATTTTCTTTTCTTAAAGATGTCGCCTATTCATTGGATCAAAACGAGGCACCTATTGGATTATTTTTAGATTTCTCAAAAGCTTTTGACGTCATTGATCATGACATTTTACTTTCCAAATTACCTTCATATGGAATCCGTCGTATTCCTCTAGATTGGTTATGTTCGTACCTTAAACAACGATCTCAGAGAGTTGAAATACCTTACTGGAATGATGGAACATTACGTACGCACCTTTCCGACTCCTTGCCCGTTGCATGTGGAGTTCCTCAAGGATCGATTTTAGACCCTATTCTGTTCCTACTTTACGTAAACGATATGCCCTCGACGATTCGAAACGGAAGAACGGTTCTCTTTGCGGATGATACGAACATCCTTTGCAATAAAGAAACAGTAAATAGTGCAATATCAGATGTTTCAAATTGGTTCCGAAATAACAAATTAATAGTAAACGAAAAGAAAACGGTTTTAATGCAGTTTTCCATTTCAAATAAACAATTCTGTGCTCCATTGAAAATGAACGGTGTACCATTGACTGATGTTAAGGCAACAAAATTTTTAGGTCTCTCAATTCAGTCAAACCTTAAATGGAACGTCCATTTAAATGAATTGAACACAAAATTAAGTTCATTATGCTACGCGTTCAGAATTCTTTCAAATTCAGTCAGCCTTCATACTGCTCGTTGTGTATACTTCGCGAATGTTCATTCCCGCCTGAGATATGGCATAATATTCTGGGGAAATACATCTTATAGCTCCCAGACTTTTAGATTACAAAAACGAATTGTACGAATAATACCAAATCCCACCCACGTGATTCTTGTAAGCCTCTCTTCATTAATCTAGGAATTCTACCATTACCGTGTCTTTTTATTTACGAATCAGTGGTTTTTGTAAAAAATGACTTGCTCAAGGGCGGGAATATATTTTCAGAAAATGCCGAAGTCTATTACTATAACACTCGACGTAGAAATCATATTCACCAGGTGACAGTATCAACAGCTCATTACAAAAAATCACATACAATACATGTACATTATTTTACAACACTTTGCCAGATGACATTAAACGATTAACTTCAATAGAAAAGTTTAAATCCCAAGTGAAATCGTTTCTGCTGCATAACTGTTTCTATACAATTAGAGACTACTGAGCATCACAAGAAAAGGAACATTAATTTTAACAATGATACATAATGCATTATTTACCATTTGGACTGTATAAATGAGTATAAACAACCTGTAACAACTATTGTACTACAGCTTCCGGGTCAATGACCCCCATCTCGATCAGGTTTTTCGTCCAGTTTCCCTGATCCATTGAGCAAATGCTGAGATGGCCCCTTGTTTTCTTCTGGACATAAATGTAACTTCATTTTCTGTGCACGTCTTCTAGAATTCAGTGGAAACACAATTCTTCAAATTATCGTTTCCATGTTGTCGCGGCAGGAAGTAATAAGAGCCAAAATTTATTGCTTATTTATCCTTGAAAATAGATTTTATTACATGGGAGTTTTTTGTTTTTTTTTCTCCCTTTCAAAATTCAAAATTTATTGCTTATTTATCCTTGAAAATAGATTTTATTACATGGGAGTTTTTGTTTTTTTTCTCCCTTTCAAAATTCAAAATTTATTGCTTATTTATCCTTGAAAATAGATTTTACTACATGGGAGTTTTGTTTTTTTTCTCCTTTCAAAATTCAAAATTTAAGTAGTATATGACTTAGTGTAGGGATCACAGAATTTTGAAAATGGGCACACAATTCACTTTTCCCCATAGCACGTCATACGCAGTTTTTAACTGTTTTTTGACGTAAAATAAATAAATAAATAAATGATCGAGGTGTCTGTTGGGATCTATAATTGACTATGAGCAGGCGACTGATCAGTGTAATTAAGATTCCATTGATTACAAAAAGCATTAATGAACTTGATAGTTGTTTTCTGATATGAAGCAACAAAACAGACAAAAATATAGTTCGTACTAGAAATTCGCTCGGCTTCTTCAGTATCCGTCGTACATCCTAAGCAGTAAAGTTATTTAGAAAAATGAAAGAATTATAAGTTATAACAAGAATGCTTTAACTTGACAATTTGTGGGGTTTGGGGAGAAGTCTCTGTCATTTGCCTACCTGCAAATGAATAAGAAATACGAGTATTTGGTTGTCCAGCAGTCGCCACGTCCATAGATACCAAAGTTTCGGCCATCATATTGCGACCTTCTTTAGGGACAAATGATATGGGTCGTATTTCGCCCTGAGGAAGGACGCTGTATGATGTCCGAAACGTTGGCATCCGTGCCAAGGACGTGTCAACCCCAGACAGCCAAGCATCTGTTTACTGCGGCCTCGAAGTCCACACTTTCAATCTGTATATCATTTTACATAAAATCAATTGTATCATTAAAGTATCATAATATTAATTGTATCATTCAAGTTGTATTAATTTATTCTCCTTGTGGTATGTTTTATTTATTTACTAGTTACTATTTATTTACTAATTAGTAGGGAACGGATTTTATTGTAAAAAAAATCAAAATATGTACATATATATGTATGTATTTTTAAAAAAATATGTAGGAAAAAATTAAAAATATGTAAAATAAAAATTGAAGTTAGAGTTTTAAATTGTTAGATACAACGTGCATTTTCAATTTTTCAAAGAGGAAATGTCGTTGATTAGCTCTCAAAATAGATTTGTAGCGGATGAAGGAACGTTCCACATCTACAGAAGACATTGGAGCATATTTGAACGCCAATATATTCATTGGGTTCAATTCTAATTCCAGTGTTGAGGTGTCTTCTCCTCCGCTGAGAATGTTGGCAATAATTTTCATGTCTTTCCAGCCTGGATTTTTCTCCAACGAATGTTTCTTAATAATTTCTTTTTCATTTTTCTGTGTTTTCACCTGTTATGTCTTTTAATTTTGCTAATGCACTGTTAGTAACTTCAATACTAGCAGCTAATGGCATGTTCTGAGCCTCAAGCTTTGCGATAGCATTTCCTAAAAAAAATTGCATTTGCGGAAATGAAAGCTAAGTTGTATCTCAGACTAGAATCATAAATCAAAGATTTTGCTTTTTGTAGTGCCGCAGATGACTCGGAGTCCAGCTTCAAAAGAATATCTTTTATTTGCTCAAAGTTTTCACAATAATATTTAGTTGCTTCTAACCACGTGCCCCATCTTGTAATTACAAGCTGTGGAGGCAAATTCAGTTCAGGATAACTGTCTTTAAACATTTTAACTCTGCTTGATGCTTTCAAAAAATACCTTTTTAACAGTCAATATTAAAGTATCGACATCAGAAAATTGATGTCGAACAGTTTCTGCCACTCGATGAAGAGCATGTACTACGCACGTAAGATGAATCGTCTTTGGGTAGAACACTTTTAACGCACCCCCGCTTTCACCACGAGCAGCATCTGTTAAAAACAACAACGCGCTTTCATGCATGATACCACTAGGCCACAGCATACTCATCGAGTCATTGAAAAACCTGGCAATTGTAGCGTGGGTGCATTTTTCTAAAAGTTCACAATTTAATAGAAATGATGTCGAAGGAGATTCAGGGCACATCTTTCCTACAATAATATTTGTAATATATCTTCCTTGAACGTCAGTAGTTTCATCAATTGAAACCCAGACCTTACTAGTTTTTATTTCCTCTCTAATTTTAGTGAGTTTCCAAATAAATAGTTTTCATGTAATTTTTTCTGAGTGTGCTCTCATCCGGAATTTGTTTGCCAGTGTATTTTTCTAAGAAGCTCTTGAACTCAGGGTCGTGATTTTGTAAATGGGAATATCGGCTCTAACCAATGCACGACACAAATCGGTAAAGAAAACTGACTTACTTGATTGAATATCAAGTGAAGATGTCAGGAATGTTTGCTGAAGCTTCAATTTTCTTTCTTTGTTTTCTCTGTGTTTTGCTGTAGCGATGTGCTGTGTGACTTGAAACTCACAGCATGTTTTTCTCACAGCATGCGCAGTACTATATACTCGAGTCACTTCTGAAGGTTTCATTAGGAAACTCGCGGATGTATTGTGACCATCCGTTTGCCGAGGTCTCGGAAAACGGAGCACATCAATATTCAAGAATAAGATGAGTTGTTTGAACGCGCGCCAACGCGCATGAATACAATCCGAAAATGAAAACTACGAACTATATCCGTAAGGGAGCGTCTCGGTAGAGTATGCGACACCGAGAGTCGGGAGAAAGAAAGCTTTCTTTTCTGAAGTAACAGCTGGAGAGTGAGGACCTACCGATCACGAGAAGGCGGCACCTCGTACTGCTACGGACTTCAGGACTGCATCTACGATAAAAACTCTTCAAGACATTCGAGGAGGTAATTATCATATTACAAGGCATTAAAACAATTCATCAGGAAAAGGATGAAAGTATAAGTGACGCATTTAAAATCTTTGTAAGAGAGAGGAGTGTGAATAGCATGAAACTAACGAGGCCATTCATTTCTTTTCTTTGCAGTTTTTTTATTTTTATATTTATTCTTCTTATACGATAGACTCAGTTGTCGTATTGTAGATTCTTTTAAATATGGAATTAAAAGCTAGTTACATTCTATAAAAGAATACGAAAAGAGTATCAACGGAAAACGAGACGGAGGCCACATCGTGAGTTGAACAACGGTACTGGAAAGGGGCGACCGTGCGGTTCTGCAGAGAGGCGGCTTTGCTCCCGACCGAGCTGCAAGGACAAGGACACCGAGCGACTGGAAGAGTCGACGCCGTAGATTTCTCTACGCCGTGAAAAGACACAGTAAGGTCGTGCCAACTTGAACAATTTGTAGATATTAGAAGGAATAATTTGTTTCGGAAAGAAAGTATTAGTACAGGTTCTTTATACCGATATTCTGTGAAAAATAGAATCAATCTTTTCTTTCAAGAAAAACTTAGCTAATTGTAAAGTTGCAACTAGGGAATTTACGACTGGAATGATTAGGCAAAGTTTTAAGTATTCTTTGAAATTGATTTAAATGAGAGAAAGGAAACAGTGTAGTTAATTATTGAGAGTGTAAGTTGTTTTCTTTTTTTCAGCAGGACAAAATTCTTGTATATGTAAAGTGCTTTATGTTCATTTACTGTAACAGCAATTTAATTAGAATATACTTAAGTAAGTGGAAAGTGATTCGACTTGAGTTTCTGATTAAATGCATTCAATCCACAACGGCCCACATGACCCTGATCCCCGCTATTCTAATTGTATTTTTTTATTTTGCGCCCACCTTGAAAACCCATTCTGAGCTAGCCGGCGGAGGGGTGGGTCGCAGTATCTAGCCCCTAACTCTTTGGATCTCGCTGCGATTTTTGGCATTGTCTCGTACCAGTCCACACCACTCAATAAGATTGCTATATGAAACGTAAAATACTTGAAAGTACAGCCTGTAGTTTTAAGAAGAGCCGTTGCATAAGTGACCAGTTGTAGTGGAGAGCTAATACTGATAGGTTCCGATTTTCGCATTTATGAGGCAGAGAAGTATCTCGTAGGTGGGGCGCAAGAACCGCGATAAGACAGACATTCTAAACAATGTTTGTCCGATTAATATTGTGTTGCGCGTGGGTTGAATGTAACGAGAAAGCATGTGATTGCTTACACTTCTGCTTCTTGACCATCCGCTCATCCTACGCGGTTTCTGAGAAGCAAGGGCAGAGGGTCAGTCGGAGCGAAGGTCAGGAGGACATAAACGTGCAGTGTTCCATTGCTAAGTTTATCAGAAAAACAGATTTTCGGAATATTATTGGGAAATTCTTATTTGATATTTGTTTGTACTTTTTTGAAATTCTTATTTTATATTTTGTGTAAGTAATATTCGATTTAACGAAATATGTTAAAAAATTGTGTTAAAATATGTACTTATACTAAAATATGTAAAAATATGTAAAATAAAAATGGTTTCAATTAATTCAGAATGTCTAGAAAACTGTAGAAAACAAATTCAAAGCAGGTACATTGTTCCTATCAAAACATGTATTTACATGAAAATCCGTTCCCTACTAATTACTAGTGCATGCACGCTTATGCATAAAACTGACCGTTTTTGGAGATAAATCCGAGTACATGTGAAGTCAGCATCCTCACCAGAAGGCGATTTAAAAAAATTACGTAATTTTGAACTAAAAATTGATTTTAACACATGGTTTTAAATTGTTGGTTTTAATTAATTTTTTGATTAAAGTAATTTTAAAAGTATAGTAGTGAGTGCATCTTCACGAGTCATAAGGAGTATTATTTGTTTTCAAATGATGTCTTCAATGAAAAAAAACAAAAAACAAACCCGTATACAAATAAAGAATGAATGAAACGTTGTTGTTGTTGTTGCTGCTGCTGATGATGAAGATGATTATGCTGTGATGAACTTTCTTATACTTTCTTTGGACACATGTTCATTACTCACCTCGACATGGGCTGAATAAAACGCAATAATTCAGAAACGAATGGTGCTCAAACAGCATGTATTTCCTCCCCCGTTTTTTTTACGGAAAATTACGCGAAAAGTATTTACATTTTTAAAAATTGTACATGACCTTATTTCAAAATCTATCTTTAAGGAACAATTTTTTAAGGAAAAAATCTCTATCTATAATGTTTTAGTTGTAGGAAGACTCCGAAAAAAATGTTGAACTTTTGCAATTTTCGAAAAATCAAGGTTTTCAACGAATATGAAACGTGCACCATTCTCTCAAACGTCCTTTACGCTATCCAACAAGAAAATTTAATCAAAATCGATGGAACTATTTTTTTGAAAAATTGGGAAATGTCCCAAGGGCCTCATGTAAAGTACCCCCCCCCCAAAAAAAATTGAAACATCAGTTTTAAATTCATGGGGCCGCGAGATCAGTCAGATCGATTGAGGAATATCAAGTTTTGAGAAAATCGGCAGAACTGTTTAGCTGCTAGCAGACAGTTGTTAACAGACGGACAACTAGCCAGACGGACAGACATTTTGCCGTCATTCGATTTTTCGGTATCAAGGACCCACAAAACATGAATTTTGGTCACAACACGTGATCGAGGATTTTTTCTCTAAATTTAGCAACTGGATTTATCCATCTTTTCGTTACAGGGGTCTATAATAAGAGTTTTTCTGTTGAAAATTCGCCGTTTTTCATGCAGCATTACGTAACTTTCTCTCTACCCCGTAGTGAGAAAGTAAAAAATGATATTGCGCTGATTAGACATTGGATGCAAGTTACAAACTGGATTACAGATAATGAAAACAAACTGGGACAGAAATGAGAGTGTACTACAAGGCCCAGTGTTTGACACTCCATCTGAAAAAAGTATAAAATGAAAATTTGTCCTTCACACTCAAGAACAAATAAAATACTCCGGAATAACACTGCAAAGAATTAAATATTTTAACCAAAACAGTTTTCACATTTACTGCAATAATATTGTGTAGTATATTTACACAGTTTAACAGTTCTTTAGCATGAACATAAAAAACGTTTTTCCATAGTTGTGAAAATGCATTCCAAACGTGAATAGCATCCTAATTAATGGCGAGCAGCCTCTTCCTTGGAGCCTTTATGTCGCATGACATCATTTGTATAATTAGCTGTTACGTAGTAACAATGAGGATTCTGTCGGTATGAGCGGTATAAGAATAGATGGAATAACACGATCAAATATTTGCATTTCTTAGTCAAAATCGCAACTGTTATTGTTTTTGTGTCGTGTTTTATGTTCCTCGGTATATAACAAAACCCATAGACACTTTTCAAACGACAAGAAGTTGCACAGTTTTCCGGCAATGTCTGCGGGCATTGGAAATTATTAACATAGATATCCATAAGGTTAATTCGTTTACTCTTTCGACATTTTAACAGTATTTCTGGAGACGATTAAGTAGCACCAGATGGCACACCAAAGCCAAATATTTTCTGATTTTCTTAATCTGATCTGAAACACGTTTTGTAATCACGGGAAACAAATATGGAGTAAAACTAGAGCGTTGCAAAGATATCTTTCAAGGACTTGTCATTCTAGAAGTGAATGACAGAAAGCGATAATAAGGCTCTTGCCTGTAGACCATTACATAATCGCATGACAGAACAGAAATGAGAGCGCTAAAACCCTTATGAATGTTTATTATGTTCTTCATACATATTTTTTCAGATCAGTGTTCTGACATCATGTTTATTTACTTACTACTTAGTATACTCTCCTACCAAGTAGGAATTATTCTCTGGAGTTGAACAGTTATGCAACACCAGACTGATACATACAACCAACCCCTTGAAAGTGCTGCTGTAACGGACGTGCCTTCAATATATCCATTTATGGATTGATAAAGTGAAGAGACGCCGGACGCGGGTTCGAATCCCGCCTCGGGCATGGATGTTTGTGTGTGCCTGTGTTGTCCTTAAATGTCGAGTTCCCCCTACCGTTACTCCAATGTAAATAATGAAAGTGGTCGTTACACGACCAAGTAGTTAAAACGCGACCTTATAGAAATAAAAAAGTAAAGAGACGGCATTATGACAGGCCCTATGGAACTGGGGGTTATTAATAGTCGCATGCCAATGATATTCCGTTACCACGTAAACACCAATGTGAGGTCCATAGAATAATTGCAAAATAACTGAAAGAAAAATTATGTATTTAAGAACTAATGCTATATTATTTTAGAAATACATTAATTTCAGAAATACCATAATTTTCAGCAAGTTTGTAAAAACTGTTTCAGTTGTTGCGGTATGGCAAGGATATATTAATTTTTTGAACATCTTCTCTACTTGCGAATCTTTGCATGGAGTGATAGTTGGTTGTTTTGCAAACAACCTATACAGGTTGATAAACAAAACTACGCTTAGAATTAAGAAAGATTCTGGTAATAAGTTCTAAACATTGAATCAGTAAATCCTTATCAAAACAAAGATAGAGAAAAAATACCCTGGTGTCCGTCCTTGACTGCTCTCTATTGGTAAGTGATTGTTACATTTTTTTTACTTATTTTAAGTAGTTAGTTATTGAATGACTTAGTTACAGAATGAATATTTTAAAGCAGATAATAATGTGAAGGATCACAATCTTTCTTATAGTATCTGAATTTTTCGTAGTACGTATGTTAGAGTTCATGTGTTAAATTGGAGAAAAGAAAAAAAATTAGACTTCCATCCGTAAAGAGAGGGAAGAGAGGGGAATAGGATATAAATGGCCAGGAACTGCACCGTGTTGTGGGGATTATACGACCAGTGATCAGATAACAGCTCCACGTAAAACGTGTCGTAGTTAAATCGGAGGGATCTGGGATGCCCCGCCCCCCCCACCCGTCCCACCCGTCTCGCCCCAAACCTCCCCATCCCTCATCACCCTACCCCGCCCCGCCTCGCCCCAACCCACCCCATCCTGCTCCGCCCCCCCCCCGCCTGTCCCGCCCTAACCCTCTCCACTCCACCCCATCTTGTCCTGCTGTGCTCAGCACTGCCACGCCCCATCCCGCTCCACGCACCTCTGCTGCCCCCCATCCCGTCCTTGCCCGCCCTGCCTCGTCCCAACCCCCCCTTTCCCATCCCACCTCCCCTGTCCTGCTGTACTCCGCCCCGCCTCGCCTCTCCCCTTCCCCCCGCCCATCCCAACCTGCTCCGGCCACCTCCCCTCGCCCCACCGTATTCCGTCCTTGCCCCCGCCGTCCCGTCCCAACCCTCCCCACCCGTCCTGTTGTGCTTCGCCCTGCTCACCTACCCCATCCCATTCCGCCCACCTCTCCTCACGCGCGGCGCGCCCCCCCCAGGCCCCCCTACGGCCCCCCCCCCCCCCCCCCCCCCCGGCCCTACGGCCAAGGCGCGCGCAATGGGGGGTGACGGCGGCGGCGGCGGCGGCGGCGAAGCGGCGGTGGAGGAGGACGCGGTGACGGCGGCGGTGGAGGGATGGCGTTATTTACGGCGGGGATCACATAAGTGTTTGGAAAATGGTTATTGCCCTAACTCATTGATCGTGTGTAGGCGCAGGTACCACAACACAAAAAAGACAAAACTCAAGAGAAAATATACACTACGAAAATATTACTAAACACACCAATTGTATCACGATATAAATACAATGTTTAATTTGTTTTAATATTACATTGTCTCTAGAAAAATACTACTATCTTAACATCTGATATCACATTTTTTAAGGGAGGCAACGATTCTTCGCGTCAGGGACGTACGTCAAGTCACACCTGCTCCTTGGGTGATTAAGAGCAATAGCTTCGTGTCGAATCCCCAAGTTCTAAGCAAACAGCAGCTATATAATCTTAAGGGCGCTTATGCAGATTAGGAGAATACCTATTCTCCCTTAATTTCGTAGAAGATTATTAGCCTAAATGTATTATCTCTTTTCCTTCTTATTTCATTAGTTATATAAAGTTTGGAAACGTAAAGCCAGAACGTGTTAGGGACAAAGATGATGTTGTCTTGTTGAAGTATAAGTTCGACCTAGCTATCAAGCTAACAGGAAAGAAAATTCTGTCATTGTTAGGTGTCGAACCCTAGGACTGAGTCGCTGCTGTGGCGACAAGAGTTGCCTTGAACTACGTCAGACCTGTGGATTATGTTTGATGAGTTCGAGTAGCTGACGTGCGACGATTTCGATGACATTTCGAAATGGCTCTTATATTTTCACGATTTCTGATCTCTACAAAATTTTAAGAGCCGAGTGGGAAATACTGTCAAACACTTCCTTTGCCAAGTGTTGCAGGTTCGAATCTTGTTGAACGTAGTACTTTTTGTCGTGCATTTTTATGTTCAATATTTGCAATTGAGCTGACTGAAGCCCGCAAGTTTATCTAGTGTATGGCCTAAGCAACCTCTTTGCTGTGTTAAGGGAACCATTTTTTTTTCTAAAATAAACCTTAAAAATGCTTGCAAATCTAAAATGACCAATTCCCTATGACCGATGTTTACATGTGTAACCAGGGTCCCGAAAAGCACGCAGCCCACTGATTGGAACTCTCCAATCTAAATGCGGTTCAAACAAACAGTCCTGTTACGTAGCATTTCTTTTTTTTACTCAAGAGACCTTCAAAACTACTCAGCGTTAGGTTATTGCAAGTCAGTAGCGCTTCCAGAAGGGAAGACCCATGAGGTTGCAACTCCAACCAGAAGCCGATGACACATACCGCACATTTTACTGTCTCCCCTTACTACGAAAGTAATAGAGATAACTATTGTAATTGTGCGGCGGAAATTGATGATTTTTTCTGGAAAACACTTTGTTGGCCCCTGAAAGCAAAATATCTTGTTCCTGAATGTTGTAAATTACTTCTTCTAGCACTTAGTGTTGTCACAATCCATATTCCGTGGATCCTTGATACCGAAAAATCGCTTGACGGCAAAACGTGTCTGTGCATTTTTGTTCCACACTAGTGCCTAACGATTTTCTGATGATTTTCTTCAAAATTGATAATCCTGACGAAGTCCGAAGTTCGAACTGACGAAGTCCAAGCCCTGTGAGTTTGAAAAGCATATTTTGATTTTTAGGAGTATTTTTTACCCGAAGTCTCAACATTTTCAATTTTTTCTTAAAAATGGCCCCAAAGTTTTCGATTAAACTTTGTTCTCAGATAGTGTACAATTTTCGAAATTGAGTCGTAATTAATTTTGCGTGCAATACAGGTAATTCTTAAACAATTATTTTCTAAAAAAAGTGCTCGAATTTTTTCCCTCCGAAGCAAAGGACAGTGAAGAAGTGTAGCTGCTTTCATTTTTGGGAAATTCTTTGAAAAAAAAAAGTGCGAAAGTGCAATATGATGAAAGAGTTTTTAATTAAAATTTTTTAATGGATCTTTATAAAAGGTCTTCCCAATTTTTTTAACGAGTAGTTTCTGCGTAATTTCTACTTGAAATTGATGTAATTTATTTAAATAATTCTCATAACGGCTCAAATTATTTTCATTTTCATGGGATACAGAGTAAAGGACGCTTAAAATGGTGCTAGTTTTCTTTCTTTATTTTTCTTTGAAATCTGAATTTTTGAAAAGTGTAAAAGTTAGAAATAATGCGAGAAAGTATACATTGTTGTAGCCTTACTAGGTCTGATAAGAAACATAGGACAAATAGCAGTTAACTATTATATAATAATAATAATAATAATAATAATAATAATAATAATAATAATAATAATAAGCCTATATCAGTCCCTTTTGGGCTAATCGAAAATGGGTACCTCTCTGTACACATCAGATGAGTTATTTTTAATGATTACTATTCTCTACTATTTGCCTGATTTTGCTGTTTTTCTAGCTGTTATAAGAATGGTTTTCACGTCTACTTTTCACAAGTAATATCATTTATAGTTTTCACAATAATATGGTCGACTAACACAAATTAAAGTACAATTTCGTCGTATTGTTTTCCCTTCTGGTTATGCACTTTTTCACATGTTTTCCATACATTTCTTGTTATGCACTTTTTCATTGTAGACGGTGGTCACTAAACTTTTCGTATTCGCTCTTCTACAACGTTCCATCCTGCGCCAATCCACTATTTTCTGCATTTTGCTGCACCGTCTTGTCGTTTGTCTCCCGACGCTCCTCGTGCCTTCTCTCGGATCCCACGCCATCCATCTGTGAATGCGCTCATGCAACCCACGAGTAAGCAGAGTAAGCAGAGGAGGCGGCGCGTGCGCGCGGGGCCACCCCTCCCCTCGAGACGCCCCATCTCCCGCTCGCCCCGCACCCAACCGCCTGGAAAATGTCAACACGGCCCGCCGCCTATATTTATACGCACGCGCCTGCCGCCATTTTTATTCGCCGCGGAGCAGGAGGAGGCGGAGGCAGGCGAGATGGGGATACGACGCACCTTGCGCCGAAACGGAACAAAATGCTCATTTAGCAATAGTAGGTAAATACATTTTTAAAAAAACTCGTCTAGGGTTCAGAAACCCAGACGAAAAACTCCAACAAAATGTGAATAAGTTTTAATCGTACAAAAAGAAACACATGTATCTAAAATACTACAAGTTCATTTCTTCCCCTTAGTTGGATAAAACGAAATTTTAATGAAATAATGTGTTTAATTTATAAAGTAAACATATTGCTTCAAAAGATGAAATGTTTTAGTGAGAAAAGTTGTGATAGGTCTTTCTCGGGATATTTCACCAAGAACAGTATAATGAATAATTAAGATTTCATTACTCCTCCCATGAAACAGTTCTGCAATAATTGTCATTTAATGAGAATATGATAAAAGGCAACTGTAAATCTGTAGAAAAAATTAGTTCCCTTCTTTAATCTACTATATATAACGTTTCTACTAAGCAAAATACAATAATCTCTTCTATAGTAGCTTTGAGTGTAAATAGAGCGCATTGCAGTAAGTAAACGTCAGACGTTACTACTTAAAATGAACTTTTTTCAAACACGGAATAAAAACTATTTCTATTCATTTCATGTTGTTTGATATTTACTTATATATTTTTAAATTGTATTATTTGTTAAAATGGTTCGATATCACAGGAAATAAAAATATGTTATTCAATGCTTTGGTCACTTCGGCCTGTTCTACGACTTCCCGAGACAATGATGCAGTGGAGGAATAGTGAGTGTGGAAGGCAGGCGAAGAGGAATGGGGTGGATCAGAACGGGATGGAGCGATGCGAGTTGGAGAGACGCAGGTTGGAGCGAAGTGGGTTGGAGCGAAGTGGGTTGGAGCGAAGTGGGTTGGAGCGAAGTGGGTTGGAGCGAAGTGGGTTGGAGCGAAGTGGGTTGGAGCGAGACGTTGGGCAAAAAGGGGCAGAGATGCGGGTTGGAGCAAAGCGGGTGGGGACGAGGCGGGTTGGATCGTGATGGATTAGAGTGAGGTGGGTGAGAGCGGGGCAGGTGGGAGCGGGAAGAAAGAGGCGGTTTGGAGAGAGGCGGGTTAGAGTGAGAAGTGTTGAAGTGATGCGGGTTGGAGTGAGAAGAGCGAAGTAGATTGGAGTGAAACGGGTTGGGAGTTGAAACGGGTCGGGAGGCGGATTGGAGTGAAGCGTGTTGGAGCGCCGCGTGGTGCAAGCGAGGCCAGATGCAGCAAGGCGGAGCTGCAAGTGGCGTGCAGAAGGCGGTATGGAGCGAGGCGGGTTGCCGCAAGGCGCGATGGAGCGAGGCGGGGCAGGGAGGTGCGGAATGTTAGTTAGTTAGTTTATGCCCTATTTTACGTGGTGAGACTAGGCCATAAGGCCCGCTCTTCCGTCTAACCACGCAAATTTCGCTACGCTCCTTTCACCACCTAGCGGAGAAAGGAGGTATTATCTTGGACGACGAAACAGGCGGATCTCAATTTTGCTCAGAGGCTTTTTTTAGGCTTGAGGATCTTTTACATGCAGTAAATCTACTACATGGGACAGCCGGCTTTACTTCCCCTCCGAAGGAAGGCGTACGAAGGATTTTTCCCCCCTTAAAAATCCACGGTTTCGATCGGGTTTGAACCCGCAAACTCGGGTACAACAGTTCGGTATATAACGCTGAGCGTTATACCACCGAATTCACAAAGTGGCGTGGCGCAGCGGGGTGAGGGGAGGCGGAGCGAGGCGTGGTGAGGCGGGGCGAGGCGGAGTTTGCGGGTGCTGATAGAAGGACAGGTGCGGCGAGGTGGAGCGGAGCAGGGTCCGGACAGGGCGGGGGGCACGGCGGTAGAATCGAGGCGGGGCCCGAAATATGGCGAGCGCAGCGCTGCGAGGAGACTGACAGATTTACTGCGGCGGCGCCGGGTCATGCTCTCCCGACTCCGTGGACCTCGCGCACCTCTGTTACACGACGGCGCTGAAACGCGCGGCGTGGATATAATTTACCGACATTCCTTTTTTCCTCTTCGTCTGCTTGGACTGTCGTCAGCTCCTCTGATCTCAGCTGTCGGTAATTTGGTGGTTCGCCCGCGCCCGGGTTAAAGGGCTGGGAGGATGCACCCAACATTCGTTTTTCCTCTTCCGGTGTCACTTAAACGGAGAAAAGTTTAGTTAATGAGGATGTGGAGTTCGAGATGTATGGTTTTCTTTGATTGAGTTTCTTCGCCATTTCCTGTAACGTAAGCCCAGTGAAAGTAATCTGGAAAAGGTTTTCGTTTTCCACATATTACTTATTGCACTACTTATTAGTTGAGTAAAGCCTGTTTTACACGGTCATTTTTTCATCATTTCCCGTCGGTACAGACAAGTTACTGAGCAGACTGGATGTAATTTGTACGAAAAAATGATGCATGCTTCATTTTTCCGTACAGATTTCATCCAGTTTGACTACGGCGCCCCTACTGTCACTTTATGGAACTTTCTTCGATTGCGTGGGTTCTCCGGCAGGGATATATATATATATATATATATATATATATATATATATATATATATATATATAGTGCGTAGCGTGGGCACGTGTTGTTTCATTTTGAGTGTTGTTTGTGATATTGAGTCTTTGCGAAGCGATTGGTGGTTCAGTGAACCCTCTCGCAAATAAAACCACAATACCTCACATGTCTTTCTACTCCTTACTCTGCGAATTCGTAACTATCTGATCATTCTTCCCGCTAATTTAATTTGTTTCCGTAAATGCGATGTTCAACTGTTAAACTTCCAGCGCTTTTTGCGGCGTTTGGAGGAAGTCTTCATCACGATTACGTATAGACCAGAAATGACCGTGTAAAACGCTGGAATCACGTTCATCCAGTTTCGGTACGCATAGAATCGAACGTCCTTTTTCCATCCAGTTTCTGTACAGAAAAATGATAAAAAAATGACCGTGTAAAACTGGCTTAATACACGAAAAACGTTTGCAATATATGAGATAGATAGATAGATAGATAGATAGATAGATAGATAGATAGATAGATAGATAGATAGAAATTTATTCTAATTACACATGTGAATTCACGTTTATAGTATTTGCTTTCAATTTTCTGGCGTTAGGTTTAATTTCCTTATTACTTCGTTAGGGTGAAGGAAAGATATTCGTCCTATTCAGGTATATTCTGTATTTTATGCGATTGTAGCTATCGGCAAAAATATGAATTCCAATATTGTATTCAGTTCATGATAATGAGGTGGATTTTGACCATCTTCACAATAACATAGTATTTTCTATCATTACCACGGAAAATAAGTGTATTTCGAATTTTAAAATAAATGAAATTTAAAAATACATAGGTTAAGATATTCAAGAATCGACCTACATCTAAAATGATTCCAAAACTTTGCGGCAGACTTCCTAGAAATTTCATAGAATAGCGCACAATGTACGACAAGCACATCAACCTGCACGCAAAGAAATTTCCACTTCTGCATTTCGAGGGCCACATGATGGTGACATTAAATACACTCTGACAGAAGAAACGGAAATCCAGTAAAAGGAAACTGGTAATCGTAAATGTCTCGAGAACGTCAAGTCTGCTAATCACACATGTAGAAATACGAAGATAAAACGAGTTTAATGGAATTAGGAGCACGGAAAACCTATGATACGTTGATAGTGAAATTGTCAAATGTTTCTAACACTGTCTTAGCATTAAAATAAATTATTTATTATATATATACACCATATAATATATATATATATATATATATATATATATATATATTGGCGTATCGCATTTTATTTAAGCTGCAACACTTCCAATTTCAAGCAACTCCTACTATCAAGTAGGAATTCACTTTTCTTCAGACTTCAGATTTTGATAGACAAAAAACTGACGTACGACGAGATGAGAATAAAACTGTGAATATTCGTTGATAAATTTTCGAGTGCTCTTAAGAAAAGCTCAATGAGTGATTAACTTTATTGCAAAGTACAAATAAAACATTGTCTTCCGGAATAATTTTAAGGATGAAACAAGGCTTTGTTTCGCAACACTAAATAAATTAGTAAAACATATTTAATATAAACAATTAAATATGCTATTCTATCAGTCCATTTATTGTCATAAGAACTCATTAAAACTTTCTCACATAGTTAAGGCAAGCTTTTTACCGTATCATATTGTGGCTCACTCTCGCCCCGTGTGGTGACGAATGCCAAAAGTACTCTTCACAACGACCAATATTTTTTAGAACAACAATATCATTCAACGATAGCAATCATCATTACGTTTCTATTGTGTCGTCGTGGCGACTGAAACACTCGTTCGTCTTCGAAACGGACTGTCCCAGTGAAAACGAGAGGGATGGTTATCCCACAATAACCATTAAGCACCAGAAACAAAAACGATGAAAGGGAAGAGCAAGAGCAAATCATGTAGAAACGCAAAGAAGGCGCGACGTCTGGCTGCGAGGCGGCGGCGGCGGCGGCGGCGGCGGTGGGGTCTCCCTGGCGGGCCTCGCCACGCCGCGCCGCGCCTCGCCACGCCACGTAAATAATTTCGTCGAGCGTCTCCTGGCGGCGATGGCGGCTGCGCCGAAGGGGATGGCGGTGGCAGTGGCAGTGGCGGAGACCGTGGCGGTGGCGGTGGCGGTGGCGGTGGCGGTGGCGGTGGCGGTGGCGGTGGCGGTGGCGGTGGCGGTGGCGGTGGCGGTGGCGGTGGCGGTGGCGGTGGCGGTGGCGGGGGGGGCGGGGCGGGGGGGGTGGGGGGCGGTGGCGGGGCGGTGGCGGTGGCGGTGGGGGGGGGGGGGGGGGGCGGTAGTGGTGGCGGTGGCGGTGGCCATGGCGGTGGCGGCTGTGCGGGGCTAAGAATACCTGAGGGAGCGCGCGGCATCGGAAAATTGCTCATTTCAGGCTTTAGCGGACAGCGCGGCTGCCAGCAGGCTCACCTGCCGCGGCTCGTCTGCCTGACAGCGCACGCCGCTGCCGCCGCAGCCATCGCCCCCGATATTCTCGGCTCCTCGATGCACGTATGAAGCCTACCGATATTCAGACTTGATGGGTGTAGCCAAAGAAAGGACAGGCAGTCATATACCGCCTCGAAATGAAAGTGCATGGGCAGTGTTCCTTGACAGTTTTAACTGTCAAGTGTTTACACATCACTAACGACAATGTCGGCCGATAAGTAGCAAGAAACACTGCCCATGTTGAGGCATCATTACTTGCCCCAAGTCTTTAAGAAAGTGACGTGACTTCTTCGTCTTTTTGTTACTTTTGTTCTCCTCATTTTCATCTTCTTCCCACTCTCTTTCATAAGTTGCAGTGTACCTTGGCTTGTCTTCGTCTACCAGCACGTAATGATTTCCCTTTCTATCAACAATTTTGTTACGCCTCTTTTGAAGTACTAGTGGCTGCATGCTAGAAACAGCTCACTATGCTGTCAAGTAGACAAAGAATATACTATTAGGGCGTGTATTCCCCGAATTCAGCTTAGAGGCGTAATTTAGAGCTCAAGTACAGCTCTTTAATATACCACAACAAGGGAAATTAGGCCTAAGTTTCCTTTCGAAGGAAGGCATAGGAAGGATTTTCTAACCCTTGACGATCCAGGTCTTTGATAAGATTTATCTCCAAACTCTTACTCTTTTCAGAAATCAAAATTCGAAGGGAAAATTATACATCTATTTTTACTGAACTTCTCAGTAATTTGAATAAATCACATTAAAAAGAAGACTAATTTTATAAGTCATAATACTAAGACGAGTAGCAGACAAGTACTTTTCTCTTTCTAATATTCTCGGTCTTTGAAAATAAGAAAAAATCTGTCGATCATTTCCCTCATACTGAAAATATTTTCTAGATGTTTTCGGTGAAACTATTTTCTGATTGCTGTTGGCTCTGCAACAAACATGCTTACGCAGTAAAACTGGAATGATTCTTAGGCTTACAACACATAATTTTGAACTATTTATGTAAGTGATTTTGCTGTGTGTTTTTACCGGGCATATCCAGAAAGTAAGTTTCTCAGAAAACAGAGAACAGTTCCATGAGAAAAGCAGACTTGTTACTTGTTATACCAGAATCGGGACATCTGCTGTACCGTGAGGTCAACATTCGTTTCCCCTGTGTCGTTGAAGTCTGCCGCCTGGGACAGGTATGTAGTAGTGTTCGACAGCCCCCTGCCTCTCTGCGACACTCGTCATGCTGACTAACAAAACGTCTTCATTTCTAGGAATCTAATTGACGATTTCAAATCAAGGAAATTGGAAAAACAATCCCAAGAGCATTCTTTGCATTTATTCGGATCCTGCTGCGAAAGCGAAGGAAGTCGTTGTTTCACTGATCAATTCCTTGATTCGTCCCTTCTTTCCCTGGAGTTCGAAACGTCCTTGGAGAAACTTGGAGAAAATTGTCAATTCGCACTATGCTTGGAGGAAGGTGCAGCATAGAGGAAAGATATTACAGACTTTCGCCATTGGGTACGTACAGAGGAAATTGGTGAGGAGAGGAGGAGAGGTGTGAGAGGAAGAAATTATCGCAGCAATGCTCTGAACGCAGGTCATTGAGCAGGCCTATATTACGCCAAGACCTATCAGCTCAAAAACAACAATCCTATCGATGTTGGACACGAAAACTACATTTATTTATTTGTTTGTTTATTTTTATCTTAAAGAATAAGACAATTGTCTGTGGAAAAAATTGTCTATGGAGAAAACTGTATGTAGCGGCAGGGAAGAAGTACAATCTACGCACGTTTTCTTGAGCTCCAGAATCTCTAAACCACACTTTTACTACGAATAAAAGTACGAGTAACATCAATCGTGGTAGACCACATTTCAAATATTCACTCGCGAGCAACAGAAAATGTATTTGCATCGGCAAACAAATTACAGGCATGATACTACAGTTGTTTTACTGAGAAAATAATTTGAGTTTTATTGGAACTGATGCATTGAACTCTGTATTACAGGCACAAACACATTTTGTATACAAATTTATTTTTCCAGAAATATAAATTCATTAATACTATATCTGAAATATTCTATAATGTCATTTTTTTCTGTATTATGAGAAAATCGGACATCCCCTGAGATGAAATCCAACTTCTTCTTCATTGGGATGGGTGTGAGCTCTCCCACTCCCAACTCGGTCAATGGCACGCACACTGAAGACAGATGCGATGATTCGTGGGTCATTTCCACAAGAACGCAAGCAGTGTCTTCATGCAGCCTTCACGACCAGATGCGCCTGGGTAGATCGAGAATTACTAACGAACATGGCGACATAGTGCTTACGTAACTAACTGAGGCGGTCTCGCAGGCCTATGGCCTGTTCTTATCCTATCTGAGCGTCAAACGTAACAGGGTGGATATGTTACAACTGGAGCGACGCACTAATCGCGTCAGAAGCTGGAATAAATGAATGAGCCCTGTGAAATTAGAACTTTGGATCCACTTGCTTCCGCGTAACAAACAATCAATGAACAGGCCATACATACGAAAAAAATGCAAGAAACAAGACAAATAAATGCCATAGTTCATCAAAATGTGTAGTTAACTGAGACAATGTAAACATTGAGGATTACGTAATTATAATTAAATGAATTACAAAATTAATATGCAAGACATTAATTCATGAAATAAATATAGTATATTCCAATCTACTGAACTAAAACAATAGACTGAACAGTCTACAGACGGATTTCATAATGGCAACCTATTCTGTAAATTCGTTCAAAATGAAAACCCCCTTACATCATATGAAGGAATCCTTTCACTCTCTCAATAAAAATGTTATTTTCCGGACAAGATAAAGACATTCCTGATATTTAATTACAAGCATAGAAAGGTCTTAATTATTATCGGAATGTCCAAAAGTGATATTAAGTTTCCTGTTCATTATTTCCACAGACTGACAGCTTTTAGGGATAACTAGTTTACTGAGTCTTATGAAGTGGTTTGGAAATCATTAATCATTTGAATTCCCTTCTTTACGATTCAGCAATCTGGCAGTCATAAGAGAAAAATCAATCCTCCCATCAATAATCAACAAATTCATTTTTCTTTATAATCCCCATTCCTTTAAATCTAATGTTTAAGGGAGGTTTCCTTAGGCACCTCCTCTGTATCGTATTTTACTGAAATTACTTGCCCTTAACACCTGAAAAGCCACAAGGCTAGGAATTATAATATCACCATATTTCGCAAAATATATTTTTAGAAAAATATAATAAAAATTATTCCGCAGTACCTTCCATACTCAAACCCCATGTCTCTTCTTTATCCTACCTACAAAATTTTCTTTGCAAGAATATTTTCAATGTTGTTTCTTTCTATAGATAATCACGCTGTTAAGAATGCCGGAGCGCTGTCACCTCCGTAAGACAGTAGAAGTCAAGCTGAACCGCAAATGCTGTCGTACTTCAGGCGATGAAAGAATTATACTTCACCAATGGACGAGGTCCAGGAACACTTTCATGAATGAGGAGATATTACTCTTGCCAATGACACGCCATGTCGTCCTAGTAAAGAAGGTATGGCATGCACTCGGAGCCTTCGCCAATCTTGCTCTCCACGCAGAGCTGGACTACCCCAAAATCGCAACTCATCACGTCAAACAGCCTTTACACTAGCTCCATCTTACGGGACCCCACGCATGCGTTTACTTAATGCATTCACAGTTGGGGGAAGCTGTCTGGACATGACGTGCTTCTTCCGGGAAAATACGTGAGTCCGCTGTAAATTAAAACTCGAGAACGATTTTTTTTTTTACATGCTTAGAAACGCCGTAGATATATTTGCATTCGTCGAGCGATAAACAGAACACGCCACAAGATCGACAAGTTATATTGTAGTAGTACCC
Organism: Teleogryllus oceanicus; assembly: GCA_964035755.1. Taxonomy (NCBI): domain Eukaryota; kingdom Metazoa; phylum Arthropoda; class Insecta; order Orthoptera; family Gryllidae; genus Teleogryllus; species Teleogryllus oceanicus. Next base: position 17,622,992 of record CAXIVR010000006.1, read on the forward strand.
CAGCATTGCCCGGGTATCACAATCGCTTGTTAGGCACGAAAAGGAATAAATTTTATCAACAATGTGTCATGGTATTGGTATGTGTATTGGTTTGGGATAGATTCATGATTTTCAACTAACAGAATACCACACATTTCCAATTCTCCTGACAACTGGATATAAAATGTAGCTTCAGTATTGTGTGAAGTATAATGCAGCGCACGTTTTGTTAAGGTATCCTTTTGCTTGTAGTGGCAGCAGTAGAGCTGAGGGTGAGTTACTATATTGTTAGCAATGCAGAAAAACCAAAGCTGCAGTTCGTTTATCGTTGCAAATACTTTTTCTATAATTCGAGAACGAAAATGTCTACTTTTTCAAATGTTGATAATCTCCCACTTTTGTAAATTGTATTATTATTATTATTATTATTATTATTATTATTATTATTATTATCGTTTTCACGTTCAACTATTTATCGTTAAAATCTTGGGATGGGATTCTGGTGCTCAAGAAAACGTGCGCAAATATTCTTCTCCCTCATACGTCATATAGAGTTTTTACTTTTTTTATATCAAGAAAACACTAAAAATATAAAATAGACAGTAACATCGTCTCCTATATTAGTTCAGTAGTATTCACCTTTACGGCTCACCTTTTGTAGTCATTTTTTGCAACTCTCACACGCCACCAATCTTAATAAATGAAGTACCTAAAGAAATATAATTTCACGTAGACGTGACAAATTGCATTTTGACATTAAAAATGTGATGGATTTGTTGAAAAACAAACATTTATTAACATATATTTAAAAAATTCATGTGAACTGCAACCTGCAACACATGACCGCGTTCTCAAATAACTCCTAAACGAAGCATTTTAGGGCCTTAACGTTTCTCGCACCGTACTCTACAAGATAAGATACTTTTGAACATTGTGTTACATTTTTGCTGGTCGATATTACCCCATACCAACTATATAACTCGGCGCTGGAGATGATCTTCGTTTGACACGCTTAGAAAACTTAGATTTCTCCAACTTATATGTATGCTTTCTGTGTACACCGTGGTTTGTTCTGACTGATGAGGGTTATTTGCCTAATCCTTCATTCAAGATTACGCAAATAAACCTAAATACTCTCGCAGCAACAATTAGAATTATCTGCGGGGTGTAAAGTTTATGCAAATGTGCAATGCAATGCAAGTGTTTCGGAGAAGGAATTGTTTAACAAGGTCTGTGGCCGCCGCGTTCCCCAGATCTTACTCCATTGAACTTTTATCTACGGGAGTAAAGTTTATGCAAATAAACGAACTTCTTTTGAAGATTTACCCCGTAACATAACAGTCTATTGGGAAAATTGAAGAAGGTTTTAGTCAACGTGTAGCAGCCACTACACTGAAGAGTAAACGCTTGTCTCTTAGCAAATGGCTAAGAGACACTTGACTACTTTGAGCATTTACTCTAAGGTCAGCTTATTATCATTTTAAGGAAATCATATTTTTTATTTATTTTCAATAATTATTATATTGTTGTAAATAATGAAGAGCTCAGCGGTCATACTTCTCAAGATATCTTTCTTATTTCTATCCGAGTCGGCTCTTATTAAATAATAAATTATTGTTACGTTTCTGTTAATAAATCAACCACAACTTCCCTCGTCCTCGGTAAAAGCTTTGTCTCTTAAGCACTCTAACCAGAATTGCATAAAGAGACGTTTTGCTTGCCCGCTGTCTCTATCCACTCCACCCTGCTCAGCGCGAAAAGATACCGGCGTGTGAGACGCGTACCTGCCCGCCCAAAATCTTGAATAGGAAAATACAGAAACCATGGTGGAAATAATATGTTGGTTATTTCAACCACAGAAACAGGAAAGTTGCTGCAGCTTATAACCTGACGCCCACCTCCTCTGCTGTCCCGACGTCCCAGCTACGGCTGTCTTGAAACTGATTGATTTTTGATCCCGGGAGCATCGACTGCTGTCATTAGTCCCGTAAGTGCAGGGCATGCTTTTTTTCAGGGGGTGGCTGTGATCTACCGCTAGATGGTTAGATCCGGCGCCGACCTATCTTCGGCTAGAATGGTTTCCCCAACAAGGTATCTCTCACCAGCAGAGCACCGCCCCAGCCGAGCAAGCTCTAAGCTCCCGACATGTGTGGTAGTGTAGTGCTAGTTAGTGTATGTGTGTAAGTAAGGGGCGAGGACTGATAAGAGGAAGGAAAGATAGAGCGTGGTCCGTGATCCTTTTGATAGAGTCCTGCTCCGACATTCGCCTGGCGTTGCTCGGACAAACCACGGAAAACTACCGATCAGAGCAGCTGGCCGCTAGAATTCTCCTCCAGACAGTGACAGATCTCGACCTATCTAGCTAGTGTCGAAATTCCTACCCTTGACAATCTAGCTAGTGTCGAAACTCCTGTCAATTTCGGGACTCGAACCTAGGGCCTTCCGGTCAGAGGCACGCCAGTGACATTAGTTGATGTCCTGAGTCTGTCCCCGGTGAATAGTGACAAAGATACGCAGTTCCCAAGTTGCCAAAACAAGAGCACGGAGCCGTGTCTTCTATTTTTTCCATAAACTCAATATGTCCTTATATTATTTATATTCATATCCTGACCTTCATCAGTACAACAATAATAATGTCATGTAACATTTATTATATTTGAAGTTTCTGATATTTCCTCCAAATGAATCAACAATATATTTATTTTTTAAAATATAACAAACATATCGAATGTGTCCCACTATTTTTAAATGTATCCATATTCACTGTACTAAATGCTTTACACACATAGAATATTAAAATATTGGATACAATGTTTTGTTTTCATAGAAAATACTGAACACAAGTTTGTTTGTTTTTTGTAATTTTCGAAAATTGCAAAACTTAGAAATAATGACAGAAAGTATGTGTTGTAGCATTACTTTTTTTGTCACTCCTTTCCCACCCCAACCTCTAGGGGAGTCTTTCCCTCAGAGTATTATTTTCACCATTGTAGTAATTGCACAAGTTTTGTTAAAATGATTCTGTACCCGCATTTAAGAGTTAAACTGGACCAGAAACATGTGCGTGTGTGTTTTTGGTGTAATGATAAATTGCTCTTTTTTAGAAGCTATGGCTCGCTTTTTTAATTGGTTTAGAAAGAAATGTTTTTACAGAAGTTGTAAGAAATGTTATTCTATTTCAAATTAATTTGAATGATTTTTCGGAAAACCCGAAATTTTTTTTTTAATTAACCCGTTTTGGGTCCTCCAGGAGTTAGCACAAGGTCTTAGAGGCCGAAAACTTGGAGTTGTAACAAGTTCCTGGGTTGATATTCACAAAAAGATGTTTTTGACCTTTTTCCAAGTAAAATGTACTTGCCGACTGGACTACACTTCACTGCCAACAAACTGTTTCTTCCAAGAACTGGAGAAATCAACCTCCCTGAATGTTTTTTAGTTTCTGTGAATACTCCACGTGTGGTGTATGAATCTTTATTTTATAAGTGAAACTAGTTTCATACTGTATTCTTATTTCGGACGACCAACCCGTAAATTGTGCGTGAGTAAACACTCTCATATCGCTTAGCATTTATTAACAAACAAAAAGACATTTACTTCAATTTTTCTATAGTGGCCGATGACATTACGCCGTTGTCACACCTCCTGCCATATAAAATGGATCTTTTAAGAACGGTAAGCACATTTCTGAGACCACGAGCCCCGTTGAGGAAGTGAATTAATTAAAAAGATTCGTTTTAAAAGGCAGGAGATGTAACAATGACCAAATGACATCGGCCACTATAGAAAAATTGAAGTATAGACACATTACATTAAATTGCACAGAATGTAATATTGTTTCCTTGGCTTTTTATAGAGCGGATTATGTGTTCCTAGTTAAAGTTACCCTGGAAACGTATTTTTCAGGATGAACATAATTCATGTTCCGAAAATACAGGTACTGAAATGAAGAGTTAAATAACTGGATTGAAACAAGAATTCTGACAAAATTGTCTCTTTCACTCACCCTTCTGGAGTCTTGGTCCCGAGTTGTTTCTGTTGCATTGAAAACCTCGTGAATATCCCACACACCATGATTTTGTACCATTTCCTATCACTTTACATACCAGAAAGTTCCATTTTCAATAACTATGTGTCGAATTATACCATACTCACTCCTTGTATTCCCTCCACTCTTCTTCCTTGTTTTTAATAACATCCGGAAAGGAATGGTTATTCCATGGAATGTAGTTCGAACAGCTTTTTTTTTTTTTCCCCTTCCCTTCTTCTTCTTCTTCTTCCCCAACGCAAAAGTCGTCTCCCTCACTTGAATAACGATTTGACCATGGTGAAAATAATTTTATTATTTCCACCATGGATTTGACGAATCTCATTATGAGATGACTACATTCGACTAACCGTTTTGCTTATTGTCGAAAAACATAAACCATCTCGCCCTTTGGATTAATTGGGGGTAATGTTAACATGATGTAGAAGTTACAATTTATTTGTAAAAATTGTTTATTTAACCTTTAACTGGAGCACCAGGGTCCGGGGGACCCTTCATAATTTCTTTCGCTTCAAAATTTCCGCAATGAGTTCTACGCAACCGAGACTCCCATGTAAATACACTTTAGTACTTTGACTGACCTAATGTTTGTCCACGTTCTGATTAGTGTTCCGGTGTGCTGCTATAAAATCATACATTTGTAGGCAACGGTAAGGGTCCCCTAGACCCTGAGGGATTGCCATTAGTGCAAGAATTTTGGCCTAGTGTAATCTGCTTTTTTGATTATGCAATTGTTCACAGGGTAACTTTAATTGCTTCTTAAATGTGTGTTATACACATAATGGTTGTACCTGACAATCTGTATATGTTGCATTGATTGAACGTAATTTATTTTTCAAATTATGGTATTTATATGAATGCTCCCCATCCTTGCCACCAACAATAAAAATATATATCCACGTATACCTCCAAACCAATACTGTAAATATAATCCAGAAACAATCCCCATCCAACAATTACACTTGTGTTATTTTTATAACCAAATTTTGTCTTAACAATAATAATAATAATAATAATAATAATAATTGCTCTTATTAAGTGGCGAGGCTCAGATCATGAGGCTAGTTCGTCAATATCCCCATCATTGTATTATTTTTAAATTTCTAAATAACCCAAATAACTCGAAATATTTCTCCTAAGTTACTTCAATAAAATAAAGTACAAAAGGGCAAATTCTTGTAAATTTCACTCCATTCAAAACTTAATTTAAAAGACAGGGTCTCCAGGATCCTGGTGCTCCACTTGCATAATAAAATAATCGTGCTCCAGTAAAAAGGTTCTAATCTACTTATACACAAATTAAAATATTTTGACCTAAAAAATTATTAAATTACCACAATTAAAAATAGTTTCCATTTACATCCATTAATCCTACATTAACTCTGTTTTCTCAAATCATGCCAGATAACATTCAACAAATTTCAGCTTCCTAAAATTATCAATGGTTTGACTTCAGTTCAAGTTAAATAAATTTAGGCGCATCATTCAAAGTTTTGGTAAAAGAAAAAGTAATAGCATTGGTCAAATAGTATACTTGAGTTTTTCTAATGAGGCATCTGAGGGTAGTATCTCCAAGATGGAATATGGCACGGATTTTCGTGTCTTTCTCCTTCGCCCCGCTAGTAGCTTGATCTGCAGCACTCGTTTGCGATCATACATCTTGCTGCTGGACTGAGAAAGACGCAAAAAATCGTGCCATATTCCATCTCAGAGATACTACCCTCAGATGTCATGATAGAAAAGCCCCAAGTATAGTAACAATACACTAGTACAAAATAAATTGAATGAGCACAAAAATTTAGGGCAATTTTCAAAACTGGGGAGTGTATTTAAGCATTGTCTGTATCATGTGTCTTACTGTTATCCAATTGTGACTTTTTTTTGTCTTTTGTATTTGCCCTTGTAATTTGTAGCTTTAGTACTTAATAGCTCAAACTTGTAATTTTTTTCTTTCAATATCGAAAGCTTTTATGTATTATTGTCTTTTTTCACAGTTACAACTTGCTTAAGAATAGTAAATAAATAATTGTTCTATAAACATGTGTCATTAAACCAACATTTATATATAAAGTTTTTTTCGTAGTTTTATAGGTTGAAAAATTATGAACAAACAAATTTATATAAGTTTAATACAAAAATACTCATAAACAGTATGTAGCCCTAATATTACATACAGGCCTACATAATATATAATGTATGTGTATTTATTACATACAAAAATGTATTTATTACATGATCTTCCTAATATAAAAGAAAATGATGCTGGGGCTTGAAGGAAAATCCCTGAACTAAAGAATGCAGGGTAAAATTTATTGTGAAAAATGCAAGTTTTCGCCAAGTGATTGTGATAGTTGCTTACTCACACCATTAAGCAATCCTTAATCATTGCCCCACATATAATCAACAATCACAATCACCTTACCACTTTTCAAGCAGTGGATCAAAAAGGCAAAACCGCCACCCCTCATGTCAGGAGAGAGAACACAAAAGACCTAAGCCTTCCCCTTCATCTATGCATAGAAATTAGAGGCACTCATTACAAAGAATAAAGAATGAAATCAAATTCACTGCCACTCTCAATTCACATCAAAGTTTGCAAAATGATCTGCCTGGATTACTCCAAGAGACGAGAAAACCTACACTAATTTAATGCCCTGATCATTTCTCTAGATGTACCTATGAAGCAACTTTGCAAATAAAATCAGTAGTAGCAGCAAATAAGAAATTAATTATGAATATACAAATGAATAAGTGTTTTATTTTTTTCATAACAATGTGGGTATTGAACTGGTTTTGAACGAATTCTATATTAAGCCTGTTAGTCCCTGCCTTTTGTCCCTTCGGCCAGGGGCTCAACACCATTAGGTCCCGAGGTTTCCAGACGATTGTCCATCCAGGAACCCACAGTGTCTCGAGTTGCTTAACCTCTTTGAATTCAGTGTCATTAAGCTCATTAGGCAAGTCGGCTATCCATGCTCGCCATTAAGAAATAAAGTGTCAAAAATAAAATGAAATTTATCACAGTCTTTGCTAAAAAACAAACAAACAGGAAACGCTAGAAAAAGTATGTTCAATATTTGTTTTCATTGTTCAATATTCAATTGTTTTTGTCAATCAAGTACCCACAAAGAAAAAATTACTACAAAGCTGTATAACTGATTTATTTTCATATTTTTGGAGAATATTATACAATCTTCCATGTACAAAACTGTGAGTGCAATAAAGCACATAAGTAATGTTATAACATAATTTGGCGACACAAAAAACTGGTGCAAAACAAGTCATAAAAGAATGCTCACATAAATTTGTAACAGCAAGCTGAGAATGAAATGCATTTGTCTTGCCATATAGACTGTACATTAAAAAACACAAAAATTGTTTACTTTTTACTTCAATTTCAGTGTCTCTTTCTTCACCAACATTATGGGATTAGGGGATAGGACAAAGAAAGACGATTCAAGCGCTGACATGATGTATTTTATTTGCGCTTAAGCAGACATACAGAGAAGAATAGCAATGCTGGGGAGGTTTCATGCCTCTCTACGTTAAAGACTACTTGAAAAAACTAAATTCAAAGAAAAGGGGGAGTGGGAAAAGGGAGGGGTCCAAAATAAAACAGGAGGAGAAGAAGAAACAACTGAAAGAACTACACACAAAAAGGGAAATCCCAAGCACACACTAGCACGGGGCAAGCCTCCGGAGGGAGCCTCCGGGTCGCCCGCCGCCCGTACACTCACGCACTCGCTCGCACGCACAAACGCACGGTCCTTACGCGCAGGCGGCGGCTTTCGCGACTTCTGCGGCAGCAGCGGCGGCGGTGGCGACGACGCGTCAGTCGTCGGCAGGGCTGGCGTCGCGGGGCGCCTGAGCGGCGGCGTCGCCAGCAGACGGCGGCGACGCCGCCGCCTCCGCGTCCTGTGTCGCCGTCGCCACCGTCGTCGCTGCCTCCGCTGCCGCGTCGCCGCCGCCGTCGCTCCCTCCCGGCCGGGGTCGCGCTCCTCGCTTGCAGCGCGGCAACGCGGGGGGGAGGCGGTGGCGGCGACGGGCGAGGCCGATGCCGGTGGCAGTGGCGGCGGCGACGCCGGCTGGCGTCCGCTCTCCTCGTCTCCGAAGGGGCCCCGTCCTCGTCGGAGGAGCGGCGGCGTCGGCGGCGACCCGCGGGAGCGGGGGCGGAGGCGGGCTCGACGGGCGCGGGGGCGGGGACGGGCGCCGGCACGGGCGCGGGCCCGACATCGGCGCCGCCGGCTTCCGGGTCGCCGGCCGCCGCCCCCGCGCTCGCTCTCGCCGCCGCCACCGCCGCCGCTGCCCCCGCGGGCGCGTCCTTACCTGATCCTGCGGTGGTCGTCGCCGCCGCCGCCGCTGCTGTGCCCGACGGAGACGAAGACGAGGCGGCGCCGGTCGCCAACGTCGCCGCCGCCGCCACACCACCTTCTAACGACACCCCCTCGTCTGAAACACAAAAGGCATTTCTGAAGTTGGGGACTTGCCTATTAGTTTTTGCACGCCAAAATGGACTCATGGTAGAGAAACAAATGAAACTTTAGAACTTGAGATATTATCAAAAAGATACATACTTCCTCCCATATGACTCTTACAGATTTTATGTTATATAGACCTACATAAATACATGTTATCGATTAGAAAAGGACAGCTACATTAAGAAAACCGCCCTGTCCACCGGAAGCAATGTTACCACCTTCAAAATAGAAACATTTGAAAACATCATATGTAAAGAAGTGTACTTATTATAGTATGTAAAAAAGAACGGCATGGGATGGCTTATCTATAAAAACTGCACTACACATTGGTTCAAATATTAGATTAAAAGAAATTTAATGGTATGGCTGGAAGAAATAACGGGCGAGCGCGGTCCCGCCCCCCTACACATTTGCATCTAGCTTGAAAAATAGTATTCAGGATGGATAATTCTTCGGCGACAATGATGGTTAGAGTCCTGACACTTTACCCGACGAAGATTAAGGAAGCAGACACATCTGGTTCGTCGTCTGCGGATGAGTATGTCACGTGAGAGATTTGTCAAACTGAGCCCTAGGAACCTGGCAGAATCAGCGAATGGAAGCTGATTTCCTCTCAAGTAAAGGACTGGATTGCTATTCAAGTGGTATATTCTGCAGAAATTCACACCAGTAGACTTAGTGGGAGAGAAGTTGAACTCTGTTGGCATGCTCCATTCGTGGAGCTTATTAAGTTGAAGTTGCATCTCGATCGCAATGATGCTGCTAGACGAGCAGAAAATAGCAAAATGATTCACAAACAGCGACTCGCACCGTCGACGCTATAACGCTTATGGCAATGGCAAACAGAGTGACATACGATCCGATCTTTGAAGATACCATTTTCTAGAGGGTGACTACTAGAAAGCTTGTCACCAACGCGGACACGAAAGGATCTGTTCGAAAGGAAATTTTGGAGGAATAGGGGAAACTCTCTTAAATCCCGAGTAAAGAAATGCAAAGTTCGCAGAATGCCGTACTTTCAAGTGGCGTCGTGGGCCTTTTATATGTCGAATAATAATCGCCACAAGATTTACCCCAAGAATAACGATGTAGAGATTGCTGTTGCCAAGGCAACGAGGCCGGTTTGGACTGACGTCAATAGTTTTCTACACTTCCAAGGTCCAGACCAACAACTGATTCACCATGCGTTACAGCACTTTGCACACAAGTTTGTAAGAGAAATGGGTCGATAGCTTGATGGCAATGATCGCTCTTTCCCTCCTATGGGAACTGGAATGATGGTTTCCCGCCATACAGCAGTGAAGGAGTGCTCTTTCCAGATACGATTGTAGAGCCGGAGGAGAAATTAGATAGATAATATAAATTATTAGGAAGATGTTGAGCATAGTTTATGGATTGAATCTGGGCAGTTCTTTTCGCAAGCACCAAAGCACAGCGCATTTCACACATAGAGAACGAGACATTGTAATCCTCCTCCTCCTCCTCAGGTGCTCTGCTCGAAAAAGCCAGAGCATTTTCTATTCTTTCTTTGAGCAAAGGAAAGTCTGGAGCACAGTTCGCAGGACTGAACATATTTTCATAACGAACAGCAAGTTCCTATACAATTGCGTGTTGAGGTGTAATCATCTCTGCACGAAGACGACTTGGCACTGACTTTGGGGAGGAATATTCCTTGATTTGACGCACTTTCCTACATTCCGTTGTGGCGCATGACAATTGAGGGAGACGTATGCTCTCCAAGATGAATTTTTGCTTTCTAGAATGGTTTTCCTCGCCTTCGTTCTGCACATCTTGTAATCAATTAGGTTATCCACGGTTGGATAATGTTTCAGACGCGAGCTCCTTTTAAAGGGCACTGACCGCCCTTGGGCCGCTCGGTTTGATTGATTGATTTTTTCGTGTTTCCGGGTGCGTCAACTGCTTTGATCATTAGTCCCGTTAGTGTGGTGCATGTTTTTTCTCGGGAGATGGCGGTGATCTTCCCCCGCTGGATGGCGAGATCCGACGCCGACCTACCGTCGGCTAGTGGGGTTTCCCCCTCACCAGGACTCTCCCACCAGCGGTGCACCGTCCCGGCCGGGCCAGGCTCTCAGCTCCCGACCGGTCTCCCGGAATATGTGGGTGTGTAGTGCATGTTAGTGTAAGTGTGTGTGTAAGTGGAGAGGATAGAACAAGGAAAATGAAGGAAAGATCGTGTGCGGTCCGTGGCCCGTTTGTTAGGGTACTGCTCCGGCATTCGCCTGGTGTTGATCGGAGAAACCACGGAAAACTACCGATCAGAGCAGCCGGCCTCTATAATTCTCCTCCAGACAGCGACTGAATTCGACCTAGCTGAAAAGCTAGTGTCGAAAATCCTGCCCAGGACTCGAACCTACCACCTCCCGGTCAGAGGCGCTGCAGTGACATCAGTTGATGCACTGAGCTACCGCTCCAGGTTTGAGCCGCTCGGGTTTCACTACGGGACAGGGATGTCACTGTTTACAGTGGATTTGAGGATTGCATTTTCCGCAGCTTGTAGTACAGCACTGTTAAAGTATGCTGGTATTTCGTCCACATTGTCAGACACGCCCTCAGGCAGACTGACATTCACTTCAAATTTCGACAGGTCAGCACGTTGTACACACCATTGGGGGGGTCGATCCAAGCTATGAACAAGCACATCAATGTGCATGAAAGAGTAATGGTCGCTTCCATACAGGTCATCTAGATCAGACTATTGCAGGACGGTTGCAAGTGACGGGCTGCAGAGAGCCAGATCGATACACGACCTAGAGTTTGTGTCGACGGCGAAATGAGTTGGTTCACTGGAGTTCAGAATTACTAAGTTCAAGGTGTCCATTACCGATTCCAATATGTCGCCTCTCGGATAAGGGTGGGGATGAACCCCAAAGAGGACCGTGGGCACTTACATCGTCGCTATCAAGAATGGAGAAGCCAGTTCGTATTTCAAGCCCGAAAGTTCATCGGCGGATAAATTCTGTCCTGGATGTAGATGTTACAGACTAAGCGTGAGGCTGAGACTGCGCGGAGGCCGTCATCAACATCAGCTCTATATGGGGTAAACCCGTGAAACGATAGGGGAGGTGATGGAACAAGGTAAGTCTCCTGTAAATAGAATATTAATGGTGTTTAACGGGACAACAACAGTTTCAAATCGTCCCACCGCGAGGAGAAACCATTCATATTCCATAATAGGAGAAACATGATAGTGTTAAGTTATTTCTTTTTTCTTCTTTCGGAGTTAGGTCACGAAAGGACGAGTTTCCTCCGAGGTAGAATCCTCCTCGAAAGTGCCAGGGGCCCTAGATGCTTTTTAGGCGCGAATATCCGAAGGTGTAGATTGTCGGGGCTTTGGCGAAGAGCATTTAATAGTCTGATCTAAGGATACCTGATATCGACTATCTATTTTTTTCATTGGAATAAAGATTTATTTGTAACTGAAGATAAACTCGAGTATTCATAAAAAAAGGAGACGGAGAAGAGAGAGAGGAAAGGAGGGAGAAGAGAGAGGGGGAGAAGAGAGAGAGAGGGGGAGAAGAGAGAGAGAGGGGGAGAAGAGAGAGAGGGGGAGAAGAGAGAGAGAGGGGGAGAAGAGAGAGAGAGAGGGAGGAGAGAGAGAGAGAAGAGAGAGAGAGGAGAGAGAAGAGGAGAGAGGGGAGAGAGAGAGAGGAGAGAGAGGAGAGAGAGGAGGAAGAAGAGGGGAGAGAGAGAGAAGAGAGAGAGAAATATTTTTTATGATCAACATTGTTAATGCTTATCACTTTTTCCCATGATTATTCACCATTGCAGCAAAAGCAATTAGTAAAAATGAAAGTTGTTTTTGCAAGATGTATGTCAACACAAAATTCAGAAACTAGATGAAGATAAACAGATTTGAATATTTTAATCAACAAGTTCAATTTTCACAAGCCTCTTGCAACAAAAACATTATTAATTTTTCCAGTGAAACATAAGCAAAATTTCAAACACCATTTTACTGAAAATCAATTCTATGTGTCTATCAATTTCAAGTAACAATTTACTCTCCTAAATGCTCTTGCATACATTCATTTCAAAATTCAAATACTGAAGTAACTATTTTTCCAATTTTTAAACAAATAAAATATTCCCAATGTTGCTTATGCAATATATTTTTGAGGCAATTTTGTAACAAAATGTAAATAAATGCATCAGTACCTTGTCTTGGTATGTCAATTCAACAAAAAACTAGTTGCAAATGTCAACAATATTTAAGAATAACCTACGAACACAAATGGTGTAATGCGTAATCAAGAGCTTTACAAAAATATGAATACCTAATAGTAAAGTTCCTTTCTGTAAGAAAAATTGTGAAATCACCTTCCTTGACTATTTCTGTAACTGATTTTAAAACACTCCATTCATCTGCACGTTTCAAGCATTGTTTGTGTACTTGTAAATGCTGTTTCGTTGCAATTTTCCTTTGGTGTTTCTCTGAAGATGACGTGCACTTGAAAATCAAATTTATATTAAAGCAACCTACACGATATTGCAATTTTGAAAAATAAGGAATCATAAATTTTCACTATCTTTTCAGGTTTTACATAAACTTTTTGAAAAGCAGAATGAAAAGGTTTAGGATTCAAGTATATAGATGGAAATTTTAAGAAGGATGTGTGAACAGTCTAATTGTGGAAATTTCCACTTTACTTTTATGCACTTACAAAGAAGTTCCATCACATTAATCATTAAGCTGTTCATGAAATTCTTCCTGTCCTGTCCAGTCCAGTCATCTTGCACATTCATTTGGTGCAAAATAATTTTCAGGCTAATATATCAAACATCACATCAAGGTATACTTGAAAGAAGATAAGCCTAAAGAAATTTCCCCTTTTCCCAATATTACCCTCTGACCCTTCAAAATAATTTAACCAGGGTTGATTTAAATCGAGTAATTTATATCATTGATTTAAATCAAAAATATAATTTATTGCAAATTTTACAAAGAGTGATTAAAAATTTTAAGGTGATAAAGAAAAGAATTTTAACATTTTAAGTATTTATTTATTAATAAACAATGAATCAAATCATATTTAAGTAAGAAATCGGATTTAAAGCAAGAATCGGATTTAAAGCAAGAAGTCGGATTTAAAGCAAGAAGTCGGATTTAAAGCAAGAAGTCGGATTTAAAGCAAGAAGTCGGATTTAAAGCAAGAAGTCGGATTTAAAGCAAGAAGTCGGATTTAAAGCAAGAAGTCGGATTTAAAGCAAGAAGTCGGATTTAAAGCAAGAAGATTTAAAGTAAGAAGTCGGATTTAAAGTAAGAAGTCGGATTTAAAGTAAGAAATCAGATTTAAAGTAAGAAATCAGATTTAAAGTAAGAAATCAGATTTATGAGAGAAATTACATTTAAGCAAATAATTTGATTTAAGTAAAAGATGATTGAAGTGAAAGATCTGATTGAAGTAATACATTATATAAAAAAATTTGATTAAAATCAAGCATCGGGTTTAAATCAAGCATTGTATTTAAACCAAACATTGTAACCAAACTTTTATTTATTTAGTCAAAAACTGTTAATGACGCATGGGGGAGAAAATCATCTGAACACGCTTTCTTGAGTTTCAAAATCCCTTCCCAACAATTTAACTATTAATAGTTGAAAGATGAAAAAATAATAGTAATAGTAATAATAATATAAAAGGAATAATAATAATAATAATAATAATATAAAAGGAATAATAATAATAATAATAATAAAAAATAATAATAATAATAATAATAAATTTTTAAAAATTCAAAAACTAGATATATTCATTTCTAAATTATAGAAAACTTATTTGTAACAGTAAAAAAACAAACAGATTTGATTTTTCTGTATTGCTAACAAAACTCACCCTAAGCTCTAATACCACTACAACCAAAAGGAAAGCTCAACAAAACGTGCGCATAGTGAAGGTACATTTATGTCCAGAAGCAAATCAATGGGCCATCTCAGCATTTGCTCAATGGATCAGGGAAACTGGACAAAAACCCGATCGAGACGGGGGTCATTGACACGGAAGCTGAAGTACATTACTTGTTACAGGCATATTGTCTTTTTTAAAAATTATACAATGCAAATGTACACTCATTCATTATACTATATCATTGTTTTGTTAAAGTAAACATTATTTTTCTTTTTGACGATCAGTATAGTCTCTAATTGTATAGAAACAGTTTTGCAGCAGAAAATATTTTACTTTTAACTTAAATTTGTGTACCAATTTTAATTGTTTAATTTCATCTAGCAATGCATTGTCAAGTGACGTACATGTATTGTATGTGGATTTCTCGTAGTGAGCTGTTGATACTGACGCTTGATGATGATGATTTCTACATTGAGTGTTGTAACTATAAATATCTGTATTACATGAAAACATGTTCCCACTGTGAAGCAAGTCAGTTTTGACAAATTCTACAGATTCATAAATAAATAGGCAAGGAAATGGCAAGATTCCAAGCTCAATGAAAAGAGGCTTGCAGGGATCACATGGATGACATTTTTTTCATTATTCGGATAATTTTCTTTTGCAATCTAAATGTCTGGGCACTAAAGGATGAGCTTCCCCAGAATATTATGCCGTATCTCAGGCGGGAATATATATTTGCAAAATACACGCAACAAACTGCATGAAGGCTGACAGAATTTGAAAGAATTCTGAATGCATAACATAATGAGCTTCATTTAGTGTTTAATTCTGTTATATGTACATTCCATTTGAGGTTTGACTGAATTGAGAGACCTAGAAATTTTGTTACCTTAACATCAGCTAATTACATGTTGCTCATTTTCAATGGAGCATACGATTGCCGATTTGAAACGCAAAATTGCATTGAGACAGTTTTTCCTTCGTTAACTATTAATTTGTTATTACAAAACAAATTGGAAACTTCTGAAATTGTACTATTTATTTCTTTTTTGCAAAGAACATTCGTGTCATCGGCAACCAGAACTGTTCGTTCATTTTTAATAAATGAGGGCATATTGTTTACGTACAACAGAAATAGGATAGGACCTAAGATCAAACCTTGTGAGACCCCATGTTCAATTGGCAAAGAATTGGGAAGGTAAGTAAATAATGTCCTTTCGTGCCAGTACGGTATTTCTACTCTTTGAGATTGATGTTTAAGGTATTAGGGTTATCCAATCTAGGGCAATACCACGAATTCCATAAGAAGGCAATTTTGAGAGTAAGATGTTATGGTTAATAGCGCCAAAAGCTTTCGAAAGATCTAAAAATATCCCAATGGGTTCTTCATTTTGGTCCATTGATGAAGCAACATCTTTAAGGAAAGAAAAAACGGCAGTTTCCGTAGATTTTGATTTTCTAAAACCGTGTTGTGAATCTGAAAATGCTTCGTTTTCCCTTAGAAAAGTTTCCATTCCATACAAAAGCCTCTTCCAATATTTTTGATTCAAACCAAACATCAGATTTAAATAAAACATTAGATTTAAATCAAATCAAAAAGGGAGAGAAGAGAGAGAGAGAGAGAGAGAGAGAGAGAGAGAGAGAGAGAGAGAGAGAGAGAGAATGAGGGGGGGAGGGGGGAGGGGAAAAAAGCTATATTAGGAAGGATAGTATGAGGATTAATATGGTTATAATATAAGCAATGAAAATGTATTTTGAAATAACAAATAATGATTTCTAGTGGTATTCATTGTTGCAAAATAAAGGAACCATACAAACAAACAAAAAAGTTGCACCAAGAAATTTTCAATCAGAAGAATTCATTAACAGGGGGTACAGGTGTGCCAATATCAATATGCCAGCAGAATTAAATATGGCATTCATTACATTTTGTGAATAACCCATAAGCCTAGCATAATTGCCAATCCTCAAATATGATTTCTATTTTTATACACTCAAATGGGTACTACACATTTTCTTAAATTGGTTAATCAGAAAGAAAATTAATATTATTTTCAACATTTGGCTTTCAATAACTATTTCAGCACCTAATTTTCTAAACTTTTTGGGAGAGCTAAGTTTAAAACATTTAGAAGATTAATCTATTTTTCTTGGTTTCAAATAAAAAACAACAATGAATTAAATATACATATTTCCTGGTTAAGACATCGATTTCTATAATTTTACACAAGATATGATTCATTTAATATTTGTTTCATTCCTTATGAAGCCTTTTAAAGTCCATTTTAAAATAAATTCCTTCAGATTATTTTGCATTCAAACAAACAATTTGATCCAGATCAAAAACTTACTTTCCCATTTTGTCTCGCTATTGGGTTATGTGCTTAATATTTAACTCGATCAATTTTCAACTGTGTTATATTATAATCGTAATTTGAATAAACACACAAAAACCTACAAATTCAATATTAAAAGGAATAGAAGAGCATGTATTTGCAGTATAAATTAATAAAATAAAACTGGCTTTTGTAATCAAAACTGAAACATTTAATGTAGAATTAAAGGGTCATTGAAATGTAAGGTAAATAAAATTAACTTTGTAAATAAACAATATTAGCAAAACCTTCTCTCATAAATATATATATAACAATTTAAAATTGGAAAAAAAATTGCCAAAATAACTTCTTGTAATACTACTTAATTTTCAACTGGTATAATCAGTAACCAGATTTTATCACGCAAAAGTTTACCATAACAAGAGGGAAATTCCTAAGATATTTAATTGTTATAACATAAGAAAAAATAAAATTTGTTCATAGCATTTTTTTTTTCCGGAAAAATGCCATGTGCTTTAGATTGTTTTAAATCTTTACAGTCATAAAACTAAATAGATGTTTATGACCCATTTGCAGTTTCAAAACTGCTCCCAGTGAATTGCTTTTTGCCCTAGTGCTTTATGTGGTAGGGAATCTGTAATATTCACATTTCACAATTAACCCTTCGACAATTTTTATATGCAATTAATTCAGCTCTTCAAAATTCAATGTAACTTAGATAAATAGAATATAGAAAGTCAGGTTAGTGAAACCCATTTTTTATATTAGGATTCTTTCTTGAGGTCAGATCAAGTATATTAAATAAATTCAATACATAAGTAGCAAAATCACCAATGTTTCAGCTCTTCATTATTTATTATTCTGGGGTTTGTAATTCCTAGCCATCACACTACATTTGGTGACCATCATGACCACTGGTCTGTTAATAACTATGAATGGAGTAGGAACGGCAATAAATTAATTAAATTAGTAAGTTTAAGATAAATGTGAATAGAATTCGGAAGAAATAAAGGAATGAAATATACTTTTCTTTTTACACGATTTTATAGTTTTTTTAATTAGTTTTATTTGCTACACTCAACCTACTCTCAAGAAAAATTTTAATCTCTAGTAGATACAGGTCAAAAAATACCAAAAATATTTCAAATTATTACAGTTATGTTTCCCAGTGGAATTATTGATATTTCAGCTTTTAAATGCTGAAATAAATAATCAAACTTATTTTTTTCTTGGATACATACTTCTAGTTATGAATTTATATTTTCGTAATTGATTCAATGCAAAAGTTTGTTCAAAAACAATTATTAACTTTATTACCCCAAAGACTTGGGAAGCAGTTGAAACAAAAAATCATGCAGAGGTAGGTATTAACATATTGAAAACAAATAATTATCATACTGAAAGTGTCAGAGCATTCACAGATATTTCACATTTGAGATGACATTTCAATATAGCACAGAGAGAGCAGACACTATCTCACACATCCTGAATTGTATGGATGGAATACGCTACATGAAATGAAATCCTTCAGTACTGCTCCAAAAGAAAGGCAGGACCACACAGCAAACAATGCCTGATGAACTTTTCAAATTTCAGTCACATGAAAGGAAAATCACATTTTTATTTCTTTATATCTTCTTATATTTCTTCTTTTCGAAAAAGAAATTTCAATTTCTAACAATTATATAAGAAAAAGTACATTTGAATACAAGTTTAAAAACTGACCACACACTTATTTCAATTTGAAAACCAGGACTTGGAAAATAAATAAATAAATGAAATAATAAAATGGCCAGTAATTCAGAAGATGAAAGAAATCTTCAAACATTAAATAGCAGTAACAACTCGTCTGGTGCCATTTTTAACGATGACTGTTGAGATCAATAAAAATGCTGTTGGAAACAAAAAAATATAAATTGGAGCAAAGAAAAACAAAGAGAGAGAGAGAGAGAGAGAAAGAGAGAGAGAGAGAGAGAGAGAGAGAGAGAGAGAAAGAGAGAGAGAGAAAGAAAGAGAGAGAGAAAGAGAGAGAGAAAGAGAGAGAAAGAAGAAGAGAGAGAAAGAAAAAAGAGAAAGGAGAGAGAGAAAGAGAGAGAAGAGAGAGAGAGAAAGAGAGAGAGAGAAAGAGAGAGAAAGAGAAAGAGAGAGAGAAGAGGAAGAAAAAGGAAAAAATATCATTCTAGTAAAACCTTTGTATTTCAAATAATCTGTGAAACAAGAAAGCAAACACTTTGTTTTGAAAGTACAAGAGATATTTCTGATCTTTTTAAATAGATGCTTACCATTCAAGTTTTATTGCTTTCAAGCCATAAAATCATATTAACCCTTCAAAATGGAGCCTAAGTAACATTCCAATGGAGATGAAGGAAAAAAGGCTGTGTGTCAGCACAGATGTAGGTATCCTGCTCTAGCACCACTACAATGAACTTTCATCTCTTCGCAAACAGTTGCACATGGGGAAAATCTCTCCAGTATCTAAGTATGGCTCAAATGTGGCACAAACATCCCATCTGAAGAATGCATCCATGTTGAAGGGTAAACTGTTGAGAATTCATCAACACACAGGCATGCTTTGACTTACTTTGTACAGCTGAAAATTCAGTACAGTGTAAACAGTAGAAAGGAATAACAAAATCTCAAAATAAATTGTGTGATAACTTGAGATTGAAGCCGGACCGTCTCACAAGTAAATTCTTCATAATTTAATTTAATCAAAGTATTTGATATACCAACCATGAAATAAACACAGGTCTCCTGATTAAGAGTCCAGTTGCAGTTACCAACTGAGCTAAGGCAGCAAATAACACTTTGAACAGTTTCTTTAATCTGTTTTATAAGATTGTAAGTTGTATCAATACTTTAACCTCCTGCTTAACTAATTCTTTGGGTCCCACATTCCCATCACCTTTTTATTTAAATCTCACGGAAAACTTTCCTGACTTGTGTTGTCCAGGATTTTCCACTTAATTGACATCACACAGTGTCACCTTATTGTAAGGTAAATATATTGGAAATATGCTCAGCACAGTCAATGACAACCTTTAATTTGATCTTGTGGTATTTATTGGTTTTAATCATTGCAATTTTTACTCGAAATGGGAACAGACCAGGTCTCCTTATTCATATCCAGTTCCTCTATCAACTAAGCAACTAAGGCAATTGACATTTTGAACAGTTTCCAGAATCTCTTGCTCAAAGAAACTCAAAGTTGAAAGAGTTTATTGCACTATTCAAAGAAATTGAAGACCATGACTATAATACAATTGTACACCTACAAAGGCCCAGAACCATTCGCACAAGAGTCAATCATTTTTCAAAATGGGACGAGATAGAAATTCTTCAATAGGTTCATAATTCACAAACAGACAACAAAAGTTGTTTTGCATCAGATTGAAGATATCATAAAAAGGAAAACCACAAAATATCATGCAATTTCGCCAGCAGATATGTTTCTTGCTGCATTATAATATTATGCTTCTGGTAGTTTTCTCATCAACGTAGGAGTTGATACTGATCCACAAACTGAGGTTAATTTTTTATTAATATTGTTTTTGGTTTGAATTTTTATTTCAATGTGAAGCTCTTTCTCTTTAATCTGCAATTGTAAAAGCATCATGTTTGCACCATGTTTATCTTGCATATTTTTAACTTTTATATCATGTTCAATTTTTTGACAAGAAATTTGTTTTTCACACATTTTTTTCTAATTGTATTAGTTCTTGCTTTTCTGTTGATAAATTTGTAATTTCATTCCAGTAAATGAATTATCCAATTCATCTTTTCTGTAATTTCTGTTCCTTGTCACTTTCAATGGGGCTGATGGAAGTTTCCACAGGTCTGGTATATTAAATTTTGCTTGAATGGGTCTTAGCAAGATATTTTCAGAGTGCACTGTTTCTTCTCCACACTTAAAACTCGGATGCTGACGGAAACATCCTGTTTTCATTATTATTTTCAGAAAGGTTTGTTTTGTCACAATGTTCTGTCAAGTGAATTACTTCACAAGCTACATTAACCCTCGCACCGTGTTCTGTGTGTTCATTATCTTGCTCATTGTCTGTCATGTTCAATGGCAAAAGATGACATCCTGGTACTGAATCTGAATCATATTCAGATGTCATACCCACTACTTGGACATCTCCTAATATTTCATTGACTCTCAAATCAGTGGGAGTTATCAAATGTGATCGACCTGGCCCTTAACCAGTTCCTGAAACATACTTCTTTTCTACTGCAACATTTGTGTTTGCTACCTTCTTTGAATTCTCATCCTTTTCCCTAAGTACTTTCCAATGTCTAAAAAACATACCCATTAATCTCATTACATTTTCCGGCCAGCTCCATCCATGCTTTTTCTTTTTTCTTTCATTGTAACATTGTCAGTTTTCATACATTCAAATATATTTTTTTCACTAACTAATGTTATCAAAAGATCAATTTCGTCTTGTTTGAAGTTTTTACTTCTTTTGATTTTTATGTCACCACAACTTTTTCCTTCCATTTGTCACAAACAGTTCTTAAACCTATTTGAACAAAATTTTTAAAGCACTATTTTTCACTATAGATTCACGTTGGAATGTGGCACCAATTCCGAAGTCAATTCAAGCATGCCGGAACAAAACACTGACAAATGTAAACAATCACAATAGTCAACATTGTTAGTCACTCGACGAAACTCTATAAACGTAAATGTCGTCTGACTTTTCACAGAGAAAATGAATGAAAGTTTAAACTTTGGAGGAAACTTAAACTAGTTCTAATGAAACGAAGGCTAATTTGATTTGGAGGAACTGGTCTTAAATAATACAATGCAATTGTAGGCAGGCATGGGAATCAAAGAATATACTACGCTGTTTGGGCAACCAATATACAAAGTGTAGTATTCCATGCTTGGTGTCATAGCGTTGTTCATTTAGGGAGGCACGGTCCCAGAGACGTTATTTTGTGGGCACCATAGTAGACATAACTACCAGGCTACACTCTTGAAAATTTCCACCAAATATAATTATTACACAAGACTCTAATTAGCAAGTAAATTAATTTAAAACATGTAACAGTTAATTGTGTAATACGGAAAAGAAAAATCACTAAAAATATACCTGTAAAATTATTATAATATGCTTACACTTAGTTACTTTTATTCGTCAGGAGTGGTACTGACCGCTGAAAAATTTTGTACGATTTCCCACAAATTAGCTCATTTATTTGAATGGGCAATGGTGAAAGGACAAGGTAGAATTGAGAAATATTTAACTGCCTTGTCTATAAATGTACAACATTCGTTCATTCATTATAGGAATATATATCTTAATTTTATTTTTTTAAAAGTAATGTACATTGGAACAATTTTGAAGGTAGGTTGGCAGCAAAAACAAAAGGTTTTAGTGGGCCTTGTTGCTACCAACATATATTGTGTCAGTAAGATTTCTGAAACGCATGCTTTGCGATCATTGAGACCGAGTTTTTTTTTCATGTGATTTCGGCTTGGATTTGTTTCATAATATCGTGTGCATCTGTTTTTAGTTAGTTCTTTACATAGTTGATGTTATTAGTTCTTTTCAGTTATTTAGATAACTGTTATTAGTTATTTGTTGTAGACCGTAGTTAGTGTTTAGTGGGATTATCTTACGACATTTGGGTTAGCCTTTACTGATTTATTATCAATCTTACAAGATTACCACCATGCAAAGGTTTTTTGCAAAAGGCAATAATTATTTTTACATTATTTTATGAAAAAGAGGATAATGCACCTAAGTCTGATTTGATATTGCAAATTCCGAAGTACCTGCAGGTAGGTACTTCGCAATTCTTGCTTCATTGTTTTTGATTTTGTAGTTTTTTCTAGCCATTTAAAAAAATATTGTAACCATTGATAAGGCAGTTCCTAAAGAGGGAAAACACTCAGTTTCAAGAAACATTGAACTAATAAATGTAAAAAAGTCTTCCAACTATTCATAATATATCAAGGAATTCTATAAAGTATCAAATAGTTGAAGATATTCTGGAAACATTTTTAATATATTCTAATGATAGGCAAGAACGCAATAATAGAGATATCGAGGACATCCCACAGGCCACATAAAGCCTGAAGACATCCGAGAACAATATCTGAGAAGTCATCGCAGTAAGCTTACAAACTTTATTCAAACCTGTAGAGGACTTTGTACAGAAAGGAAGTTAATAATTATAAATAATTAATATAAAATAAATATAAAAAATAAGTTCTGTTCTTCTGACCTGTTAGTCTGTATTCCTATTATAAGATCATTGTCAATTAGTTTGGAAAATTCTGACACAAAAGCTTCTACAACTACATTGGATCCCCCACATTGGATTCTTAACACATCCAGATTTTTGTCCCCTAATTTTTTAAGATTTTAAAAGTCCACAAACTCAGTCTGATTTGTGTCAGAAATTGTATTTACTTTTGAAATAATCAGATATAGTGAGACAAAAATGTTAGTCCCCAGGCGTTCACTATAACCGAAGTCAACTGTAATTTGGACCTTTTTTAATTTTCGAAACTTCAGAGAATTCAACAAAACTGGGGCATGTGCCATTTTTATAAGTATTGTTTTGTTCTATTCAAAAAGAAAAATGTAAACCAAAACTTAGGAACAACTTTTGAGAAAACTTTGAAAATGATGTTGACACTTCAAGTACCCGCCTCCCTCCCACTAATCAAAATATCCATTTCAAATTCAACACGCAGCAACAGCCAGGTCAATCAAAGAATATCAATTTTGATGAAAACCCAATCTAAGGATTAGCTGCAAGTGGTGTTGACAGATGGACAGATATATTGTCATACTTGAATTTTTCAATAACGGGGGCTTAAAAATGTGATTCTGAATACACGTCTTAAGAGGAAATATTTTACTACATATTGAAACAAAATTTATTCACATTTTCGGAATCAGAGCCCTACAATTTCTCTGGCAAAAAATCAGTTTTTGTCCCATCCATTACAATACTTCCACTATAATATGTAAGTAATACATGAGAAAGTAAAAAGATAAACACACTGAATGATATAAAAAAACAAAGCTTTTTGAGTAATTAGATAAAAGGAGATAATAATTTAATTATCACGTTTAAATATTAGATTTTTTAGGTGCCCAATTCTATGTAAATAACCACCACAGCACTCTTGATTCTGAATAAAAGATCTTTTTTTTTGAGATACCCAAGTTACCTTATGTGGGTGAAATGGTACACGTGTATGTAACTGTCAGCAATAATTTGAAGTAAAAGGTCTTTGCTACTACTGTAGATGTAAATTCTATATCAAAATGACATCATGGAAAACTCGTCTCCTATTTAAAGTTTATAAATAAGCTCCAGCTTTACCGTTGCAGCAAAGTGCACACATTTAAAGTATTCTTACCTTGGTGGAGAGCTGTCTCCTCCGACACCTCCATGGCTGAGGGTTCTTGGGGACCTCCAAGTCTGTTCTCTTTGTCCCCTAAGTCCATGGGCGGTTCTTCATCTGAATGTTGCCCTGGCTCTGCATCACCGAGGCCTTGACGCCATCGGCCTCGGCGCTCAATAGCCTCCAACTCTTGTCGCACTTCAGCACGTTTCTTCTCAATCATTTCTATTGGGGAAAAAAATGTCAGTAACTTCTTCTAAATACATATTTGAAACAATATCTTTCCAACAATGCTTATTGTAAACTTGCTAAACCCATGCAAAAATTTTGCACATTTGTGAAAGGATAATGAAATAGTATAATTATTAGATCTATATTCCACTCTTGTATAATAATTTCAAGTTTTAAATGAAGAATTTTGATCACAAAGAATTGGCTTTATCACAATAACCGATTTCTTAAATTAATGTGGCAAAATATTTTGAATAAACATCAGTGGTGCACCGACATGAGACATCATTGGAATTCTCCCTCCTCCTGCATGGGTCAGAAATGCAATAGAAACTGGTCTCAAACAGGGCAAGGAAGGTATGGTTTTAAGGCACTAACATGCATCATTAATGAGTTACACATGATAGTGATGATGTAGTGGGTAGCAGGTTGCATCTGCATGTTATATTTTAGTAATTACTAAATTTGCATGATGTGTAACACAGCTTTAGTTATTCTATACTGTAATGTACAAAGTTCTTTCAAATGATACCATAATTTTCGTAAACAGCTCAGTACTTCAACCAAAAAAGGGATCTCTCCAATAGAAATAATATACAGTAGAACTTCCCAAAAACAAACGGGCCCAGGGAAAAATATTGTGTACCTTAGGAGTGTTTACTTTTAAGAACTAGTGAGGCTTGAACGGCACATCTTTTTTTTTTGTACTGCTGGAGAAAGTTACTAATAATATTGCTTCTTCCAAGCCCATAACATTCAGTCATCACTTGAAAAACTCCTAATCAGAGCGCCTTAGTTAAAAATACATTTTTTTTTAATTGCAAAAGTTTAAATGAAAATGGCTTTTATTTTTTCAAAAAATATACAAATGTAATTTCTTTTAAATATATCTCACGTCATTAATATGCACGTTTCCATCGAATTGTATATATTACTGCATTTGTGAGTGGAAGTGCTTCAAATGACTTTAAACGATGTTTTTCAAAAACTCAATAGATTCCTGTGAAAAAGAGCTTCAAATTTCGAATTTGAACTAATGCTTAATTGTCATTTTCTTAAAAAACGGCTTCAAATTTTTCAATGTAAATTTCTGACAATGTTTGACACTTCTTTAATACTCTTGAAATCATATTTCAGTTCTCCTAATAGGAAACTGAAAATTAGAGAGAAAAAAGAAAAAAAAGAGAGATAATACTTTGAGTGATGGTAGATGGCAGCTGGCCCGAGAATGGAGGAAGACCCTAAAGCCAGACCACACCAAGGAAATTAGAAAAGTTTGCTACAAGAAAGTCTGTGCCATTTTGTAGCAGCTCTGGTTTCAGAGTGAGCAGATGGGGGGAGAGATGAGGGTCAAGTTTATGGAACTAAGGGAAGCTGGAAGTCTTGTCACAGAGATGAAATTGAAAAGATTCTTCTCTTGCAGATGTTACTAAAGTAAAAGTTTGTTTTAATTAGTTTTATAAAGTAATGATTGAAAAATGTGATTACTTCATTTAATATACCCTAAAAAAAGTTTAATTAAGCAAAATTTTCAAGAAAAAATTTGAAGTTGTTTTTGAGAAATACTTGTTTATATTTTTTTTAAAACAGCTTTATTTCCTTCAAACTTATGTCAAAACTGCTTTTATTTTGAAATACAATTCTAACTCCAAAAAATGTAATTGGTAGAGGGATTTAAAAAAAGTTTTAAATCTTGAAATTTTTAAAAATTCAAATATTTGAATGACAAGAGGACCTGCACCATTTTTAGGAGCATACATTGCTCTCTTCAAGCAAAAAAATAACGAAAAAATTTGGGGGACTTTTTGAGAAAATTTCAAAAACATTTTGGAGCTTCATGAACAGTACCCTCACAACTTGAAATATCCATTTCAAATTTGAGGGGCTGCTAGATTGATCAAGGGATAATGATTTTTGTAAAAAGCCTGAGTAGTTTAAGACACTAGTGTTATTTGCAGAAAATCCATTTCGCAGTACTGAGGACCGCAGATTCTAACTACCGAGGAAGAAATTTACTACATATAGGCAAACATATAGCATGAAAAATTCACATTTCTCAGAATCGGGGACATACAAAACAAATTTTCCTGTTTGAAAAAACAGCATTTTTCACTGCTTCATTATAATATTATTTTCATAATATTACAGAATTTATGAAAATCAACATTTTGTCTCGTTGCACGGTGTTGACTTATATCAAAAATTGGTCAAACTTTGGAAGGAGGGCAGCGAGGTTTGTGCACAAAATCTTTGTATTTATAACTAAGTTGCTTGTTGTTGCTTTTTCTGGTTTCCCTTCCCATCTACAATAAAGGGGACTCCCTTATGTATTTAATGACAAGCTTAGGGTTTGATTCTTGTCTACTTTTTAGTTCTTCACGAAAAGCTTTCCATTCATTTCTCTGCATTGGGGTTAGGTCCTTTCTAGCTTTAACCACAAGTGGAAATTTCTTCTGGTTTTTTAAAATATTTTTGGCAGAGACAGAATCTCTCAAAATTATTTACATACATCTTAATCTAGATTCGTCATCATCAGAGTTCAGTTTTCCCAATCTGATAGTGTATTCAACGTTTCCTTTGGCTTTTATATCTAGTTTTTTCAATATTTCTTTAATGATGGTTGGGTCATGAGATTTTTGAGTTTCAGCTACGTCACTTGATGGTTCCTGCACATCATAAAGAATTATATTCCTTTTGTGTAATTCATGCTCCTCAATCTCTCTAATAATCCAAGAGTGAGTTTTGGGGTTTGCTCCACAATCTTAACATTTCAGATTTTTGTTGATATTTCGTTTATTTGTTTTGCTATCATTTCTTGCGAGGATTCAATCTTGTCACATTTCTTTTCAAGTTTCTCCTGCCCCTCCTTGTAAGATTGAACTTCTGCTGTAAGGTTACTTATTGCATTCGCAATTTTGTTGACTTCTTTCTTGATACTTGTCATGTCCTCCTTTTGGTTGCTTGTGAGTTTGTCTTCAAGCTCAACAAGTTTATCACTCATCTCCTTAGTAGTTTTGTCTAACTCTTCTCTAGTCCTACATTCAAGGAAAAGAATGCATTCATTGAATTTAAAAATTACTTCAGTATTTCATCATATAAATTTCACAAAACGAGAATACAATACTGAGTAATCCTTAAGTATCACTGAATTGTTTTCCAACTGTAAATCAATAAGTTTCTAATACTTCACTTTCTTTCTCTCACAGATGTTGACCACTTCAACTTTTACCTTTTATCAGTTTCATGACATTGCATCTGAGACAGGTTTCAGGGTAACCACAAAAAGTAATGTCTACAGTTTGCATTTTTGAAAAAAGGGATATTATCATGAAATAATGTGCACCAGTTTGTAATACCCCCATATCATGGGGTAAGAACCAGAGGGTATATCAAAATTGTCTTTCATTGAAAACTTTAGTATAGGATTTCTTTACCATAAACCAAGGATGTGGTGCTCTGTGGGACATTTTGTAACAGTAATGGATGGAGAAATTTAGTTCTATCTGCAGAAGTTGGCAAACATAAGAACCGTAAGGCTCTATATGAGGTCAATTGCATCTGTGTGTTAACAAAGGAGAGTAATTAGCTAAGAGAAAAGTTGAAAATGGAGTGTGAAGCGTTTTCTAATTGTGATAGCAGTGGTTCAGAATACAATCCACCCCTAAAGTATATCCTGCAGGCTTTGTACATAAATAAATAAAAGCAAAAAAGGATGACCACAATGGAAAGCAAATAATGAAGTGCTACAGAAAGGAATAGGTAATGTTAGTCACTTTCCCCTTAACTTCTATTCAACGCATTCCATTGTAAAGTAAATACAGACCTACAAATATACCATGGTGTATTTAGTCTGGGGGAAATTATTTTATAAAAGTAGATAATTGTGATAACGCCAGATACATTGACATAACGTGTTGTTAGAAGATAAATCTTCACACAGTTCATATGTTCCTTAGCTGAGTTGTAAAGGATCTAATTTGGATCAAATATCAACAACCGAACCAATATTAGCTAAATAATAGCAAAAACATCAGCAAACAGAACAGAACTTTTGAGGCTTAATCAAAGGAAATGCAAAGAGGACTATGTGACTTAACATAATTAATAGACAAAAATTATTTGAAAGTGGGAAGAGCAGGCCTGAAGGCTGAGTGTTGACATTTAAAATGAAGACTTCAATTTCAATTTTAGGTCTCAATATGTCAGAGAGGTAGAAACATTTCAACCCACTGAAGTCTGTCTAACATCTCTGGTTCCATACAGTGATACAATGAGAAACTGACTCCAATGAAAGAAGGCAACGAAATCCCAAAATATTGAAAAAAATGTACGTTAACAAAATTGCGAGATTGGCAAAGAATATATTAGTACAGCAGGTAAAATAGTAAATGAAAAGGTGACCTATGAAAGTTGTAATTGCAAATATAATTGTTCGAACACAATTTGTAAAGAAGTCTGGGAATCCCTAATGATATATTTTTACTCACTATTGTAAATGAGAAAATATTTTGTGTTGAAAAACTTGGAATGTCAACCATCTGTCAGAGTGACAAAGATTGCACCTGGTCCGTGGCTCATTAGGGTACTGCTCTGGCATTTGCCTGGTTACTGATTAGAGCAGCTGGCCTCTAGAATTCTCCAAACAGCAGCTGAATTCGACCTAGCTGAAAAGCTAATGTCGAAAATCTTGCCTCTCAAAGCCCAGGACCTCCCATTCAGCAGCACAGCAGTGACATCAGTTTATGCCATGAGCCACTGTTGCCAGTTTACTATTTGAACAAACTAACCTCTTCATGGCCTTATATAAAATTAGTCATGCTCATACTACTTGAAAGAAAGTTATCCTGTTAGGAAAGAGGGTTGTAAACAAATGAACTTGGGTACTGAATGTAAAAAATCCATTATCCCAGGCTCATACCTCAAGAATACGGAAAACATTGTCCAGAGAAAAGGTAAGAGATATTAAATCTATGAAGTGTACACCCCAAGTTGATGTAGTACTACTCGCGCAACTTTTCTTGAACGATGGATTGAGGAAATGTGGGCGGAGTGGGGGTATTAGTAACAAAGTTGGCCACAAGAGTATTTACAGTAACGCCAACCTCGGAAAAATCAAAGTCAACCTGCTACATGTGCGGCCAGGTCATCGCTCTGGGTAGGCAACAGCAGGGACACTAGATAGGAGTTTTAGGTGCCTCCCTTGGAGAACCTGGACCTGCCTCAGTATTTTTTTAGATATCGATAATAAACCTGAACAGAAGTTCTTTACTATGAAAGCATCTAACTTTGACTAGCTTCTGTTTCGTGCCAACAAAGTTTTAATGCTTGGAATGCTGTCATCAATGATCGCTGCAAGCTTTTGCCTTCAACTGTTTATTGCTTAAGGGAGGGGGAAGCAAGGTCATCGTTCAAGAATAGTTGCGCGAGTAGTATATGACAAAACAATTCTGAAGTAAAGAACCTTCTGAATCTTCACATTTAAGAAACGTTTGGTGTCAGAAGGTTTTATGTGCTGGTAGCAGTTTGACAAATTTTTTGTGAACATATTTGTCAATTTTTTCCCTCAATAAACCATGAAACATTTCATACAACATTATGTGTTCATTATTTACAAATTACAACTGATCACATAATATTAATAATGCAGGAGTTACACGAGGATACAGATGAGGACAGTGGAGATGAAGAAACCAGTGGGACATTCGAGAATCTAAATTTGTATCAGTTGCCTGCAGATGTGGAACTTGTTTTGCAAGCTGAGAAATAAATTCTGGGAATAGGGGATAATGGGGCAGGAGAGTCTAGTACTGAAATAGGTAGAAAGACGGCACCTGAAGATATACAGAAAAAAATGTATAATGTGGACAGCTAAACAAAAGTTATCCTAGAGACTGGACAAAAAGTGAGTATGCAGTAAAGCAGTCTGATTTATGCAATGCAAAAAGGTAAAACTCATTTTCAATTGTCTGCTGAAGAACTAATAACACTTTTAGGAATTACTCTAGTAAGTGGTTACAAGAAAGAAAGAGAAAAAGAAAATTCACAGCACTCTGCCAAATATCATCAGAGTGCACAATGCTAACATGGGAGGTACTGACCCTATAATCAGAACGTCTCTACTTACAGGTCCAATATTCATTCAAAAAAAGTGATGTGGTCAATCTTTCTACAGAGCCTCAATGCTAGCATACAAAACATCTGGATCTTACACTGCTGAAAAACTAATCTGAAGGGCCTTGATTTTTTAAAATTCAGAAGGAAAATAACTACAGTGATTTCACCAATCAAGAAACAAGACAGGCCATGTAAAGACACCAGTTGCCTGGTTGAATTTTCGTTGCTACAAGATTAAACAACATTGGACACCATATTGTCTCAAAAGAAAAGCGAACAAGATGTGCCTTAGGTAAATCTGTTGCCATAGAAATGTGCAGGAAATGTAATTTTGCATCACATGAAAAATGATTCTGTGAATTTCACAAATCATAATGATTTCTTGGGGATTTTAGGGGATGTATGTAAAATAACATACTTGAAGTGTAGTTACAAAATGTTTAAATCATAAATTTTACAGTTTTAATTAATTGTTTTGCATCTGACATACTTTTATATTGCTTATGTAAAATAAAATGAGTATAGGGAAACCAACTGCGTGAAGTTAGTCAAATTGTGCATACTGTTTGCATGTCATCCAGAATGTGACATGTCAGCTTTGGTCTGCCAATATTACACGGAAATCATCTCGTATATTTGTAAAAAATACACAAAAATCAAGTAGTATGGATGATTATGAGGCAGTAGTCACATTCTGAGGGTAACATTTAGCTTTAGGCACAGAGAAAAGCGAACAGTTTAAGATCAGACTTTTTTCCCAAGTAATAATTGTCTTTCTTCAAAATGTTATGTATTGATAATATTATCTGCAAAAAGAATGAAATATTATACCATATTGTGTATTTTACACAACAGTACTGCCAAAATACCGAGTTTTATTTACCACTCAAATTTTCCTTACTCTCCAATTATGCATTTTTTCATTTTGTTACTGCAGTCCCCTGAAAATCTTATAACTGAACTTTTACTGTAGGTATATGATTGGTACAACACCATGGTATTTGCATGGAAACTCACTCGCAATTCTCAAGATACCATTGAGCATTTCAAGAATGTTTGCTTTGGAAGGGCTCAATCACATACTTATTTTAATTGGAGAATGTACATATTTTTCTAGATTATACATAGCTTTTTCATAAAAAGGAACATAATAAATGTACTTACTTGCAACTACTTTCTGACTGGCTACTAACCGTTCCTCAGTCTTAACATTGTGTGTCTTAGGTAAATAGAAGATGTGAGGCTTAGTACGAGTCTGAATGAAATTTAGCAGATGTCGATGTTTTGCTTCCCATTCATCTTGCTGCAAAAAATTAAAAGGCAAATAAAGATTTAAATATTATTGATATAAATAATAAAAATTATTTCATTGGTACAGCTATTCGTAAAATTCTCGACAATGCTTCCAATGAATTTTCTGTTTGTACATTTTCACACTAATCTTTTCAAACAATTAAGTTAGCAGGCACCACATTCTTACAGACAGAATAAAGAGGAGTATTACGAATTAGCAGGTCCAGAAAACTGATATCCTATGTTAGTAAAAAACTTTTCACCTGCAAGTTCTACTTGGTATTCTATATGTTATTTATTTCTCTTAAGTGGATATAAACTTCACTAAAATTTCTATCATCAAACCTCAGTATTAAGAAAAATATAGAAATTTATTTTAAACTCTTTCAACTCAGACCACATGGAATACTAC
This sequence comes from Teleogryllus oceanicus, assembly GCA_964035755.1. Lineage (NCBI taxonomy): Eukaryota > Metazoa > Arthropoda > Insecta > Orthoptera > Gryllidae > Teleogryllus > Teleogryllus oceanicus. The sequence goes on from CAXIVR010000006.1 coordinate 17,655,122, forward strand.
CAATACCATATGGAATACTACCGAATCATTATCATGCTTCATACAGAAATGTAAACGTAAGTAGAAAACATGTTAGGCCATTTCCTGATACTACTTATACTTTTTTATTATGCATAATTTTCTCTTAAATTTCATAATTTTATTTAATAACACTGAGATATCTTTACTAAGTAGTCTTGATTTCATTCATAAAAACATTCAGCTATCAGAAGTGTATTTATGTAGCATCGTAGACGAAACACATGATCGAGTTCATAACATGTACAGTGAAATCTCAGTATAAAGTACATCATAAAATCATTTTATTTATACTTTATCCTGAAAAGTACACTATATTGAAAACACAATTTTAACTCGTTTTAAATAGTTTGGCCAATAAACAAAAATAATGGAAAAAAGTACATATCACTCATTAAAATATTCTCTGATGGAAATTTGTTTTGTCTTTTTCAGCAAGTTGCTTCCCACAAACTGTTCTACCTCAAATAATGATTTGAGAACTGTCTCTGAAACGTTTATATTTTTTTGAACATACACATTTAACTTCTCACGACACTTCACACCCTCTGTTGAAGACTGTTTCAATATTTTCTTCTTCTACTTCTTCCTCCTCATTATTTTCTTGTGGTGTAGTCTAAGATGATTCCACGATGTCACTCTCTGTGAGGCAGTAACTTGTTTCAGTCCCAGCATCAATATTGACATAACCATCAAATTTAACAGTTGATGGAAGTTCTAATTCCTTTGCAATTTTTTCCCATACCTCACAGTGATCTTCACAAGCCTCCACCTCTGGTGAAGCACCGCCTTGGAAATCCAAAATTCCCAACTTTCTCCAACAATTGGCAATTGTTCTTGCTTTCACATTCCACCAACCCCCTCCTAACATCTGTATCCCTTGCAGGATGTTGAGTTTGGTTGCAACTTACAATCTAGGGTTGATTAAAATACAATGTCGTATACAAAAGTCGTATACAAAAGTACATCTTTGCATTATGAATAATTCCCTGATCTAGTGGCTGCAATACAAAAATGTAGTTCGGAGGGAGGAATTCAATATTGATATTTTCCAACCTGCAGTTTACTTTATGAGCAGGGCAATTATCTATAAACAATAGGATTTTTCCTTTGTTTTTCAATATCTCTGTCCAACTCAAGAAGCCAGTCAGCAAACAGTTCTTCAGTCATCCATGCTTTCTTGTTGGCTGTATATTTTACAGGCAGAGATGCCACACTTTTGGAACATTGGGCTTCAGAATATTCTATTGTAGTAATGTTCTACTATCATGGACTTCAATATTTCAGTACAAGTGGCATTACAACAAAATAATGCTGTTAATCATCCTTTTGGCAGTTTTCCACTACACACTTTTCTCCCTTTTAAGACACTGTTTTATTTGGCAAAGTATGATAAAAAATGCAGTTTCATCAGCATTGAAAATATCTTCGTGATTGTACTTTTCATTTACAGGTTTCAGATGATGTTCCTTCCACTGCCGAGCAACGTTCATATCAGCATCTTTAGCTTCCCCAACAACAGTCTTCCACTTGTCTACTGCCTCTTCCACTAAATTAAACTTCCCTAAATGAATCTTCCTTCAATCCGGGGATATCTCTGACTGTTCATACATTTTTAGAAGTTTTTCACTGCTTTTTAAAATTGTTGAAACAAATTGGCTTCATGTCATATGCACATGCTACATTCACCTGCTTCATTCCACTATGTATATTTTTTATTATCTACACTTTCTGTTCTACTGTCAACTGTCTCCTTTTCTTACTTTCCATTGTAACCAAATCGGATCATAATTTTTACGAATACCACTTCTAACCACCACAAAACACACTTAGAAAACAAACTACCACAACACATGAATTTGCAATCAGAGTGTTTGTTACTATTACAAAGGCATGAAATGAATTTCCCAAAGATCATAATATTCGAAATTGAAAAAGTTGAGATTCCCCATTACCTGATCCAGAAATAACGACTACTGCTTCTATCTGCAGTACAGTAAACTAGGTCTTTGTCTTCACAAATTCAATTGCTGTGTACAATCAATATGTTATTCAATACATGTTGTGAACAATGGACATAACCATAAAGGAAATGTCAAGAAACACACGTTCCAGAAATTCTGGGGACAACTGCAGATTCAAAAGTAATGATAATACTTTTTTACAAAGTCCATACATTTTTACTACACAATACTGAAATACGTCAAGTAAAAAGTTTGTAAAAGTGAAATGCATGTAATACTTGAAGTCCAGTACACGGAAATTCCGCTGTAACAAATAATTGTGTTCAAAGCAATGTGTAATGTGATTCTGATGTTATTTGTTTGAACAATCTAGACAAAATTTAACATAACATGTACACAAACAGAAAATTACAGTGAATGTCATTGCAATTTTTTTGCAAATCTTACAGTAATAAATCTATTAATACCAAATTCCCTGGCTTTTCTTGAATGTAGGTCGCATCAGTGAAAAGTTACCAAGTTGAGTTTGAAAAAATAAATTCTGACAATCTTTGGAAAACACAATTCAGAAAAATATTGGCAATATTACAAATTAAATATAAACTAAAAAATTGTATTGACACAATATAAATCTGTCCTGGTCAAGCAAAGAAAATTTGGAATATAGATTTGAACCACACAAGTGTTCCAAACTCAAAGAAATCGCCCTCTTTGCATTAATATGCCATCCCTGAGAAATCTAATTGGACAACACATTCAACACACAAATTAATTTCTACAAAATGATTCTACAAGTTATGATTCAGAATTAAGGTTATCAATTAAATGACCTACACAAATAACTCACCTCTTTAATACGTAGCATCTTCAATTCAATTTTCCTAATTTCTGCTTGTTTACGTTTACGCTCTAAGAAAAGTTCTTGTCTTTCTCGTTTTAGTTCTTCTTTCTCTCGTTTGGCATTCTCTTCAAGCTTGCGCTCCACTTTTGCCCTTTTCTCTTCCTACATAAGAAATGAACACTAGTAATTGGAAAACAATAGTTTCAGATATGGTAATTATGAAGGTAGGAACATGCTGCTGCCCTTTTCATTTCTCTAACCTTTCATTTTATATTTTCTAACTTCATTAACAACTGATTATATCTTTCAGACAATAACAACACAGGCCAATGACCAAAAAACTTTTTGTTTGTGTTCACCTAATTCTTATTGTTTTAAGTGTGCCGATTCCAAAAATAACATTAAAAATGCCATATCACCCACCATTTGTTTACATTTTAACATTTTCTCTGCACAGGGCGACGGAAAGGTTGTATACGCTCAAAATACGCTGGTAAAATTTTTGTACATTGTGTTCCCTTCCACTACAGAGCATCGATAGGCAAGGAGGTTTCAGTCAGAGTTTCATTTGACAAGCAATACCGTTCTGTTTTATTCGAGGTGCACATGTTTTCATTGTTGCTATCAAGATAAAGTTTAGCATTTAGTGCTCAGCCAGTGGTTAGTCATGGTTGTAAGAACAGTCCTGACATTTCGTATTATATTTCTGGCAAACTTGTGATTAAAAAGCATCAACGAAACATTACAGACTGTTAGAGTTGTGTATTTATCATATTTCAGAATTAAACCTGGTGAACAGGACAAATCTTGGGTGCCACATATGGTTCGTTATATTTGTACAGACGACCTTAGAAAATGGTTGAGAAAGGAAAAAGAATCTTTTAGATTTGTCATTCCAATGGTGTGGAGGGAGCCAAGGAATCATTCAGATGATTGCTACTTTTGTTGCATTGATGTTTCTCCAAAAACACAAAAGGAATTCAGTATCCTAACCTACCATCTGCAATTCGGCCAATAGGCCATAGTCCGGATGTGCCTGTTCCTGAACCACCAGTGGCTATTGCAACGGTTAATCTGGATAATAAGAATATGTAAAGTGATGAATCTCTCAGTGATAAAGATGAACCAGCTGATGACGAGTTTGTGTTCCGTAAACAGTGTGGAGCGTCAGTTGTTTACTCAAACTGAGCTACATGATTTGGTCAGAGATTTGGGATTAACAAAGGATAAAACTGAACTGCTTAGCTCTAGACTCAAGGAAAGGAACTTGTTAGCAGCTGGAACTGGCTGGTCAAGATGCGGATTCAGCACACAGAAAACTATAAAAATCAGCTATCAAGATTTCAAAAGTTTTATGAAACTTTTTTTTTTGTTGGCCTGTGTAATTGGCAGAAAATGCAAGCCTTGAATACCTCACTTACATAACAAACAAAAAACATTCATATGAATACGCATGTGTACTTTCATACACACACATGAAAAAAATCTCGAAGTTGAGTAAATATTAACTATATGAGAATAATTTTTAAAAAAATTATATTGTGTAATTTTTGAAAAATTAAATGGAGCTGTTTTAGATAAACTCTTGATTTTAATGCTATCCATATTTCACTCAAAATTACAAGAAAACTACCAATATTTTAATAAAATGTACACAAGACAAAGAGACACCATTACATTTTGTAAAATATTGTTACTTTTGCTTAGGCTTCTTGACATTATTTACGTACCTTCTCTCGCATTCTTGTTTCTTCCTGGCGAAATTTTTGTAATGTGCCTAACAATGCTCCAAACATGCGTCGATTTCTGAAAAGGAATTCATTTTTATAATCATTTTAGGATAAAGCATTTTGTACAGAAGACTAGTACCTAATAAGGATTTGAATTTTTTTTTATTCAAATGGATCTTTGGTACTAAATAATCATTCTATCCAGAATCTTCCCTCTTTATAACATCCTAAGATGATATGACAGTTCAGTACAATTTATAAGATGCCATTAACACAACACCATGAACTTATGGAAAAGTAATTACTCTTCAAGGTTACCTCAAACCATTTTTAGAAGAAAAATAGATGAACAAACAATCTAAAACACATATTGCGCTATTCCATTGTAAAATAAATTAGAAATAGGTCAACACCTATGTGTGTCAACACCTAGATCAGTCACAAATGGAATCCTAGAAGGTCCAGTGTGGAATTCCCAATCCTATTAATTGATCCAGTTCATCATAAGTAATCTCAGATGTGGTCTGTCAACAGATTGGAACTGCTTTGCGGATGACACCAAATTATTCACAGCCCCCCTTGCCCTCATAAATTACTGCACCTTACAAGATGACCTCATCTTCCAATATTAAAGCACTGGATAATTGGTCAAAAACTAATGTTATACTATCTCGAAAAAATTTACTCATGATGTCGAATAATGCAAGGCAAAATGTAATGTCAAATAATGTAAGAAAGATGTGAGTACATCATCATCTTGCTGCAGCCATTAAAAATAAAATCAATTTCAAGTTCAGAAATATTTGCTTTCAAAGAATGCATTTTTATACAGTGTTTTGATTTTGGTATTTCTGACAAATGTGAAAAAGGATACACACCAGCAATGTTCACATGTTATTTTTCTGATCTACAGAAATATGTCTTGTGCAAATTTAAGCAAATTTTACCATTTCTTGAGAAAGTATTCATTTTGTAAGAAAATCACAAAATATGCATTTTTTCATATCAGTTACAAAAACAAAATTTTCAGAATGAGGAAATCTCATAAAAAAAACTCAAAACAGACTGTAATATAGAATGCCAACAAGCCCACCGAATATGATTCTTTTTCTGCCTTCTTAAAAATTGCATTGGTTTACTATATCCTTACAACTGGTTTAGGTAGAATGACGCATATCACTGTGCACTTCAAACTAAACAGAGACATGCACAGTTATGGCCTTTGTCGTCAGTTACAAAAGAACAAATGCTAGAAATCTGACACCAGTTGATAGAAATCACATAATATTCTTCGTAATGCCAATGCAATGATTTCCCTATCGCAGGAGCCACAGAGATAACAGAAGGTCTTGATGTAGAAGTCTCTAAAATACTATTTCTAAAACTCCGTAGCACTTTAAAATTTGGATATGTAGGTTTTGCATGATGTTCTTGAGATGGTGAAATTTCACATGAATCTGAGAATCCAGCATAGCGAGTGTCGGGTGTCAGAGAGGGATTTCAAAAGTTTCCACAATGCTTAAAAGTACCGAGTGATCAGTATAAAACGCAAACCATACGCAGGCAGAATGCACTGGCAACCATGTTTGAGCGGGTCGGATAGTGGCTGATGGTTTCAAGCAGGTAAACGGTCAGGAAGTACACTTAATCCCCTCTCCCACTAACACCTCCCTGAGGAGGAGAGCAGGTGACCGCCGAGTTCAAAGAGAAAGGCACGCGGCTGCTTGTTTGGTGTCGATGGAAAATTGAATTGTCAAGAATGACGATTCCTTCGTATATTGTTTAAAAGTGAAATAAACTTGCCATGTAAAATATACATCAGGGTAAATTTAATAGTAAACTTTGCTTGTTTTAGTTTCATAACAAGATACATACAGTCCAGAAAATATATGTTTTTACTTTTCTGTTTTAAATAAATATTAATAAATTATGAATTCTATTGTTATTGTTATTATTATTGAATAAAGTTACATTAAAATAATCAACTAATTAAATATAATAAAAATTAATTTCTCAATTTATTCTGATACGCATCCGCAGTTACTGTTTCTTTGAAAAACAACAGACCAATAAATATTCGTTGATAAATGACACACCATACTCCAATCTTTTTTTAATGCAACGGTCTCTCTACCTATGGATTCTCAGTACCCCAGTGAAAATTTTTAGCACAGTTCGTTCAATAGGATGTGCAATAAGCAGATTTACATGGTCCCCACTACTATAATATCCACAAAATCTGGTGGCTATTAAAATTGCCCAGAATTTCAAATTGGCAAGATAGGTGTAAGAGCATGATTCATGGCTCAAGCCTTTTGATTTGAATTTATCTGCAATTCAAATACACAAATTTATAATCTGTATCACACACCTTTCATAACTTCTCTGATCAGAACTCTGAGCAGCCATGGCTTCTTGTCGGGACGGGGGTTCTTTGGGGGTCGCGATAACACGTGAAGATACTGCAGGCTGCAAGATTAAGAAAAAACAAATCTTTAAGATATTTTATCAACAATGCAGAGTTACTAAGTATATACTAAGTAACTATATACTAAGTAAAATCAATAAGATACAAATGTTATGTGTTTTTTCAGCATTGAAAATGGGGGGATCTACACAGGACTCACAAACTGCCAAAATTGATCATAAAAGGTATAAAAAAAGGACTAAGTTCTCTTCTTACACAAAAATTCTATTTAAAAAAAAAAATACAAATCAGAGCAACAATAATAAAGCAAGATCCAAAGGCTTAATATAGTAAATTACAAACTGAATATGTATTCACAATTCTTAATTCCAAATGATCTTTCCAAACAAAATTTTAAATGATATGCTTGGGCCAAGTAATAAAAATCACTAAAATACATTTTTACTTGTGCAAAACTGACATGCTGTTTTCTTATGTCAAAACAGTATTCTTGACAAAATATCCTTAAAATTTATTTAAATTATATTTTTAAATTTTAATTTACAACACATTAAATTACATTTGGCACCCATATTTGAAAAATAATAAAGATAAATATACTTCTTACTCACTACTTCAGAAAAAATATTCCTCTGATGTTATCCCAATTATTTCAGGTGAGATAATGTCACAAGTCAATTACAAAATGGTTTTAAGCACTTTAGTTTTAAATTGATGGTCATCAACCTACCCCTTTATAAGAATTTCTATTCACACATTAAAAAAATTACCAAGTTTATGGAAATGAATTACACATTGTTTCCATTACGAATTAATGAATACCTTATTCGGAAGCTCATCTTCCACATCACTGTCGCCTCCTCTCTTCGGAACTGGTGGGCCTGATAACCTGAAGAACAGAAGGCCTCATTTACATAACACTAGTTAGTATATTTAAAAATGAATTCCATTGTCAGTACACAAATCACACCTGCTAAAAACTGTACGTGTATCTCCAGGCCTCTTCTTCGCAGCAGGAGGTTCCTCCTCTTCTGGTCGCGCCCCCGGTCGCCCTCTGACAGAAGAACGTCAAAAATAATTTTTCATATTTACATTGAACATGTAATAATTAACTAATAGTGATACCATACCTCATGAGGGGAAAACCTCGCCCCCGTCCACGAAATTCCTCTGGGGCATTTGCTGGTCTCTTCATCCCTGGCCTGAAAACAATTATATTAAATGAATTCTATTCTCACTCACTCTTACAGAAGGTTAGTTTTAAGATTCAAAATTTTCAGAAGTACTGCGGGTGACAATTTATAAAATGACAACACGTTTAATAATAGAGACATAACCTCTCGAGTAGCAAGTAAATGAAACTTGTGGATCAATATATCATTTCTATTATCCTTAAAGGTACCCGATAATTGGTTTCAGATTCAATTGATTTTAATATCAACTAACCGCAACTGCACGTCACTTGGATCACGGCCTGTGAGTTTTTTTATGTGTTCGTCCATGGCTTTAAGATTATCCCTAGCTTTTTCGAGTTCATCTTGAAGTGCGCCAAATGACTTCATTATTTCTGTTGTCATTGCCTCACGAAATGAGCAACACACAAAAGTACAATCACCACCTCCTTAATGTAATTGAAATCAACTTCACACAAAAATTACACAACGCAGTTATTTGCCCGGCAAACTTCGCTTTCAGGAATGGCGACGAGTATCCGCGCAGGGTCACCACCAGTTGGTTCATGAATATCTACAGATGAGTTAATACCAACATAAGAAATTTGCAGAGGAAATCAATAGCAAGATTTCAGTTTCCAGGACGATGTTTTATATTCACCATTTACTTCCACTTGAAATCGCAGTCGATAAAAGATTTCAAATTCAAAATTAATATATTGGGCATTAAACAACCAATGTTTATTGTATAAAAAATATTTTTAAAAAATTATAGGACTGGTTTAATTGTATTCTTCTAGTTTAATTGTATTCTTTTTTTCTTTTTCTACTTATATTTCTTCTTCTTTTTCTTCTTCTATTTCTTCCTTCTTCTTTTTTTCTTTTTCTTGCTTATTTTTTTCCTTTTCTGCTTTTTTTTTCTTGTTACTTTCTCGCTATCGTTTACGCAGTAGCGAGAAAGTTACGTAATGCTGCGGGGGGAGAACAACAGAAAAACCCTTATTACAGGGGGTTTAATGTAGGGAGGAAATCCTCTAATACGTAGTGTAGCCAGAATTCATGTTTTGTGGGTTCTTGATACCGAAAACTCTAATGACGACAAAACATCTGTCCGTCTGTGAACAAAGCTAGCGACTAAACCGTTCAGCCGATTTTCTCCAAAATTGATATCCCCAATCAATCTGGCTCATGCCGCGGCCCCTCGAATTTCAAACCGATATTTTAATTTCGGGGGGTACTTTACATGAAGCCCCTGGGACATTCTCCATATTTTCAAACAATGGCTCCATCGTTTTTGATTGAATTTTGTTAGATGGATTGTGTGCAGGACGTTTAAAAAATTCAAAAAATTTTCGGCGTTTTTCTACAACTACAATTATGAAGATAGTGATTTCTTCCTTTAATAATATCTGTTCCTTAAAGATAGATCTTGAAATAAGGTCATGTACAATTTTTCGAAAACTTGAGTACTTTTCGCGTAATTTTGCGTGAAATATAGGCCATTTTTAATATTGTTTAAACAATTTTTCTCGAAAATGACTTAATAGTTTTTTATTAAATTCTGTTGTTGTGTGTAAGGGACGTTTAAGAGAACGGTGCAGGTCTTACGTTCGTTAAAAACCCTGATTTTTCAAAAATTGAAAAAAATTAAATTTTTTTCGGCGTCGTTATAAAAAATACAATTACGAAGATTTTACAACAAGAAGATACATTTTTCTTAATGAAATGTATTCTTGAAAAACAGACCTAAAGATAATATCATGATTAATTTTTCGAAAACATGAGTATTTTGAACGAAATTTGGGATCAAACATAGGCAATTTTTATTTTCTTTAAAAATGTTATGCCGTTTTTAAGAAAAAAGGTTTATCACAATGGTTATAGCACAAACTTTTTTTTATTAAATTTGGACCTTAGCGTAAAGTACGCTTAAGAGAATGACGTAGGTTCATGCTAGTTAAAATGCGTGAGTTTTCGCAAATTAAAAAAAAATTAAAATTTTTCAGCTTCTTCCTACAGCTGCAATTGTGAAAATACATTTTTGTTCATGAATTGTGTTCATGAAAAACCGATCTTGAAATCATATTAAATTTTTCGAAAATATGAGTAATTTTTGTAAAATTTGGCGTCAAACTTAGTCGCCCGCTCCGAATATCCCGGGCTTCCTGAATGTAATACGAGAAGTAATTCCAGACTGTTAGATGCTACGTAAGTTACAATTTGTATATTATTTCATATTTCTTTGTTCGTTTCTTACATTCGAGCTTTTATTAAACGTATACAAATTAATCTTTTAGAAATTCTTTAAAACCTATTTGAAATATCTATATATAAATAAAGCGGAATGTGTGTAGTGTCGCACATAGACTCAAAAACTACTCGACCGATCTTGCTGAAATTTTCACACTTCGTTTTTATTAGAAACGGGAGTGTTTAAAGAGTGGTTTGAATTAAATTGGGCATATTGGGGCGTTATTGATGAGTTATTCGTTTATGACGTCTCTAGCGCCCCTGAACTCTACGCAAATCATACACCACACGTCAAGAATTAAGCGCGTCTTCATTGCAGACAAGTATTCTGGCCCAGCAAATTGTGAAATATCGGCCGAATAATTACTTGAATCTCGGACAAGTAAATCAAAATTCTCCAAAATAGTCATAGCGAACGCATGCTCAAATTTGAGGGAGAATATTTTAACAATAGTATACTTGACAACCATGTCCAAACCAGGGCATAGAACAAACCCATACTTGCGAGAAAGTCTTTCATCTTTAAAAATGTTTGCACAGCGTAGCACAAATCGTGATTGACAATCACATAGAGATTAACTATCACGTAATTAACAACCCCGTAGTCTGTGAAGTGTAATACACTGGAATAGCGCAGCATTGCTGGCTCCACTAGAATGAAATAAAAAGGGAATTTCCTATTGGAATGCAACTGTGGCATTCCGCGCCGCAACGCGTGAATTTCTGGGAATTATGTCTCAATGTTTTTGAGACATGATTTACCAGTATGAAAAGCAATTATAATTGTCAAATTTGTGTTGATATTTGCTTCAAAATATTTAATTTTCGCACCAAATGTTATAGGATTTGTAATAAGTTTTTAAAAAAACGACTCAGATTTGCTAATTTGAAGAGAAATTGTGGTATAAATAGTATTACATAAACATTACTAAAGGCGAGAAAGTACGAGCTGTTTTAGCACCACGATTATTTCTTTTTCTTCTCTTCTTTCTCTTTTCTTTCTCTTCTTCTTTTCCTCGTTCTTCTTCTTTCTCTTCTTATTCTTTTTTAAATTCCCTAAATTCTTCTTTTCCCTTTCTTCTTTTATTGTTCTCCTTATTGTTTTCCCTCTTCTTTTTCTTTTTTCTACCTTTTTCCAGCTCCAGATTTCGACTACCTAATCCGTGCCAGCTATCCAGTACCCCCTATGTCCTTCATGGGGACACATTTTAACCTTTACACTAGATGCACATGCGGACTCCTTGGTCTGCGGTCAGCAGAGTCACAAGGCATTACGAAACAACACACATACCAGAAAGGTAAGGGACAAACATCCATGCCCAGGGCGGGGCTTGAACCCGCGACCCTTCAGACCGAGGCGCTGAGTTGGCACACGCTCTAGTCACATCGACCATTCAGGTCGACTATACGAGAGAGAAAACGAGAGAAAGAATAAGAGAGAAAGAGAAAGGAAGAGAAAAATGAGAAAGAAAAAGAGAGAAACAGAGATAAATAGAAATAGAGGAAGACAAAGAGAAGGAGAGAAAGAGTAGAGAACAGAGAGAAAGAGAAAAAGAAGGGAAAAAAAAAGAGAAAAAAGAAAAAGAGAGAAAGAAAAAGAAAGAGAAGAAAGGAGAAAAGAAAAAGGAGAAAGAGATGGAAAAAAGAGAAAGAGAGAAAAGAAAAAAGAGAGAAAGAGAGATAAAATGGGAAAGAAAGTAAAAGAGAAAGAAATAGTGATACAGATAAATAGAAAGAGATAAGGAGAGAAAGAGATAGAATGGAAGAGAAAGGAGAGAAAGGGAGACAAAAAGGAAGAGAAAGAAAGGGAGAGAAAGAGAGAAAAGGGAGAGAAATAATGAGCCAAAGGAGAGAAAGGGAGAAAAAAAAGAGAAAGTGAGAGAGCAATAAAAAGAGGAAGAGAAAAAAGAGAAAAAAGAGGGAGAAAAAGAAAGAGAGAGAAGAAAGAGGTGAGAAAGAGAGAGAAATAGGGGAAAAAAGGAATAGAAAAGAAAGGGAGAGAAGAGAAAGGAGAAAGAGAGAAAGAGGTTAATAGAAAGAGAAAAGGATCAAAAGAGAAAGAGTGGATGAAAAAGAGAAAAGGAAAGAAACAGAGAAAGAGAGGAAGAGAGTTTGATAGGGAGAAAAAGAGAGTGAAATAGAGAAATAAATAGAAAGAAAGCGGGAGAAAGAGGGAAGGAGAGAGAGGAAGAGAGAGATCGAGAGAGAGAAAAAGATAACAAGAGAGAAAGGGAGAATGAGAGAACGAGAGTGAGAAAGAGGCAAAGGGAGATAGAGATAAAAAAGAAAAGATAGAAAGAGAGAAATGAACAAGAAGAAAGAAGACAGAGGAGAAAGAAGAAAAGAGGAGAGAAAGTAGAAGACTGAGAGAGAAAAAAAGAGAGAGAAAGATTGATGGATTGATTAATGTTTTATTATTAATTTTTTTGTTGTACGGTCCTTTTTTGTTAATACAAAAGGTTTTTGGATTTTTTCTTTTTTGATATTTTCTGGCATCGTATTTTAAATTTGTAATCCTTTATAAAATGTACTTTTTTGGGGCACGTACTGTTCTTCTACCCTGAATATATAATTGATTTTTTTTTGCCTTGTGTTTATATCATGAATATCTGAAACATATTTAATTTTCTCCCTGAAACATTTTGGTAAAATATTGTGCTCTAACTTATATATAAACATAATTTCATATAAAGTGATTCTCTGTTCAACTGATAAAAATTGTAACATGTCTCTCATCAAATTACAGTTAGTGTATCTATCACATTTTGGAATTATCCTCTTTCCACTATTTTGTTGCACTTGAATTTTTTTTTTTTTACTAATAATTAATTTTCTTTTTTTTTTAATTAAATTTTTTATCTAAGTATTTAATTTCTTGTTTAATTTCTACATTTTTTGAATTTACAATTTTTATATTTCTCTTTAAAATTTTTCTCTCATTATGTATGATCATAAATTAAGTTTTTTCAATATTTAATATAAACTTGTTCAGGTATAACCATTTTTCTATATCTTTCAGTCTGCTGTAATTCGTTTTCCACATCTTTTGAACTTTCTCCTTCTACATAAACCATTGTGTCATCAGCAAATAACTGTACCTTGCAATTCAATTGACAAATTTTATTTAGGAAGCTTTTATTATCATTGATATGTAGAATAAATAAATAGGTCCTAACACTGAGCCTTGTGGAATTCCATTTTCAATATCTGTTTCATTAGATATTACATTATTAAATTTAACTTTTTTTTTCTATTCTTTAAATAAGATTAAAACCATTTGTGTACACTTCCCTTAATTCCATATTTGTTTAGTTTCAATAGTAAAAGCCCCCTGTCTACAATTTCAAAAGCTCTTTTTAAATCTATTAATATAACCCATTAATTTGTTCTCACTAATTATTAATTTCCAATTATCAACTACTTGTTGTAAATAGTTGTCTGCACTTTCACATGAATAATTTTCACGGTAGGCTGCTTGTTCATCAATTAGTATTTTGTTAACTTCTAAGTAGTTACAAGTGTCATCCTTGATTACTATTTTTAATATTTTTTCAGTAGTTACTTTTTTTGTTTGTTATCAAATTCTGTTGTTTTTTTTGGAAGGGATTGTAGCAATTTTCGATTGATTTGGAACAACTCCTTCTTTCCTTGAATTACTTATTAATTTCAGAAGCTTTTCCAAAATTTTTATTTCTATTATTTTCCTTATTATTTTCTTCTTTCAAGTTCAAGTTCAAGTTCAAGTTCAAGTTCAAGTTAAGTTAATTCAAGTTCAAGTTTTTTTCATTTTATATGTATCAATTTTTAAAAAAAACCATTATTTACGAAATTTTTTTCTAGTTCATTGAATTTTAAATGAAAACTACTCATTTGCTTTGTTTTTGTTATTAATTTACATACTCTATTGCTAAAAAAAAGTTGAATTTATTTACAATATCACTGTGATGTTCACCCTGTATTTCTTCAGTATCAAAACAAATGCTCTCAAATCTATATTCTTCTTTTTCATTTACTATAAAGTTTTTTATATTCTATCAAGCTACCTGTTTAATTTTTTTGTTTTTTAAACTTATTCCGGTTTTTTAAAAAAAACCCCACAATACATCTCTAAGTTTAGTCTCATTTTTTATTTCCATGTCATACCATTCATTTTTTACCCATTTTTCATATAATCTCTTATATTTATATGGACACATTTCTTTCAGACTTTCTATTATTACAAGTATTAACTTATCTGCTAAGTCATTTGCACTTAAATCTTTATATTTCATTACAGATATTTTTTCTGCAATGTTTTCTTTATATCTGTTAATATCAAAGTATTTTATATCATGTGATGCAATATTTATTACACAATTTTTTATTTTACTATTAATTGGTTTTTCTGTTTTTATTTCTAATACACTATGGTCAGTTATTTTTACAGTCTGCCGTACTTTGACTTCACATTTTGTGTTTGAGAAGATGAGATCAATTATGGTTGCTGAATTTTATGTTATTCTAGTCACATCATGCACCCTCTTGATTCTATTATGTAGTTTATTTTTTCATTAAAATATGTTTTTTTCAACATGTCAATATTAAAATCACCTACAACTATGTATTTTTCATTATAATCAAAAGAATCACATACATAGTTTAAAAAGTCATTGTCAGAGGAACTAGGTGAATGATACAATAGATAAATAAACCCTTTATATGTACCATTTAACCATCCCCCCCAAAATCCAATAGTTCTCATCTTTTTTTCTATTTTAATACTTTTATAATCATAATCTTTTCTAATATACATCAAGACCCCTCCACTATATCTGCTCACTGAGTCACATTTCACATAGAAATAATTATTTATGTTTAATTAACTATGCATCATTTATCCTCTTGCTCTATTCTCAGACAGTAATACACATAATGGTTTCTTATCTTCTTCTTCTTTTTCTCCTTTTTTTCCCTTTCTTTCTTTCTTTCTTTCTTTCTTTTCAGTTTCAGTTTTGATGCAAACACAGTACATAAGGTGCTGGTTGCTTCATGATCACAATTTAAATTTAAGTTAAACTTCTTATTTTTTTCTAAGCAATTTGTACATTTGTATACCATTGACTCACATTCCTTAGTATCATGGCTTCCTGCACATTTTCTACATGTTACATTGTTTCTGCATATTTTAGATGAGTGGTTAAAACCCCAGCATTTAAAGCACCTCATCACACAAAAAAATGTATAAACTTTACATTTGTGCCAGCCTAGATTTATTTTATCTTTTTGTAAAAAATTAAATTAGTTTCATTGTCTACTTCTATAACCATGGAGCCATTATTTGAATATTTTCAATTATCTTTATAATTTTGATTTATCGTTCCTCAGGCAGTGCATTTTGATTTCTTATTGCTTTAATAATTTTTCCCTTTCCATCCTCAAATCCTCTTTGTCTATTCCAACTAATTTTATTTTTGGTTTTCTTTTTTCCACATTTTTTACTGACAAATTTCTCCCACTGATTCTTTAATTATTTCACACAGGTTCATACCCTTCTTCCCCGATTCACACTCTAGAATTATACTTCCATCTCACCTATTCTTAACCTTATTGACTCCAACTGGAAGGTTCTTAATTTTCACTTTTTCTTTAAGAATTTTTAATTTTGGTTTCCTTTTTTATTCCTTTTTTTTTTTAATATTTCCGCATAATTTTGTGGTTTCTTTTCATATTGTTTATACATTTTTTGTATTTCACTGTTTAACAGGTTTATCCTCCCATCTAATGTGACTCAATTCACCTTTCACAGTTGTCTATATAATCTTTACAATTTCCTGCCTTAAGCAATTCATTGTCTCGTTCACTATATCACCTACCTTTTCCATGTTTTTATTCACCCTTTCTTGCATTTCTTCCATTTTATGCAACAAAACACTCATTTCTTCTCCTCGTCATTCACACTTCCTTTTTTTCCTTTGCATTGCAGGTAATAACTTCCTTACCACTATTGTAAGACTTGTGAATTTTAGCACATTCTGGGTGAAAGATTTTTTTACATGGTTCACACTCAACCACTTCAGTTTCAAAGAGAGAGAAACAGAGAGAGAGAGAGAGAGAGAGAGAAAGAAAGAAATAGAAAGAGAAAGAGGGAGAAAGAGTGAATGAGAGAGAAAGAGAAAGTGTGAGAGAGAAAGAGAGAGAGAAAGGGAGAAAGAGTGAATGAGAGAGAAAGACAAAGAGTGAGAGAGAAAGAGAGAGAAAGAAAGAGAAAGAAAAAGAGAGAGGAAGAGGAAGAGAGAGAAAGGAAGAGAGAAAGAAAGTGAATGAGAGAGAGAAATGAGAGAGAATGAGAGAGAGCGAGAGGAAAGAGAGAAACAGAGAGAGAGAAACAGAAAGAGAGAAACAGAGAGGAAGGGAGAGAAAGAGAGAGAGGAGAGAAAAGGAGAGAGAAGAGAGAGAGAGAGAGAGAGAGAGAGAGAGAGAGAGAGAGAGGGAGCAACCTGTCTATATAGGACTTTTGAGTCCAACATATTTGTCATACAGATTTCCAGGTTATTCAGGATTCCTATAAAGACTGTTAATTCAGAAAACACAATCGTTCAAAGATAGACTAGGTTGTATGAGTGGGTTCAGACTACAGACGTTCCGAAAGAGACAAAGGAAATGACACACAAAAACGTAGCACGATGTCTAATGAAACAAAGAACTCCACAGAAAGTAAAATAAACACTTTTTTCAATATTTGCAGAATCAGATGAAGTCATCTTATAATTTATGCTTCGGTTATTCGCCTAGATTCTCGTGAATATTGTGGCAACCACTTATATATGTATAAACAATATTTTGTTTACATTTATTCCCCAAACGTCTGTATTGTGGCAACGACGTATTTGTCGGAAGATTTATTAGCATTGGTTATATAGCTAAACCCGAAAGTCCTACTAAAATATTTCTAATGGACTCTCGAGCATTTTAACGGCCGATACTACGTACGCGTTCACGAGCTGTTTAGATGGTTGCTGAGGAGATAAGATAATAACAAAAATATGTTTACAATTGTAATGACTAATATTACATTTTTTGAAATTACCACTGAATGTAATGCCTTGTGAAGCCGGGGCTTTTATCTTCATTTGTATTACAAGAAATCTATTCTGAAATTTTTGTCCCTTTTGCTCCCTTGTCCGTTTCCCTCTTTCCCATTTTGCCCTTTTTTTTTCCTTTTGTGCCCATTGTCTACCTTTCCTATTTGTCCTTTTGTCCCAGTATCCTCATTGTCACATTTTATCCCCATTGTTCCATTTTGTCCCCATTGTCTAATTCCCTTGTTCCTTTTGTCACTTTCTTCCCTTATTCCCTTCCCATCTTATTCCTTTCCTCCCCTTATCTAAATTTGACCCCATTGTCCCATTTTCCCCTTGCCCCTTCCATAGACTAAAGAGGCATACATCTTTACTCTATGCCCCTTCGTCCTTCTTTCTCACAATGTCTTCCTTTGTCCTTTTGGTCCTTTCGCGCACTGTGATTGTCATTTAAAAACGGTATCAAGACCCTGAATCAACCATCCTTGCTACATAACATCGAGAGTAATGACAATTCTTATCTCATGGAAGGGTTAAAATGTTTATTTTGAGCAATTAGAAATTACAAAAACAGTGTGTGTTACGTTCTCTATTAGTTTTTAAGGACTAATTTAGAGGACTTGTTACATAAATAACTATTATTTTTTAATGTGATTAAAGTGCGGCTTTAATCATACTTTTCCTATGCTAAAATATGTCTTTATTCCTTCCGGGATTAATGTGTGTATTTTAATCCCTCCGGGCTTAAAGCAACCACACAGTAAACAAAAAAGGAATAATGCGACGCACATGAAAACTTTAATGGGTAATTCCAACACCGTCTACAGAAGGCCTCGGAACAAGCCAATGATGTCATCACATTTAGGCTGATTGCTGCATCAGTGTTTTCCTGCGTCGCTTTAGTGTTTGAATGCAAATTTTTTCCATGTTCAGCGCAAAGTATAATATCAAAGAAAATGTCATTTATTATTATTATTATTATTATTATTATTATTATTATTATTATTATTATTATTATTATTGTTGTTGTTGTTGTTATCAAACATATTTAGAAATGAGTATGTGAATTTGCCTTTCGTAATTAAAATAAAACACGTTTAGCTTGCTTTAAAATACTTCGCTCTACCCAACAGAAGAAACTGAATGTAAGTAAATTTGAGATGCATATTTGTAACTCTGCAACAACTAGCATGTCAATTGAAAAAACGCACGCGATAATTGAATTTTTTTAAAACTACATTACTTATGATTTCAGGTAAAACACGTAGGTTTACCGTTATTCAATCGAAACAAGACGGTGTCCTTTTAAAATGATTTGAACAAAACAAATAACTTACAGATTCTCTACAAATTGCACTGGAAATCTTAAACATCTTCACTAGAAGTGGCACTGTTGTAAGATAGAAAAACTCAATTCAATTTTTCTCACATAATTTATAATCATGATCAAATTAAAAATAATGGAATACATTATATACTACTATATTTTGTAGGAAACTGCTTGGATGCGTCGAAATTCATTCCTTTCTTATTTATTATACAAAATCTACTCCCGTACAACACAAAAAAATAATTATTTCAATAATGCATCAAGATTTCAAAAGCATTTAAAAAACCTTCAAAACTGCCTGTTGGACGAAAATATTTGTATCACTTGCAACCACTCCCTGTTTAAAGATTCATCTTTCGGAAATCCGAAAACAAATATTTCCACCATTCAAATAATTCCCACGACACAATGGCACACTGCTCTTGAGAGGCATGTTCGTGTATGTAGAATTGTCACAAAGCTTTAAAGGATATAAGCAATTGAGAGGAACTCAGAACACATGGTCTCCACACTGCACATGCTGACTGAAATGTGGCAAGAAGATGATCGGAGCTGGCCTAAGTTTGATGACGTCACGCGCCTCTTTCGAGTTGGTTCTGAGACCTACTATATCAAGGTGGTGTTGGTAATACCATTAATATAATTATTGTTTGTTTATATAAATATTTATGGTGAATTATTTAAATGACTAAAACTCACTTCTGGAATATTTATTTTCTCTTCGCCGTTTATTTCTACGCTCGAAAACATCGCAATTCTCGTAGCTGCTGTGTTCTTAATTTCTAATGAGTATCAATTTTTCTTCGTTGGGTTGTTCGTTATTGTTATGTTCAGAATAATTGCACGCTTTACATACACAAACATTTATTGTAATTAACTGCCGAAAGTACAAAGGTTACAATTCCAAAGTCCAAAGAGCGTACCGAGTCACAAACCAAAATCAAGAAACCAAAAGTCCGGGAGATGTACCAATAACAAGCAATGTCGTAATCAGAAATCAACTGTACAATCTCCTCGTCGAATTCAACTGGGCGCACGGTCACTAACGCTCTCCACTCAACTCAATAGCCAATTACTCCGTGCTTCTCGGCTGGCGGCGCTCGCTCTTAAAGCGGGCGGCGCTGGAGACTCGCTGCTGCGAAGCTGGCTCTCCGACCAGCTCGCTTTTCGGGATTGGGCGGCGTCTTGTCGCTCCGCCGCCTCCGCTGCCTTCCCTGACCGCCGCTGAGCGCTGCTTTTTAGGCGCGCTCTTTAAACGTGTTTCACAGCCGCGACAGTTATCAAGAACTTCTTCTTCATTATCGTTTTCTTTTCCAGATTCTAAACAAGATTGTCCGCTTGATGAGTCACGGTCACTTTCAATTTGATGATCCGAAAATACACTCACAATCAATCTATTTACTCCACCCGTTGCGCCAGATTTTCTTCAAAATCGTTGTCATTCCTATTCACACACTCTCTTAACAGGCAAAACATGTTTTTCTATGCATTGTAATTTCTTCAGAGGTGCCACAGAACAAACTGTTCTAACTGGTAAAGTGCGACGCGCACACAGTGAAAGGTACACTGCAACTGATGTGGAGTCCCTAGGTCTCTGAACGCCAAAAAAGGCTGATAATTTTCCTGAAATACATTCCACAACAGTGAGCTCGCGAATAATTTCTTAAAATTGTAGAGGAGAAAGGTATACGAAGAATCGAGGTTTTAAAAAAAGCGTCAATGCAAGTACTCCAAGTTTCGAGTAGGATTCCAGGGACTCCAAGTCGGTAGCTGAGGGCTATAATAACTGAATTTTTGTTCATGTCGTATAATTCATTCATTCTGCACCCACCAGCAACTTCCATTATCATTGCAACCTGCGAAAGAAAGAGTTTGAAAGAGAGTTGAGACTCTAAGTCTTTACACATAGGTATGTTAAAAACTAACCTTCAACAATAAATTCTAATCGTCACATGCATCTTTAATAAATCTGTAAAATTCAAGCTTTGTAAAAGTCTTACATTTTCTGGCTTGTAGCCTTCTCCTTGTCTTTTCACAACTGAAATCATTTTACAATGTTTGTAAATATCAATATCAATTAAAGCGTTAAACACGTATCGTCAACAATTTGTCCTAGAGAAATACATACATACGTACTCAGGGATATTAACATTTTCCTTGACAAGTAACGTTGCCCTCAACATTGAATATTGATTCCAAACTGATGAAGATTTGTATGCTTTTGATTTATTGTTCAAATACGCAAATACAATTTTTTCTGAAACTTTTCTTACTTTCCTGTCAGTCCTTCATTTGTAGAAACATTCGTGCTCTTTTTCGTAGATATATCTCGATTTTTCAGACAATAATTTTGAAACAGCACATTCTGCATCTTTCATAATATCATCAGAAATTTGTAGATCTTCATTTGAGTCTAAATAATATGTATCGTTTGCCTGATTCATATTTTCCTTCATTCTTCCATGCAGAATGTCAAACTATAGCTGAAATCATAGCCATTTAAAGATAATCCACAGAAGGCTACTTGCAGCCTACAGTAATGATTCGTTCTTCGAGAAATAGTCACAGTGAAATAGGCGTGCATGCGAAGAAATTGTAATATGCCAAAGAATTTAATGAAAGGTTAAATCAAAGAACGTTATAAAAAAGGACGATTTACAAGTTTCAGACATATCCATGCATAGATGATATTAAAAATAGTGGTCTAATTTTTACTTTCCAGAGCAGTGGGGCATACAATGTGCCCCACTCCCCAATCCTATGTGCTCTCGTGAAAAATGAGCTCTCTCTTTCCTGTTCTTCGGACACTATATGAATTTTCTCTGGCAGAAGGTATGAGAGGGCATTAATACCATGCTTCCTTATGGCAAATGCTATCAATTAATATGTAAGTAATCCCTACGGTTTTCTAAAGTCATTTTGTGAATTGATAAAATTTAACCAAGCTTCCAACTAAAATTTTCAAAAGGGTCTACATGACATTAATGAAAGAACTGTTTATGGGCAACAAATTTCATTTTAAGGAAATATCTCTATCTTGAATTTTACAGTTGTAGGAAGACCCCGAAAAAATTCAAACTTTTGCAATTTTCTAAAATTCAGTGTTCAGGTGAAAATCGAACCTATGCCTTTAGAAGTGTATTTTACTCTATTCTTAGAAGAAATTTAAAGAAAAAAATTGAAGCCGGTTTTGAGAAAATTTTGAAAATGTCCGAGGGCTTTATGTAAAGTACCCCCAAATTTTAAAGAATGTTTTCCAAAATGTCAAAACTTCAACTAGAGCCAGATCGACTGGGGATTCTTCAATTTGGAAAAGATCGTACGGATGGTTTAGGCACTAGTAGTGTTCACAGACGGACGTACAGACGGACGTTTTGCTTTCATTTGTTTTTTCGGCATCAAGAACCCACAAAGCCGGGATTTTGGCTACACCACGTGTTAGAGTATTTTTTCTCTTAATTTAGCAACTTGATTTATCCACTTTCTTGTTTTCAGGGCCCGGCAATGAATTTTTCTCTGTCAAAAATTCGTCGGTTTTTCGCGCAGCATTACATAACTTTCTCTTTACTACGTATATTACTCCGTATACAAGAAAGTAAAAAATTAAGTAAGTAAATTTGGGAAATCATACGTTTCTCATTAGGGCTGTTTCAATTTATCTTTTGGAAATCTCGATTTTATTCTTCGGCGTAGGTTATAAGATTTTTCCTAGGTTGAATGAGGAAGTTGCAGGGGAGGATGATAAGGAAAGAAAAAAAATTGATTAGTGGCTGATATAATGATTAATTGGGTGAAGAACCAACTCTTTGTGGAGTTGCTTGTTTGGTACGTACCAAGGCGCGTTGAGGGTAGAAGGAATAATTTTATTTTGGAATGTTTGGAGCGTTTTACGTCCCGAAGGGGAAGCTCCTCCCCAGATCAGACATGCATAAGTGTGGGACGCATGGTATTTTTGTAAAGTGACAGGGAGAGATCTGTTTTAAATGTTGACGTTTTGATTATTAAAGGATACAATTTAAAAAGTGTGACCTGTGCCTTATTACATTAAAATGTGCGGTATCAAAGTTAGTCTGGTGTCAAGGAGAACTCCTAGATATTTTATCGGTTTATTTGAAGAATTCCTCGGAACGTTTTGATTGCAATTTTCTTGCGATTTTCGAAGTTTTGAATCCGTAATATCCCGTGAAAAGAGCGTTAAGACACACAGTTTCAAATGACCGCTCCCACATTTGCCTACAATATGTCGGAGAGAGCAATATTCAATTTGTTACGCTAGTGCACGCCTCTCACCATAGGAGTAGTGGGCCCTGACAATTTCATTCGCCCGGCTTAGAGAGTATTTGTATCATTACGGCTTTAATAGTATTCTCTTTTAGCGCTTCTAATTGTAAGGACAAGAGTAGATAAGATTCTCCATAAATTGTTAAGAAATAGAGAAAGGAGAACAGAAGTTTTAAATATGTAATTTAATCTTCAATTATCAATTTAAATTTATTTTAAACCCTTCTTTTTTACTTTTTCATTTGTTCGTGACTTTGACGTGCATGAGGTCCTTGTGGGCGTGTGGTTCTCTCATAGTGGCCTGCAACCTCTCCAAGGATGGTATGTTCTTAGTTCTTATTTAATTTAATCAAGGGTATATTTCTTCCCTGTGCTTATTGACACCCAGTGGCCTAATCAATGAATTAAATATTGATTGAGACTTTTTTGCTCCAAATGTGTATATTGTAGAAAATGTCTTATTGAATTCGCAATGATGAGGCCGTAATTGTGATCAGATTAATCAATTAAAAATTCACGTCAAGAAGAATTATCAGCAATCCTACTGCACATCATGAGATTCATGGTGTGAGTGTGAGTTAATTGAAGGGATCAGGGTAACATAATCCTCTTTTCTCTTATCCAAAACAAAGATCTTAAAATTACCCCTAAAAACAAATATAATCCAAGCGATGTACGAACTGTTTTTTTCTATATAACTAACATTCTGCGACGGCGTATATTATTAGCGTGCCGCATCGTGGAAAGTTCTGCTCGGCCGACGGGCCCTCACTCGCCGGGGAACAATGCGCTTGGATCGCGATGTTTCAAGGCCTCGACCTGCAAAAGGCATGCTTTTCAGTCTTGTTGAAAAGTCGGTTTGTGATGGCTTGTATGGGATTTGTCGCGTATATACGCTCTCAAAAATCCGCAAAGAAAGAAATCGCACGGAGTAAGATCAGGAGAGTGTTCTGGTCACAAACCACGTGTGATAATTCTGTCTCCAAAACGCTCTTAAAGAAACTGAAGTACTCTGTGTGTGGGCGGGAGTCCTGTTGAAAATGACCGTAAATACGCTCTTCGTTTTTCAACATTTAGAAGAAAGGCTCAAGGATACGATGCATATAATGGTTTGTCACATTTTACGTGTGTCATACACACACACTCTTTCTGTTTGAGAGTGACCTTAGAGCGAGCCATCAAAGACTGACTATTAACAACATTGAAAAGCATGCCTTTTGCAGCACGAGACCTTGAGCAACGTTCGCAGGGGACATCAACGCACCGTTCCACGGGGATTGAGGACCCGTCGGTCACCGCACACTAATGAAACAGTTGCACTGTAGTTTACGTGTTTAGAAAGTACCAAGACGATTATACACCCGCTGAAAACGTACCTGAATTTTCTATCTTTGTTTCCCCTTGACTTGTAAAAGAACTACAGAAAGGAGGGTTATTACTATTTTTTCTCGATCCCTTCAATTCCGCGAATTTCTTCTAGTTCTTTGCTGTATGAAGCAACAACCTCATACCTGTCCTGCGGAATTGGACTTGTAAACCAGGGAATTGGAAGTATTAGTGGACTGCAACAAAATCAGACTATCGGGACCCGTTAGTGTGATTTGTTTTTAGAATTAGTTCTGGGTGTAACCTATCAGAGGTGTAGGAAGCTGCAAGTTTTGATCATGGACAAACACAGAGTATATCGTAGAAAGGCTTATAGTTGAGATATTGGTTAGAAAATAATTTGATGATGATGAATGCAACCTGACTTACATCGCATTCCATTCCTTATCTAATAGTATAGTACTCTAGGGCGATGTTTTGCAACTCTTCCGGAGGAGACTGGTTTAAGGACTATAGGAGCAATCCCGACACTTGAAGACTGCTCACGTTCAGTATGCATATTGGGACATTTCATATTCATTAATAGTGTCCCCATAAGAGATACTTTCCTTTAATAGCTGTTAGGTAGTGCCTCAGTACTGGTACATCACATGGATTCTATGGGTTGTCATCCTATTTAATATTAATTTACTTTTTATTTCACGGGTTTCTCATTATTTTCAAATATACAGATACATTCTGTGTTGTTTTGCAGGAAGAAGGATGTGGCGATGTGACAGGTGAAAGAAAAGAAATTTGATTACTTATGCTCAAATATGGGTATTCATGTAAGCTTTATTCCAGTTGTCAAAACATCCAGCCAATAAAAACATTAGCTGCAATCCCTTTGTATACATTCATCCAAGACAAATTTATTAGTAGAAACAATAAACATCACTCAAAAACGAAGCACATTCCATCATACACTTCATTAGCTAAGAAAAATTCTTTTTAAAAAATAACAATACTTTTTCCACCTCAAATAAGCTACTTGACTTGCTAGAATTATAGGTAGTGATCTTTTGATACAGCTAACATGCCAATAAATGAACAGGGCCTAGACAGCATAACATCTTAAGATACTGTTGGCATAATATTACATTGAGTCTCCTAGGCTAACCATTGAATCAAAACAATAGAGAATCAATGTATATAATACAAATAGGAATATCAATGTGTGTGTATATATATTATTTTTCAATAAGAGAGAAACATTTTTATTTATTTACTTAATCCTTTCTCCAAATTCCTCTTTCGCTTGCTTCAAGTGATAGCCTTCATAGATGCATTATTAATACAGAGAGAGCGAGATGCAGCGCAGTGCTGTTTCAACGCTGCGCCTCTAGGTGCCGTTGCCGATGCCCCCCACCGCCGCAGAAACAAAACAAAGCGCGGCGCCAGCCGACATGGCGGCAACGGACCTCGCAGCGCACCTCCACAGGCCAACAACTCAAAGAACGAACACATTCTGAAACGTTGCAACGCTGGCTCCTAAAGCTGAGTGGAGTAAATATTAGGCTGGGTCGCCTACAAGCCTTAGTTAACGTGATCAGACGGTGTGGCAGAGTTAGGACAGTCAATTTGCTATGAGCTTGGTTATATACATGTTAGTGGTACAGAAAGAGCGTCATGCTGTGTACAAGTGAATGTTGTGTTATTTTAAAAGAAAGTATAATTATAGTATGATGACTTTGGCGTTTTACTGATATTCTTATTTTTTTAAATATTTTTTGATTGCATTTTCTGCCCCGAGGTTACCAGAGAGTATGTCATGGGTTTGAGTGTGGCAGATCTCATGTGAGGGGTGGAGAGTAGGAATGACCAGAGTTACGCAGGGCCAGTTGCGCCCTCCTTGGGGCTGGAGATCCCAAAGAGGTGGGCTCAGATCATACCCCACTGCTCGCACACAGCCCACATTTGTATCCTCGACGGGAAGTTGCTCTGAAACTTAGGGACAGAGGGACAGTCATTTGAAGATTGTACCTTCTTGGGTTGTAAGATTCACTGAGTCCTTCACATTTTGTTGGTCTGGGCCAGTGCATTTCAGGGAGGGAATTTTAGAGACAATCAGTTAAAGATGTCTGAGAATTTACCAGTCCTCATTTAAAATGAGAGCTGTATGTGATTAAGTACAACAGTATAAGTAGTGTCTATGATCTTGGAGTTCCTGCATTCTCCAAATCACAGAGGATATGTAAAAATCGAAGAGTCGAGCTTTCTCCTCCAGAATATCTCTGGACAGGGTCCTTCATGTCGTGTCAAGAATATAATAAATATCTGAGAAAAAAGTTCATTTTCCGGTTGAAACCTTTCCCCTGATTCAGGAGGAAAGGAAATGTTCAGTTCTTGAAAGCTGTTTCTCCTCCAGATTATCTGGACTTTGGTCTAAAATTCATAATTCAGGTTTTATCCAATTCTGTTGTTCACATTAATGGTGACTATCAGAATTGTATCGCTTTTCGAGCGTGTTCGAGTAGGGATAAGGAGCAGCTGATTGATATTTTTTACTTTCTTCTTCGTTGTTTTAAACAAAATTACGTATCTTGTAATTAGTACTGCTCTTCTAATTCTGGGAGAGGTTTCACAACTTTAGAATAAAATGATATTACCAATTCATCTATTGTTGCATATTGTCATAGCAGGTGAGTCCAAGCCGGATATTCATGGTCGAATAGTTCGACAGTACAACCGTCAAACCGTCATTTTGTGTCATAACACAAAGTAATTAAGACAGAGGTTAGCAAAAGTTGTTGAAATTTTTGAAAGATGTTTTCTTACATTTATCTGTTACTTTGCCCTCTTCGAAAAAATCATGTGGTGAGTTGATATAAGTACCCAATTTTGGTACATTGCATGAAGTATGCAACAATTCCAGTTCTAGTAATAATTTCACATCGTGGATTTAGATAGATAATAAAATATTTGAATTCTTTTTTCTTTCAATTTTTTTTCTCTTCAGGTAGTATTGTCCAGTATAAGTTTCTAGTTGGAAATGAAAAGTCAATATTTGTGTTTGAAGAGATTACGTACTTCATGTACACATTTCTCTCCAGTCTTGTGAGAATTTGGTGAGGTTATAGTATAAAAGTCATGTGATCTCCTTGTGCATGAGCAAGGTCAAGATATTCATCAAACCTGTAGTTTCATAGATGTTGAAATCACATTTTCAGGTAGTTTATGCAGTGAAGTTCATTTCAAGTTTTGAAAATTTGGAAAACATCAAACCTGTAATTTGTAGTGAGCTTCAAGTCGATGCATTGATACATATTTCAATTTTTGGTGAATTTGCTGAGGTTATAAAAGCCATGTGATCTCCTTGTATGCATAAGCACGGTCAAGGTATTCATCAAACCTGTAGTTTCATAGATGTTGAAATCACATTTTCAGGTAGTTTATGTAATGAATTTCAAGTTGATGCATTGATACATATTTCAATTTTTGAAGATTTTGGTGAGATTATAAAAGTCATGTGATTTCCTTGTATGGATGAGCAAGTTCAAGGTATTCATCAAATGGTGAGATTATGAAAGTCATGTGATTTCCTTGTATGGATGAGCAAGTTCAAGGAATTCATCAAACCTGTAATTTCATAGATGTTGAAGTGACTTTTCAGGGAGCTTATATTGTGAATTTCATTTCAAGAGGATGCATTGATACATATTTCAAATTTTGGAGAATTTAGTGAGATTATAAAAGTCATGTGATTTCCTTGTATGGATGAGCAAGTTCAAGGAATTCATCAAACCTGTAATTTCATGAAGTGACATTTTCAGGGTGTTTATGTAGTGAATTTCATTTCAAGTTGATGCATCGATATACACTTATATCATCAATCTGGATTTTGGTTTTTGTTCTCCATATACTAAATTGCTGCTCCATGATTTGTGTTTCTATTTGGTGATTGGTTGTTTCGTATCGGTTTTGTATTTTTTTTCTTGATGTCTAGTAGGTGACAAATTTTTGATTTAATATTTTGACATTTTTCAGGTAGGTCTAATTATCCTACGCCATTGTTCAATTATGTTTGCAACTGCCAGTGGCGGGAATTCTCACAGATTCATTAGGAAATTGACAGTAATGAATTGGAGAATATATTCAAAATCAGTATGGAGCTGTAATGCTGATTTATCAGATGTGTAAAGAGATTGTGACGGGAGTAGTCACATTGGGTCATTTTAATCAAGTTTCGGTATACGATATTTTTTTTAAGTAAACAATATTAAGGACCCATTTCATTGACAGGTATTCACTTTTTTAAGAGTGGAATCTTTTGGTGGTTTTCAATAAACGATATCCCTGAAGATTGCAAGTTTAGTAAACGATTCACATACACGACAATTATTTGCTCGTATATATTTCACATAAGGTATTGACACAAATGGGTGGGTTGGTGATAGGATAAAGTTGATCTCTTCACGATACGATATTATTCTTCATTGTTGATGGCAATTTGAAAGAATAACTGTATTAAAAGATCTTCACAGAACTTGCTGACACTGAGATTGAAGAAGTGCTTTGGTATTATTTTATTAAAATTAGATTTTCATACACCTCCGGGCTGAGTAATTTTAGAGTAGTTAGGGACGACTGATTAGTTGTTTTTTCAGATAACGATGAACACGCTGATTGAACTACAGGTTTTGAAAATATTTTTTTTTTTTTGAAAATAGATTTATGGATATATTTTTTTTCAATCAGACATTCTGGACTTTTTCTTGTAATTCGTAAGTCACATTAGTTTCCGTGTTTCAAAAAGCGAATTTTTTGCAAAGTATTAAATACGTCATTTCTGAGATTGGTCCTCTCGTATCTCCTCCAGTTCTCCTGGACTGGTATCTACGTCATCGTCAAGAGACTCGGTTCAAAGTTGGGTGAATGCGGCAAACACTTTTTAGCCTGGTCACAGCGTCCGCTGAGCGTTGCTTCTTTGTCGCCCGTTCCAACCCTCGCCAACCGCTTCCTTTCGTCCCCTCCTCACGATTCTTCACGGGTAAGATGACACTCAACAAGAAAAGCGGGGACGGTTACGACACAACACAGACACGACGACGGACAACACAGGGCAGCTCGACGTTTTTGCACGAAGATACGAAGAAACCAAAGAACAAAGAATAAATACGTTTTGAGGTAAGTAAGCTAGTCGTGCTCGTGAGCACGAGGGAGCTGTAGAGCTGGTGGCTGGCGAGATACAGTTGCCAGGGTAGCGTGAAGTCTACGTTCGTTGTGTGGGGCGAGGGGGCGGGAGGGCGGGGAAGGGGGCGGGGCGGGGTTGGTTGTGATGCTGCGGCGCCTACTGCGGGCGCTGCTCGCTTCGCTGCTCCGTCGTCACGCGGGTCACCGTCGTCACCACTCTGCCGTCCACGTCCCTGCGCACACAAGGGAGCCATCACTCCTCCGCGCCTCGCACTGGCCAACATCTACAACTTCCAACGTTTGCGGAGTTGGAATAAACGTGTCTGATGAAAATCAGGGGAAAAAAAGGGAAATACTAGTTTGAATGTAGCTGATGAAGTGAATCGAGTATGCAATGAACGTCCACAATGCTTTAGTAAACTGAATCTCTATTTGGCGTCGGTTTTTACTGCCGGAATGCAACACTCAGGAATCAGTTGGCAGCAAACTATTTCTTATTGCACGCAAAAAATCCCTCCATGATTCACCAAATGTGATTTTCTACATATTATTTCAATAACTCGTACAACAGTGTTTATTATCAAACGTTGCAAATAAAAATCGATTTGCCTACATTTGAATCAAATAGTTACGCATGTCACTAATATTTCTTAAAATGGTAGTAATGAAGTGTAATTTTCTTGCATTCGAGCTCCATATATACATTGATTTCTTGCAAACATTATCCAGCTGACGGAATGGCAAAGCACAGGTTAGCCAACGTTTGTGAAATGAATGGGAATTATTTCTACTTGATATTAACCGACTCACCCATCAATAAAATTTGGCAGACACGAGTGTCAAAATAGTCGCTTAGGTGACCGAATAAAGTACAGGATGTCTTAGAATAAATGTTACAAACTTCTAGAGCATGTAGAGGGATTGAAGAAGATAACTTTTTGACAATAAATATGTGTAGAGAAATTTCTTATAACGAAGTTACTACTGTTACTAATTAAGTTTACTTCTCATAGTTAACCAACGTCCCATGCACCAGTGTTCGGCAGGTCAAGTTCTGACGCAGTCACAGCTTTCATGTGACAACACAGGCGCGTGCGGAGTTGCCTAATAATTAGAGAAAATGGCTGTGTGTATTTTAAAAGTCCCGCCACATGTTTATTGGCAAACAGTGATCATCTTCGACGCGATCATCTTTACGCGGCCTAGAAGTTTGTGACATTTATTCTGAAGCTGTGTGGGCGGGGCAGGCTCACCGTGTGGTGGTGGTCGTGGTGGTGGAGGCGGCGTGGGTTCCGCCGGTGGCGGACTCCAGCGGCAGGAGCGTCGCATCGTCCTCGTCTTCTGCTGGAGCAGAGAGCGCGCGGTGAGCGCGTGGGCGGTGGCGCGTCGCGGGCGCGCTCGCACGGCAAACAGACACAGACACAGATACAGGCTCACAGATACAGATACAGATACAGCAAAAAAGACTACGGGGCCGGACCGGGCCGGGCCCCAGGGGGACCTCATGCGCATGCGGCCGGCCCCGCCGCGTCAAGCAGACAGGCGACGCAGACAGGCGAAAGAGAGAAAGAGACAGACACAGGCGGACGGGAGGAGAGTGGAAGTCGGGAAGGTTGCGGGAGGTGGAGCCGGCACAGCAAAACTACTCAGAACCAGCGGGCGCGCACGGGAGGGACAATAGCGGGTGCGACGCTCGTGGAGAATCGTGGGGCCACAACAGCGACGCAGGCACAGACGGAAAGAAGAGAGAGAAAGAAACGGGAGGCACAGACACACAGACACAGAAAAAGAGAGTGTGAGTGCGAGAAAAAAAGAGGTAGAAAAGAGAGACACAGGAGGCAGAGTGAGAGACACCGAGAGCGGCGGCGACGGTGGCGACTGACCGCGTCGCGACGCCAACCCGAAGCGCCAGTCGTGCTCGCGGGCGTCCACCTCCGTGTCCTCGTCCACGCTTATGTCGTGCATCGGGGGCGCGGGCCGGGGACGGGCCGGGGGCGGCGCGGGGCGGCCCGGCGGCTACGTGAGTGACAGCTACTGCGATCACAGCTCTACCAACGACGGGCGCGGGCCGGCGCCGGCGGAGGGGCGGGCGGGCGGCCGTGCAGACACGCCCCCGCCTCGCCCCCGCCGCTGCGCCGGCACGCCCTCTACGGCTCCTACGGCCTCAGGCGCTCGCTCAGGCATGCACTCCTCACGCATCACGCACGCGGGCCGGGCGCGCCAGATGCCGCACTCGCGTATCAATGCTCACGCTCCGAATGATCAACACTTGCAACGGTTTCTGATTCCCCAAAAGTTATTAAATAAACTACAAAACATACATCAGTCCATCCCAAATGAAGGTATCTATTCAAAATCAATCCTCGCGCGATTTCATTCGTCACATTTACATACTACTTTTGCAATTGACTCAAGGTTACCAATCAATATGAACAACACAGACTGATATTTTAAACACGCAAGTTGTTTACATTTTCATTTGAACTGCATATACTCCCAAGTAGGCCTAACTGATTCCTTTCTTCCCGAAGCAAACGAATACATTCAGAAATCTACAAACTCTTGAGTCCGTTTTCTCTACTGCGCAAGTGCAAAGGCAGGTCGTGGCAACCGCAGGTGGTGGCGGCCCGGCCGGGCTCTCTTTTTCTCTCTCGCTCGCAGCACCCTCTCGAAAGCGGCAGCAACCCCTCCCCCCTGCCCCGCAGCATGCGCAGGCACCCACCCCGCGGGCGCTACAGCCGCGACGCGCGGCGCGCCCGCCGCCCCCTCCGCGCCCCTCCCCTCCCCTCCCGCGGCCCGTTCAGCTCCTCCGCCTCCTCCTGCGCAGGGTTTCTCAAAAGCCACTCCCACTACGACGGCGGCCGCGAGAAGTACAGTCAACCCTCATTTACACGAATTCCAAGGGAGCGAAATAATAGGAGTGCGTGTTGTAAAAATTCGTGTTATCCGAGTATTATACATGTCCAAATTACCGTAATTCTTTACGAGGACTAAAGTTTTGTTCGTATAACGACGAAATTCGTGTTGAACGAGTTCGTGTTAAGCGAGTTCGTGGTAACGAGGGTTTACTGTATCTTAGGCGAAACTCAAAATGATGTAGTATATCGTGACGCCAGTGTGATGTTGGGATCGAGAGCCAGCTTAATAGAAAAACCTGGCAGTTTCGCAATTCGCGAAAAATATGAGTTTGTGATAAGCATCTAAGTTTGTGTCAGTCGTAACCTACTTCCTTAACTAGCCACCTGCTAGATTTCAAGTATTAAACAGCCGAAATTGTCTGTCAACGAAGTTCATTTTTATAAAAGTGTTTTCAATCTAAACGTTTTATGGTGTTTCACTAACAGTATGCGAATGTTTTTGTAGCTGGTGCATTCGGATAGAAGCCCCCATTTGTAACATTTGCACCCATTTCGCTATTAGTGTTTCGTTTCATTGTTTTCCTCGTACAGAACATCAGATGAATTGAAGAATTTTGATTATCAAAATTGATTTAGAGATAGCCAGTTAAGGAATTTTGAAAAGAGAATAATTCAAATTCTTTCCAGATATCGAAAATAAAACTAAATGTGAGGCTAAAGTGACGAACATTTTACTTCACTTCATGATGTGAATAGATCTTCTTCTTTCAGATCAGTAGACATCGATATCTCGAATTTATCTCGATCATTACATTTTTGTAATTACAGTCTAATGTTATGCAACACCATGCAAATGTGTCATATTTTTTCTAAGAATATCATTTTTGTATATATAAAGTGAAAATAGAACAAGATGAAATATTAATCTGAAACTAATTTTGAGAAACTCCATTTAAAATCGATTAAGATCATCGAAAAATTCCCTGACTATTAAGGACAGATACACATGACCATTACCCACATACCAGGAAACAATCAACAAATTTCTACACTACATTAAAGTACAGGTCGAATGTTGCAAGCTGCCAACAGCTAAATACTGGCGTTCACAGGATGCACCACTGTTAGCCAGGGAACTTTTCGATTGCTTGCTCCATCCAGTATCTTTGAGACAGTACGGGAGTATTTCACGTAAGATAACAAAGCAAATGGAATGGATCCAAAAATTCAGCTATGGACGGTGACTGAAGGCGTAAAGCAACACATTGGTACGTCGCGGAGGTACTACTCGAGTGATAGGGTGGCTGTGAATGCTCTTGTCTGTTCGGGTGACGCCGCGTAGAAAGCTGCGATGCCGACCGTCTAATCATGGACTTCCTCAGGGCTAAAGTGGGAAAGCACCCTAGCCTCGACCAGGTTGGCGGCACTGGATGGAGCTGCGGCGAGGCGGAGCGGAGGAGCGACGAGGTGTGGGCGGCGTTGGTGGGCGTTAGCGGGCGGGCGGGCGGGGCGGCGCGCGCGCCGCCCCGCTGCCGCCCCGCCCGCCCCGAGCGGCGCCCGTCCGCCGCGGGCGGGCGGCGGGGGCGGGGCCCCTGGGTCTGTACTACGGGGGGCACGTGCCGCGGCGCGTAAGTGCGGTGCGAAGCCGCCTCGGCGGAGAGCGGGGAGCGGGAGCGGGAGCGGGGAGCGGTCGGGGTGGTCTGGGGCGCAGCGTGTCTCGCCGGCGCCGCGCCCGTCGGGCCCGCGGAAGGTGACGGCGTGCACTTCGGGCGGCAGCTCCACCGTGCGCCGCACCGTGTGCGAGAACTCGGGGTCGGCGCTGGGCTCGATCACCTCGGTGACGAACGCCTGCCCGCCGCCGGGCGCGTCCTCGAACCACGCCCCCGCGCCCGCGCCCGCGCGCGCCGCCGCCGCCATCAGCTCGGCGGCGTCCAGCGCGGCGGCGCCGGCCGGGTCCAGCGTGTCCGTCGACGACACCATGGTGTTGGAGCCGCCGCTGGTGAAGCTGGACGACATCACCGAGTCCGTTTCGTACTGGTACGTGGCGTGCGTGGCTGTAGAGGAGGACGGCTCCAAGGAATCGGTGGAGCCGAGCATGTGGTCCGCGCGCGGGGCGGCTGGGACGGCCCGCCGGCGGACGTGCCCGCGGCCGCCAGTTCCGCGTCGCGCCCGCTGGAGCTGGAGCGGTCTCCAGGCCCGGCCGGCAGCGACACGTCGGCCGCTTGATCCTCTTCTTCCTCGATGGAGTCCGTGGTGGCGGACGGCTGGGGCGGGCCGGCGAGGTCCAGCGAGTCGACAGACGCCGCCATGATGGCCGTGGCGTCGGGCGGCAGCTCGATGGAATCGGTGAGCGGGTCCAACCCGGGGAGAGCCCCAGGGAAATGGGTCGGGGGGCGGGCCACCGTCTTGAGGTCGAGGGAGTCGGTGCTGGCGCGCAGGGCGGCGTCGGCGGCCGAGGGCGGCGCCTCCTCCAGCGAGTCGGGGGGCCGTCGCGCCACGTGTGCGCGGCCGCGGCCGAGAAGTCGGCCAGCACGCGCACGGGCACCACGGGCACCGCCACCACGGCCGGCGCGGGCGCCGCCGCCTCCAGGCGCTCGTGCGCCTCGGCGAAGCGCTCCACGTTGGACTGCGCCTGGCGGATGATCTCGTCGATCTCGAACATGCGCCGCTCGTAGTCGTCCGAGTCGGCCGACTCGCCGGCCGGCGCGGCGGCCGCGGCCGCAGCGGACATGGTGTCGCAGCTCTCAGACTCCGACACCTGCGCCACCACGCCCAACGCAATCAGTGCTGCAGGCGTTTGCAATTATTTGCGAAACTAGTGGGGCATGCATATCACATGATGCCCTTCAAGACTAAATAAAGATAACATATTTAATACACACAGTGACGTAATCCTTGAAAGAAGAGGGAAGGAAAAGCCATTGAAGAGTGATGACAAAAACGAGGAGGCGGAAAAAGGAGATGTTACAGAAAGGGGGAAGGGAGGAAACAATTTTTTTTAAAAACATGAAGAGAGAGGGGGTACGATAGAGAGGAGAGGTACGATATAAGATAAATTGTCTCAGAGAGCATAAAAGAGGAAAATTAGGGAAATGAAGAAGGGGAAAAAAAAGACAAAGGAACGAGGAGAGGGAAGGAGACTGAGGGTAAAGAGAGGGCAGAGAAGAAGGAAAAAACAAATAAGACAGAACAGCAAAGAAGGAAAAGAAGGGCGCGAAGCGAAGGAAAAGAAAGAGAGGAAAAAACAGAAGCCGAAAATGAAGAGGAACGAGAAGGGGGAAGAGAAAATAGGAGAAAGAAGAGGAAAGTGAAGAAAGAAGAGGAAAGAGGAAACAGAAGCGCAATGTGGAGCCCGAAGAGGAAAGAGGGCGAAGGAGTAATGAGACAGAAGAGGAAAGGAAGAAAGAAGAGGAAAGAGGAAACAAGCGCAATGTGGAGCCCGAAGAGGAAAGAGGGCGAAGGAGTAAGAGGAAAGAGGAAACAGAAGCGCAATGTGGAGCCCGAAGAGGAAAGAGGGCGAAGGAGTAATGAGACAGAAGAGGAAAGAGAAGAAAGGAGGAAAGAGGAAACAGAAGCGCAATGTGGAGCCCGAAGAGGAAAGAGGGCGAAGGAGTAATGAGACAGAAGAGGAAAGAGGGAGAAAGGAGGAAGCGGCGTACCTGGCTCTCGTGGCCCTCCTCGATCTCGGAGAGCAGCGCCTGCTCCTCCTGCTTGGCGCGCGTCTCGATGCGCGCCGCCTCGATGCACGCCGTCTCCAGCCCCTCGAACTCCTTGAGCGACGACAGCGACACGTCGTCGCCCTGGCCCGAGCGGCTGTACAGGTGCGCGCCGGCCGAGCCCACGAGCGGGGGGCCGCTGCCACTACCACCGCCGTGGCGGTTGCCGAACGACCCCGAGCTGCCCGAGCCGGAGCCCGCGCTGCGCCCGCCGCTCATGCTGCCCGTGCCGTTCAGCGAGTCCTGCGCAGCACACGCGGACACGCCCCCTTAGCAAGCGCACGCACGCGCGAGCACGCGGCGGAAGGACAGGGACGCAGCGACCAAGGGGCTGGGCGAGTGGTTAGACACGTTTGCACTCCTGCAGAGTGCAAATTGGCAATTTTTTCCACGGAGACGTTAAAAATTTTCAGAACGAATTTATTAAGAGAACTAATTTATTTGGTAAAATCTGACTTTTGTAATTCTTCACTAAAGGTAAATTATGAATTGTATTTAATACTATAAATATATAATTTACGTTTGTTGTTTAATTTTATAATAATAAAATGTTTTATTTAAAATAATAATTTAATTTTGTTGTATGTACTTTTTATTCGTAATTGATTGTTGCGTACGGTCCCTAATGCCCTCAGAAGTTAATGTGACGACCAAATGAGATGACCAAAAACGAAAACCAAGTTAATAGAGGTGTCATTACAAAATCGAGAAGTTGCGTTTGACGAACCGATAAACGAGACAGTCTGATGACCCCCACACATCCCCTGTCAATTCGCAATCCGTACTCTACTCCATAGAGCATATCTCGTTACTAACCTAATTTGAACAATGTAATGCTCTTCTTTTGGCAACAAATTATGCAGATCTCAATAAGTATTAACATTTTAAAGAACAAATATTTTTAATAGAATTTTGTAGTCAGTGTAATGAAATAAATATTAAATTCTGAAAATACATATCTATGAAATAATGACATTATATATTCCTTAGTTCTTCTTTTGTTTCTGAAAGTGAATGTCAATAACGCATTCATTATAACACGTCAACATGTTTAGAGCTTTGCAGAGTGGCCGTGCGATCAATGAACGTCAGCTCTGACCGGGAAATCCGGTGAAGTCATCCAACCGACCGCAAGGGAGTCTAGCAATAAGTTTCTTGAGTCAACGCTTGGGGTCCAGCCAACATGATCCTAAATATGAGCAATTCACAGAGGAGGGGAAAATTTAAAAAAAATCTCTCTTCAAAAAAAGAGTAGTACATTCTCTAAAATAATTATTAACATAGGATTGATATACGTTAAGCGCGGAGAGTAAAAACTAATGCTCTTAGATTTATAATAAATATAATCAAATGGCCTACAGATTGCAGTTTAAATTTCCAATAATACTTGATGAAGAATGTAACCAAGTGATTCTGTAAGAATTTCACTTTCCTCGTCATGTAGGCGTGGCCTTCAAGGTGATTCCTATTTAAATATACACTGACACGCATTATACACGAGATCATTCGTCAACGAGCGAAAAATAATTAACTGACGAAAGCGATCAGCCTGAAAACGAAAATCCATATATGTAAATGATAAAAAATACCTCAAAAAACAGATAATACAAGTGCACTAAATTTTTAAGTCAATTTCAATTAATTCAGGAAATTGTGTGCCTACATATTGTGTTAGTTTTATTGGATGGGTATTGGAGGATGTACGTCTGAGAATGTGCATTGCATTATCCATTGGATCATTCTCATTGAACGAAGAAAAACAACTATCAATTATGAGTTCATTCCAGGAACATGCCAGGAATATGCATAATTGGTTGCCAGAAATGGGTGTCCCAGCATCTGCCTTACTTCTTACAAAAGATCATTTCTCATACATCACATCTCCGGCGGTAAAAGTGTAGACGAAGGCGTTGGCGAGGGCGTGGGAGTAGGGTTGGATTGGGCGGTACTGCAATTTTTTCTGCAAACCGTGTAAACACAGTGTATCTATGATGAGTTACATTTTTCTGTGTGGATATTGTGACGAATGTGTGTGCCTAGCGACATAGAACGTACACTTTCTCATTGATCTCATCCTCAATGACCACAGCGTTAACGAGCGTAGCTCACCTACATTTCCATCACCCAAAGGATTATATATATATATATATATATATATATATATATATATATATATATATATATATTGGGTAATAAAAATTCCAAGTTCTGACCTTCTGGAAAAAGTGTGCCTAGCATCATACAAGGGATCCTATCTCGTGGATCTCAGCCCCGACGGGGTTGGAAAGCACGTTGGCGTGTGGGCGTTGGCGATAGCGTTTGAGAAGGCTTTGGCGAAGGCGTCGGCGAAGGTGTTGGCGAAGGCGTTGGCGAAGGCGTAGGCGATAGCGTTGGCGCAGGCGTTGGCGTCAGCAAAAGCGTCGGCGAAGACGTTGGCGAAGGCGTTGACGATGGAAGCGGAGGCGAAGGCGTAGGCGAGGGCGTTGGCGTGGGGCTGGGCGTGGCTCTCCAGCGATTTTTCTTTAAACTGCAGAAAATCCTTCCCCTCAAGAAATGGCTATACAATATGTAACAAAAGTTTGAAGACCTTTCCTTCCGGGAACAGTGTACCTACACGTGTTGAGTTACATTTCTCTGTGTGGGTGTGAGGGCTGCCACCGAACGGAGCGAGCGGGCAGGTGGGGTGGCTCACCTGCGAGCCGTGCGAGCGCTTGCGCGCGTTCCCCGTGCTCGCCCGAGCGCGTGAAGAAGCCCCCGGCCCGGGCGTGGACGAGAAGGACTCCTTGACGGAGCCGAAGCTGCCGATGGACGTCTGGTAGGAGCCCATCGAGCCCACGCGCCCGCTGCTCTGGTCGAAGTCGTTGGCCTCCTCTTCCTTGATGTCCTCGAGCGGGCCCCGTTCGAACTCCATGTCGTACCCGTAGGCCAGCGCGGCGGCGTGCTCGGCCTGGAACTGCACCGGTGGGGCCGCTCGTCAGAGGGAGGGGGCACTCTACAACCAGCTACTTGCTACGAGATGCAGGAGAGAAAAGTTCTAAGAATACGGGGTGAAGAAGATTGTGACTGAAAATGTAGGAGTGTGATTTCAAAAAGGGACTTTCTTTCATGCGTTGGCTCTGTACCGCACGCCTCACATTGGATCTTTCTTCACTGGGCGAAGAAGAATAATTCGATCAATTAGGAGTCCTTTCATTCTTCAAACACAAAGTGATTTTGCAATCCATGTAGTGAGTGGTGTGCTATTGGTGTACAAGCAGGTTTCAGGATCAGGGATTGTTTAGTGGTCTATTAGAAACATGTTCGAATTCATTGTTAAATATTTTTTTCTTACCATACGTTGCACTTTATGAGTTGCGAAGTAATATTATAAATTTAAACTGCAATAATTGTCCATTTTTACCAACTTGCTTGTTGATTCTGATATTGGATACATTTCGTTAGTCTAAATATATACTTCTTATCCCTTGCAGAATGTCAACAACTAAATAAATTTGTCTGCAGATAGAAATGAATTGACAATGGAGATAATACAATGAAGTATATGGGAGCCTTCCATATTATAAACAAATTCCTTATATATTATTCGTACAACACGTTAAGGAACGCTGACTGCTTCGTGCCATTTATGAAGTGCCATCGGCAAACGAAGACGGAGGACTATTGCTGAATAGAGCATTATCCACAGGGTAATCCCACCCATAAGATTTAAGACGAAATATTAAGAATTTTGTAGATTAAGCTACGAAGAATGCAGCAGGCATACACAAAAAACTGCACAACTCATCATGTTGGATTCTAGTGAGAAGTTATTTTCAATTTTAAAACCATAATTTACAAAGTGCGCAATCTTTACGATGGGTTCTACTGATAGATTTGATTAACATGTAGTTAAATCTAACATAACAGAGATTATATATAAAAATAAATATAAAATAATAGAGATTTTGCGTTCATTTAAAGTTTTTATGGGGGGGGGGTACTTCACCGATCTAACGAGCATACGACCTGAACGAGTGCACAGCCCAGAAGGAAGCGGTGGCTCACCTGCATCTCTATCCACTTCTTGCCGGCCTCCACCTCCGGGTCGGGCTCTGGCGGGTGCGTGCGCACGCCGGTGCTGCGCACGGCCGGCCCGGTGGCGGCGGGGGCGGAGGCGGCGCCGCCGGCCAGCGGGGGGCTGTCCTCGAACTCGAAGGGGCCCAGATCGTCCGCGGCGGGGGCGTCGGGCCCCGCGGGGTAGTACTGCACGCGCGTCAGCCGGGTGACGGGCTGCGGCGGGGAGGTGGCGACGGCGTCGGCGGCGGCGGCGTCGGCGGAGCGCGCGCGCGGGCGGGCGGGCGCGGCGCCGGCCCCCGTGATGCGCACGGACTGCCCCTCCGCGTCCCCCTCGTCCGCCTCGCGCCCCACCTCCTCCACCACCACGTAGTCGTCGGTGAGGTCCGGCTTCTCGAGCAGCTCGAACGAGTCCGAGCCCGGGGAGGCGCTGCCTGGCGGGGAGTCGCGGGCGTCCGCGTGCGCGGGGACCGCCCCGCCCGCCGCCCGTACCCGTGCGCTCTTCCGCCGACGCTCCGCCCGACGCGGTCATCCGAGGACACGGCCGACGCGCTCATGTCGGCCGCCGTCACCTCGGCGAATTCCGGTTCTTCAGCGATGTAGTCGTCGCCTTCCTCTTGTTCGTCCAGTACGTACTCGCGGCCCTGGAAGAGGGGCATGGGGCTCTAGGTTCCGTTTTACCCCAGAGAAAGACAATTCTATTCTTTCTACTAATATTTCTTTCAATACTTTAATTCAGTCCCGAGTTTCCGTTTCCTGGGATTTTATCGACAGAGATTCCAGTGACCTCACTTGAATTTAAACTACATAAGTTTCCGAGAGTCCATGTTGCCAAGAATGAGCTAAGATAGATAAGATTCTACAGTATCAAGAACGGAAGCCAAGGGATTCATTTAAGGAACCGTTAAGAGTCAAGTTTTGCTATCTCTATGATAGCTCCTCCCATCAGATCTTTTCAGCTTGAGAAAATAAACAATGAATGTCGTAACCAATGAATTATCTCTCCGTAGAAACATTTCCGAATCAACAAGAATCTAGTATGTAACTTTTCTTACGAAATCTGCAATCTCCAAAGCGCCAACCGTGCAGTATTGGATGATTTCAAATGCCAAATATATATTTCATCACTGGTTGCAACTACTTATTCTTTTAAAATAGGCGCCGTAAGTATAACAAATCGTCTTTTATATTTTCAAACACAGTGTTCTAATTCATCAATTTTATGCATTTCGGTGGATTTCTTCTACAAACGAGACTCTCTGGGAACTGAAGCATCGACTGCGACCGCCCTCTCGTTGAACGGATTATCTCTTGCCACAACAAATTGCTGCTCCAAATAAATGTAACTTTAAAATTTTTCGTAATTGAGATTTCACCTTTCCTGCCCGTCGCGAATCAGATCTTACCCCAATTTCCAATCGCAACAATGATATAGATAAAAGGCTAGAGTCGTACGGGGCATGTGAAAAGAACGGTGCGTGTTATGTAAGGCGTCGGCCACCCGTGCCGCCGACGGGACGGCGTGAGGGTGGGGGGCCGGGGGTCGGTGGCGGAGGGGCGGGCTGGAGGGGGGGGGGGCGCCGCCGCCGCCTCCGCGGCCTCCTGCTCCTCCAGCTCCAGGTCCGGGTAGTGGAAGCGCCGGTCGGACAGCGGCGTCATGTGCTGGGTGACGGTG
Source organism: Teleogryllus oceanicus (assembly GCA_964035755.1). Classification (NCBI taxonomy): domain Eukaryota; kingdom Metazoa; phylum Arthropoda; class Insecta; order Orthoptera; family Gryllidae; genus Teleogryllus; species Teleogryllus oceanicus. The sequence continues at coordinate 17,696,994 of CAXIVR010000006.1, forward strand.
ATGTCGGGGATGGGGGAGGCGCGCGGCGGGAAGCGGTCGTCGCCGTCCGCGTCGGTGAGGACGACGGGCGGCGGCCGGCCGGCGCGGGCCGGGGTGGGGGGCGTGGCCCCGGGGCCGGCCGGGGGGGGGGGGCCCCCCCCTCGCCCAGGCGCCCGCCCTCGGCCGAGCACTGCTTCAACAGCTCGGCCAGCTCGGAGTCAGGGCGGTCGTCCGAGAAGCCGGAGCTGATGGGGCGGTGGCCTTCCGAGTCGGACTTGCTCACCTGTGGCCAAATGCATATTTTTTCTCTTTTCCCATTGCTTTTCGAGGACCTCATAAGAACACCTCTCCACCAATGAAGACATTTATTTAAGAAATCCAAAAGATTCCGTAAGGTAGTAATTGATTGGCTTAAACGTACAGTCTTACTGCACTTCAGAGTCGAACCGAAGTTATATGTCAAAACGAGTCTATAGCATAACAACAATCTCAATGAAGAGACTCGTATAATGAGTTTTACTATATTGCTCTGCTTCTTGTCAAAATGTAATGCTCCTTACAGAGATACAAATAGGAAGGCCGTATAGGTTTAACATATTAATTTTTGCCAAAATATAGAATAGAACAATCTTATCACGAACCCATCAATGTCAGGCTCCATTTTGTTTTCTATACTTTCGCATTACACGAGAAGATAACTAAAGTCACTTTGCAAGAATAGAAACAAATATATTTTGGAAGTAGACAAAGTACTTATAAATAATATAAAATTGTATATAGTTTTTCGAACATTAAACAGCAAATTGCTTTTAGAACATTATAACTATAAAGAATCTATTTCTGTTACAAACATTACTGAATTCCACTGCCACTAGATTTCAAAATTTAATACTTCTAGGGTCACAAACTAAAGGCCGTACATATGTTAATAGTCCTATATCAATTGCTGGTGAAGAAAAATGTAATAAATGCGTACTTGACCCCAGCTCTTCAATTAAATGATCTATTGCATTCTCTGTACTTTCCCGATGTGCGGTAGGACAATGGCACCTCGTTTGCACGAATACACGCACTAATCAATAACAAGTCGTCAAAGTACTTATGATGTGTGAAGTTCAATGCCGTTTTTCGGATGTTAAACCGTAAAACGTGCATGTGTGGCCTTCCTCACTACCCTTACGGCGGCTCATACATTCGGAATTCGCCGAGCAGCGAGCTACTGATCCCGAGCAGCTGACGTGTTTGGAGGATGTTCGCTTCCTCTGATGTGTGCAAAAGATCCACAAGCGGTGTGTAGAGCGAGCACCGAATGTTCGTCTCAGGGCAAATAGCAAGCCACTCATCCACACTAGTGGGGATTAGGCGAGTGGTAGCTCGCTGTTCGCCGAATAACGAATGTGTGGAGCCGCCTTCACAGACGGGAGGTGTCTCTGTACCTGGGACTGCGGGCGACTCTGGTCCAGTTCGGGCATCTCCTCCTCCTCCAGCTCCACCTCCACCTCCTCTTCGTCCTCCTCGTCGACGCTGGGCGCCGAGGCGGCGATGGCGGCGGCGCGCTGAACCTCCTCGTCCAGCTCCTCGTCCGCTCCCGCCGCCGCCGCGGCCTCCGCCTCGCGCTTCTCACGCATGTCACGGTGGAAGCCCTGCGCCCGCAGCGCATGCGCAATCAGTGCGGGGCCACGCGGGGTACACGCAAGGAAGGTTTCAAATTTCTAGGGAGCGAAAATTATTACTTTTGTCTCATTAACATATTTGGGAAATTGCAAAACCAAATTACCATGTGATATTTGTCCCTAATTGATAGCGAATTACTTATGCATAGGTGTTTAGCAGGTCATGTTCTGACGCAGTCAAGGACCTGCCGAACAATCGTGCATAAGGGTTGCCTAACACTCAGGGGGAAAATACGATACGTGTAATTCCATTATATGAAATATTCCACTACATATTCACGGGCAAAAAGTTACTATTTTCGACCCCTTTGCATTGCCTAGAAGTTTGTAACATTTATTCTGAAACATTCTGTACTTCTTGAGAGGTGTACTAAAGTCGGTTATGTGTTTACTTATTAGCGCTTGAGACCCTTCAACTTCTAGTCTCTGAGATCCATGAATTATGATCTCACATTCATGATTATAACTGACCTAAACAGGTGTACCCGTTTTGAAACTCCAGCATAGATTAGGATTTTTATCTTAATCAGGGCGGTGCTGAGGTCCATCACAAGTAAGTGTTAGTATTTACTAGCTTTATTAACAGTAAATATTTGGCTGAAGCATAGCGTTTGTCACGTCATCTTCTCTTAACAAGACCTCTGGAGAAACTCATTCTATTAACTGTACAGAGGGCGACGGAAATAGGTAATTCCTGGAAAAGGCAAAACAAAAAGGATTCAGAACATGCATGCATTGGGTCATCGCTGGAAAAGGCAACCAAAGAGGGTTCTTAAGATCCACTAGTGGATGTTCTACGGATGTGTGGAAGTGAAAAACTGTTGGAAAGGGTCCAAGAAAGAGGATTCCTAACGTCCACGTTAGCGCGGGTACGAAACGGTCGTAAAAGGGAGTGGGCGCGCACGCACCTGGTCGGCCTCGGTGTGGTAGCTCTCGGGCTCGGCCTCGTCCACGTCCTTGCGCTCGTCGCTGCGCGTCTCCTTGAGCGTGAGCGGCGCCAGCTGCGCCAGCGCGCCGTCGCTCTCGGCGCGGGAGGCAGTGGGCGCGACGGCCGCAGCGGTGGGCGGGGGGGGGGGCGGGGTGGGCCGGAGGACGGCGCGTCCACGTCCAGGTCGTACTCTGGGATGAAGTCCACCTGCGGGGAGATTGATCGATTGATTGTTAGTGATTCAACCGATAATATTCCCGTAAGTGTAGTGCGTGTTATTTCCTCTTGTGGTAGCGGTGGTCTTTCCCCGCTGGTTGGCGAGAGCCGGTTAGTGTGTGTGTGTGAGTAAGGGTGAGGATACAAAGAAGAGAAAGGAAAGATCGCGCGCGGTTCGTGACTCTTTTGTTAGGATACTGCTCCGGCATGCGCCTGGTGTTGATCAGAAAAAACACCGATCGGCGCAGCCTGCCGTTAGAATTCTCCTCCAGACAGCAACTGAACTCGATCTAGCTAACAAACTAGAGTCGAAAATCCCATCACCGTCGGGATTGAAACCTAAGACCCCCCGGTCAGAGGCACTGCAGAAACATCAGTTGATGCTCTGAGCCACTTCTCCCGATACCTTTGGGAGAGTGGGCGTTGGTGAGGGACCTAATGCTACGTCTGCTGCGGCTAGTTTATGGCAAATACTGGAGCAACCTGTCAGGAATTGAGAAAGAAACCCGTAGGACACGAAATCGATTGAAATTTATTTTAAAATATCTTATCTTTTTTTACAAAATGTCGTGGGGAGAAAATGGTACATAAACAAATAAGATGTCCATTGCCAACACATGTCGGGCGATTATACAACTACATTCTTTCCTGTATTAAAATAGAGTTTTCTCTTCTCGCGAACTTGCCTTCAAGCTATGATCTGCTTTACTGTAGCGACATAATTGTAAAAAACATAGCAAAAAGTTTTATTGGATGAAAATAGATAGATCAGGCTTTATTAGGTTCGCGGAAATAGATGTTTGAGATCACTTCCATCATTTAAATTTACTTACGAAATCTTGTTAAGGAGCTTAGAGATTGTTTCCAAGAGTGCAACAGAATTGACAATGCTTCTGATTTTTTTAGTGTTTGGAACCTCATGTTATTCCCTTCCATGGGTGCCCAAGGAAAGGGAAAGACAACTCAAAAAATTGTTATATCAGTAGAACTTATTGAAAGTTTTACTCGTTACAATAAAACTATTTCCTTAGCGTGTTTAGAATTTATATTTCGTGTTTTTCTGTCCTCGATTCAAATTTAGTTTTGTCGCTGCATTCCGGATCTCCGACACTTCTTGCAGATTTTCTTAATCAATAAGATGAACACTACGAGGAACAATAATACGCCCATTATTTGTCTTAAGGAGGAGAATTATAGCAGATGTAGTGAAGATTACGCGGCGGCGGTGACGCATATGTTAGGTCGTTACTCAGACATTTGTGCGAAAGGGATCAGAGAAACCAGGGAAACTTCTGATCAGAGCAGCTGTCCTTTGAATTCGGTTTCGGTAGGAACAACAAACTCACTGATACATCAGTAAATGTATGATATCTTTCGGGGATCGAACCCGCGACCTGTTAATCACCGGTACGGTCAAGCCGCAAAGCCTTCTCTTTACGATTGCCGTTACGGGTGTTGGGAAGTTGTCTGTTCAGTTCGCTTTGAATGTTGAGAGTTGTTGCGCTGCCGTGGCGTTGGCTCACCTGCGTGGGGCCGTTGCTCTGGCCGGGCGAGGCGCGCGCCTGGGACGTGACCTGCGTGCACACGCTCTGCACGCCGTGCTCGGCCACGGACGACGTGGTGATGGTGACGCTGGCGAGCGGCGGGCCGCGGCCGGGCGCCGCGGTGCTGGTGGCGCTGTCGGCGGTGGCGGGCGCCGCGGCGCCGCTCGTGGGCGGACTCCGGGGAGTCGGCGGCCAGGGGGCGTGGCTCGGGCTGGAAGATCATCTCGTGGCTGCGCTTCAGGCCGGGGCCCACCGGCGCGCCGCCCTCCTCCTCGTCCTCGTCGCCGTCCAGCATCTCGAACGGGCTGGCGCGCCCGTCGTCCAGCTGCAACGCGCCGCACCATCCACGCTCACCCACAGCCAAGAGACAACGTTTGACATAGCGTTTAATACCGTGTGGCTCACCTAAGATGTTCCCTTCAATTTTCTCCTGAACCGTTGCAGACACCGAGATGCGGTTTTCACTAAAACTACTATATGCAAGGTGCACATATGGTCATGCATACTATTATTCTATTGAATTTTTTATTGCAGAGATATTGACCCAACTTCGATTTTTTAAATGGAACCGGTATATGCCTACTACATTACGACCATTTTATAGAAGTGCCGGTCGAACGGGGATTTTGCTTCGGCAAACGAGGCCACGGATCGAGACAAGGCAGTCGGTAGAATCATGCAAGAGGGAAGGTGGCTTTTCTCTACGGGAAAGATTAAATTGCATTCACAATACAGTAGATGCTGGAACTCCTCACCGTCGTCGCCAAAGCATTCTTGACTTCTAAATAAATTCCGGTTCACTCGGTAAAGGAGGTCTTGTGGTATTGTGCCTTAAATCTCTATACATGTGGGGATTTGTCGCATATACATAACGCTATTTCTTTTCAATTAAGACGTGGGGCTAAGGCACTGATTTTGCCCACGAGAACTTCTTGACTTCTTAATTTTTTCAACAGCCTTTCAATCGTATTCCCATGTGGAAGTTTGATTCCATTAAACGCCCTAATAAATTTCTGCCGACACTACTTTCCAGATTTGCTTTTTACGTACTACGTGTCATATACAAACACTTTCTATTTGAGAATGAACTTCCAGCGAGCCGCCACAAACCCACAACTCAATCAGACAAAAAACAAGTTTCTTGCCGGGCGAGACCTTGAAATGTTCCCGTCCACAGGGGAACGTTTCAAGGTCTCGCCGTCGAGGGCAGCGTTCCCCGGCGAGTGACGGACCGTCAGCGAAGCAGAATTTCCCACGATGGCGGCACACTAATAACATAGTCGCACTGTACTCTTGTATTCGGAAGTTTATAAAATTCGGGAGGTTATAAATACATGCCGGTTAAATAAAACCAATAATATTATATATGTAAACAAAGTATGAAATATATTATGATTGGTTGTAAAAATGTATTGAATCATTACAAAATGTACATGGGTACTCCGGAAGTGATTCAATTTGTGAATGGCTTAAAATCAAACACTTTCTTATTATCAGAGATCAACTAAAAAATTTCCCCACATTTATTGGTTAAATTCATGAACTGTAAGGTTGTATGTTAGAGACCCGACATTCATATTTTTTTCATTTATTAATTTATTTCATTTCCAAACATACGCCTGATAATGAAGTTTCCACTGCATTTAGGAAACAAGGGCAATATCTCATGTACAAAGTTACGACGAGTGAAGTGAAGCAAAACGAGGTACAGAGCAGCACAGAAATGAAGAATAAGAAGTATTGTATTCTGTTTTTTTTTTTAGTATTTGCAATCTTTAAGATTGAATCTAATTGTTAAATATAAAATATTATTAATATAAGTTACATGTCATTTGTACTATTTAATTTAGTATGTTTCTCTAATGTTGCTGATACGCGATAAAAAAGCGTTAGTCTTTGTCGATCCTTTTTCTGCCATTCTACTATTCTCGCGTATTCAACTCATCTTCTCTGCCATTGCAAAGGAAACAACATTATCTCAAAACAATTTATGAAAAATGATTTAGTTTCATTTCGAGATATTCGCGAATTGGTCCATAATTTTTTGTCCGTTTTTTTTTTAAAAAAAAGGGGGAGCTCATAATGGGGTAAACGCAGTACTTACTGGCAGGGGCACCCAGATAAAATCAGGAGCGTGGGACAGTTGATCTATTGACGCCTCTCATTACAAACAAAAAATTCCATCCTCCCCAATTGAAACACAGAATTCATTTCTCCGAGCTTCAGAAATAACTTGTAGCGTTAAATTTGGATTAAAGCTACATCTTTTTTTGAACGAAAAAGAAATTGGGCCGGGGCCCGCTGGTTGGCCACGTACCTCGTCGTCGTCGTCGTCGTCGTCGTCCTCGCGTGGCGCGTGCGCGGGCGCGGCGGGGGGGGGGGGGGGGCGGCGTGGTGCGGGGGCCGCTCGCCGCGGATGACCGCCGCCGGGATGTGCGTGTCGTACGGCTCCACCACCGTGTCCAGCTCCGCGCCCTCCATGTCGCGTTCCAGCTCCAGCGCCGACGGCACCAGCGTCTCGCTCGCCTCGCTCGACACCTCCACCGACGCCAGGTGGCCCGACGACTCCGAGTCCAGCGACTTCATGGAGTCGCGCGAGCTCAGCGAGCTCACGGCCGTGTGGAACTCGGCCGAGCGGGCGGACAGTTCCTAAGGGGGCGTTCAGTCTTTTACAATGCAGCATGCGCACACGTTGTTTTGACTCCCACAGTACCAACCCTCCCACTACTTTATTAACGTTAGTTGAATTAAGAAGAAATCTTCGATATGAGCGTTCATTACAAAATATAAGAACCAAAAGTGTTAGCTCCCGTTTAATAAACAATATTTTGCATCGAAAAACGAGCTACAAATTTGATATAATAGTTTTGTCGTCGAAATACCCCCTCTCCGCACTCGTCTCGAATCTAGCGAAATGTGGGCTCAAGAAAACGTGCGCGGATAATACCACTAACGAAGTCTGGGAAGGGAAATGCTGAAAGTGTGAGAATTGCGAGTGAAAGTGTGAAAATTGTGTGAAACTTGGTGAAGGTTGCAAGAACAACAAATCTTTCCTTACATTGCCAATGCTCTTTACAAGTAACAATGTTCATTGGGTACTGTGAAGGAAAACGCTGGAGAGCTACTGCCGAGCGTAGTTGTAGGTCTATTTTCCGTTGTTGTTTAAAAATAATAGAATTGGCATGGCGCTTATTCAGCGTTGCCTGGGAAGAGAAACATAGTATTTACATCGTTCTCAAATTCCCTGATTTAAATTGATTCTGAATTATAAAATTAATATTGGCTTGAAATATTGTCGATGTTAATGATGATGCGAAAACTTTACAACTTCCGTTTTATTAAAAAAATAGTCAAAATAGAATTTTATGCCGTTTTTGGTTCCTCAAACTTCACGTTTTGTCACTTTCAGCATTTCCAGTCTTCAAATATTGAAGATTAATTCCACATGTTTTATATGGAAGAGCGCATGACGCAGTTTGCCTTCAAATGACATGTCACTGAAATGTCTGTATATAACAAATTTTGGTAAAAGATAAAAATAACTTTTTTCTATCTTTTCTGGGGATGCACTGTTTTCTTTTTTGTTTCTCATTTCGTACGGAAATGGGATATCCAGGGTACATTCGGTGTATTTGTAATAAAACGTTTTTACAGTACATTTTTCGAAAATTGTCAGTTTTTGAGCAATAACGGAATAATAGTATCATCAGAAATCCAGTAAGGTAGTTTAAAATGTAGCGAGGAGACGTTTTCGGTCATGAACTGCTAAAATTTATTTAAAAATCTTATTACTAAAAATGAAATTTCTTGTACAGTGTAACTCACTAGGAACTCATGGCAGAGGTTCCTCAATGATCCGTAAGACTTAAAGTGGTAAAAAGGTACTCATATCATACACGGATTAAACGTGTATTCAAGACTGTACCTCGTTTCTTCCCCCTTTCTATTGGTATAACCGCAAGTGTGAAAACTTCGTACGCGGACGTACATGTGAGGTGAGGAACGAAACCATCGACTCGAACTCGGGGAATACTGATCCAACGGAAATAGGAGGCGGCCTACGGCAGTTTGAAAGTAAACCAGAATCCATTTTAGAATGGGTTGTAGAGCAACATTTACAACATTCTTACGGAAAAATATTTGTACAAAATAACTAACATCGTAGAAATCTCATTCTTAGAACCACAAAAGGAACATTTAACATGTTTGCAAATTCGAAATTCCTTTATCCAGACATTACTTCTTGATCACAATAGGTTTAATATTGTGGCATTAGAATGTGTATAAAGAATGTATGAATGTATGACTTGGGTAAGAGACCACGTTTGAAGATCATGTTGCTTATTCAAGAGTATGGGGAAATACGTTAACCCACGTTGTGCGAAAACTGAGAAATAAAGGTGAGAAAGTGTTGTTTTCTGCCTGTTATTGGTTATCATAGGCGTAATACAACACTACGCTGCCTTTTGTGGTCATACAGATGAACTATTCCCGAAAAAATTAACTGGGCACGAACAAATAACTCTGAACGTATAAATGTATTGGAGGGTTAAAACTGTATTTCCTAAAACGCTGCAACATTCCACATACTGATATACTCCTTCATTTTATCTTGCTGTAGACAAAAGCGCACGTACATGTGAAGTGAGGGACGTGAGCGCCGACTCGTACTCGGAGGAGCCGGCGGTGCCCGCGGCCGCAGCCACCAGCAGCTCCACGTCCGAGGAGCAAGGCCGGCTGTAGCTGCGCGCGGACTCCGACGTCTGCTCGAACGAGTGGTAGTGGCTCTCGCCCGAGCTCGACCACGCGCTCTCCAGGTCGGCGGCGGCGGAGCGGCGGTCGGCGGGGCCGGCGCGCAGCACCTGCCGGGGATTACAATAATCCCGTTTAGCTTACTCCAGGTCTCAATCTATTTTCCGGTACTCACGCATGGGCACTAGTATAAAGAAGCCACAGGAAAGGGGCACTGGTATAAAGCCGGGTCAGGGTCTCCTATTAAAAATTGCATTTATGTTGGTAGATACCAGATTACTGGGAAACAAGTGAAGGGGCAGCACTTCCAGCATCTGTTTTGTTTATGGGGAGTTCGCAATTTACGTTTTATTTTGTTACGAGTTGCAGCTCATGCTACCAACATAATTTCTTTAGCTAGCACTCTCACCAGCAAGGTGCCACATCGGACACACATTCCTAGCGCACAGTACTTGCCTTCACTGTGGGATTGATTGGAAAATTTAACTTAGCGGTATGCATACGGCAAAATCGAATTTGAAGTCACAACCGTATAAAGCAACAAAATGCGGCAAAATAAATAAAACACTACGACAACACAAATCAGCGTGGCTACCGCCTCGTTTATTGTCAATGATTCCAAGAGCATATTTGTTCCCATGAATTCGTACCAAAAAAATTAAGTACGCAACTCGTACAAATGAGTCCTCGGCGTACTCGTTTCCAAATGCCGAACTCCTATCCGTTAGCATTTCATTGGTAAGCCAATGACTCACTTTCTGTACTAGTTAAGTACTAAATAACTACTTATGCATACTAGTGTAATACAAAAAACCAATACACTTTTACACGTTGTATGCAAAAATTAATTTTTAATATTACATGAAAATAACACAAATTTCTATATCTCGGAGTTCTTCCGGAAATAGTATATAATTCTCCGAGTTTCCAAAATTTCCAGCTATGAAAAACATATTTGCAAAGAAAAATCAGAACAACAACTTAAGAAAGCAAAGGACACTGTATTCGTTAAAGCACAACATATTCAGGAGTGTCTTTATTTAAATCAACGGCATTTACTTTCATGTATTATAGTACACAAGTTCCTACATATCGCTAGTTTAATATTCTGTGGGTTCAACAGCGTGTTTTGTTCGCCGTTCGTCCAACTACAGCACTTCCCGTGCCTCCCTCCTTTCCCCCCTTCCCAACCCAAGAGCGCCCTTGCAGGAACGTCATCCTTCTGGCCTTGAAGTAGCGTCGCGTCATTGACAGTCTGGTGTCCCGATCGCGTCCGTATTATGACTGTGGCAGATGCCTCGCCGTGTTCCTAGGAGCTCAGGGCTGCGCACACTGGTTGAAGCGGGCCAAAAACCTGGCCATAATTTTACACGGTTATTGGAGTTTTCCACAATAAAAAAGCAGGAGCAAAAAGTCAGCACAAAAACGCCATTTTTACGCATCCCTGTCCGGGATCGTGCCTGTTCAACCTTTTCGAAAGCCAATATTACTCGGTTATTGGATATTTTCTTTCAAAATGTGTTCCAACCGGAGCAAACACTACGCCCACACGTCGTACCTGTCCGGGGCCGTGTCGGCGCATGACGACGGCCGGCAGCTGCGGCACGGCGCTGGTGGAGGCGGCCCTGGGCAGCGAGCCGCCGCCCGCGCCCGCGCCCGGCCCCGCGCCCGCGCCGCCGCCGGCCGACGACGCCGACGACGTCGTTTCCTCCGGGGACCTGGCACTCGACTCGTCCTGCGACAGCGAGCGCTGCGACTCCTCGCTGGACGTGCGCCGCACGGCCTCGCGCCGCTCCTCGGCCAGCACGCCCGAGTCCACCTGCGGGCCACACGAACAGCTCACGGTGAGTGGAAACATTTGACGACTTGGAATACAAAAGGATGAAAAGGACATTTTCGTACTTTCCAGGAAAATCAGTTCAATACGTTAAAAATTGGCAAACACAGCGCGCCAGGAAAGTCCCTCCGCATTGGGCCGAGTCAGGGCCTCCTATTAAAAATGACAATGTTGTTGGTAGCAAACAGATCACAGGGAAATAAGTGAAGAGGACAACACTTCCAGCATCTGTTATGATTGTGGTGAGTGCGCTGTTTACGATTTATTTTGTTGCACACTGCTACCGACATATTTTTTGTTGTAAGCACGAAGGTTCCACTGCGAAGAGACTTTTTTGGGGCGCTACAACACGTGCCATTTATACTCACTCTGTAACACTATCAATAAATGGGTCTCTACTTTGGTTCTTGATTCATTATTCTGCTAAAAACGTAAATTTATTAGAAATGGCACTTACGTCATTTTTTTATTTCAAGTCATTTTATGCGCAATTTGTCACTCAATAACTCTGAGGTCGCAGGGTAAAAGGTCTCATAGTCTTAACTGATCATATCTTCTTGAGAATTGCTCCAGGTGACCACACAACTATCAACCAATATTGATCAAGAATTCCCTTTGTCTCGACCACGCAGGGACGTTTAAGACTCGTACTTTTATCGCTGCATTTCAGTGCGATTTCGATGCAATTTTATCGCACGATCAGGATGTCGAGATAATTGCAACCAATGTATCATTTTTAATTTATAGTCGGGAATTTTACTACATCATGACTGAAACTTTGTTTGTCATGAACATTTTGATTCATTTTCGTAAATATCATATCTAATATTACCAACGATTAATTAACATTAACTTTACGAAAGGCATTACGGTTTCGCAAAAAAGATATGTCCAAATTAAGTCAGTTCCCACACAAATAAATGCAGTAGTAATTAGTAATATACACAATGGTTGAACGATATGTGTTGATATTAATTGTTTTTCAAATGCTACTATTGTTTTAAAATTCAGATGTCCATGTATCAAAAGACGAAGAATGAAAAAACAACTATTTTTGTACACTCGCGGAAAATTACCTGTAGGTGAACCGAGAAAACTTATGTAACTAACGTTTAATTCCTAATTAACTGATAATAGTTAATACAATACGTAATGCTGATTTTGAAACAGTTGAATTGATTTTACGAGATTATGAAATCATTATGAAATTATGAAATCACCAAATGGACGATACTCATTGCAGCGAGGGAAATGATTTCATACGTTCCTCTATGTCGCTGCCGAGCACAAGGTGAACTGCAGATCGACATGGTTGCTTTAAGAGAAACGTATTCCCTCTGTTACTGAAGCTATGGAATCGAACAGGAAATTCCACGTGTGACGCGCCAGGCGCGAAAAATATCTCGTTGACAGCGCGTCTGCTGATATCGCTGGTGTGTATGTGACGCAATATTCAGCGTGTGCATCTCCCGAATCCAATCCAACTGCCCTCAGCGAAAGACTTCATGCGCAGGCGAAATAACTCAGAAACTCAGAGGCCAATTGCAAGAATTTGTTTATCATACTATGTTAGACGTTGTTGCAGCTGTGTGTTGGTGAAACAACAAAACAGAATTTTAAAGAAAAAAATATGTTCAAAGAATTGGTTCTCTCGGTTGCTTATGTTTAAAGCAACGTGGTATAAAAACCCGGGCTCGCATCCCGATCGTGGTGAAAGTTATTTGAACAAATTTAATTATTAAAAGGCCACAACGTGGTAACAAGGTCACAACGTGGCTCTCTTTACGTCTGCGGAACATATTTCCGAGCGTAAACGCGTCCAAAAGGGTGGCAAGGTGGTGACAATTCATGAAGACCTTGGGACAATAACATGCTATGCCACTATACGTAAGTTTTGAGAAAAAGGAAAGTAAAGGTTTAGACATTGCAGTCTACACATTGGGAAAAAGAACATTAATTTGTGAATTACACTGCCATCTTGTGGCGAATCTTTGAAATAAAAACCCAACATCTAGATACATCTATGGGGCGTCGAATACACTAATATCTCAGTTTAATTAGAAATGAAGCATGGCATGTTGGTGCCCCAAGGTATTCATATAAAATAACGAGCGATACATCAGGCCTAAGAACCTGTTCAGGGTTCGAATCTCGGTCGGGTGACAATTCTTTGAACAAATTTAATTATCAGAATTTTGAGTATTATTGAAGAGGGAAATTAGTTTGACAGAATTCGCTTCACCACGTTATGGGGAATTGTTAAATACAATTCAAACGTACTAGTAACTTAAATTGGATTTTACATACGGTATAATACAATATTGTTCAATTCACGAAAAAGTGACTAGGTTTTCAAAGCATTTTAAGAAGCCTATAACTCTCACGTGCTGGGAAACGTTTCATACTGAGAAATCATTGTAGGGCGCTTGATAACGTGTGAAATAAGTTGTAGAAGCAGATAACAGATAAAACACAGAAGAATGTAGAAGTTATAAGCCTTTTTCTGGAACTTCGGCTGCACAAGGGAAGGAAAATTTGGAATTGTGATGTTAAGGAAATGTGAAAGGCGAATGAGCGATAGCAGTAGGAAGAGAAAGAGAAGACGGAGTAGAAGAAAAATAGGAGGAAAAGACAGGAAGAAGTCGGAAAGGAAAAATATCGGGGAGAGTAGAGAGAAGAGAAGAAGGGAAAGAAGAAGGAGGGGCGAAGAAAGAATAGGAGGGGAGGAAGGGGAGAGGAAGAAGAAATATGAGAAGAAGGAGAAGGGAAAAAAAAGGAGGAAACGGTGTGGGTGAAGGAACAAAAGGGATAGAAGAAGGAATAGAAGAGAAAGAATAAGAATAAAGTGGAACAGACCAACCGGGGAGAAGAGGAAAAGGAAGAAGGAGAGCAGAAGAAAGAGAAGAAGTAGGAAGAGGAGGAGGAACAGAAGGAGTTTGAGGAGAAAGGAAGAAGAAAGAGGAGGGGTAACAGAAAGTGGTAAGGCACACAAGGATAAGGAAGAGCAGGAACACAACGAGGAGGAAGGAGTAGGAAGAGGGGGCGTGTCCCTCACCTTGAAGACGCGCCGCACCTCGACGCGCTCGACGCGGCTCTCCTCGGTGACGGCGCTGGTCTCCTCGAGCAGCGCGCGGCGCGTGGCGCCTCCGGGCGCCGCGTCCTCCGCCCCGCGTGCGTCGCCTCCACGCGCCGCGACTCCTCCGCCGACGCGCCCTCCGCCTCCGCCTCGGCGCGCGCGCTCTCCTCCGACGCCTCCTGCGCAGCCACGCCCACTCGCTCACACACGCGCCCAGCGCGGCCGACAACGACATGAAGCGCTCAACACGGCGAAGGCGGAGGAAGTCACACTATGTCCCTGAGCCACATTCGGTACTTTGTAGGTGACCGCAACTTGAGGACGAGCTGGTCTCAGTCGGCCGGGAGTGCATCTAGATATTACTGTGTTAGAGGCAACCAAGGAAACTGTTTTTGCTTTGCCCAACGTTCCTTTTTCTGAGAGTAGGTAAATGAAAGTACTTTGCCCCGGCGCGCGCGCTCTCCTCCGACGCCTCCTGCGCAGCCACGCCCACACGCCCACCCACACCCGCCACGCCCACCCAGCCCGCCATCGCTCAAACACACGGGGCGGCGTTGAGCAGGTTTTGCACTGCGTGGCGAAACGATCTGGAAGACACTACAAGCTTGTAAGGCGGAGGAAGTCACACTAGTATGTGTCCCTGGGCCACACTCGATACTTAGTAGATGACCTCAGCTTGAGGACGAGCCGGTCTCAGTGGGTGGGCAGTGCCTCTAGATATTACTGTGTTAGAGGCAACCAAGGAAACTGTTTTGTTTGAAGTGCTTTGCCCAACGTTCTTTTTCTGAGAGTAGATAAATGAAAGTAGTTTGCCCCGGCGCGCGCGCTCTCCTCCGACGCCTCCTGCGCAGACACGCCTACGCGCCCACACGCTCAACCTGCCGCCCGCACAAACATCGCGTTGCTCAGGGGGCGGCGTTAGGGAGATTTTGCACAGCGTGGCGGACAACGAAATTAAGTGCTCAATACGGCGAAACGATTTGAAAGATACGAGTATACGATATAAAACATTATGTACTTCGTAAGTGGCCGCAACATGTCGAGCCGGTTTCATCTAGATGTTACTGTGACAGAGGGAACAGCAAAACCTGAATCCTGGAAGTGTTATAAGCGCTTTCCCAAAGTTTCTATTTGTAGCAATGGCTAAATGGAAGTAATTCCGAAATTTGGTGGCTGGGTGTGAGGCAGACATTAAATTCCCAATATTGCACATCCTCTCGATTCGCATTCACTCAATCAGCATCAAGATGATGCGCTGCATCAATATGGTGTAGCATCATGGGAATACGCAGTTGGCAGCACACAATACCCCAAAGTCGGGAACAAATTCCATCTAACGTGGTATCGTGACGCTTATCGACACCATGTAAGCCAGTAAATGTAGTGTTAACCTGGTGAAACGGCCTCCTCAATTAAGCGGTCACCTGTCATAAGTGACCATGCTCATTAAATACTATTTATTCGCGGAAACAATGAAATTTTCCACAAAACAAAGTATAAAGATTCCCTCTTTCAAGCTACCGCCTGGCTCCGCGATCAGCAGCCAGGCATAATTTCATGCACGTGCAAAAATGCATCCGATATTTCAAGGTGTTCGTAAAACTCTGTTATCAAATTCTTACAACATGCTTAACTTCATAGCAAATAACAAAATTAGAGCTGGTATGTGCCTGTTTTTGTCTCATTACATCAATTATGTGGTCATATGTACAAGCAGTCTTTTTTTTTCGTAACCAACAGAACCCTTTAAGGCATGTTTCACTGTTTCTTTATTCATGCACTCGACGCTACACAGAAGTGTGCAGTTGCAATAACTTTTTATTTTATTACATACTAATTCTGTATGAATATAAATGCAATGCATCTGCTGAATATACAATATTTAAATTTAAACTCGCCTACATACGAAAAATCAATATTTTACGTATACAGTACTGCTAATACAGCGGTTTTGTAACTCAGGTGTTAACCTTTACGTGGGAGCATCCAAAACAAAATCGATGTTCACGCCCAATCACATGCTGAAGAAAATGTGGAACACCGCCAGTATTGAACTCTTGAAAGCGGCGCGACCACGAAAGACACGAAAATAGCGTCACATGCACATAATACTCAGAGACAACCGTAGTGCTACTGCGCTATCTACGAGATATTTACGTCGTCATTAATATTTATTAGTCACTGGATTGAGTAAATGGTATTTAAAAATTATTTGTGTCATGTTTTAGCAAAAGCACTACATTGGTGCAATAAATAGTATGGTGGGCATGTCATGATCAATTACATGCACATGTAGCATTGAACCGAAAACTGATTGTTGTGCATTCGTTGGAAGTTTGATAGAGATAGTTGATTTCTCGCTCTTTTTCGAAATTTGGCTTTCTTGTTCCTGACCTTTCACTATTACGAGCAGATATGACCACAATTTAAGAGTGTTTGAACGCCAAAATCTAAGCTGAAATTTCTCCGAAATGTAACTATTTTGAAGGGTTTAAAGCATACTCTAGAAGCTACTGGAGACTTCATTTGGTTCCTTGTTTACGAATATATACATTGTTAAATCCGACGAAATTTTGAACCCCAGTGATTTATCAATTATTCCAGTAAAAATATGCATCTTTAAACTTGTTTTATTGAAAATCAAATACTACACGTAAGACATGGCATGTGAAGGGTTAAGCTATTGTTACATGCAAAACTAGGTGCGCGAATAGTTTAGTTTTATCTAAGTGTTGCATTAAAACTAATGATCAGCGTAATACGATGATAAGCAGAGATTACATGAATATGTACACACGGGAAACCTGATAGCAAGTTACTGCATTTTAAATATAATTAGTTCATTTCAGCATATTTAACAACGTCTTTTGGGATAAGGTCGTGTCATCGGACCGTGGGTCAGATGGGACGAACGACTATTGAAATGCTTTTTATAACATTTTTTTTCAAAGTTTTCCTTTTTGAAATATCTAGTCAATCCACCATGTTCTTCCTTTGATAGACAAACTACTTTCAGAGGTTAAGGTTTTCGCATCTTTTATATTCGTATCACAGTGAAGTCGGGCTCCAGATGGGTTCACTGGAGCTGGCCCGACCACCCAAACTGGAGCTCTCAACTGACCATTCGAATGCTCGTCAGTTACACACTTGATCACACGTTTTCGCACCTGACTCACAGCCAGAACAAGCGTAGAATATTTTTTCGGTGCAAGGGCTAGGGGATGTTTGCACTGTTGAATTTGTACATTCCATCCAGGTCGTTCGAACTGGATAGAGCTATACATAATATTCAATGTATGCTTTAGCTACAGAAAACTTGCGTCTAATCGATTTGAACTATTCATAAGGAAGAGCAGTGATAAGAGCTGTCTGTGATCAATGGTCTTATTGTTTTGCGCCTACTGATGCTTCTCTGTCATTCGTTATCTCCACTGTTCTGCCGGGATCTGGCAGTTTCAGCTGACTACAAATAATTGCGTATTTGAAGGCCCTTAACGAGAAGCGACATACTACAGAAAGCGCGTGCAATAGGTGTTACTACTGTGAATACGCTGTATACATCGGCAAGATTATTTCGTTCGGTACGAGGGGGGGGTGGCACTGAAGGTAGTTACAGTAGAAGACAGGAGGTTATCAACAGAAGACAGGAGGTTATCCTACTAATTCTTCAGAAGTACTGTTATAATCAAATGTCAAACTGATTGATTTAATTTAGTCAAAACGACTATATTAATTTCAGTTAGCGATGCGGTTTTGGGAGACGCTCAACTGTTTTGGATATTCTCAAAACAATCGGGCGCTGGCCTGAACGGAGAGTATTAATGTATTCGCCCATCGGCCATTGAGTTGGTATTTTCGGGCGGCATGCATGCTTTGTTTTCGGAAGCGAAGCGAAAGGAGGCCTGGCGGAGTACCTCGTTTGTGCTCTATTTGCGCGTGGAAACGAGTCCCCCGCAGAGATGAGCTTGACGGATGACCGGCGGTTATCCAACTAAATTCTTCGGAAGTACGGTTTGAATCAAATGTAACACTGATTCCTTAGACAAAACCGACTATATTTATTTCGCAGAGCGGTGGAGACTCAAATGTTTCAGAACCTGTTAAATCAGTCGACCGAGAATACTCATGCATTGAATATTGAGTTGGTATTTTTCGGGCGGCATGCATGGTTTTTCCCGTAAGCTCTCCCGAAGCGAGAAGGGGGCGTGGTGGGGGTGTCGCTGGGGCAGCCTCTGCACGTGGCTACAAAACTGACTGCTTCAACTTAGCCAAATCGAACTACATTTATTTCAGCACGCGATCTTCAGCCACGCTCAATTGTTTTGGATTATGTCAAAACAATCGTCCGCTGGCCCGAAGAAAGAATACTCATGCATATCGATCGTTGGATTTGGTATTTTCCGCGCGGCATGCATTTTTCTAGCTCTCTCGAAGCGAAGCGAAAGGGAGGGGGGGGGTAGCAGTGTACGCCCCTGGTACCGTCCCTGCGCCTGGCGACGAGTCAGGCGCAGAGAGAGGCCTAACAAAAGACCAGCGGGTATCTTACCAATTCTTGGGAAGTGCTGCTAGGATCAAATGTTAAACTCACTGTTTTAACTTAGCCAAAATCGACTACATTCATTTCGGATTTGGCGACGCACAACTGCTTTGAATTTTCTCAATCTTCCGCTGGCCGTAAGCTATAATACTCATGCATATTGGCCGTTGATTGTTTTTTTCTTTTTTTCACGCGGAATGCATGCTTTATTAATTTTCATTTTTTCTCTTTATTTCGCCAGCTGTCCCGAAGCGCGTCGAAGCGAAGCGAAGCGAAGTGAGAAAAGGGGGCGTGGCGCGGTACCTCGCTGGTGCTGTCCCTGCGCGTGGCGACGAGCCGCTCGCGCTCGTGGCGCGTGACGCCGTCGGGCCCTGCCAAGACGGTCTCGCGCTCGCGCACCTCGCGCCCGCGTCGTGCCCGCCACCGCGCTCCTGCGCACGCCAGCGCACAACGGGCCGTGGGAACCGTCTCCCGACGCGCCGGTGGCAGCGAGAACGCGCAACCGATCATATGTTGCCATTTGGAGACATTCAATTGACAACGTTCGCAACATTTAGATTTGTACATGCTATTAGCAACAGTTCTTAAGGCTCCTATTCCCAAATTAAACAATGGTAAGTTAATTCATAATTCGTTTTTATTTTATTTGTATATTTATATAAACAAATTGTAATTAAAATCGAGACCGCCACACGCGTGCTTCCTACCCACGATAGTGTCAGGAGGAAACGCCGTTAACAGCAGGCCGTTGTAACCATCTCTAGACTCGCGGGGCAGATGAGTGGCAGCAAGAACGCGTATCCGATTAAACCGGCGATATGTTACCATTTGGAGCCATTCAATTGACACGTTCGCCAAACGTCTGTGTTTTTACTCCCTCTTAGTAACAATTCTACCTCCTAATACCTCTAAATACCCTTAAAATTTTGTTTCCCATCCTCCCCCAATTAACACGTTGTTTCCTCCCCCATTTCAACACTCTTTTTCCCAAATTAAACACAAATAAGTTTTTTGTATACCATCATTATAAACGACCCTTTTCGATACCCCGAATCGTGCATAATCCAGTATTTTATCGCACGCTACATGACGTCATCGCCATTATTAAACGCGACATGACGTCATCACACATTCAGCCAATAGTAGCGAGAGAATCGTGGGGAGGTAGAAGAAGACGGAACAGCCGACCACCGTTTTCTCGCACGGATGTCAACAATGCCATCTTGAATTTGATTTCCAGAGGGCGTTGGATGTCAAGCACCCGAGACGTCAGAAGAAAGTTGTTTCGCGAAATTAAGTTTGATTCTCTTGTAAATTTATAATGCTGTTATACAAAAATAGCGTATGAACTCGTTTATAATGTTGCTTTATTGCATTCGTACAAATTTGAAAACTCGCTCCTAACGTCGCTCGTTTTCAAAACGTGTACTCATGCAATAAAGCTTAACATTATAAACTAATTGCATAAACTACTAATATACAACATTAAGTTAAATTGTATTAATACATTGCACGAATTGATTTCCCGTTCACGCCAGCGCCAAGGGGCAAATTTCGTTATGATGACACGCTTCGCAGAAACATGCAGCGGTGGCGACCTCCGAACTCAGGGGCAGATGAGTGGAAGTAATAACGCGTAACGTATTAAACCGCGTTTGCGTTGTCATCTGGAGTCATTCAATAGATACGTTCGATTTCCATTCTTTCCCCATACTTAGTAACACCCCCTTTACCTTCCCCTATAAGTTCCGCTCTCCGAATTAAGAAGGGGTAATTTCATTCAAAATTAGTTTGAATGTTATTAACTTATTAATATACGTACTTATACAATATGAATATTTTAAATTTTTACATTCAGAAATAATTTGACTGATAATATTATAAATATAAAAAATATTCTGGGAATGGTCATTTTTTACAAACGGCTTTACCCTAGTTCGTATACGTCATATCTGGGAAAATCCCTCTCCCCTACAAGCGAATGTATTTTTTAAATGGCCCGTTTACTATTTATGAGATTATTCCCTGAATAATGTTTTTAAATGCATTTCCACGAAAAAACGTCCAGTAAACATTGTAACTTCAGGGTTATGACTCGTGTGTTATTTGGTATAAATGGCAATCTCACTCTTTAGTTTTATCTGAGAACGACCGAGAAATTTCAGTTTTTACATTGGAAGAGACAGCCCAATTCAGATAGTTTCGAGTAACGGCAATAGATTATCCACTGACCTCTCGTGTCATAGATTATTGTGTCTTAATTATGTACTTTCTAGCTGCGTATTATACTCACAAATTCCACGAGAGACATTCACCGAATTATTTTTATGAGAATTCATTTATTCACTGCATTGGCATTACGTGAGATTGATTTAGTAGTTTTTTTTTTTTTATGTAGTCGATTTGTAGAATTGGTTGTACGTGGCGTTTATCTAACTGAAGACGGTTTAACTGCACGGTTATACGTAATTTTAAAGGCAAATAATGTTTTTGACTTCTTCGAATCTTCGATAAACGTATGATGAATTACAAAAGAACACAAATCTCTTGTAGCATTCACGGAACCCTTCAATGATAGCCACATAAATGTGACAAAGGGATTCTGTCGACATACTAAGTGACAATTCTTCGTCGTTATATATGTTCTTTTACTTGATTAGAGGCTGAAAGTTTTTGGGAATGAAACTTATCCCCAAAATTGAAACAGAACAGAGATTTCGCCAAACTGCAAAAGACCGCGCACTTCTCTTTGTCTCCGATGACATCCGTCCTAATCTTCCAAAAGAACTTTGCTTATACTTTATGTGAGAGAATCCCAGTTGACAGCCTCTTTACTTAAATAACTAAGTCGAATTTCGTAGGGGAAGAATTGAATAATGTTTATAAAAATACAACAGAGGACAATCGTCAACATGCACTTTCCGCCGATCTCACTTTCACTCAGATTATAGACCTTCAAATGTGACAAAACGACATTGTGATAATATAAGAACTTAATGTACAATGACTTCGTAAATACAAATATCATCCTTCGGTCCTATCGGTCTCGGTGACTTTCCTTTCCCGTTGATGACACTCGTGCGTTGTAATATTCTAGTATATTCTAATTGTATGTCTTTTATTGAATCTGCTCTTTCATTCAATCACGAAGTGAAATTCATTATTAAAAGCAGTACTCACGTATACTACATGGGGTGTAGGCTTTATTTCCTCTCAGATTTTAGTCGTTCAAAAGTGACACTAGGACTTCGAGTGTATTTAAGTAGCCGTTAAATCTGTTCTTTTATCCATTCACGGAAGTGGAAATTAATACGGTAAGAAAAGTATCGTTATAAATACAACTCGCGTCTACTGCACGGAACCGCCGGTTTCACTTCTACTTAGATGAACGCTGTTCCAATGAGACAAGGTGTTTCGTGTGATTTGGAAGTGATGACGTCGTCATAAGACTTAATCTTTCACCTCTCGAAGGTCGGCATTCATAAAGCATGGCCAAAGTGCAAGTCGCGTCTAGTACACGCGCCGCGCCCGCACCGGCCGCGCGCTTCCTGCGCGGCGCGCGCCTCCCGCTGCGCGCCTCCTCGATGTGCTCGCGCAGCGAGCTCTCGAACGAGAGCACCTTGAACTCGAACTCGGACGGCGACGGCGCTGCTTGCCGCCGCCCGCGCCCGCGCGCTCCTCCAGCAGCGACTCCTGCGCCGCGCCCAGCGACTCGCGCACCTGCGCATGCGCGGCGGCGCCACGCTCGGCTCAGCGCGGCTGGAAGGCCGCGCTTCGGTATTCCGCGCGTCAACTGCTATGGTCATTCGTCCCATGAGTGTAGGGCATGCTTTTATCACCGGATGAGACTGTTCTTCTCCCGCCGACCCACACGTCGGCTTGCGGAGTTCTCCCCTCTCTCACTAACAGGGCCGGGAGGCTGTAAGCTCCCGAACAGTCTTTCGACATACGTGATAGTGAATTGAATATAAGTGAAAATGCGTGTAAGTAAGGGGTGATGGTAGGATTAACCGATCGATTACAGATTCCGGGCGCGTCGACTGCTAAGGTCATTAGTTCCGTAATTGTAGTGCATGTTTTTATCGCCGGAGGTGATAGTGATCTTCCCACGCTGGATGGCGAGATCCAGCGCCAACCAACGTCGGGTTGCAGGGATTTCCCCATCAGGTAACTCTCACCAGCGGGCCCCCCCCCCCCCAGCCGGAACAAGCTCTAAGCCACCGACTTGTCTCCAGACGTATGTGGTCGGGTGTATTGCCTATAAATGTGTAAGTACAAGGAAGCTCGCGCGTGTTCCGTGGCGATGTTAGGGTAGTGCTCCGGCATTGCCGTGGCGATGATCCGAGAAACCACGGAAGACTACCGATTAAAGCAGCCGGCCGCTAGAATATTCCTCCAGACAGCGGCTGAATTCGACCTAGCTGTCTATGTAGTTAGTGTCGAAAATCCTGCCACTACCTTGGGGTACCTTAGAACCTCCCGGTCAGAGGCGGGTTCTGCTGGCGTGTGTGGTCTACCTAATCGATGTCCCTGAACGCACAATTTTTCGTCGTTTCAAGGGTTCTGTCTACAGATTTTCGCGCAGATGAAAAAAAAAAGCGGTATTTGTGTACATTCTCAATTGTCAATACTGGTTATTAGAATTGTCGCGTCATTTCAAATCCATTTTAATTCACTCACAGACATATTTTAACTCGCCCTATACCTAAAAGTTTCCGAAATAGTTGCTCCTCAATCGTTTATTCTCAAAATAATCCCGTTGTTGCGGCTGTTGTTTTCAGTTTCGGTGAGGTGCCCCGCCCACCCAGCCCAGTGATTGTGCGCGATTCGTCCCTGGGTGCGCGAGCGCGTGGACTTCGCCAAATGCTCCGAGAGCTTCCGCTATTGCCGAGTGTGTTGGATCTCGAGATGGAGCTGCAGCTGCCCCTGATCAAGGTATTTCCAAGAATTATTTTGTTCTTTAATCCTAATATACCAAATAATAGATGCCCCTAAAAGAGTTCTTTTGTCAGTGTTTCAAGTGCTCGGTCAACTTAGCTTCACTTAGTAAATAAGTTTATCAAAGAAGTTGGTATGCCTTATTTATAGTATTATAGTATTCTGAATGGTAGGTTCTACTAATTAAAATTGGTGTTGCTTCAAATTCATTTTCATTGATCCCCAATTAATGTTAAAAAGTGAAATACCGAACCTGCAACAATTGCTATTCGATTGCCTATTATCTAAATAATCCCATTGCCGTCTGCAGTTTATTTCTTCAAATTTGGTGAGATATTTTGCTGAGGCGCCCCACGCCGCCTGGCACAGAGCGCGTGTGCGTGTGCGTGTGTGTGTGTGTGTAATTCACGAAAAGCTGGAATGGCATGCATTGTTGTGATGTGAAGTAATTCCCAAAATAAGATATCAGCGTACTCTGACAAGTGTGTTTGCAAGAACTTATTAATTAATTAATTATTATCCTTATTTTCCTCTGAATGAGTAGTTTTCGTTTCATTTATTATGTTTACGTATTCTTAAATAAAAAGTAGATTTGTGTTTTGTCTCACATTCCTACATTTTGTTTCCCGTGCTCGCTCTATTTAAATACAAACTCAAATAAATACTTAATATGCGGTATTCAGTACCTTATTCTCGATCGTATGTGCTAGTAATTATAACTGTTGTGTTGTTCCTTTCCATTATAATATGGGCAAATATCTTAACCGAACCCAGCGCCATGCGCTGGCTTAGTGCGTGTGCGTGTTCGTTGCCGAATGCGTATGTGGTTGACGTTCGAGAGAGTCTGGAAAAGATTTCGCTCTTACGTGTGATGGTTCTCGGAATAGAGTCGCCTTGTCAGCGCAATGTTCGTTTTATTCTTTAGGCAAATAAGAGTTCGCCTTGTTTTCCGCTGTTTCATGTGGTATCCAATGGACTTCACAAGGAAGAAAAGACAGATGTCGTTTGTTTGTCACCTTGTTTCTCACTCTGCACCACTGTAATGAATCCTCAAATATTTTCACTGAGCGCAATTCCGAGAATCTCTGCACAACAATTGCTATTCAGGCCCTCAATGGTGCATTTTCTGAATAATCAGTCCCATTGTTGTGGCTGTTTTCGTTTCTCAATTGTTGTAAGTATAATGAATCGCCCCTAAGTATAGTGTTGTCACATTAATCTAGACACCTCGTGTATACAAGTATGTATCGTTACTTATGTGATATTCAAGGCACGTAAGAACTAATAAGATACGTGAATGCGTTGAAATGGAGCTGATGAAAGAAGTATGCTCGCTAGCTGAAAATGTTTAACAGAAAGTGGGCGTTTTTACGCAAGTAACTACCATTAAGAAATACATCAATTAATCACACAATAAAATTGATCACAAGTGAAGCTGATCGGCTACTTCGTACACTGTATTCTGGTTGTTAGGTTCAGACATCACCCTTCGAGAACTGCAACGCACTGAGAATTTGCACGTGGCACATGCACAATGAACACTCAAAACTTACAGAGAGGTGTTTTTCATATCTGTACCACCCCCAAATCACTAAGTATGGCAAATACCTTAAATGATTCACAGTGAACTCGAATCGAAAGGGAGCTTTATTTATTTATTTATTTATTTATTTATTTATTTATTTTACGTCAAAAAACAGTTAAAAACTGCGTATGACGTGCTATGGGGAAAAGTGAATTGTGTGCACATTTTCAAAATTCTGTGATCCCTACACTAAGTCATATACTACTTAAATTTTGAATTTTGAAAGGGAGAAAAAAAAAAGCTTTTTCTATTAGAGGAGGGCAGTGGCCCTCGCCAAATGAAACGAATTAGGAGTTTTGCTAATAGTAGAAATTATACTCTTTAACAATAATTATGAATATTTTTAGCGTATTTTGAGTACGGTTTTTTAGTTATAGTTTTAGAAAAGGAAATAAACATTTTAAAAATTTTGAACAGAAGTGAATATCTTCTGTACACAAGAAGTGTTATTTTTAAAATATCATTTTAAGTTAGTGAAGAATTGTTTACGTTTATAATATCGTCTATGTTTACTAGTAAAAATTTCATTACGATTGTTGACTACACGTATATTAATACAACTTTTTTTTCTGTGAAATAAGAGGCTGCGGTCGGGATATGAAATAGTTGTCAAGCACACTGTATTTTGAGATGTGTACTTTTTGTAGTGTCCCAACAAATTTAGGTAGATTTAATTCGTTGATGCAATCCCCTAATACCGTAATCAGTTAATGAGGCGACATCGATAACAAAACATTGATGTTACGAAACATCGACGTTCAAAGTTGAAACATCGATATTAATAATACATCAACCAAAAACCATCTATGTTTTTCAATACTTAAATTTAATTTGACAGTAGTTGCGATTATTAATTTATAATTAAGATTTATATGAAAACAAAATTTTAAAAAGGTGATAACAGTGGACAGAACTGAATCTGAAAGACTCTGCGCTTAGGGTCATTTCAAAGAGTCAGTCAATTCACCGAGGAAGTGTACAAGATGGAGAGGATGTTTATATAAAAACATCGATGTTAGGAACACATCGACATCGATGTCGCATTGATAAAGTCAGTGTGCAGCAGGGCTTGAAGGGTAGAGAATAGCAGGGTACGCACCTCGGCGAGCGTCTTCTCCAGCTCGTCGCCGGCGGGCGGGCCGCGCGGGGGCGGGGGCGGCAGGCCGGGCGAGGGCTCAGCGGGCGGGCTGAGGTCGGTGTCCGCGCCGCTGGACCTCAAGTCCTCGTCGGTGATCTCGACGCTGGAGGCCGTGGCGGCGGTGTCTCCGCGCGCCAGGCGCCGCTCCAGCGCCGCGCGGCCCTGGGGGGCACCTCGCGCGCCTCGCCCTCGCGCAGCTTGCGCAGCTCTTCGTCGCGGGCTTCGTCCTCCGGGGCGCGCTGCGGCTGCGGAGGGGGCGGGGCCGGCTCGGGCGCGCCCCACCGGCGTCCCCCGGGCGCGGGCGCGGGGGCCGAGTCCTCCGTCTCGCTCTTGTCCACGACGGCCAGCGCCTCGGCCAGCGCGGGCCCGGCGTCCGTGGACGCCACCTCCTCGCACGTGAAGGACACTTCCTCGCGGGCCAGGGAGAGCGGCAGGCCGGCGGGCCGGGCGGCCACGCGGCGGGATTCGTCTTCTTCGGCCCCCGGGGTTTTTTCCGGGGGGGGGGGTTCGGCTCGCTGCTTCTCCGCTTCCTCCGCCAGCCGCTGTTGCTCGGCGGCTTCCTGCTCCAGTCGTTTCTTCTCCTCCTCCCTTTTTTCTTCCTTGTTTCTCCCCTTGGCCTCTTCTTCTAATCGTTTCCTTTCTGCTTCTAAAGCTAAGCGTTGTTTTTCTTCCTCCTCTCGTTTCAACCGTTCCTCCTCTTCCCGTTTTCGTTTCTCCTCTTCCTCTTTCTGCCTCCTCTTCTCCTCCTCCTCTCGTTTACGCTTCTCCTCCTCTTCCTTTCTCAGTCTCTCCTCTTCCTCTCTCTTTCGTTGCTCTCTCTTCCCTTTCTTCTTTCTTCGCCGTTTGAGCTTCTCCTCCGCCTCGCGCTGTATCCTCTCCTCCTCCTCCTTGCGCGCCCTCTCCTGCTCTTCGGCTTGTTTGCGTTTGCGCTCCTCCTCCTGTTCCTTCTTCTCGGCCTGTCGTCGCAGGCGCTCTTCCTCGTCCTGGCGCCTGCGTCGCTCCTCGTCCTCCTCCTCGCGGCGGCGCTGCTCGTCCTCGGCGTCGCGGCGCCGCTTGGCGGCGGCGGCGGCGTCCTCCTCGCGCTTCTTGCGCCGCGCCTCCTCCTCCGCGGAGGCGTCGAAGGCGCGCGCCATGGCGCGCACGCCCGCGGCGGCGGCGGCGGGGGCGGCGGGGGCGGCGGGGGCGGCGGGGGGCGAGGCGGCCGTGGGCGTGGGCAGCGCCTTCGCCTCGGGCTCCGACTCCTCGATGCGCTCGTCCAGCTCGTGGTGGAAGATGTCCGAGTGGATCTGGCGCGCCACCAGGCGCTCCGTGGTGGCCCGGGCGGGCACCGCCGGCGCGGCCGACGCGCGGCGCAGGGCCTTGTGCTCAGGGGACGGCTCCGCTTCCTCCTCCTCCAGCTGCAACGCGAGCAAAACACGCCTTCTTGGCTAAATGGTTCATCGTAATGTCGCAGAATAAATGTTAAAAACTTCTACGGCATGTAAGGAGGGCGAAGATGATCACTTTTTATCAACGAGCATATGGTAGATTTCATATAACGAAATTACACATGTGATGTTTTCCTTTGATTGGTGGACAACTCATCTTGCTCTGCTCCGGTGTTTGGGGAGTACCCGAAATCTATTTGAATGCGTGAAACAGGATGAGTAGCCAACCACGAGGGCAAATGTCACGAGCAGCGTAGTTATATGACATTTCCAATCAAATGATCATAGGGAAAAATGATCTCCTCCGACCTCCAACATGCTCTGGTGTTTTGGGACATTCTGTCATTGTCGACGCTATTAAAGCGACAAATTATAGTTTTGGGGTTACACATGCCAAAAATACGAATTATGAGAGACCACTTATAAGAGAACCTTAATTTCTAAACTGCAATTTACCTGCCACAAGATAATGTTGTACGTGCCATTTGTCGACGTATAAACGTACATCTTTTTTGTGGGAGTCGTTATCAAACGAAGTGGAACACAGGTAAGATATTGTTAAAAATGGGACAAAACAAACAATATTGATTTTAATCTAGTAGGATGTAACTATTTTGACACATTGAGGGGTTGAATTTTATATATCCACGAAATAATGCAAATGTTGAAGCACTGGGCCAAAAGTCGTATTTATGGGTTTATTCTTGCCCTATTTCTGAGTCCATTCTGCTATTTTCTCCTAGGTAATATTAAAGGTTAGACTAGTTTGTGTATGGTCGCGGAGATTTGAGAAAGAATAAACATCCCAAGACTTTCTTTAATAATACAACTAAATTTCCATTTAACAATTTTAAAATCACGAAAAATATACGATGCTCATTTTAGGTACAATTATGAATCAGCAGTTCATTGTCACTTCACTTGAAAAGTGTAACACCAAATGAGTCTTTGTACAACAAAAAACAAAATTCTTCACGAGATAGTTCTTCTCGTGCGAATTACAAAGAATTACAAGGCAGAAATTACATTATCAGCAAACTAATGTTCCGTTCTCTTTGCATCAAAACAGTCATAAAAACTTGCATAATCGTAAAGATGTAAATTATTGTAATAGTGTCTGCCCACCTACTATTTATAATTTCTCTTACATTGTGAATGAGAGTCTTAACCGGACTTTATTGTTGATGTAATAACAGAATGGAGTACACCATCCACATATTTTGCCTCTTTTGAAACTCAACTGTTGACGTGTTTTGACGTGACGTAATTTGACTCTTCGTTATGTGACGGTCGAAAACGTAAATATGTCATTAATCGACTTAAAAAACTTGCAGATGCACAATAATTCGTAGTATTTAATTTTGTCAAAGATCGCAATTAAGATATTTGTATCCGCCTTTGTTATTAATGTTCTTCGTCTGTGCCTGCTTGACTGGGTGCCAAGGCTAACATATGTTAAATGTCATCAGTTTATGAGCCTGTTTACATTAGGGTTATATATGTGAATCTGGACTGATGTCATTTTAAGATCACATTGCTACAATTCAATTGCCGGGATCGGGGGAACATAGTGCTAACCCACATGTCTATAATTTTTGTCAACCAGAGAAAAACAAAGTTTTAGTACAATGACACAAGTCTTATTTTCTATAGACATTTATGGCTGCTTTCTACACCCGAACTGTAGCTTCATGTATACGTTTGTTCAGCATTTCGATCATAACGGTTGATTTTAGGAGACATTCTAAGACCTTCGGTTTGATTTCATGATATGAGTGTTAGCACCGTCTTCTCCCGATCGCCTTCAACTGCCACAAACGTAAGCTGAAAGCACAGCGTGAGGTGCATATGGAAGGTGCTCACCTCGGGCGCGGCGCCGGGCCGCATCTGCGCCTCGAAGTAGCGCTTCTTGTCGCGCACGCTGGCGATGGCGGGGTCGAGGTCGCAGGCGGGCAGCGACGCGGAGCGCTCGTGGCGCCGCAGGGGCACGGGCGCGGGCGCGGCCGCCAGGGGCGCTGGCGGCGCCGACGCGGGGGCCTCGGGCACGGCGTGGGACGCGTCCTCCTCCTCGAACGCAGTGTTGTCGAAGGCCAGCTCGGAGCGCTGCACCCGCGCCAGGTACTCCGCCTCGAGTCGAGGCTCTCGGCGCGCGGCACGCGGGGCGCGGGCTCCGGGGCGGTGGCGGCGGGCGGCGCGGGGGCGGGCGCGGCGGCGGACGTGGGCGGCGGCGCCGTCGCGCCGGTCATCTGCTCCCAGAACTTCTTGCGGTCCGAGTAGCTCCGCACTTCTTGCTCGTCGCCGTCGAGTGAGTCGGTCAGAGTCTCGTCGCGGTCGGGGTCGGGGGGGCTGCGCGTCAGGGTGAGCGGGGACGGGGGCTGCGGGGCGGAGCGCGGGGACGGCCGGGGACGGGCGGCGGGGACCGGGGACGGGGGCGCCTGGGCGGCGGACGAGGACGGGGGGGCGGGCGTGGGATACTCCGCCGAGGGGCCCACGAGCGGCTCCCTCCGGCTGCCTTCTAGAAGAGAGTGCAAGCGGGTTAGTACGCACACAGCACAGCGCAAAGTCAGAGAGACAGAGAGAGTGTTAGAGGGGGCGGCGGCGGCGGCGGCGATGTCGGGGCTCGAACCTCCTGAAACGTCAAACGACTCGGAGAGGACGCAACGCTGGTCGGCTGGCGCGCGTGCTGTCCGGGCAGCGTCGGCGGCGGTCCGGGTCCTGGTCCGGCTGCTGCTGCGTCGCGGACCTAGACCGGGGCCTGCCTGAGAGCGGCGCGGAGGGGGCGGGGCTGTGCAGGGTCAGAGGGGCACACGCGGGTGTGCGCGCGAGCTAGCGGGGGCTGCTACCTTGCGGGGGCGCCGAGGTGGCGGGGGCGGGGCCGGGGCGGCCGGAGCGCCGGCGGCCTGAGTCGGCGGTGGCGGCGGCGAGCGGTCGACGGGCAGGTCGAGGTCGAGCGTGCCCGAGGGCGTGTCGGGCGCGCCGGCCCGCGCCGACCCCGAGTCCCACTCCTCGGAGGGCGTGAGAGTGAGCCCGCCCTCGTCCCACAGCTGCGCATACTCGGCGTCGCCCGCCGCCACCTCCTCGGTGGACAGCTGCGACAGCATGCGCTGGAACTCGGCTTCGCGGTGGCGCTCTTGGGTGGCTGGCGACGCGGCCGCCGCCGCGGCCGCCTCCGGCGCCTCCGCCGCCGCCGCCTCGGCCAGCGTCTCCGACGCCATGCGCTCGAAGCGCCGCTCCACGCGACGCAGCTTCTTCTCCACGGCGTCCTCCACCGCCTGCGCCAGCCCGGGCAGGTCGGCCGGCGGCGTGGCGGGGGGCACCTGCGCGGCGGCCGCGGGCGGCGGCGGGGGCGGCGAGCTCGCGGCGGGCGCGGCGCCGTCGCCTTCCTCCTCCGACTCCGCGTCCAGATCGGTCACGGTGACCCCGCTGCGCACGATCATTTCGTCCTCTTCGGATTCGAGTCGGAAGACGGGCCGGCGCTGCGGTTCGGCGGGTTCCGTGACGATGTAGCCGCCCTCGTCCACGCTATCGGCGGCGGCCTTGAGAGGGCGGCCTGGGGCGGGGGCGGGGGGTGGGAGCGGGGGCGGCGGCCTTGGCGGTGGCGCCCCCCCCGGGCCCCGCTCCCCTCCTTTTTTGGCCTTCTGCGCCTCCTGGCGGCGCGCGCCTGCCGCTGCGCCTCCAGGAACGCCATCTCGGCCTGGCGCTGCACCTCCGCGATTTCCGCCTCCAGGCGCGCCTGCTCGCGCCGCCGCGCTTCCTCTTTCTTCTTGTGCGCCGCATTTGCTTCTCTGCTTCTTTTCTTCTTTCGTCCTTTGCTCTTCTTCTCCCCCTCTTCTTCGATCTCTTCTGAGCTTTGCTGTCTTGCGGCCTTCTGGCATGTTCGTGAGGTTCTTTTGTGCCCTTTTCACCTTCTTCTGCATCTTTTGTGCTCTTTTTTTCATGTGATGTCAACTGTTTCTTTTGATCTGATTCTATCTGATCCTTTTCTTGCTGTTCAGCCTCCCATTTGGCCTTTTCTTGTCGTTCGGCTTCCAACCTAGCTTTCTCCTGTTCAGCTAGCAGTCTTTCTTTCTCTCGTTGGTCCGCTTCCAATCTAGCCCTCTCTTGCTGTTCGGCCTCCAGTCTGGCCTCTTGTTCTGCTTCCAAGGTTTCCCCCTCGCTCTTCCGCTTCCAGTCTGGCTCTTTCCTGTTCGGCTACCAATCTGGCCTTCTCTAGCCTCTCGGCTTCCAACCTTGCCTTCTCTTGTTCGGCTTCCAATCTGGCCCTTTCCTGTTCGGCTTCCAATCTGGCCTTTTCTAGGCGCTCGGCTTCCGTCTCGCCTTTTCTTGTTGTTCCGCTTCCAACCTAGCCCTTTCCTGCCGCTCGGCTTCTAGTCTGGCTTGCTCCTGTATTTTTTCTGCTTGTGCGCGGGCCTTTTCCCGCTCCTCGGCCTCGAGCCTGGCTTGGGCATCGAGGCGCGCCGCCTCCAGGGCCTGCTCTTGGGCCTGGGCCTGCTGCATGGCCAGCTCGCGGCGGCGCGCCTCCTGCCGCTGCGCCTCCAGCAGCGCGCGCTCCTGCTCCTGGACCGCGGACGCGTCCACCTGCAAGGGGGGCGGGGGACAGGGCTGCGCGGGGGCGGCGGGGACGGCGGGGGCGGCGGGGGCGGCGGGGGCGGCGGGGCCGGCGGCCGCCGCCTCGGCCTGGCCGGGGCCTGGGCGAAGGCAGGCGCGGCGCGCGCCCCACCTGCAAACACACAGGCGCGGTCGGCGCGGGTGGCGACGGCGGGCGGGCGGCCCGCGGCGGCGGAGGCGGTGCGGGCGGGCAGGCGGGCGGGCGGGCGGTTAGCTACGCGGGCGGGCAGTGCTCCGAGGGGCGGGGCAGGGCGAGTCGGGGCCGACCGGTGCCATCGCCGCCGCCGCGCCGCAGCGGTTAGTGGGACGACACACACCATGCGCAACGAAGGAGTCGAGGGGTCGGCGGCGGCGGCGACGACGTCTTACCTGCGGTCGACCCCCACGAGCAGTAGGTGCGTCCAGGCGTCCCACCCACGCTCACGTACTCCTTCTGCTGGTACCAGGGCGGCGGCAGCGGCGGCGACGTGGCCACCGCCGGCGACGGCAACGGCCGCACGGGGCGGCGGCGGCGGCGCGCGGCGCGCCAGCGGCGGCGGCTCGGGCGACGAGGACGCGCCCGAGGAGGACGGCGAGGGCGGGGACGGGGACGGCGACGGGGAGCGGGCGGGAGGCCGCGCGCGCGGCGGCGCGGCGCGCACCAGTAGGCGCGTGAGCGGCAGGCGGCGCGGCCGCGGGAGGTGGCGGGGCGGGGCCGCGGGTGCGGGCAGGCGGGCGCTGCGCATCTCCACCGCGCGCTTGCCCGCGTCGCTGGTGCGCACCAGCAGCCGCACCTCGGCTCCGGCGCGCGCGCGCCACCGCCACGCCCACGCCGCCGCCGCTCCGCCCAGCGCGCGCCGACGGCGGCGACGGCGGCGGACGCCCCACCAGGCCGCGCGGCGCGCGGGGACGACGGGGAAGGGGTGCGCGGGACGGCGGGCGCGCGCAAGGACGGCGGGTCGGAGGACGGGGAAGGCGTGGGGGCGGACACCGTCGCGGGTTCGAATAGTTCGCCTGCAGAGACTGAAAGAGATGAGGTTGGCGTAGCAGGCTTCGAGGAACACAAAGGGGAAATGAAGGTGTCATCCGGTATGCTAAACGGGAGATCGGGTGAGGGGATGATCTTACTATTAATGCACGAAGGATCTTGAAAAGAAATATTATCTTCAGAAAAATAAAAAGATTTAGCAATATCATCCATAATTTTATCGTGATCATCAGCAGCTCTTTGTGTGGATGGATGTATTTCCAAAGAAGGAGATGCAGCAGGAGATTGTTCTGATTGCAAGCTGATTTCTTTACATACAGAGGGCATAAGCGATGTTGGTACCGCGTCAGTGTGGGAGGGGATCACCTTACGACTAACACAAGAAGAATGTCTAGTAGAAAAATCGTCTTCGGATAAATAAAATGACTTAACAACGGAATCTAAAATTTGATCATGATCATCGGTCACAAGAGCTGATGCACTAGGACACGGAGGCATTTCTACAGTAGGAGATATAACGGGAGACTGTTTAGATTGTGCGAGGGATTCTATAATAACGGAGGAAGAAAGTTCCGATGGTATCGCTTCATCATGGGAGGAGTAAATATCACTATTTATAAAAGAAGAATCTCTATTAGAAGCTGCTTCATTGCGACTAATAGTAGAATCTCTATTAGAAACATCTTCGGTTAAATAAAATGATCTGGCAATGGTATCTAAGAGTTGAGCATGATCTTCAGTCGCAACCGCTAGTTGAGGAGACGGAACCGTTTCTAAACTAGGAGATACAATCGGGGATTGTTCAGGTATAGCGGAATACAGTGTTAAAGGAGATGAAGGAGTTAAAGGGCTGATTGCCGCTAGTAAATTCGTCTTTAATACAAGTTCTGTTTTTGGAGTATCAAATAACACACCCATATGGCTATCATCCAAAATTGAGTAATTTTTATCAGTAGTATTTATTTGAGAAATCTCGAAGTTTTCAAGTGGAACAGTATTATCGGTAGGAATTGTAATATTTGCTAAATTGACAATATCAGGGTTTGTTAAGAATTCATCAACAGAATCAAAGGGTGGTGATGAAGCGGTATTTGAGGAAGTGGATCTGATTGAATGCACTGTAGGAGAAATACCCATTGTGCTATCTGAACGAGAAACAGCTGTAATCTTAGGGGAAAGCGTTGTAAGTGAAGTATGCACAGATGAAGGGGCTAACGGTGCAGCTGTTGTGGGAAATTCAGTTTTATTAATACTAGGTTCTAGACTTTCGAGATTCAAGATGGAACACGGAGGAATAACGGTGTCTTCATTAGGGGAAGAACATACATTCACGGATTTATGTGTGGATTCTATGGTAGTCGAAGGGGCAGTTACAACCTGTATTGAATCTGTGAGTAAAACTGTTCGCGAAAGAGGCTGTGGTTCCCCGTCTATTAGTAAAGCAGATATAGCGGAATTGGAACTTCGTGAAGAAATTTGTGGCAGAGACGGGGAAGATGGAGAAGAACACGGAGAGGGAACCAGTTCTTGTTTTGTACAGAGGCTAGAATGGGGGAAAATTCTGCAGCCGAATTGGAAGCAGATGAGGAGGGACAGTGATCAGAAACGGATTCCTCTCGTGTGGGATACAGGTTAGAATGAGCACGATCTGCGAAGTAAAACTCTGTAGCCGTATCAGATAGAGCGGGGGATGGTTTTGGGAAGTGGGGCAATGGACGTGGAGAAGCCGGAGGAGAAACCCTTTCGAGCACAGTGTCACCTGTGGCGTCAGGGCGGGGGGCTTCGGGAGGGGGGGCTGGCGGGGAAGCGGCCCGGCGCCGCCTGCGCCAGCGCCCTTGCGTTCGGAACACTGCCCGTGCGGTCGCGAGCGCGCACGCGGCGACCACGACGAGGGCGTCGTACACAACGACAAGCGGCAGCCACGAGGCCAGGGAAGGTGCAGCAGTAGCAGCAGCAACAGCAAGACACGGGGACACGCGCGGCCGGGATGGGACAGGCAGGCCCCGTTTCGGGGGGTTAGCAGGACGCCAGAGTTAGAAAGACAAAAACGAGAGACGGACAGCGACACACAGAGACATTGCGACACCAGGCGAGGAATCAGCGACGCAGTGACACAGCGACGGCAACGCATCGGCGCGGTCGCGTGAGCGCGCGGCGCGAACGGCGCGCGTTTATTGGCGCGGGGCCTCACCTGTTTCCTCGTCCGCGCAGGGCCGCACCGTGCACTCTGCAACAGAGAACGCAACTCGCTCTAGATCAACAGTACGAGGAGCGGCTTCACTAGTCATAATATTCAAGCTACGTCTAGCTACTACACACTAGCAACGTACACCGATACAAACACACATTAACACACATGGAGCATTTGGAGAGAGCATGCGGTCGGGCGTGCAGGCGGGCGCAACATGCAGCAGGTGCGCACGCTACCTCTAGTCGCAGCGCCCCACAGCGCCGGCGCGGGCGCCCGCTCAGGGCGCGCCGAGTGTCTGGCTTGCACTCTACTCAACTCAACTCAACTCAACTCAACTCTACGGGAGGAGTGGCCGCCGAGCGGCACAGCGCGGTCCCAGGCCACCGTCACCGGGAGCGAACAGCGGGAGCGGGGAAAGCTCAGAAAGAGAGAGATACAGCGTGTTACGGGCTCAAGGGGGCCTCCACCACAACCACCACCACCACCACCAGGGACGACGGAAGCGAGGGCGAGCGGGGACGCGGACGCGCGGCGCGGACCCAACACCCAACGTCCCACGCGGAGGTCCCGCCACCGACCCGCCACCGGCCGGGGCGCTACCTGACGGCGAGAGAGCGAAGCGCCGGAAGGCGGGCAGGCGCTGCACGGGCGCGGGCCGGCGGCGCCAGGGGCTGACGCAGCGGTCGCGGAGCGCGGACAGGCGCACGCGCGGCGGTGAGCGCGGCGCCGGCGGCGGCGGCGGGGCGTGGCCGGCGGACGAAACAGCGCGGGCGGCGGGGACGGCGTCGGGGCGGCAGCGGCGGCGGCGACGGGCGCGCGCCAGGCGCTCGAAGGCGTGCACCAGCGCGCGCACGCCGCCGTCGCCGAAACCGCGCTCGGGCACGCCCTCCGACAGCGCCCGCACGTGCACGCGCACGCGTCGCCGCGGGGCGTCGGCGTCGCCTGCAGCAGCGCCACGTCGCCCACGTCCCACGTGGCGACGGCGCGCGGGGCAGGCGCAGCACGGCGCGCAGGAGGCGGCGGCGGAGGGGGCGGCGGCGGCGGCGCGAGGGGCCCTGGCGGCGCAGCGCGCGCGCCGGCGCTAGCTACGGGGCGGCGGGGGGCTCAGCCTTCTACCAGTACCACAACGGGAAGCAGCGGGCCGCAGCGCGGTGGGCCGCGTACCTTGCAGCGCCGAGGCGGCGGCGGCTGCTCCGGCGGCGGCGGGGCCGGCGGCGGCGGCGGGCGCGAGCGGCGTGCACGTCTCGCGCTGCACCACGCCCAGCTGGCCCGCAGTCGCGCCCCGGACATCCACGCACACGCACAGCGACGGCTCGCCGCAGGCCGCGCCGCGCCGCCCGGCCACGCACACGCACACGCGCTCGCCGCCGTCCAGCACGGCCACGCGCTCCGCGGCCTCTTCGGCGTCGGACGCCAACAGCTCCTCCACGTCGGTGGTCGCCCCTCCGCCGCCGCCGCCACCGCCCCCCTTCACATGCAGCCGCCCCGCCGGCGCCTCCACGTCCATCTTGCGCGTGTGCGACACGTGCACGGTGGAAGCGGCGCCGGTCGAGAGCGCGCTGCAGCGCGGCCGGCGGCAGCGGCGACGGCGCGCGACCTGCCTCGTCCGCCGACGCCGCCACCTCCTCCGTGTCGGTGAGCGGCGGCGGCGGCGGCGGCAGCGGCGTGGTGGCGTTGGACCGCGGCGCCCGCGGCCCGGCCCAGTAGGGCGCGTCGCCCTCCCGCGCGGCCACCGACGCGGCTTCCATGGCGCGGAGCATGTCGGGCGTGGCGGACACGGCACGCGGCACGTGACGTTCGTCCTCCGACGCCTCCATGCTCTCCGAGTCGGTGGCCGGCGCCGAGGGTCGAGGCGCCGCCGCCACCGCCGCCGCCGCCGTCACCTCGTCCTCCCCAGCAGGTCTTCGGTGTCGGTGCGGGGGTCGGCGGCGGCACCGGGGCGTGTCGGGACGCCCAGGAGGGCGGGCGCCGGGGACGCGGCGGCGGGCGCTTGCACGGCGCGTGGGCGGGGTCGCGGGCGGCGGCGTCGCGACGTCTCTAAAATGATTTCCTCCGTGTCGGTTAGCGGCTCCGCGCCTCCCTCGGGCACGCCTAGAAAACCTCGCGGAGCCGCCGTATGCTCTTCCTCCTCGCTCATATCCTCCACTTCCGTTAAACCGCCCGCGTCGGGGTCGGTCGGGACAAACAGCCCTGCTTTAGGCGCGCTCCTTTCTACTTCGTTTTCGTCTTCACTGTCGAGGTTTTCGACATCTGTTAGAGGCCCTTCGTCGGCGCGGGTCGGCGCCAGAAGTGATCGCACCGGAGCTGACGCTGCGCGCTGCGGGGGTCGTGGGCGAGAGGCCGGCATTCGAACTAGCTTCTTTTCGGAAGACTTCTGGCTCACGTCTGAATAGCATCCTTCCAACGAGCGCAGGATCTTCTCTTCGGCAGCGGTTGTCGTCTCGGGCTCGGCGGTTTCTAGGCCTTCGTCTCCGCTGTCTTCGCACTCCTCCACATCCGTGACGGCACCTGCGTCCGCGTCTGGTGTGGGTAGAGCGAGGAATTTAGCGGCGGGGTCGCCTTTTTCCCTAATGACCACGTCGGCATCTTCCAATTCCGGTAGGGGTGCCTCGGCGTCGGCGGGGGTGTCGGGCGCGAGCACGTCGTCGTCGGAGGCGAGCATGTCCTCGACGTCGGTGGGCGCGGGGGCGTGGCCGCCGCCGCCACGCCGCTTGGGCGCGCGCCGCGTCGCCCCACTCGCACCGCCGGGGGGGGGCTCGCGCGTGCCGCACGCACTCCCCACCCGCACGCGGCTGCCGCCGTCGCCGGCGCCCAGCGCGCGCAGGGCGGCCTGCGTGTCTTCCGACGCGCTGCTGGATTCTGCTTCGTCGTCGTCAGATAGGCCCAGGTCCTCCACATCGGTGGGCGCGCCGGCGTCGGGCTCCGGCGCGAGTAGGCGCGCCGACGCGGGGTGGGTGACGGGGGACCCGCCGCACGCGAGACCCGCCTATCCCTCCCACGCGCTCTTCGGTGTCACCCCACTCGATCTGCGGGATCGGTGACGGCGGCATGTCTGCCCTTCCCTCGCCCTCCATGTCCGAGTCCGTATCTAGTGATTCGGCGTCCGTAAGAGGATCTGACGGCGCGGTGGGCTCAGAAAGCCGTTTCATCTGCGCGTTGTCGTCTTCATCTTCGCTAAGGAGCTCTTCCACGTCGGTGAGGGCGTCCAGACCAACTTCTGGTGCCGATAGGCCTGAGGAGACTCCCGATACTCCTGTAGCGGATAGGCCGTCGGTGGGAGGTTCCTCTGTGTCAGGGGTAATGGCGATCAGAGGCACTGGTCGGGCGGCGGCCATGGCGGCGGCGACGGCGGCGGCGGCTGCTGCTGAGCGAGTCAGGGGCTCCTCATCGATGGGGATGCCTTCCGGGTCTTCGTCTGTGGCGGCGGCCGCCTCTTCCGCGATCACGGCAAGCGCGCTGGACGACTCGAGAAGGGCGTGGTCGATTTCCGAGCCCGACGTGGACGCCGTGGGCAGGTCGTCGAGGAGGAGAAGCTCGTCGTCCTCGTCGTCGGTGGCAGCCTCTTCGGCGTCGCTCCACGCGGGCACGCTGAAGGCGGGGCGCGGCGGCGGCAGTTGGTGGAGCGTCTGGTCGCAGGGCGGCGCGGGCGCAGGCGGCGACGCAGGCGGCGGTGGCGGCGGCGAAGGCTGTGCACGGGTAGGCGGCTCAGCGTCCGCGCCCCACACCCCCCGCCCGGCCCCGCCCCCCCGCGTCCGCGAAGAAGGCGCCCGCCCCCGGGCGGCGGTTCCGGCCCCCGCGGGCGCCAGCGCGAAGTCCGCTCGACGAGGAACCTGAGCGTGCAGCTGTTCTATCCTCCGCAGCGCGGCGGCCGGCTCGAGGCCCGGCCGCGCGCCCGGCGTCCAGCAGCCGCTCGATCTCGGAAGCCATGCTCTGAAGCGACGCGGCCACGGACGGCCCGGCGGCCCTACCTGGCGACGACGCCTCCTCGTCCGCCACGTAGCTGAACTTGTGCTTGACGCGCGGGGGCGTCACCGCGCGCACGTCCAGGATGGGCGAGAGGCGGTCTTCGGCGCAGGGCGGGCGCGGCGCGCGCGACGGCGACGACGGCTCGACGGCGCCGGGCGCCGCGGACGCGGCCGCCAGCAACTCGAGCGCGCGCCGCGTAGGTTTCGGGGACGCGGGCGACCCGGCGGCGCGGAGGTCGTGGTCGGACGACGACGAAGGGAGCGCGACCGAGTCGGATAGGGACGAGTCCGTGGTGTCGATGAGCGAGAATTCGGCCACTTCGGTGGCGGAGGGCGCGGCCGCGGGTGTGGTGGGGCGCGCGGCCGACGCGGCCGCCGTGGCGGAGACGGGCTCGGGGGCGCGCTGTCGCGCGCGCGCTGGCGCGGCCAGCACGGAGCGGACGGCGGCGACGAGTCGGGACTGGGGCGGCGGCGCGGGGGCGGGCGCCGGGGACGGACGCGGCGAGGGCTGGACGACCGTGGGGACGGGCGCGGGCGCGGGGGCGGGAGCAGGAGCCGCGGCTGGCGACGGCGGTGCGCGCCGCGACGCGGGGGATGGCGGTGTCCGCTCCTTGGCAGGACTCCGTGAAGTGCGGGTTGACACCGGCGCGGGGCTCGGCACTTTTGTCACAGCTACAGTTTTACTGGCGGAAGATGTTAATTGGAAGTCCACTGGGGAATTTTAAGTTCTAGATACAGACGAGCTTACACTAGCAGTCTTATTCACACTCGACGTTCGAGTGACTGACGTACTCACACTACCTTTTTTTTCACAGAGGAACTAACACTAGAAGTCTTGCTGACAGACGCACTGACAGCGGCAGTCTTGCTAACGGACGAACTCACGCTCGAGGTTCTACCAACGGACGTACTCACACCGGAAGTCCTAGAAACTGCGGATGAACTGGACACAGTTTTACTTGCGGTAGAACTTACGGAAGCTGATTTGCTCACGGCAGAGCTCACAGACACAGTCTTACTCACTGCTGAAGACACACTAGCTGTCCTACTTACTGATGTTTTACTAACGGACGAACTCAGAGCAGTCTTACTAAGGGATGAACCTACTCCCGACGTTCTAGTGGCAGTCGAACTAACACTCGCGGTTTTTCCAACCGACGAAGTGACACTTGCAGTTCGACTGACACTAGATGTCCTGGAGACGGTTGATCCCACACTGGACGTCCTGCTGATTGTCGTCGTTGGCTTGGAAACAGGGGCGGCGCTGGAGGCTGCGCTGGGCGCGGCGTCGCGGCGCCCTCCCCGCCGCGCGGCGCTCCTGCGCTCCTGCGCCTCGGCGCTTCGCCGCCGCTCCTCGCGCTCCTGGCTGCGGCGGCGCCCTCGCGCTCTTGGCTGCGCCGGCGACGTTCCCCTTTCGGCGCTGCGCCGGCGCCGCCCTCCGCTTGCCCCACTTTGAGATCCCGGGACAGCGTCGACAGCATGTAGCCGTACACACGCCCGTCGTACTTGGTGGGAGGGGAAGGCGCGTGCGGGACCGGGGGAGGGGGTTCTTTCCAGGAAGGACCGGGGGGGGGGTCGCGCTCCGGGAGCCCACCGGTCGTCGATGCGTTTGCGAGCAAGAACCGTAGGCATGGCTTCGGGCAGCGGTGTAATACGCGGAGGCGAGGCTCGAGGTCGTGCAGCTAAAGGCGGCCTGGCCTTGAGGGAGGGCTCTCGTTCCGCCAACGGTGGAGCTCGACGACGTGGAGATGTGCCCGACGACGAAGCGGCATCCGCACCGACCTCGTGCATGCGAGGTGACAGGGGAGCCACTTCCGGAGAGAGGACTTCGCTCTCAATCACGTCATCGCAAACACAAATAGCGCGTTGACCGTCCCGCTGCAAGTCAACGTACGTACGACCAGACGCGGTACGTACAACCTCCGCCTCGGTTAGAGTGACTTCCAAAAGGTCACCCGTCATCACGATGTCCTCCGGAGAAACGCCGTAACGTGCTTCTGCAGAGCGAGCGCGGCGAGGAACTCCGGCGCCCAAAGATGAAGAAGCTTCAGATTCTGAAGGTGCACCGGCTTCTTCCATTGAAGAACGGGATGCGAGTGAAAGGTCCGGATCAAGGGGCGATAAAGCATCACCACCCACTCCACCTCCAGCCCCTTCATCCCCGTCACCTTCATCTTCATCGTCTCCTTCACCATCATCGTCAACATCCATTTCATCCTCCTCCTCATCTTCTTCCTCCTCTATTTCATCATCACCTTCAAGAGCTATTTTAGGCTCCGACACATCAACAAAAGGAATTACCTTCGTAGTCTCTTGGATATCAGTCATGCTGTCCACTACGTCCTTAGCTCCATGAGAATCTTCCAAAGTAGCATCAACAATAGCGTCAACGGAAATGCTAGATTTTTCTAAACTATCTACAGACTTAAAAACGCTGTCAA
Organism: Teleogryllus oceanicus; assembly: GCA_964035755.1. NCBI lineage: Eukaryota > Metazoa > Arthropoda > Insecta > Orthoptera > Gryllidae > Teleogryllus > Teleogryllus oceanicus. The sequence goes on from CAXIVR010000006.1 coordinate 17,738,796, forward strand.
CAGATGCATGAACAGACGAATCAACAGCATCAAGAGAAGAAATTAAAGGTTTTGTAACATCAGAATCTTTCTCCTCAATGTGAGAAGGCGATTTCTCCAACACTCTAACTTCCTCAACTATTGGTATTAATTCACTAAATTCAAAGGAATCAGATAGCGGTAAAGGAAGATCATGTCCCTCAGGTGTAGGTGTAAGGTCCGGTTTTAGTTCACGAACTTCACGCTTTATTTGGGAAGTAACTTCCTTAACTCTTGACATTATTTCAGAAACATCAGTTTCCGTTAATGCAGAACCAGTTTCAATAATTAAACGTTCCTTCCGTCTCCGCATAGCGGACTCTAAAACTTCAGTTCGAGCTAATGTTTCTGCTGATAAATCAGAACGAGTCAACCGACTAACGGTTGACGATGATTGAAAGTCAGTACCCGAAATATCACCAACTGGTACAACCGCATCTACACCCCTACAAGATTCGCGCTCATGAGCAACTTCCTCTTTAGTTGAGCTTTCAGCTACTTCCACAACCGGCGACGGTGCCTTCTCCGCTCGCACCGCCACTTTCTCCGCCTCCTCGATCGGGACAGGCGACACGCGCTCGCCCTCCTTCGCTTCCACTATCTCTTCCGAAGGCGTGGGCGACCGCTTCCTCCTTACGGCGGCTGGTACGGCCAGGGCGCGGAACGGGCGACGGAGCGCTTCTTCCTCGCGCTCCGGTTCACGTTTGCTTCGGGTTTCAGCTCGGCTTCCGTTCGGTACTACCACCCCTCGGCACGTGTATCGCGGCCGTTCCGCCGGCGACGGAACCTTCTCGACCGGGCTGGGCGTCCTATCGCTTTCGCCTCAGGCACGGCCCTTCCATACAGCCTCCTCTTCACCTCTTCCACGATTTCGGCCTCTCTCTTTCTCCTTCTCGCCATGTCTACCTTCCTCTACGACCTCCTCCACCTCCTTCTCAACGGCGACGCTTCGCCCGCTACCACCTCTTTTGGTTCTCTACTTCTTCTTCACTCACCGCCGTCACTAATTCTGCCCGTTCCTCACTCCACCTTTTCAACCGCCTCTTCGCGTTCCTCTACTTTCCCGGTGACAATTTCCTCGGCCTCTTTTCCATCTTTTCACCCACCTTCACCCTTTCCACCTCTGGCGCAATCCTTTCTCCTCCTCTACGGGGACGCCTCTCGACACCACCGCGACCTCGCCAGGAGACACCTTCTCCGCGACTCTTTGGCAACCACCGGCCACTCTTTCGCTCTACACGCGCCTACCGGTTCGGCCAGGCCAACTTCGCCTTCGGCTTCGGGTTGGGTTCGGGTTCCGCTTCGACCACAGGCACGGCTTTCTTTCAGTTGGGGATGGTTCGCGTTCGAGTTCTGCTTCGATTTCGGTTCGCGCTCGACGCTTCCTCTTGTCGGGCTCTCAGCTTCTTCCACGGCGGCGACGGTGCCTTCCCGCTCGCACCGCCTCTTTCTCCGCCTCCTCGATCGGACGGCGACACCGCTCGCCCTCCTTCGCTTCCACTATCTCTTCCGAAGGCTGGGCGACCACCTTCCTCCTTTACGGCGGCTGGTACGCCAGGGCGCGGAACGGGCGACGGGCGCTTCTTCCTCGCGCTCCGTTCGTTGCTCAGGTTTCAGCTCGGCTACGTTCGGTACACCACCGCCTCGGGCACGTACCGCGGCGCGTTCGCCGGCGACGACCTTCTCGACCGGGCTGGGCGTCCTATCCGCTTTCGCCTCAGGCACCGGCTCCTTCCGTACAGCCTCCTCTTTCACCTCTTCCACGATTTCGGCTCCTCACTTCTCCTCCTTCTCGACCATGTTCCTTCTCCTCACGACCTCCTCCACCTCCTTCTCAACCGGCGACGACGCGCCCGCTACCACCTCTTTGTTCTACTACTTCTTCTTCACTCACCGCCTCACTAATTCTGCCCGTTCCTTACCTCCACCTTTTCAACCGCCTCTTCGCGTTCCTCTACTTCTCTCGGTCACATTTCTCGGCCTCTTTTACCATCTTTTCCACTACCTCCACTACTTCAACCCTTTCCACCTCTGGCGCAATCCTTTCTCCTCCTCCTGGGGACGCCCTCAGACACCACCGCGACCTCCCGCTCAGGAGCACCTTCTCCGCGAACTCTTTGGCAACCACCGGCGACACTACTTTCGCCTCTACAGCGCCTACCGGTTCGGCCACGGCTTCAACTTCGCCTTCGGCTTCGGGTTGGGTTTCGGGTTCCGCTTCGACCACAGGCACGGCTTTTACTTTCAGTTCGGGGGATGGTTCGCGTTCGAGTTCTGCTTCGATTTCGGGTTCGCTCAGGCGACTTCCTCCTGGTCGGGCTCTCGCTTCTTCCACAGGCGGCGACGGTGCCTTCTCCGCTCGCACCGCCTCTTTCTCCCCTCTCGATCGGACAGGCGACACGCTCGCCCTCCTTCCTTCCATATCTCTTCCGAGGCGTGGGCGACACAGCTTCCTCCTTCGCGGCTGGTCGGCCAGGCGCGGAACGGGCGACGGGCGCGTTCTTCCCGCCTCGGTTCCGTTGCTTCAGGTTTCGCTCGGGCTCACGTTCGGTACTCCACCGCCTCGCACGTGTCCGCGGCGCGTTCGCCGGCGACGGAACCTTCTCGACCGGCGGCGTCCTATCCTTTCGCCTCAGGCCCGGCTCCTTCGTACAGCCTCTCTTTCACCTCTTCACGATTTCGGCTTCCCACTTTCTCCTCCTTCTCGACCATTCTACCTTCTCCTCTACGACCTCCTCCCTCCTTCTCAACCGGCGACGGCGGCTCCTACCACCTCTTTTGGTTCTACTACTTCTTCTTCACTCACCGCCGTCACTAATTCGCCGTTCTCTCCTCCACCTTTTCAACCGCCTCTTGCGTTCCTCTACTTCTACGGTCCAATTTCCTCGGCCTCTTTACCACCTTTCACTACCTCCACTCTTCACCTTCCACCTCTGGCGCAATCTCTTTCTCCTCCTCTCGGACGCCCTCTCAGACACCACCGCGACCTCCGCTCGGAACCCTTCTCCCGAACTCTTTGGCAACCACCGGCGACCTCTTCGCCTCTACAGCGCCTACCGGTTCGGCCACGTTAACCGCCTTCGGCTTCGGGTTGGGTTTCGGGTTCCTTCGACCACAGGCACGGCTTTTACTTTCAGTTCGGGGATGGTTCGCGTTCGGTTCTGCTTCGATTTCGGTTCGCGCTCGGCGACTTCCTCTTGGTCGGGCTCTCGCTTCTTCCACAGGCGGCGACGGTGCCTTCTCCGCTCGCACCGCCTCTTTCTCCGCCTCCTCGATCAGGACAGGCGACACGCGCTCGCCCTCCTTCGCTTACTATCTCTTCCGAAGGCTGGGCGACACGCTTCCTCCTTTACGGCGGCTGGTACGGCCAGGGCGCGGAACGGGCGACGGGCGCGTTCTTCCTCGCGCTCCGGTTCGTTGCTCGTTTCAGCTCGGGCTCACGTTCGGTATACCCCGCCTCGGGCACGTGTCGCGGCGCGTTCGCCGGCGACGGAACCTTCTCGACCGGGCTGGGCTCCTATCCCTTTCGCCTCAGGCACCGGCTCCTTCCGTACAGCCTCCTCTTTCACCTCTTCCACGATTTCGGCCTTTCTCTTCTCCTTCTCGACCATTCACCTTCTCTCTACGACCTCCTCCACCTCTCTCAACCGGCGACGCGCGCTCCTACCACTCTTTGGTTCTCTACTTCTTCTTCACTCACCGCCGTCACTAATCTGCCCGTTCCTCTACCTCCACCTTTTCAACGCCTCTTCGCGTTCCTCTACTTTCTACGGTCCAATTTCCTCGGCCTCTTTACCATCTTTTACTACCTCCACTGCACCCTTTCCACCTCTGGCCAACTCTTTCTCTCCTCTCGGGGACGCCTCTCGACACCACCGCGACCTCCCGCTCAGGAGCACCTTCTCCGAACTCTTTGGCAACCACCGGCGACTCTTTCGCTCTACGCGCCTACCGGTTCGGCCGGTTCAACCGCCTTCGGCTTCGGTTGGTTTCGGGTTCCCTTCGACCACAGGCACGGCTTACTTTCATTTCGGGATGGTTCGCGTTCGAGTTCTGCTTCGATTTCGGTTGCGCTCAGAGCGACTTCCTCTTGGTCGTCTCAGCTTCTTCCACAGGCGGCGACGGTGCCTTCTCGCTCCCCGCCTCTTTCTCCCTCCTCGATCGGGACAGGCGACACGCGCTCGCCCTCCTTCGCTTCATCTCTTCGAGCGTGGCGCACAGCTTCCTCCTTTACGGCGGCTGGTACGCCAGGGCGCGGAACGCGACGGCGCGTTCTTCCTCGCGCTCGGTTCACGTTGGCTTCAGGTTTCAGCTCGGGCTCGTTCGTCTACCACCGCCCGGGCACGTGTCGCGGCGCGTTCCGCCGGCGACGGAACCTTCGACCGGCTGGGCGTTCTCCGCCGCCTCAGGCCGCTCCTTCCGCAGCCTCCTCTTTCACCTCTTCCATTCGGCCTCCTCTTTCTCCTCCTTCTCGACCATGTCTATTTTCTCCTCGACTCCTCCACTCCTTCTCAACCGGCGACGCGCTCCCTACCACCCTTGGTTCTACTCTCTTCCTCACCGCCGTCACTAATTCTGCCGTTCCTCTACCTCCACCTTTTCAACGCCTCTTGCGTTTCTACTTTCTACGGTCCTTTTCCATCTTTCACTCCACTCTCTTCCACTCTGGCAATCTCTTTCTCCTCCTCTCGGGCCTCTCAACACCACCGCGACCTCCGCTCGGAGACACCTTCTCCCGAACTCTTTGGCAACCACCGGCGACACTCTTTCGCCTCTACGCGCCTACCGGTTCGGACGTCAACTTCGCCTTCGCTCGTTGGTTCGGTTCCTTCGCCACAGGCACGGCTTACTTTCATTTCGGGGATGGTTCGTTCGGTTCTGCCGATTTCGGGTCGCTCGGCGACTACTCTGGTCGCCTCAGCTTCTCCACGCGGCGACCTTCTGCCGCACCTCTTCCCCTCATCGGGACAGGCGACCGCCCCCTCCTTCCACTCTTCCGGCTGGGCGCCCTCCGCGTTGGTCCAGGGAACGGACGGGCGTTCTTCCTCGCTGTTGTGGCTATTCAGCTCGCTACGTTCGTACTACCACCGCCCGGGCACGTGTACCGCGGCGCGTTCCCGGCGACGGACCTTCGACCGGGCTGGGGTCTCCCTTTCGCCTGGCGTCTCCGCAGCCTCCTTCCTTCAGATTTGTTCTCTTCTCTCCTTCGACCATTCCTTCTCCTACGACTCTCACCTCCTTCAACCGGCACGTCCCCTTTGGTCCTTCTTCTTCACTCACGCGTCAATAATTCTGCCGTTCTCTACTACTTTCAACCGCCTTGCGTTCTATTTCTGGGCCTCTTCCATCTTCACATCTTCCTTCACCTCTGCACCTTCTCCTCCTCGGACGCCCTTCAGACACCACCGCGACCTCCCGCTCAGGAGACACCTTCTCCGCGAACTCTTTGGCAACCACCGGCGACACTACTTTCGCCTCTACAGCGCCTACCGGTTCGGCCACGGCTTCAACTTCGCCTTCGGCTTCGGGTTGGGTTTCGGGTTCCGCTTCGACCACAGGCACGGCTTTTACTTTCAGTTCGGGGGATGGTTCGCGTTCGAGTTCTGCTTCGATTTCGGGTTCGCGCTCAAGAGCGACTTCCTCCTTGGTCGGGCTCTCAGCTTCTTCCACAGGCGGCGACGGTGCCTTCTCGCTCGCACCGCCTCTTTCTCCGCCTCCTCGATCGGGACAGGCGACACGCGCTCGCCCTCCTTCGCTTCACTATCTCTTCCGAAGGCGTGGGCGACACAGCTTCCTCCTTTACGGCGGCTGGTACGGCCAGGGCGCGGGAACGGGCGACGGAGCGCGTTCTTCCTCGCGCTCCGGTTCACGTTTGGCTTCAGGTTTCAGCTCGGGCTCACGTTCAGGTACTACCACCGCCTCGGCACGTGTACGCGGCGCGTTCCGCCGGCGACGGAACCTTCTCGACCGGGCTGGGCGTCCTATCCGCTTTCGCCTCAGGCACCGGCTCCTTCCGTACCGCCTCCTCTTTCACCTCTTCCACGATTTCGGCCTTCTCTCTTTCTGCTCCTCCTCGACCATGTCACCTTCTCCTCTACGACCTCCTCCACCTCCTTCTCAACCGGCGACGGCACGAGCTCCGCTACCACCTCTTTTGGTTCTACTACTTCTTCTTCACTCACCGCCGTCACTAATTCTGCCCGTTCCTCTACCTCCACCTTTTCAACCGCCTCTTCGCGTTCCTCTACTTTCTCTACGGTCACAATTTCCTCGGCCTCTTTACCATCTTTTCCACTACCTCCACTACTTCAACCTTTCCACCTCTGGCGCAATCTCTTTCTCCTCCTCTACGGGGACGCCCTCTCAGACACCACCGCGACCTCCGCTCAGGAGACACCTTCTCCGCGAACTCTTGGCAACCACCGGCGACACTACTTTCGCCTCTACAGCGCCTACCGGTTCGGCCACGGCTTCAACTTCGCCTTCGGCTTCGGGTTGGGTTTCGGTTCCGCTTCGACCACAGGCACGGCTTTTACTTTCATTTCGGGGATGGTTCGCGTTCGAGTTCTGCTTCGATTTCGGGTTCGCGCTCAGAGCGACTTCCTCCTTGGTCGGGCTCTCAGCTTCTTCCACAGGCGGCGACGGTGCCTTCTCCGCTCGCACCGCCTCTTTCTCCGCCTCCTCGATCAGGACAGGCGACACGCGCTCGCCCTCCTTCGCTTCCACTATCTCTTCCGAAGGCGTGGGCGACACAGCTTCCTCCTTTACGGCGGCTGGTACGGCCAAGGGCGCGGGAACGGGCGACGGGCGCGTTCTTCCTCGCGCTCCGGTTCACGTTTGGCTTCAGGTTTCAGCTCGGCTCACGTTCAGGTACTACCACCGCCTCGGGCACGTGTACCGCGGCGCGTTCCGCCGGCGACGGAACCTTCTCGACCGGGCTGGGCGTCCTATCCGCTTTCGCCTCAGGCACCGGCTCCTTCCGTACAGCCTCCTCTTTACCTCTTCCACGATTTCGGCCTCCTCTACTTTCTCCTCCTTCTCGACCATGTCTACTTTCCTCTACGACCTCCTCCACCTCCTTCTCAACCGGCGACGGCACGGCTCCCTACCACCTCTTTTGGTTCTACTACTTCTTCTTCACTCACCGCCGTCACTAATTCTGCCCGTTCCTCTACCTCCACCTTTTCAACCGCCTCTTCGCGTTCCTCTACTTTCTCTACGGTACAATTTCCTCGGCCTCTTTTACCATCTTTTCCACTACCTCCACTACTTCAACCCTTTCCACCTCTGGCGCAATCTCTTTCTCCTCCTCTACGGGGACGCCCTCTCAGACACCACCGCGACCTCCCGCTCAGGAGACACCTTCTCCGCGAACTCTTTGGCAACCACCGGCGACACTACTTTCGCCTCTACAGCGCCTACCGGTTCGGCACGGCTTCAACTTCGCCTTCGGCTTCGGGTTGGGTTTCGGGTTCCGCTTCGACCACAGGCACGGCTTTTACTTTCATTTCGGGGGATGGTTCGCGTTCGAGTTCTGCTTCGATTTCGGGTTCGCGCTCAGAGCGACTTCCTCCTGGTCGGCTCTCAGCTTCTTCCACAGGCGGCGACGGTGCTTCTCCGCTCGCACCGCCTCTTTCTCCGCCTCCTCGATCGGGACAGGCGACACGCGCTCGCCCTCCTTCGCTTCCACTATCTCTTCCGAAGGCGTGGGCGACACAGCTTCCTCCTTTACGGCGGCTGGTACGGCCAAGGGCGCGGGAACGGGCGACGGAGCGCGTTCTTCCTCGCGCTCCAGTTCACGTTTGGCTTCAGGTTTCAGCTCGGGCTCACGTTCAGGTACTACCACCGCTTCGGGCGCGGGTACAGCGGCGCGTTCCGCCGGCGACGGAACCTTCTCGACCGGGCTGGGCGTCATTTCCGTTTTCGCGTCTGTCACCTCCTGCTTTAGTACAGGCTCTTCTTTCACGATTTTGGCTGGCTCTAATTTTTCCTGCTTCTCGATTATCTGTTTTTGTGCTCTACTATCTCCTCTACCTCCTCCACAGCCGGCGATGGCACGCGCTCGGCTACCACTTCTACGGTCACAATTTCTTCGGCCTTCTTTACTTTCTTCTCCACTACTTTAATCTTTTCCACCTTCGCCGCAAGCTCTTTTTCTTTCTCTACGGGGGACGCCCTTTCAGACAAGACTTCGTCCTTTAGCTCAGGAGATTCCATCTTCTCGATGTCGGTTGTAATTTGTGTTGACTCTACTAATTGCGCTTCTATTCTCTTTGTTTCCTCTTTGTCTGGTTTTTCGAGTTTGTGGTGATGTTTTGACTCTAGGTCTAATTGTAATGTTTTCTCTATGATTTCTTGCTGTAATTTTTCTGTGGGTGATGGTTTTTTTGTTTTCTTTTGCGATGTTTTTTTAATTCCGGTGAATTTTTTTTTCGCCAATTTCTATGTCTTTTTCTTCATCGGGCGCTATTGTAACATCTTTTTTGAATAATATTTCTTTCTCTAGTTCTTCTTTGAGAGTTTGAACATGAGGAATTTCTTTGTGCATGATTGTCTCGTCGCCCATTTCAGTTGCGTAATCTAGTATTTGTGACTCTAGTATTTCAATATCTTTAAGTCTTATTTCTTTCTTCAGTCTTTCTGTGTAAACCTCTTTTAATTCTTGTACTGTTAATTTTGATTCTTTTTCTTCAGTTGGTAAGAAATGTTTCCATTCTCTTTCTGTGGGCGACGAAATTTCAATAGTTTTAACTGCTTCTACATATCGAGCGTGTGGTACGTCTGCATCTGTTGTTTCGGCTATTTGAGCAATTATATCTTCAATTTCTCTGGCACGGGTTGCTATGGCGTCCGGCTCATCCTTGGGTGCCGTAGGATACATTTCGTCTTTTTCCGGCCTCTCTTCTGCTGCGTCTCTGTCCGCCCGCATGTCCGCCCTTTTCGATGTCTCTTCGACAAACAGGATGACCTCTTCGATCTTCTTCAGCACCTGCTCCTCCGCCTTCACCAGCTGCGTCAATTTCTCCTCCACGAGCGACGGCTTCTCGTCGAGGGGCGTGGCGGCGGGCGGGGGCGCGGGTGCGGCGCGCTCGGCCGCGGGGGCGGGGGCGGCTGTGGTGGGCGTGGCCGCGGCCGCGGGGCGGTGGGCGCGGCGCGCCGCCCGCCGCGGCGTCGAGCGCGCTGAGGCTTGGCGGGCCGCTTCCGCCGCGGCCGCCGCTTCTTCGTGTTGCATGCGCGGTCGTGGGGATGCTCTCCTCGATTTCGCGTGCCTTGTCGGCCGGAATCTTGCGCTCGACACGCGCTAGCGCCTCTTCGCGTTCGCGGGCCTCCGCGGCTGCCGCTGCGATCTCCGGCGGCGCGGGCTCGGCGTCAAGGGACTGCGTGAATATTCTCGACAGCTCTCGGATCTTCGGTCCGATGTGTTTGGGCGTGGTAGGAACGGAGACGTGCTTGTGCTTGGCCTCGGGTTCGATTTCCGCAGGCTCTGCGAAGGGCGGCGGTCGGTGCTCCTCGCGGCGCGGAGCGGGCGCCGCTTCGACGGGCGTGACTGTGGCGGGGGCGGGGATTGGCGAGGGAGCAGTGGCGGGGGCGGGTGCCGCGAGCACCGGTGCGGCCTCCGCTGGTGCCGCCACGCGACCGGGCGTGGGCGGACGTTGCATCTTTTCGAGCGCGCGCAGTTTCTCGCCTTCTTCCAGCAGGCGGACCATTGCGCGGACGTCTCCAGATCCTCTTCGTTCTTCCAGTGCTTCAGACGACGAGTCGTCCCGTATGGGACTGACGCTCGCGTCTTTGGTATCGATTCGATCTGTCGAAACGCTCGCCTCGGACGTCTCGACTTGTAACGGCGAGAGGGCGACGGAGGTGGATTCTGTGCGGAATTCGACCGGACTAGAGGCCGCGTCGCAGTATTGAGCAAGTACTAATTCTTCTTCGAGGAAGAGCATGTCTGCGGCAGGCAGGAGACCGATGCCCACGTCGTCGGGGGCGATCGGGCTCAAACCCGCGTCTGTGAGTTCCGTCTCCTCGATTCCCACGTCCACCGCCGTGTCGGACAGGAGGCGGCCCGAGTCGTCGGGAAGCAACCTCGCCGGCGGCGCGCCCGCGGGACTCGTTAACGTGTCGGTGGTAGTACCTCGCGTGAGGGAGATACCGGTGTCTGTGATATGGTGCGAAACGCTGTCCTCGGTCGTGGGACTTTCGAAGGCGGGCGACCCCGTCGCTTCCAGCGATTCGTATCGGTAAACGCTTTTCTTCCCGCTGAAAATGACCGTCTCCTCGCGGCGCTGTTTTGCTGTGACGGCCGTTTCGGGAGGGATGATGTAGGCTTCGGCCGGCGGCGCGGGACGTTGCGCCGTGGGCGTGATCTCCTCGGGTGTGATTTCGGGGCACGGGGCCGCGGGCGGCGCGGCGGGGGCGGTGGGCGCGGGCGGCGCGGGGGCCGGGCGCGCGCGGCGCCGGTGCCGGCCGACGCCGTCATGCCGACGTCGACGCGTTGCGACGTCTCCCTCCCGCCGGCCTCGCGGCGCGTCGTCGTCACGCTGATGTGCGACTGCGATCGGATCGAGATTTCCACGTCCCGCGCGCCGTACAGCGTGAGGCGGCTCTCTGCGCTGGCGCTGGCCTCGCGCGTGCGCACCTCCTTGCGGCCGATAACGAGTTCAAGCGTGGGCGGCGGGTAGACGGGCGCGCGGCCGGGCGGCAGGCCGCCGGGCGGGCCGGGGCCGCCGGCCGGGGCCCGCCGGGCGGACCCCTCCTCCGCCGTCGGGCGGGCGCACGGGCTGGGGCTGGCGAGGGCCTTGCCCTCGAGCGGGCTGGTGCCGCGGTCGGTGCGTGTGGCTTCGTCGCCGCTGCTGCTGCTGACGCCGTCGGCGCCGGCGCCGCCGTCGGCCGCGGAGGGCTCGTCGCCGGCGTCGCCGGGCGGCGACGCGCGCTCGTCGCCGTCGTCGCTGGGCGCGTCGCGAGGCTCGGCGATGCCGCCCGACAGCCGATCCACGGGCCGGAAGCCCTGCTGGACCGCGGCCTTGGCGCGTTCCGTGCGTTTCGAGTCGCGCACGCCTTTCTCCTCGGCGGGGAGGCGGCGCGTGCTTGGCCGGGCCGCAGGCGGAGCGCGCCGGGGCGCAGGTGCGCGGCGGGGGGCGGGGCGGGCGAGGGGCCCGAGCGCGCCGTGCCGGGCGCCGACGCGTCCGAGTCGGCGGCGCTCCAGTCGGTGTCGGTGGTGTCGAGCTGCGAGTCCTCGGCGGCGGCGAGCGCGCTGGCGCGGCGGGTCGCGGCGGGGAGGTCGCGGCGGGCGAGGCCGAGGCCCGCGCCGGCGGACGGGTGCGCGCCCGGGGGCGGCGTTTCCAGAAGGAACGGCTCCTCGAAGCCGTCCGTGTCCAGCGAGTCGTCGTCATCTTGCGGCGACGAGGACGCGACTGCGGGAGTCGCAGGCGACGGGCGCGCGCGGGCGTCAGGGGCGGGCCGACGCACCCGTGCGCGGGATGTCGTCTGTCTCTTGCGCGCCGCTCAGCCACAGATTCGTGCCATCGTTCGTACGACTCACTCTCGTTCTCTCACGTTCATGCGTTCGCTCTCGTTCGTTCATGGTTCGTGCGTGCGTGCGCTCGCCGGCGCGCCCGCTGGGCGGGAGGCCGAGTGGCGGAGGGGGCGGAGAGGCGGTGACAGAGCAGCAGAAATCATAAAAAGTTCTAAGCCAGCAAGTATATCAACCATTCCAGAAGAAGCAAGTAATAATAGAGCGTGGGCGGCGGAGCGAGGCGCGGCGCGGCGGAACCGCCGCCGCCGACGCCCCCGCGGACTACGGGGCGCGCCGCGCGGCCCCCGCCCGCCCGCGCCGCCCCGCCTCCTCCGCCGCCGCCGCCGCTCCCGACAGCCGCCGCCCGGCCGCGCCGCGCCAGCCCGCGGCAGAGGTCCGGGCCGGTCGTGGGCGAGCAGGCGGCCGGGGCGGGGGCGGGGCGTGGCGAGGTGGAGCGTGGGCGGGGCGCTGGGGGCGCGCGGCGCTCGCGGCTCTCAGACAAGCCCTCGCCCGCCGCTGACAGTGCTGTGCGCGCAATTCAATAATGCCAACCACAACGCCTCGTTTACAGAGCATTCGACGCTATGCTCGGTTGAGGTACTTGAGCAATGCTTTTAAATGCATAATACTTTGAGATAAATTTCACGATAATTCGGTAGGAATGTAGGAATAAAATTCTAATGCAAGTCATTCTCGATCGTATAATTAGTTCTAGATCTTATATTAAACACACAGAGATGGTCTACAGATTTCATTTCCACCTTCAGGGAATCCCTAACGGTAGGGAATTAACGATATAAACAGTTTCGTTATTTTTGAAAATTAATATTTTCTCAAGTCCCTTGAAGAAAATTTCCTAGTTGTATTGTAAATTCATTATATGCCATTTCAGGTGTCATATGTAACGTTATATGACATTTATTGTATAATTCAATATGTATTAGGCATTGTGAAATTTATTAAGAAATCATGAGAAAATGGAACGTATGTAGACCTGAGTTTGTAGTAAAACTCGTAAAACAGAAATGTTGAAAGGAGCACTGCGCCTTACTGACATCACTGATAAAACGTGCGTTTGAGAAAGGCATTTGCGTGTGTGGTGGCTGCGCTGCACTGTCAGAAGCGTCGTGGGGCGTCGCGGTGCTGCGGGCCGGGCCGAGCGCCGGCGCCGGCCGACCCGCAGCGTCTCTAAGAAATGCAATCAAGCGACGCGGTCCCCAAAAAAGCTCCGCTGGACGAGCAGCGCCCGGGCGCTGACTGCCTCAATATCAACCACCTACAGCTGCGCGCGCGCGCGCGCTATCCTGCACTCAGGTTCCCCTCTGCTTCCTGTCTGCCTCCCTGTCTGTCTCTTTGTGTCTGGAAACACTTACCTTGCGGTGGGCCGCGGCGCCGGAGCGGCCGGCGGGGCACGCCCCCGGCGGTGGGGGCGGCGGCGGCGGCGGCGTGGGCAGGTGCTTTCGTGTCGACTGGACGCCCCCTTGACCCTGTGCGTGTTTGTGTGCGTGATGACGAGGAGTACACGGCAGCGATGACGTCATCAGTCGATTCCGAATATAGTGCAGATGTGGGAATGACAGCTAATCGATACCGTAATGTATAGATGTAAAGCTCTAATTTAGTTTTATTCGCAATTGTCATTTCAGCGCGTAGTAATTGTAATAAAAATGATATTACGAAGAATGGCCATCCAAGTAATTCTCGGATTTCAAACTTGATAAAGAAATAAGTATTCAATTTTGGATGTGAATTATTCTGTATGATGCATTATTTAAATAATGTATTTTAATAACACATGCAACAGAAATTGTAAAAATCTAACAATAACTTGTCCAGTGTTTAATATAAACGTGATAAGACTCAATTGTATTCAGTTAAATTAAAAAATATTACATTATTCCATTGGAAAGGTAATAATTTATCTTACCGAATGAATGTAGTGAATGAGAAAATACGTCGCTAAAAGCGTTATTTTTTATTATACGAACACGTGATCATTGAATGACTAATTTGTGTACCGAATAGATACTTGGAAGATTAACGATTTTCTTTTTTATTAGCGTTTAATGAAATAGTAGCCTTTGACACGATAGAATCATGACGGATTCTAAGCAGCAAATCAATTTATTGGTATCTCAAAAACACTGTCGTGTTTTAATAGCCTAAGATATTTCCCGGCATATGCCGAAACTGTTTTAAGCACATTGTTTTTAAATTTTAAATATACCATATTTCGTATACGTTAATTGTGATGTGAAGTAGCATGACACGTAATGACAACCGAACGCTCTTGTGACTGATTACGTACACAATGTTCTCAGTCGCTTCGTGATTCAAAACATGCGTGAAATTGTATTACACCTGTTTGAACGCGCGCCTCTTGTTGTGTGCGATGTGTGTCGGTGGTGTTGGTAGACGTGGTTGAGGCCACCGCCGCCGTCGCCGCCTCGATCGCCGCCGCCCAGACCGGGGGCGTCAGGTGAAGGGGTAGGCCACGCGTCAGGGCGACCTCTCTCGCCCACTCCCGATAACCTCTCTTAGCTACATCGCGTCGACACCCTAGTCGCGGCGTACTTCTGGATATTATCACTTCATCTTAAAGCCAGCGGAATGATCTATCTTTTCAATTAAGGTAAAACCCGTTCATTCACATTGTCTTGTAATACTTTAAATATGATTGAGTGTTAAGTGGCACTAATGCGTGATTATTAGTCTAAAATTAGTTTTATTAGAGGAGTAATTATAAATATAAAATTAGATTCTGCGTTATTTAAAAATTGCACAAAATATCAACATCTGTTATCCCATTAGATATAAAAAAACACGTCATTGACACTATTTAAAAAAAACATATGTTTATAAAAATAGAGAGCTATCCATCAAAGTTAAACCATTATTGTGATATAAAAATTGCAATATTGATACCCATTTAATTTATAACCTCAAAGTATGTAGTCATTATTTACTAAGAATAAAACAGTATTGATTGATTTCGTAACTATCCATATGTTTTTTATAAAAATAGAATAATATACTCACATTGACAATACAGAAACTAAAGGAATCATTGTTTCAAACGACGAGAACTTCTCTCCGCGTTATTGACCCGACTCTTCGCGGGCGTGAACACATGAAACCTGCACGGAATTCTGCGAGTGGCCGCGTGGAGCGCTACTTGCCACGCCCTTACAGGCCTGCAAACCCTAGCAACCTGAACGCGTGGCCACCCCGCATGATGTGTCCGATGGACAAGTACCAACATCAGAAAATCAATAAACACAAAGACAAGACCAAAGCAAGTTACAACACTGAAATCGTCACGGCATTCCAAAATGCTGAAGCCAAAGCTTTTTTTAGTTGCTTTCTAGAGGTTTCACAGGAGAGAATGTTCAATAATAGTACAAGAAATAATAATTTGAGAGTGAGAAAACGGTTTGGATATCGTATTCTCGTACAGGTAAGAATTAATACAGAATAGGAGTCATGTTTGAGCATTACCCCGGTGAAACCCTTAGAAGAACATGCCAACACACTACAGTGTTACAGAACCAATCAAAAATTAAACGGTGATTAGTCCGGAAATGACAGCACAGAAACGAAGGTCGAGAAGCCTGCTCTATGTACTCACCTGGACGGGAAAAAAGGTTAAAGGTGTTGGCGAGGGGGTGGGGCGGGGGGTGAGGAAGGAGTGCCCGCGCGCGCGCCACCGCCCCCGCCAGAGCCAAAGAGGGGCGGGGGGCGGCGGCGGCGGCCGCGGCGTGAGCGTAACACGCACGCTTCTCGCACGCTCTCACAAAAGTGCAACGCTCGCACAAACGCACGCTCGCTCGCTAGCCGGCCACGCCGGCGCTCGCCGCGTCGCGGTGGGTGGCACACACAGACAGACAGACAGCGACACTGAGGCGGGCCGTGCGGGAGCCCTGCTCGCTCGCAGCTTAGCAGGCAAGTCAGTCAATCGGAACACACACACGCACCACACTCGCACTCGTTCTCAACTGACACACCGCCGGCGGCAAAAGTAGACGACATCCAGTTAGAGCACAGTTACAAACAAGTACAAATGTCACCATGTGGCGGTCGTGGAGTAAAAAAAAATAACATCAAACGGTTCGGTGGAAGGACGCGAACTGGGAGCATGCCCTGCTATATCTCTATGCCGCTTGTTCTTTGTCACAAATGAAGCCATTACGTCCATGACCATTAAATATCCATTACGTTCATGGCCTTCAAGTATGATTTTTATGACGCATGTATCTACAGGGAAATTCTTTCTGTTCAAAAATTATATTATTAAGCTTTATTGAACATCTTTGCACGCAATAATAATAATAAAAAAAGTGCACAGTTTTGTACAGTGATGGATGTTCTTGATGGGGCCACGTGTAAATGAAATGAGCAGTGACTGATTCCAGGAAGACCACGTTGCCCCTTTTCTCCACAAGCCAACATTTTTCGTAATTTTACTGGATTCTTTCGCAACAATTACTATGTTATGATCCCATTACGTGCAAAATACTTGAAAGTATGATTTATTTCCGAAAATAAGTGTATTTTTTTTTTAAATTTCAAAACAGGTTAGTGAAATTTTCCCTTCCCTGAAAAACTTCGTGGCTCCGCCCCTGGTGGCGAGAGCGACGATTCCACGTGTTGGCTTCATCTGCGCTTCGAAGGCCTTGCGGCCTGCCAAGCGGCATAGAAGTATCACGGGGTGAAGGCGCGTCCAGGGGGTGGCCCCGCCCGCGGCGGCGGGGCTGCCGCGCCCCGCAACCGCCCCCGACTCGTGGGGAGGGGCGGCGCGGGGGCGATCGGGCGCGCGCGCTGGCGTCTAGCGGCGCCCTCGCCCACGGCCCTAGGCGGGACCGCGGGCGCGGACGGCGGCAGCAGCAGCGGCGGCGGCAACGGCCTCGTGGCCGGCCGCCTATTTACACGCGCGGCGGTTCAATAATGGAAAATCAAAAGAGAACAGAAAAAAAGAACCAAGAACCGGGATGCGCCACAGGGCGAGTGTGGGCTACTTACAGCGGCCGTGGGCGACACACAAGCGGCCAGGAGCAGGGTGAGCACCGCGCGTCCGCCGGGGCCGCGGCCGCGGGCGGCGGCGGCGGCGGCGGGGCGGCGGGCGCGGCGTGCCGCCCATGGCGGCGCCGGGGCGGCCGGCCGAGGGCGGGCCTTACGAGGCCGCGCGCCCCGCCGCCCCCGCGCCGCCTCCGCCGCCACCCGCAGCGGGCGCGCGTCGGGGTCCACACATCGCTAAGCCATGCGAGCCTCTCTCCGGCGGGTGGAGGGTTGGGGGTTGTGGGGGGGGGCGGGGGTAACGAGGTTACCCGCGCCCCTTGGTCCGGCCCCCGGGAAGGAACAGGGGGGGAAGGGGCGGGGAAGACCGATAGGTGCGAAGCCGCACGCTCTGAGCGGGCCGGCATGCGCACAATCGGATTAGGCCGCGTCGCCGAGGGTGGGCGGGGCCGGAAACGGTGCCACAGCAGTGGGAGAGCGGCAGCGGGAGAGGGAACAGCGGCATGCGGGGGCGCGGGGGCCACCTGAACGAGGAACCAGGGGCGGCAGCAGCTACGTCTACGCGGCGGAAGCGCCGACGGACAGCTAGGCGACAGCGGCGAGGACCGCTGTCGCCGTCCTCACTGCCCGTCCTCATCGCCTCGAAGCCACACAGAGGGTGGGTGAGGGGGGGCGGAGGTGGGGTCCGAAGCGGTGCCATGCGGTGTGGCGGCCGGCGGCCAGACATTCCGATCCCAGGCAATGCTCACAGAAGCGGGCGAAAGGATTGGGGCTACTCTCAGGGTGGGTCCTTGGGACCAGAAGCAGTGGGTGAAAGAAGACAGAAAGACAGAGACAGCTCGAAGAGAGAGACAGAAAGAGAGGCCGAGAGCCTCGAAAAAGGGAGAGATTAAGTATTTAGACAAGGAGAGATAGAAAGAAAAGATAGAAAGAATGAAAGAAAGAAAGAGCTGTCCGACAGAAGGTGCGATCTATTTATCTACACTACATAACTACAAACGCAACGCTACCACACACGGTCTGTACACGCAGGCACGTCCCCGGGCGAGTGAGTTCACAGAGCAGGCACGTCTCTTTTTCTTCTTGGAGGGGTATGGGGATCGCGAACGGGCGTCGCCGAAGTCGGCGCGGGCACTCACCGGCGGCGAAGGCGGCGGCGGCGGCGGCTGGGCGGCGACTGACAGTGCGCCCGCCGCTGCCACCGCCCACGCGCCCCCCTGCCACCTCCGCGAGGGGGGCTTTATCCGGTTAGCGCGCGAAACCTTACGCCGCGGACCCGCCGCCCGCCTACGCCGCCATCGTCGACGCGGGCGGCGGTGGAGGCGGGGGCCGGGGCGGCGTCGCGAGGTTTCGCCCGGTGCGTGCGCGCAGGGCGCGCGCCTCGCGATCACGTGTCGGAACACGCGTGCGGCCGCGCGCGACGCCGGAGCGCCGGCGGTCCCTACGCGGCGACCATGCGCCCGCTGGCGGAAGATTCAGGCCAACTGCCGCAGCCGGAGAATTTTCACGCGCCTTGTTCTTGTGCCACTTAAAATCCGTAAGACTTGTGACTTTCCTTGCATCTTGAAATTCCCCTCTAACTGTAAAGCTATTAATACAACTCAGATTTTTTTTCGGTTTCTCTAGTTCACCAATTCATGTCTGTGGGTATAAGTATTTCTATTTAAAAAATGTAACTGTTTTAGACAACCTCACTGATAATCACTGAAGAAAACTGTGGTTGAGAACAAACTGTTGAAGTACCCCCCGCACAACATATGCAACATGTAAAGTGAATATAAAGTTCGGTGTGTAAGTATTTTATTTTGATATTTAACATACTTTTATTTTACACTGGCTGACGTAATTTTGCGCTTTTATTCACGTTGGTTAACAGTGCCCGTAAAGTCCTTTCGTCCTATTGATATTGAATTAGAAAATCCGCGATTGTGTCTGATTTACTTCTCCCTATATCCCAGTAAAGCGCCCGTTATTATTGAGGGCTCTTATTACACATGAGGCCGATATAGAGCAAATAACGCACGCAATTGAAGTTTGTATCCAATGTTCCCCGGGCCGTTTGAAAAAGTCTCAACCGGGCAGGAAGACGAAACCGCGGCTTCGCGGGGCGCGGGGGCGCGGGCGGGGGGGGTGAGGCCGGGGGGGGCCGAGATTCTAGCACCGCGCGGAGCCCGCCTTGGGAGCGGTGATGCCGGAGGGAGGGCGTCTTTGTGCAATCGTACGTTTTATCGATTCCAAATATAATTTTGCCTGTGGGTTTATTTCCACTTTATTCCATGCTCGATGTTATTTCCCTTTGGTATATTGAAATAACGAAATGAACATATTTTGTTGCTGGAATTACAATGGATTGCAATTGCAAAGATTTAGATGCCCTCTTTACCTCCTATTTCCACCACTGAAGTGTTATATTTTATTCAAATATTTTATCCATTTTCGTAATTAGTGAATATAAACCAAAATTATTAATTTAGGTTTTGGCTAATTCGGAGCAATTTTCATCAAGAGCAAATAATGATTACATTTGTCCACATTTATAGCACTTTACAGATATAATGAAATTGTTTTATGAAATGATGTATGTAACCAACAAAATAATTTGGTTCAATTTAATATATTTTTTAAAAAATCTAATATGAATCAATATTAGTATTTGAAAATAACTCGACATTCACTTTTGAATGAACATCATCTAGAAAAATTGAAAACTGTTTTGTTTCTCAATTGAAAATGTCTTTTATTTAATTTATATTGTTCAGCACCAAAAACATTTGTTGGCTAAGTTGAAATAACTGATTGAGTTAAACCATGGATTTAGAATAAAAACATGTTTGAAACATGCTCCAAATTTTTCTTTGCTTTGAGTAATGAATTCGAAGAAATAAAGCGAGCGGTAGCCGCCGTCTCTTTCGTCTTTGGCGACCGGTGCTAGAACCTCGAACGGGGAACTCGTTGGAAGCGCGTTGCGCGGGGACACGGGGGGGGGGGTCGTCGGGGGGCGAGCGGGTGCCGACTGGAGGGGGGGGGCGTTCGTCGTCACGCGCCTGCGTTGCGGAAAGCGAATCCCCCTTTCGAAGTGCGTGGGCGAAGCCGGCTTTCAGCTGAAGGAGCAGCAATGTACAGCGTGGGAGGGAAGCTACTTACGTATCGCCCCTTCGACTCTTCCCAACTGTAGCTTCTCGCTGTCGAAAGGGTGCGAAGTGCCCAACGGCGGCGGAATGACTCCTGTTTGTTCACGTGAAGGTATGAAGCAACTTTTTGGTATGCTGATGTATTGAAATGAAGGGGCATTTTATATGTTATTGATAATCACTATTCAACATTGTATAATGAAAATGAGATTGATGTTATTGACATGAAAGAACAGTTTGGTACTTGAACAGTATAATGACGATTCCTACATGGATTTACACTATGTGCTGAGCTGAAAATAATGGGTTTGGGATTCCTTCTCAGCTTACTAGTGATCAGGAATAATATTGATGTTGCTGGTAAATAACTGTAAGCTGATTACTGATGGATAAATATTTTCAGCAAAGAGCTGTTTTGAAAAAAACAGTAAATCATCTGACAATGAAGGAATGTAGTCACATGATTAGAATTATCATGTTCAGTGGCGAAAATGAAACTTATTTCATGATATAACATTGTGTAATGAGCAATCATTTCCGTAGTCTGGTCACCTCGTGAAGCATAGCTTAATCTGTAATCCAATTGATCTTCACTTCCGTGTTCTTTTTGTGTCATTATTTTGCTCTCAGGTGTTAACAACCGTGCCAGCAATAACATCAAGAGGTAATGGTTGAAATTTTTCCGAAATTTTTGTTGGCAATTGAAGATTAATCGAAAACGACGATACTAACTAAACTCATTTCTCCCGTTTTGTGTTTTGCTTGCGTGGTATTTCTAAAAGCTCTTCAAAAATCAAGATTATGCATTAAAAGTAGTTTATATATAAACAAATATAGAAATAGAAGAAATGTTTTAAGAAAAGAAACTAAATTTAAAAACGTACAAGCTTATCTTAATTACGTAATTTAAATGATAAGGTTTTAATAATATATCATGACTTTTGAATTTATATCGTGAAAACAATGAAGAATCAAATGATGGGCATCATGATCGATGAAGGTCGTTCGGATTCCTATGAATGAGTTGAACAGAACAAGAGTTCATGAAGGGTTTCTTCTTTCATCGACGAGACCTATAATCGAGTCAGTTTAATCCCCTTAGCAGATACAGGCACGTAATTCGCGAAGTCTCTAATTAGTCGCACACATTCGTTAATATTGAAGGTTGTAAGAAAATATTAGTAACTAAGCTTGAAAAGCTTGTGGAATCAAACGAAATCAGTATTTCCAGCAATAATCCATTTATATTTTGAGGATTGTTGTGTTATGTAAATTTGAAATATTAATCAGAGAAGATAGATTACTTTAGTTTTTTTTGCATTGTACTATGTTTTTAAATTGTAAAGAAGCAAGCCAGAAATTACCACTGTATCAATATCATTGATAGAACAGAACAGCAAACCCAACCTATCAGGCTTGTGTTGTATGAATATTTAAACCAACGAAAACATACTTCTGAGAAAAGATGAATAAGCAATCATTGAATTTGTTAGCATATAAATGTATGATCGTTATAATTAGAGTGGTATAATTTTATTTTCGAACCCCCTATTTATTATTCTGACAATTTGAATTAATTCGTACGTTAGGTGTGCTATTTTATAGCAAAATGTTACTCTGTGAAGATATAATTTTTCCTGTTTTCCATTGTAAATAGTAATCAATCCTTACCTATCCTTAAAAGTACCGAGTCAGCTACACTCGCAAAAATATAAATGAGTTTAGTTCGACGTCAATACAATAGTCAGAAAATCAATTGCCTGAAACATCTGTGAAGAATGGACGTATGGATTTTGGCTGGTTCAAATGTAACCAAATGCCATCAGATTTGCTTTTCAGCTATAGCAATAATAGTATGGGAAATATGATACCAAAATTATTTTCATCATATCATGTCAAAATAATGAGCGTCTTATTAGCATACTGTTCAACCATCCTTGGTTACTCCTGGGTCCGAAGCTATTTCGTGAAAGAGCAATCTTGAGATCAATGAAAGCTTGCCATCTGACGAAAAGAGAGCACATGAAAAGCAATCGATATGCGATGACCTCGTGCCCTAATAAATGTGGAGCTTCGGGGGAGGAAGCGATAAAAGCAGCCAAGGAAGTGCTGCGAGGCCCCCGAATAGCCGACTGTCGCCGAACGTCGCTCAAAGGGCGTCGGCGGCCGGGCAACCCCTCAAGCACCCGCTCGCTCGCCGCGGAGGGGCGTGGCAAGCCGTGGCGGGGAGGTCGGGCCAGGCGGCTCACCTGCTGTGTCTTTGAATTCGGCTGGGCTAGGTGGTGGCGTCTTGGAAACCTTCGGCGAAAGAACGGCTGAAACAGAGGAACAACGCACGTCAGTCTTCCAAGTACAGAGAGAAACAAAACCATTTTGGAATTGTTCCTTGACGTAGTCAATTCAGATAGTGTAGTCTATCTGTGGTGTGTACATTATAATAGGGTCGCTACTTG
Organism: Teleogryllus oceanicus; assembly: GCA_964035755.1. Taxonomy (NCBI): domain Eukaryota; kingdom Metazoa; phylum Arthropoda; class Insecta; order Orthoptera; family Gryllidae; genus Teleogryllus; species Teleogryllus oceanicus. Next base: position 17,760,923 of record CAXIVR010000006.1, read on the forward strand.
GGGTAATATACTGGGATACATTTTTACTATTAGTGAAAAATGATGAACTAAAAATGAGTTTCCTTTCCTCCTACTTGGATGTGTTGGTCGTTCCAAACATCATTCATATCCTATTAAATAACTAACAGTGCAAATATGAGTAACAGTTTATTTCTATACAATTTTGGTGAATCATAATCCATAAACATTTTCACATATAAAAACTGGTTTATAAAAAATCTAATTTGTATTTAAATCATCTTAACTGTCAAGATAACAATTGACGCTAATGCACTTAAAAATATCGAAGTACACATTTTTCATGTGGCTTCACTATGGTCAGTTGTAATTTAAATGGGGTCCCGCGAATAATGATTTTTATTAACTACAGTCATATTGGAACAATGAAAAATGACAATCTCCTTTCTTGGATTCCAAAATATACAACCTTAACTGTAGTAAGATCTAAAATAGAGAAATATATTGATAAATATACCTGGACATGTTTCTGTAAAATACTCGGAGATAAGATTAAAGATTGCGCATTTTGATATAATTGAAGCTACTGAACTAAAAGTCACACTGAGTTAAGTATTCTTCCCCATAATGAATATGTGAATTTCAACCACACGCTGAATATTCCAAATGCTTTATTTATTGTCACATATCGTCACAATTAACTTATTTACAATAATCATAACAAAAGAACAACATGTAGATTTGTTGACTGTTAATTACCCGTTTGTCAGACTTTTTCATTCTCTTGGATAGCAAACCATAACCTGACTTTAGATCCCGAAACATACAAAAGAGCATTTCGACACGTATTCTCTTGTGCCTGTTGAGACAAATTCTTATGAAAACCAAATCAGTAATTAAAAAGGTGAAAATTATCCCATGTTATTCGTTTATCGCTTATGCAAGTTGAGTTTTTGCATTAGATGTATTACGTATAACGACGTGTGGCAGTCCATTTACAAAACAAATTCCAGGATTATTCTTTGAATGTGCCCCAGTCATCATTTAATTTGGAATAAGAACTATTAATGCCTTACATTTTATCGATGATTATTATAGTTGCATAATAGTATAGTGGTTATCTTAAATCCCTCCAAATAAAATTTTCTAACATTTGATGATGATACACAAATGATATTTTGTAATGTCTTGCTTAAGACTATTAGTGCTGTTGATTACCAAATACTTGTCAAACATAATGCACGTGATCTTGCCTCCTAGGGGCAAGAGATGGTGATCATTACGACCTAATCTTACCCAAATTGACCTTTTTTTGGATAGCAAACCATAACCTGGCTTTAGATCAGATAGTAACTCAACCCTAACTATTTTGATTTTTGGAAAAAATAGATTGCTTGTTTTTTTAAAAAAACCTTAATTTTTTTTTTCCTAATAACACTTCCACGAAAATTTGGAAAAAAAATTTAGATGGTTAACTACATGAAAATAGATTATATCGTTTATTTATGCCAAATGTGTGATTCTTCATAATTTTATTTAATTGGCACAATAACTGTGTTCCGATTCTTGAAAAACATGAAGGAGAATCAAATAGGTTCTTGAATGAAAAGATTGGCAAAATGCTAAGAAAAAAATGAAAATAAATGTCATTACGAAATGTATCTGCAAAGCTTATGAGCTACCAAGTACCTACATGACCTCCTGATATATTGGACCTATGAGAACAATGCCACAATGCTACGGGACATGGAAAAGATGTCGTTAGAAAGATAAGAAAAGCTATGGAGGCTTGGAGAAAGTTGTCTTAGCAACCCATAGTGTAGTTGGTTCAGTCAAGAGATCAGTTTTGACACTCATTTATGCCTAAGTAATGTCGAGGGCGAGGTCTTTGAACATCATGTAGAAATGATTCCCATTCATTTCACAAACGTAGAGGGAGCTTTGGTGCTCATTATTTTGTTATACCGTCAACTGGCGAAATATGAAAACAATAAATTTATGTTTTTAGAATTTAGGACAATTGCACTTCGAAACTTCTATTTAAAGAAACACTATTTACATGGATTATTCTTTGAATCAAATTCGATATGTTGCGAATTTAGTTGCATGTGTGATGAAAGTGAGCAGCGCCAACACTTCGGTATTCAGTGATTGTGAGCTTTTTCCTTCAGCGTGCACATACTTTTAATTTTTGAATCAGACAGACCTAATTCATTTTAATATTCTCACTTTCGTTCGACGTGATTTGTATTAATTATTAAAATATTCTCCTTTGTGACAATATCAGAACGATATAAATCAAACGTGAAAACTATTCCTAACCTTTTAACTGCATTCACAAGAATATTGTAAATAATATTATATAATACATTTACACCCTGACACTTCCAAGTTATTATCATCTGGCGCTACCGCTCATCTGCGGCGGAACAATGTATTTCACGGAGCTATGCTTTTTTCGGCGATGCTCAACTGCTTTAGAATCTGTCATTAGTTCATTACAAAACGATGATATAATGATGGGTGTGATAATATACACGAGTGTGATATTATGATACGAGCGAGAAACGAACGATTAACTTAAACCTTTCCCTGGAGTGTATTAATATCTATTACATCGGGATTCATATGGTACTTTTTATTCATCTTATGGTAACTTTTATAAGTTAAACTTTTACACTGAATCTCTTCGCGGTATTTGATATGTAGGATTAAACCAAGGCCATCTCGAGGACAGCTACCTATCCTACCCTGTGCAGACGGCTTTGGTTTACCACTGTCCTAGTCAAATAGGATCAAAGTGAAATTACGTTCCAAATTATTTTAATAACATTCCACGTAAAACTACTAAATATAAAAGAAATTAAATATGACGACCATAATATAATGATTCTCAATGTTTAATTAAGTGCCAATACTTGGTTAGTAAACTTCTCTGATTGGTCAACAACTTGTATCATAATGAAATCTGTTTCATTATGCAACGGGTTGCAGTCGTTAAATGCCAGAATTATACAATGAGAGTAGAAGAAAAGTCAGCTGACGTGAACCAAATATATTATTTGATTTGTTCTTATGAAGTTATACAGTAATTAATATTATGTCAAGTTCTTATCTTAATGAAAATACTATATATCTGTTTCTAAAAAATTGAGAAAACAGGGAAGTTTATGCTTCGGTTTTGAAGGAGAATTAATTATTATTATTATTATTATTATTATTATTATTATTATTATTATTATTTTATTATTTTATTAATCCTTTTTTTATTTTGTAAAAATTTTTTTAATTTTTAGTTCAAATTTAACTTGCTGAGGGTAAATTGATACAATTGATGATCATATTATATGGTGACGTGTACAATATATAGAGTCAATTAATAACAATTTACGTCAGTACGTCAATTTAATAACGTATTTTCACATCTTAAATTACATTCATAACAAGTTACAAGAGTAAGTATGCATTATAATTTTGAGACCCACCTGTTTAATTAATTAAAAAAGGTATTCTATATTATCGAGGTCATCTATCATATGTTATTAGATTGATGGATACATCTCTGTATATTGTATACATCACTTTATAATATGATCATCAATTGTATCAATTTACTCAAATATTAATGATAATAATAAAAATAAAGTGTGATCGAAATTAAAAAAATTAAATTAAAAAAAAAAAAAAAAAATGTACTGGGGTAATTTAAAATAATAATAATAATAATAACAAGATTATTAGACAGTTAAAAATAGAATTCAATCAAGAGAATTACATATACTTATCTGAATTAATTTCTAAAAAGTAACTTTAATGAGAAATGATCTCATTTGCTCCAACGTAATGTGGAATATAATGTCTATTCCTCTCATGAAATTAAGATATATAGCATTCATGAATGCAAATGACGAAAGCCAATCAGAGCAGTCAATCTCAAAATTTATCGCTTTTCGTTAAAACCACCTCTATAAACTTTCATCTCATCCTCACTGAACAAGCATGACGAGAGATAGCGCATTCGATTGTTTTATTATTGCAGACGGCCATGAAGATCAGGGATTGATTTATGTGGCCTTGGAACTTATTGAAAATTCGTAAAGATATCAGATTAACTTGAAGAGTGTGTATACTGGCATATTATTTAAATTTCCCCTTTTAAATTCCTTTCTTATCTTGGAAATTCTAAGATAAATCGACAGAAATTTATCGACAATTTTCAAAGCATTCGTGTACCTTTCATACCTGTGATAATGCATACCATATAGTATCTTTGATAATGGAATGCATTAGAAAAACGAACTTTAGTACCAAATATAATAATCGAACAGTTTGATAGTGTTTTGGCGAATAAAATAAATGAAGAATGAGGTGTTCCGGAAGCATGAGTTACTCTTCTCCCCATCTTACATTTTTGCCTTTGTTTATTAAGATGAAAGATAGTATAAGGTGATTGAATGAATTCTTCTACTATATTGATTATTCATTAGTGAATGCAATCAGTAAGAAATCACCGTGCGAATCACCAAATGAAAAAACAGGAAATGGCTTTAACCACGAGAAAATGCCAACATACCCTTTTAGCTCACAAAGAATTCTACTTAATAATTTCAGTAGCACATACGTTGAGAATCCATGCCCTTTTACTTTTCCTACCCTTTACAGAACTACGAATAATGTAAATTAACACGTGACATCTTTGCGCAAGTAATGCTTTTTTCATATCTAATCATATTATTTTTTTAAAAAATTACGTTTCAGAACTGTCCTCTGTTGATTTTCGAACAACATGTGCTAATTCCTTCACCATTAAACAGGGAGAAATTCTGAAATATCGGTTGAAGCTCATAGAAAATGTGACACTGCAACGACGCTGGACTATGTATATTGCTCCTCAAAATGAGACAAATTAAAGTACTGGTCTGTTAGCATACTTATCTAACGCTAAATTCTAATGAAATGCATTTGAAGGTGACCTGGAAGCGCCTGATGAGAAGAATTTTTCACAAAAAATGATACAGTTGATTAGCTTTCTCGCTTTTATCGTTTATCTTCAGGACAAATACAGCTAGTAGGAAAGGATGCAAAAACCTAGAGTTTTTGCGAAGTCTTAGTGTACAGACGACTTAACCACTGCCAGGCAGATGCTTACATATTTGCCGCATAATTGCCATCGCCTGTCGTTCAAGTACGTATCGAAAATGTAACTACGCCTAATGACCTCAGCACAAACTGCGGCTCTGGAGTGTATACATCTTCCGATGTCTCTGTTCCGTGAAAAATAACTTGTGAAGCATGAATTTTTGAAAGAAGCATAAATATAATCAAATTCGTCCTCATCTTTTTCTTTCTATTGAAGTTTAATTTGTTTTCTGCGATAGTTCAAACCAACACGATGCCACTTTCTGGGCAAAAAATCTGAAGTATTTAAGTTGTGCAATTTATTATTAATTACAAAGTAATTGGATTGGTCTCTTTGGCACGAACGTTCTTTCCATTTGTTATTTGGTATTAGATTAAACAATTCTCCAGATTTCCTACAGTGACGCCATTTTTAAATTTTCCTCATAATGCCTTCATTGGTGTATTATTTATTTGGAGATCTAGAGTTCTTTTTATATATCAATGAGATTGCTTTTCTCTGGGAGAAACTTTAATAATATAGGCAATAGCTAGGAGAGAAGGTGTACAGTTCAATTCCATTATAATAACAGTCAGCCGCGGTTAAGGGAAACGTCATGTTAAGAGAGAAAATCACCAATTATCTAACCACTTGCTTACTATTTGACTAAAAAGACTATCACTTTTACGATTTCACTAATATAAAATCCCCCGGCGCGATGAGTGAATAGAATCTGAATGCGTTTCTATCTACCCTTCACCGCTAGGCAACGCTAGTAGTCGCGAAACGCTATTCCGTATAAAATATTCCACAAAGCTACCGTTAAAATAATTACTATCGACGTCAAGTTGGTTAATGTGGCAAGAATCACGCTTCGTTGAATATCTAAAATATACGACAAAGCTACTGTTAAAATAATCAAGTTGGTGAACGCCACGTCGTTCCTCGACACACGGTGTGACTCGACTAGCATACTCACTGTCTAGGGCAGGTGTGACTATAGGTGGTCAGCATATTTCCCATCTGTTTACTATCCGTTCTAAAATTATATATTTTCCAACATTCTAACGATTTTACTAACAGTTATCTATCCGGCATTGCTGGTGAATGGAACGTGTATGTTCTCTTACCTTTCCACTCCCAGAGACCTAGGCAACAGTTACATGGTTTAATGGTTGCGGACCGCTACGTATAAAATATACGACAAAGCTACCGTTAAAATAATTACTATCAACGTCAAGTTGGTTAATGCGGCAAAAATCACGCTTCGTTCAATATATAAAATATACGACAAAGCTACCGTTAAAATAATCAGTACCGACGTCAACAAGTTGGTCAAGGCCGCGTCGTTCCTCGACACACGGTGTCACTCGACCAGCATACTCACTGTCTAGGGCAGGTATAACCTTATAGGTGGTCAGAATATTTCCCATCTGTTTACTATCCGTTCTAAAATTATATATTTTCCAACATTCTAACGATTTTACTAACAGTTATCTATCCGGCATTGCTGGTGAATGGAACGTGTATGATCTCTTACCTTTCCACTCCCTGAGACCTAGGCAATAGTTACATGGTCTAATGGTTGCGGACCGCTAGGTATAAAATATACGACAAAGCTACCGTTAAAATAATCACCACCAATGTCAACAAGTTGGTCAAGGCCGCGAAAAGCACGTTTCGCTGCTCCTTGCACGGCTTGTCTCGCGAGGCATACTCACTCTCCGGGGCGGGTGTGACTTTGTAGGTGGTGTCGAGGCGCGCCAGCTCCTGGCTGACGCCTTCGAACAGCGCCGAGTCGCGGGGCGGCGCCGGGGGCGGCGGGGGCGGGCCGGGCGGGCCGTGTCCTCGTCCGCCGTGCTGTCCTCCAGCGTGGAGGACGAGAGGCGCGAGGACGCGTCCTCGGCGGTGGAGGGCGGGCGCGGCGAGTCAGCCTCGTCCGACGCGATGCCCGCCGCCACCGGCCTCGGCTGCCGCTCGTACTGCCGGTCCCGTTTGTCCTGCAGGCAGCCGTGCCGACACGTCACCACACGACCCTGCACTGGGTCGGTGCAAGTTGCAACATACCGTCGTTGATGATGGACAACCTCCTAGGTGACGCAATTGGCTATATTTTCATTTTAGTATCAATGATTCAGAATTTGCTGCTTCTTTATTTTAATAACATTTCTAAAGAAAACTCCTATTTATGGTCTTCAAATAGAAAATAAAAACCTATGTGGCCTTTAAAATTTATTGATGACAGAATATCTCAAGAGTGGTAAGAGATACTGAGAGTTTTTCGTAAGGCGCTTTCAGAAAAATATGACAATAATTAATTATTTAATACTATTATCTAGAAAGTGTAGACTGCCTGAACGTAGCGAACTGTGCATTATTAACACCAAAAAAATATTTTACTCGTCGTGTAAAAAATTGTTTTTTTTACATAGAAGATTGTCTATCATCAACAACGATGTATTAGATAGTGTTCATAATAATCATGTAGTAAATATTATTCATTTTCTCATACGTTGACAAATACAGCAGATGCACTAAAATGAGCAAATGCTTGTGTTCGGGTGCAGTTTAAGGAGACTAACAAGTAAACCAAAAAATCAAAATGTTAGACAACATTCTAATACATAGGCAAGTAAAAAGTTTACAAAATAGTAACCTAATATACATGTAGAAAATTATGCACATGTATTGTTACAAAGTAAAGAAAAACTAGCGCAATCTAAGTTAAGGTTACATAAATCTAAAGAAAGACATTAACAAAGAATGTAAATATTTATATTGAATAAATGCCGTAAATAATGGAAATCAGTTTGTTAAATACTAAAAATATAATAAATTTTGTTCATATGCAGAATAGTTCAGAATAATGTTTCAAACGTCTAGAGCATGTATGAGACTAGAATATATCTTTTTGCCAATAAACAAATGGTGAAAAATATATAATGAAGTTATACATGTGTTATTTTGGAGAAGGCGCTCTTTATTGGTAGGCAACACATCCTACACTGATGTTTGCCAGGTATTCGAGCTTTGAGGGGATGGGGTGTACACTCTGAATAGCAAAATCGAGTGTTTTTTTATTCTTCACTCGAAAAATTTCTGGATTTGAAAGTTTTGATGTATGCGTAGTAATTGAGTTTTCAGACAAAGATCAGTGTGTAATGAGTATCAATTAGGGACACCATGACAAAACATGTTACATGTGTAACTTCGTTATATGAGATTTCCCCATTCACCTTCATTGACAAACATGTATCAGCTTTCGCTTCCTCTCCCTTTATCTTCTAGAAGTTTGTAACATTTATTTTGAACCATTTGAATATAGTAGTTGAATTACAATGTTGAATGAAAACTGAATTGAATTGTAGTACGAAATAATATCTTATTTATTATTCAGTGTAATTAGATGATGGATATGTTTCGAGTATTCGTATGTCTGTGTTTTTTTAACAAAACATCACTATGATCAATTTCTGCGAAAATTGAGTATTTTAGCGCACTTGTTTCACTTTGGTTTCTATTTATGGAGATACTGTTATTTATTACAAAATACATTAATAACAAATTTAGAAGCAGTCACATCATTTCCATTTTTGTGATGAGGATAAAAACTACATTAAATTGCTCTCTTGTAAACTTAGGTAAATATGACATAGAGCACGTTCCCTCCAAAGTAAAGATTTGAACATTTTATAATTGGAGTTATAGTTACATATACATTACATTTATCCTTCAGAATTTTGCAGGAATTCCTGAAAGTTATTTTCTGCAATGTAAAATCTCTGGGCTGCATGTATTTTCTCGTGACTATGAATCGAAGTTCACAAGTCAGAGAATGTTGAGATCGCACCAAATACAGAAAGTCATTTGCATTCAGGGTTATCGTTTTAATATCACCGCTCACGTTCAACTCAGTAGCATGTGTTTTTGTCATTGGAAACAATCTCTAAAAAATTTTCAGTACTGTTGTATTACTTGAAAGTACACACCTCAGTAAGCTATCATCAACTGACTCACGAACTGTTACCAACTGAACACGAATGTCCAGTGAAATTCGATTTGGCGCTTGTGCATTTTGATGATTGGCGGTTTTACAGTTTTCCCAGAACACAATGTGTGGCGATAACCCAATATTCAGATGATCTGCGGCACAAGATTTTTGGACCAAGTTAAAGTATTGTTATTCGTTGACGTTTCCCTTAAATAGGTTTTCTGAGATATCAGTGAAGGTAGAAATCGTAGGAAAGATGCGGCACATAACTTCAGCATCCGTTGACTTTTTTGAGCATGAAGACATTGAATTTTAGTTTTTTGAGCAGGAAGACATTGAATTTTAGTTTGTACGTTACTGAAAGAGACAATAAGACAAATGAAGGCATACATCATATACTTTTTCATTTGTATATTCCAAAAATGCTGATGTTAACATTGATTTTATGTATCCCCTTTCATTATACCCTACTGAACGATGATCGTTTAGTACCATTTCTAAGAAATCATTAACTCAAAACCATTAAGTGAGCTACTTATGGATACAAAATTACCTCCCTCTCCATTCCTGCATCAAACCTATTTACAGAGATTTATAGAAGCGTACAGACTATGGTGTTGGGGAAACAGCAGACTAGAACGCAACCCGCAATACATGTAATCATGCAAATACGTTGTCATGTGCATAAATCGAAAACGATGATTCCTGAGTTCTTAATGCCAAGTTTACGTATTTCTGAGGGACGCGAGTTATGACGCTTAGTTATACAAAATGAAACCTGTTTGGACGTTCAATTACATACTTTGGATGGTGCCATTACTTCTTACTACGGAGTATCAGCAACATTATAAATTGGGTTCGAGAACGACCTTTGTAACAATGATTTTAAATGTTCAAAATGCTCGCAATTAATAAGCATAGTTCCATTTAGAAAACTTACTTATCCCAATCCCTCGTAACTGTCGGTACGTACGTTACGTGATACAAACCATACATAAAAAAGGAGGAAGGGATTAGTTTCAAACGAGAACCTTTCGTCACCCCTCTCCTCCAAGCACAAGGGCCGAACTAAAACTTACCTACGCCAACTCATCATAATTCTGTGCAAACTTCTTTGGGAAATCATTAACCGTGAAGAATGACGAAGAAACGAAAGTTACATGACTTACGCTGTATAAAAAAGAAGGAAAGAATTGTCTTGAAAATCGAACCTTGTGGCACACCCGCTCCGAACTTCCGAGGCATGCGACAGGTGGTCCACCGGCGCCATGGCGGCGCGCACGCGAACGCCAACGTGCACGTGCATGCGTGCGTACCTGTGCGAAAATCTCCTTGAGCTGTGCGACGGTGCGTCGCTCCTCTTCCACGACGGTCTTCTCCTCCCCGATGTACTTGGTCTCGTCTCGCTCCCGCTCGTCCACGTCGGGCGGCAGCTTGTCGGCGACCAGGGCCTCGAGCGCCGCGCCGCCGCCGCCCAGCTTGTCCTCTGCGCACGCCCCGGCCCCGCCCCCTGCCTCAGCCACCGCCGCCGGCCCAAAGTTGCGCGGGATCGAAGCTCATCTCGGGCCGGAGCAATATGCGGCAGCCGCCTTCCCCGGGGGATCGTGCGGGCGGGCTGGCTGCGAGAGCCCAAAGACGCGGTGGGCCACGGGGATTCTTGCGGGTGATGGCATCCACTAGATCCACTCTTTACAGGTCAGTGCCATAGGATGCCGGCTTTAAAGGAGGATTTGAAATGCGTTGTTGGGTAAGGAAAATCACAACCAGTTTTAATCTTAAATAAGACTGGCTGGCTAGCTGGCTTGCTGGTTGATTGCGAGCGTTCAAACACGCGGATAAACATGGGGATTTGAACGGGTGGCATCCACTAATGTTTTTTTTTAGATACCAACTTTTACGACCTTTTAATGTAATTTTACAATATACACACGATATTGAAGTAACATTATTATTATTATTATTATTATTATTATTATTATTATTATTATTATTATTTTAAAATAATGAAGATGCATGGTATAGTAAGGGTGCTGGTATGCGATGTACTTCACTGAATACATAAAACGTCTTGTACGTCTACAGGAAAATAAGTATTATAATTTAATAATTCTCAGATTGAATTTATGTTAAGTTTTTCATTTTTTAGGCTTTGCATCAATAATGCATAATACGTTTCCTAAGAATACCAATCCTTTAGATATATTTTGACAGACACTTTTTTGGTACTATTAAAATTATCAATGAACAGCTAATACAAATTCAAATCTAACTTAACCGATAAATCGCGACCTAGATTGCCCTGAGAATAGAATAAAAACCCAGTTTTTGTATGTGATTCCAATTTTACCTTTTCTTGGTTCTTTCTTTTCAGCCTGGACGAGTTCTTCTACTGATTCAGACTCCTGAAAACATAACGAAAGCATAATATAAGTACAGTTCTACGTATATATTTCGTATTTCAAAAGCGATATGTGACTAATTATACTTTCAGAAAAAAAAATCTGAATTAATTACTATATATTTGACAAGGAGTTTCGAAGAATTGGAAATGCTATTCTTACCAGATGTTTCCTAAGATCCCAATGTGGTGTTCTGAATTTGTACTTTCCCCAATGAAATACTTAAGTTTAATGAGGATTCAGGTAAGTGCATATGATAAAATCTAAGCAAAATACAAATGAACGTTATTTATGTAAATGTAGTGCTTTGTAAGTCTTAAATTGCGTTGTAAATTGCCTAAAAAGTAAGTCATTAGGAGGAAGATGATATTTAGGATAAGGTCATGTAATCATAAAGCATTATCTGATGTTAAAATATTGTTATAAATGTTTTAACGGTTCAAATAACTGAATGTCCCAGCTGAGGATTAAACCCGAATCTCCTATTACCTGCCCAGTTGCTCTAAACGCTTGAACTACCTAGTCAGCCAACTCTTCGAACAGTCTAGTGAAAATCTGTGATCACGTGGTGAATTGAATAATCATCAATAGGACTCTTATCTCTTAAAAGATATTGGAACAGTAAGCCCAAGTGAATAGAGCAATTGGGCGTAATCCGGGAGATCCGGAATCAATTCCCGGTTAGGATAACCAATTTTGTTAACAATCAAAACATTTATAACAATTGAACCATGCTAAGTAGCTGTGGAGTCGCATTGGTGATTGACGATTGCGAAAAGTAAAACATGTTAAATTTACGACTATGACCAGATGGAAATATTTAGAATTTAAAAAATTATTATTTTGGTTTTTTGGTTAAGGTTTTTAAAACCTGGTTAATGGTTTTGGTGTTTTTGTAGACGTTTCTTAGTTACGAAGCTGGTTCGATTTTAATTCAGGAGTTGGCAACACCGACCGCCCATAAATATTATGTAATCATGTAACATTGTCTAGTGCTAAAATATTGCTTGTGTGGTAATTTTATGCTGGTGTCTGTAGTTACGAATTTGGTTCGATTTTCATTCAGGAGTTGGCAACACTGGCCGCCCAGTGTTATTATGTAATCCCTAATCAAGTAACATTATCTGGTGCTAAAATATTGTTGTATTGTGTTTTTTGTAGTAACGAATGCCGTTCCCGTCGAGGGGTTGGCAGCCCTGTCGGGCGCGCGCACCTTCATGATGTCCTGCTCCTCGAAGGCGGCGTCGAGCGCGGCGTCGCGGCGCAGCGAGGCGTCGCGCGACGGCCCGATCTCCTCCTTGAGGGCGTCGAAGCCGGCCTGGTCGGCGCGCACTCGCGCCACCGCCCGCTCCACCTCCTCCGTGTTGAAGATGCACTGCTGCACGATGTCGTCGCGCCCCACCTTGCGCAGCGCCACCTCCAGCGTGTTGCCTACACCAAACACACACACACGCAATGATTGGTTGTTAGCGATGCCCACAGCGGAAACGGCTATGGTCACGAGTCCCGTAAATGTAGTGATTTTTTCCTCGGAAGGTGGCGGTTTTCGCCGACCTACCTTCAGCTAGCGGGGTTTCCCCAACCAGGTATCTCCCACCAGCGGGGCACCGCCCCAGCCGGGACAAGCTATAAGCTGCCGACCGAGTCCCGCGCATTTTGGTGTAAATGTACACACACACACGTGACACGCTCTGGTTCCTGATGGAGACAGCGCCGTGGTCACGTGGACAGTTCTTTCCCGTTCCGAGAACTTAAGACCTTACTAGGAAAGAATGGATGAATGACTTTGATGGGTAAGAGAATCTGCTGCGATTCTGACTGGGGGAGTCCTCGAGTACGAGTCCCGAGGGTGCCGCATGTTCCACACTAGCTTGATACCATCATAGAATCTAATTGCCTGGAGGAGAATTCTAGTGACCGGCTGCTCTGATCGGTAGTTTTCCGTCGTTTCGCCGATCAGTACATGGCGAATGTCGGAGCAGTTCCGTAACAAACGGATCACGGATTACACCCGATCTTTCCTACCCTTTTCCTTGTTGTATCATCTCCCTTACACACATACACTAACACATGTCTGGACAGCATTAGGAAGCTTAGAACATGTCCCGGCTGAGGGGTGTTCCGCTGGTGTAGATTCTTGGAGGGAGAAACCACTATCAAGCCGACGTGTGGGTCTCAGCAACCAGCTGAGAAGAAATCACTATCACTTTCCGGAATAAAACATTCACTACACTCACGATTGGAATGACCTTAGCAACTAACGTAACCGGAAAATCAATCAAAGGTAGAAGAAACGGGATAACCACGTGAAAACCTTTTGCACCCTCTCTATAACCACAAATTGCACATGACTTAACCGCACTTTAAACCGCATTCCAGTGGTAGGAGAGCAAAGCGACTGCTTCACCCCGGGTCACCCAAAAAGTTCTGAGAGAAAATGGCAGATCACAACTTCAAAGTTCGTGGTTCACAAACTAGTAACTATAAGACCGAAACCGACCCAGACGTTTCCGCCGATAAAACCTGGCAACATGAGAAGTCAATGACCGTATGCTGCCAGGATTTATAGGCGGAGACCTAACGTTAAATCATTTACAACGGAAGCAAATTATTGCTCTTGTTAGAAAGTGTTCCATGTAATTTTCAGTTCTAGCAATGCTGTTCATAGCATTTGAGATATAAAATAACATTACTAGAAAAAACTTTGATAATGAAATTTAAAATGTTATTGCTATCGTAAACTCTGCTTTACAGGTGAGTTATGTACACTCACAACTCGGACAATCAAGTGAGAGAAAGTGTGAACTCGAGTTAATATAGAGAAACGCTTCAGCTACTTTCACGCTCCATATAACAGCCTCCCCCAACGTAAGGGAACTGTCAGGAGCTCCCTGTTCATTAATACCTTAATCAACTTCGGGAGTTGTTGACCTAGAGACTTAAAGAGATAGCACCGTTGAAACATAAGATGTGTAAATAAATTTCAAAACAAGAAGTTTTATTTCCCCCGCAAATGAGACTGAATAGCTCTGTATTACTTTTTGCTTACAAATACAAAAGGTTTCTAACTTAAAGCCGTGGTAAATACAAAAATGTGATATCAATTAAAATTAAATAACCGTAAGTTAATTTACTGAATGAAATTGAGAACTAAATAAGTTGGAATCATAACTTCTTTTCTGTTTCGCAACAAAGACGTGTTGTGGAATTTTTTCATTAGTGGTTTTACACAAAGTATCTTATTTTTTCTGAATGTATTCGACGTTTCTATTATTTCCGTCCAGGTATTAATTCGTTCTACAGATAGACAAGGATAAATTCAGAAAAGATTATTAGAGTAAAAATGTATATTTAAAATGTCAACGGTAACTCCGAATCGATGTGGTTATGAACTAGAGAAATCAATGGTAAATATCGGACTGTAACATCTTGTTGGGTCAGAATGCAAGAATAGAATAGAATAGTCGGATCGACTTAGGATTTAATAATACAGCAAGTAATCACGATTATATCTTCTAGAATTATCAGTAAATTTAAGGGAAACTCCATTCGGTACTGTTAAAGCAATATTTCATCAACAACATTTGTCTGTACAGGGTGCAGTGTGCCTAATGATGGAAACGATAATAATGCTATTGTTAATGCAAATTGATAAAATAACAGAAAACACAATAACCTCAACGATTAGTATCATTCGGAAAGTGATTGGAAATGAGATCACTAGTTAATTCAAAATATAATCTATAATTTGTTCGGTCGTTGTTTCAATCTACTCAATTTCTATCTGGGCCAACATTCTCACCGTATTGGATCAAGGAAATAAAACATAGTTCATGTTAAAGTAATAGAAATAAAATAAAGCTCAATCTACCATTATTTGCGGGTAATTGTTTAAAATTATCCAAACCCCACAGAAATTAAAAATAAAATAAATATCGTAAAAACACAAAAGGAATAAAGCTCATAACTCATAACAATTTCCGTTATATCTATTGAACTACAAAATAAAATAAATTAAATAAAATAATTCTCAGACAGCAATTTGACGGAAAATTGTTTAAATAACCGAATTTCAGTCCTAAAAACTAAAATAAAGGAAATAAAAGTTCAGTCTCAATATCCTCGGCCATATCACAATTACAGTTTATGTCACAGGAACGAAAAAATACGCCTTGTGTGAATAGAAAAAAAAAGTTCTATAGTATTAAAATTAATTTTTAATCCTTTTCGTTTATTCCATTTGTTGCATTAAGTTTATTTCTCGTTCTTTAATTCAAATTATAAATTTACTAAAACTTCCAATTATCTATTTATTAGATATTTTTTTATTGAATGTTTTATATGATTTGTGATTTTACCCGATGATGACGGCTAAGCCATGGAAAGCTGTTATTCGTAAGCAGAGGACCCGGTAGTGCTTCGCTATTGCAATGTATTACACTTCACATGCTATTGCTCACGTGATTGTTAATCATGTTTTACGCTACGCTCTGCAAAAAATTGAATAGACGAAAGACTATCTCGCGAGTATTGGTTCAATTTCTACGGAATCCTGGTTTAGACATGGTTGTCAACTATTCTAATGTTAAAACACTCTCCCTCAAGTTTGTCCGAGACAACGTTCATGTAATAATTCCGGCTGATAATTCACAATCGCAGGAGCAAAATATGCAGCGAAAACGCGCTTAACACTTGATTGGTGCGGCGGATTTCGTACATCTTCAGTTTAGGGGCGTCTTGAGTCGTCATAAACGCATAATTCATCATCAACAACGCCCCCATTTTGCGTCTATGTGATGTACGCACATTCTCGTTGTGATATGTCTACATCCTTCGCGCAAACCCAAGCAATACGTTGACGAAGTTCTATCGTCATCGGATGAACGGTACGGCAGCGCATTAAACACGAACAAACAAACGTTGCTTTTTACATATAAGACACAACCACCACCAATGCTGGCAAATCCAAGGCCTTCTGTTCTCAGCCAGAGGCGACTCACTGGTGGCCTTGTTGCCGGCGGTGCGCAGCCAGAGGCGCAGCATGGCCATGGCCTGGTGCGCGCCGCCGCCGGGCTGCTGCGACTTGATGACGTTGACGTCGGAGGTGGTGAGGCCCAGCTGCAGCGCCAGCGCCACCCAGTCGTCGCCCAGCAGGTTGCTGATGTCGGCCAGGCGCAGGCTGGCGCGCGAGAACGCCTCGGGCCGCCCTGCACACGCACACACGCGCCGTCAGTCGCTCTCTAATACACTGCATTGCTCTTTAACCCTGGACTTTTGTTAGGGTAGCATCAACCTTGTCATTTTTTTGTTATGTAAGGTCGCATCAACATGTAGGTCATTAGCGACCAATATTCGAGTTAACGGTGTGGTAACTATGAAGATGAAACGATATGGTGATGATAAGGGTGAAAGGACGAACACAATACAACCATGCCCGAGGCGGGACTCGAACCCGCGACCCTTCGGTCTGAGATCGCTACGACACTACTGCCTTAGCGATCTCAGTCACCGGATCGGCTCTTGTGATTTTTGTTAGGGTAGTATCAGCTATGATTGATAATCCTGTGACTTTTTGTTAGGATAGTATCAAACTGGACTATGTTTTATAATTCTGTCACTTTCTGTTAGGGTCGTATCGACTTGGCATACGATTTCTCATTCTGTTACTTTTTGTTCGGATATCATTAACTTGGCCTCCGCTTTCTAACTGTGTTATTTTTGTTAGGATTGCACCAACTTGTCCTACGCTCTCTAATTCTGTGTTTCTATGATATAATTGCTCTCAATTTTTTGTTAGGATAACATCGGCTGGTCCAAACCTCTTTAATCCCGTGCTTTTGATTAGGATATCAGCGGTTTCGGCTACGCTTTCCAATCCTATGAATTGTTAGGATAACATCAGCTGGGCGAACATTCACGACCCGTGTGTTTTTTGTTACAATAGCTTCGAATCAGTCTATACTCTCAGACCCGGTGAGTATCAATTGGACCTCTGTCCTCAAAGCGTGTGAATTTTGGCTACATAGTTTCGTTTCGGCATGCGCTCTCTAACCCTGTTATTTGCACTGTCTACCAATCCAAACATTTGCTCTCAAAACCTACGGCAAACATTGTTTTTTAAATGTTCAAATGATGGTTGCACAAAGTGAAGAAAATAGCAATATTCAAGACTCATTTTCTTCATTACTTTTCTTAATTAAACAGTTCCATGCGTCTTTTAACCTAAAAATAAACTGCATTGATATTATGTAAACATTGTTTCAATTTAATCATTATAATTGTCACTTTAAAAGTAACTATCATCGCTAGTTCAGTAATATATATTAAGTTCATCTCGTTTTCAAAATAGGATATATGCGAATGATAGGAGATTTTCATGGCTAAAGTTTTAAATGTCGCCCTCAAAACCAAATTCACAAAAAAGTGCCTCGTTGTATTTTCATTTCTTGCAGGACTGTATCCAAAATTTATCTCTTTAGTTTTAAACAGAATGGTCGCGAATATCGAACCCAAAGCTACCCTTATTCCATCTTGACTGATGAATTCCCATAAACCCACGTTGGGGTCATGAACATTGAAAGAGAGCTTGCTAGAGCGATGTCGGTGGTGTGAAGTGAGAAAGGGATTTAATCTGAAGAAAGTATATAAATTATGATACACTGAGGTGCACTTACCGACGCCATCCCTGAGGAATCTGTATTTGCTTTGTAACGCCAGGAGATCGGGTTCCGAAACTCCCGCTTCTGGCACAATGGTCTCCGGTAGGACAATGTTGAGGATGCATACCGGTTGTTGAGGTGGTTCTCCTTTTGGTACCTGCGACGAATCCCTCATCTTATTTCAAGAATCTCAGATAAAGGACAAATAAATTAAAGTGTAAATTTTCTCATGAATTCACCTTTTTAAGAAAAAATAATCACTTTGATGAAACATTTATGTTAATATAGGATATAAACACTTGCAATGACTATGATGAATATGACGTAAATGCAATGATTATGATGTAACTGGAATGACTATGATGTAAATAAGCAACATAAAAGGTGATCGATTAAGATAAATGAAGGTTTTAGACAGCCACTACTAAACGAAGTTACTTCTGAAGAATACAGTGCTTAAAGTGATCAATGATCAAAGAAAACAGTGTATCTGAAATAAAGAAAACAAAATACTTTCGCCCGACCACATCAGCGACTACTGACCTTAACGTAACATAGTACAGAATTAAGTGATTTATATTCTCGAATTAAAATATAAGGAATCAGTAAAGCTGACTAAAAAATACTTAATAACACATGTGATAAAAGTTATTTTATTTTGCTCGCTTTATTTTGCATCATTGGCCTCGTGTTACCATCTTTCACACCAAAAAATAAAAAGCCACATTTTCCACTGGTATCATAAATAACTACATTATTGTGGTTAAGGGCATCAATTAATTCGTATCCAATAGGGCCGTCGAGAGAGCGATGTCTGTGCGTGCGCACGCGTGCGTACCTTGGGTTCGCGCATGAAGAGCACGCGTCCCACGGTGTCGGCGTGCGGGTCCTTGACGCGCACGGTGAAGGGCAGCCGGTTCTCCCGGAAGGCGCGGAAGCCTAGCTGCAGCTGGTCCCCTGATTTGGTGACGGGCACCAGGTTGCCCGCGAATTCGATGTACTGGGGCTTGCCTTCGAGCACCTGCAACCGCACACCAAACACACAACTAAGGCACTGCCTGGCATACGCATTTTCCCTGCGGGACACTCCAGCCCTGAAGAAGACCACGACAGGATGGTCGAATCGTCGGCATCAGTGCCCTCGACGCGACATCATCCGGACAGCCGGGTGACTTTGCATTTTCCCCAGTTGAGTGGTGTTACACCCTCTTAAATATTTTAAATAAATAATTGAGGGTTTTCTTATAAGAACCAAATTTGTCAAAAATGTCATATTTTGAAATATTCCACCAAGTCTTCCCTTCCTTCAAATGGCGCTATTCCTTGGAACATTTTCTTTCGGCGTGTCAACACATTGACAGATATAAGGCGGGGATAAATTCATTACTGTGAACGTTTACGCTATGAAGTTTTTGGTGCCTCCTGAAACATCTCGAATTTGGACTAGTTTGGTTCCAGTAATAAACCCTTCAATTAGAAAGTCGAAGAAAAAATGTAACTTTGGTGGGCGAGAGCTAAATTTACAAAAGTTCCAAGTGAGATAAGTTAGTTGTCGAGGTGAGAGTGGTTAAGGAGGATTGTTCCTTTGTGAACGACTACGTGCGTGTCGTCGAGTATCTTTAATTATTTAATGAGTACTTTTGAAGAACGTACTGATTATTGAGTTGGCCAACTCTATTTTATTTATTTTACGTCAAAAATAGTAAAAAAACAAAACTGTGACGTGCTATGAGAAGAAGTGCATTCTGTGCACGTTTTCTTAATTCTGGGATCTCTCCCCTAAATCATGTACAAGTTGAATTATGAATACCAAAAGAAATTAGCGTTTTTGGCAAGAATTGTTAACAAAATATTCGCTACGATGTAATAAAATCTATTTTCAAAGGAAAATCAGCTGGGTTCTTATCCTTCATTATATCCTTCGTGAAGGAATATACTTCTACCGCGACATGGATAGCGATAATTTGAATAACTAAATTTCCCATTGAACTCTAGAAGACGCACAGAAAATGAAATTACATTTATGTCTAAAAGCAAAACAAAGGGGTCATTTCAGCATTTGCTTAAAAGATCAGGGAAGCTGGAGGAAAAACCTGATCGAGATGAGGCTCATTGACTCACAAGCTGAGGTACACTAGTTGTTTCAGGTTGTTTAGAATTATACAGTCCAAATGGTAAAAATACATTAAATATCATTGTTAAAATTAACATTAACTTCTTTTTTATGCTCGGTATAGTTTCTAATTGTATATTTTTTTTGCCGTAAATGAAAAAACGTCATCATCTGTGCCATAGGATATTCTTTTTTTGTATACCATCATTATAAACGACCCTTTTCGACACCCGGAATCGTGCATAATCCAGTATTTTATCGCACGCTACATGACGTCATCGCCATTATTAAACGTGACATGACGTCATCACACATTGAGCCAATAGTAGCGAGAGAATCGTGGGGAGGTAGAAGAAGGCGGAACAGCCGACCACCGTTTTCTCGCACGGATGTCAACAATGCCATCTTGAATTTGATTTCCAGAGGGCGTTGGATGTCAAGCACCGAGACGTCAGAAGAAAGTTGTTTCGCGAAATTAAGTTTGATTCTCTTGTAAATTTATAATGCTGTTATACAAAAAAATAGCGTATGCAACTCGTTTATAATGTTGCTTTATTGCATTCGTACAAATTTGAAAACTCGCTCGTTTTCAAAACATGTACTCATGCAATAAAGCTTAACATTATAAACTAATTGCATAAACTACTATTATGAACGATTTCTTGTAATGAAAAATGTCGTTTGTAATGTTGGAATGCAGAAAAGAAAAAAAATCTTATCTATCACAATTAGTGAAGGGAGTGAGTGCTGAAGCGAAAGAGTTACCTCGACGTCGCGGCTCTTGGCCACTTCGGTGAAGTGCTCCTGCTGCTCCAGGGTCTTGTCCTCCTTGTCGTCCGTCATGCAGAAGACGCGCAGTCGCGCCTCCAGGGCGTCCACGCGTTTCGCGAACACCACGAACCTGGGGGGCAGCGGCGGCGGCGGGCGGCGGTCAGCGGGCGCCGCGGGCGGGCGGACGGCGCCGGCCACGCCCACGCCCACGCCCACGCCCATGCTCACGCCCCACCCGGAGGGAGCGCTCTTCCACCCTCGGGGCCCTGGGCTGGGCCCAACGCCGCTTTCCTTCTATTACGCTTTCGGAAGTCGTTTGGCGAACTAGATTTTAGTCCAGAGAAATATTCATCACGTACCCATTAAATGTGAATAAATAATTATTTCTTGTTTAAATCTTTCTTTCTTTTCTTTACGCTCTAGTAAGTCATGCCTAAGACTTTTGGCTTAGTAGATTTCAGTCAAGAGAAATATTTATCACGTACCAATTAAATGTGAATAAATTATTATTTCTATATGAAATCTTCGCTTGCTTCAAACTATGCTATGGATTTAATAAGCATGTGTATAAAATTCGACGTGGCTTCAGTTAGTTCGCTCAAGTTCAGGTGTGCTGGTATTACTATATTGCTGGTTTACCTATGCAGTTCATCGATCATTTTTGTTTCTTAATCTTACTAGACATTTTATAATATTGATAATTATACTATTTGAATATTTGTATGAGAACACGTAAATCAATTGCGGTTAGTTTAAAATTTCATTGAAATACATTACAAATACTTCAATAACATTTAACACGCTTACGAATTTTTTATAAAGTTATATTTCTGAACAATTCCATATTTTCAATCCAATAACTTTTTCTTAGGTAAAAATAACACTCTTATTTGTAATGATAGTCTCGAAAATTTATTAAATATGTTGATGATACGAAATGATCAAGAGTCAATAATATTTATTTACCTTGAGTAATTTTGATTAAATAAAGCGAGTTGTTTTAAGCCAAAGACATGTGAGTGAGCTTGAAAGATTCGCGAATTGTGAAGAGCACCCCCTATCTTTTCTGTTCTGTGGACGATTCTCCTCGGCGGCAAGAACAAAATATTGAGGGCGACGAGGGCGTGGAGGCAGTCCAGCAACCGACGACCGCGCAAGAAGAGTGCAAGAAAAAAGAGTCGTTAAAAAGAAAATGCGCATGCACGCAAGGGATGTTCGATCTGGATCGAGATAACGAATCGATTCTCGTAGTCGCTTCTCCCGGGGAATAAGAGTCTTTACGGAGAATCGATTCCTTCGATAGATCTCTCGATTTGGTGAATTGTGACCAACACTTCCGTCGATGACGCTTCCTTTGATTTTGTCCTTTGCCTCTGGAAGAAAACTCCACCTAAGAGAATCTACTTTTGGAAGCTACTTGCCTTTCTAAATCTAATTACGTTGCTGGTACATTACTAATAACTAATCTGTAATGATTAATGAAACATTTATATTCTACAGAGAGGATGTGAAATTATGAATACTTTGGTAAAATATGTGCTAGGTGAATAATTATTACGAATATGGGAAACAGAAAGCTATGATTGGCACTAAGTTAACAGAGAAAATCAAGACATGAAAATGCTACTGCGTACGAAAGAAATTCTGCAAACATTCTAGGGCTACGATTGATATGCAATTAATCCGTCTAGTCCGTTCTTTTCGATTCGCATCGGTTTCCACGCGACAGAGCCAATCAGAGTATCCCGCCTCAAACACACCTCTTCGAACACCAACACCAATGTGAAAAGGAATGTCGTGTTATATCACCGTTAAATTCGTCATCGGACTCCAATACTAGGCTTCTGCATCCCCTTATCACCACATATACTTGCGGTGACGGCCACGGTGGGAATAGAGAAGATGAAGAATTGCGTTTGAAATTTTAAAAGGCTAGTGACACCATTTACTTCCGAAGTAAAATGTAACTCAAGCATTGATGATATTAAATTAATTATTTCCTTTGCATTTCTTTTAATTTCTACCTCCACCGATAAGAATGAAACTTCTTCGGCAGGACATGCAGCGTTTGTTGACAATGGTACCAACTGTCAGATGGATCGTTGGACACCGCTTCCATGGATTGTATAGATAGAAATCTATATGTAGAGAAATGGTACATATTTTTGAGAGGTTGCTTTTGACACGAGTCTTAAGCACATAAAGGCTGTCTAATTCGGTAGCTCCACATAATCTGTAAAAAAAGAGGCTCCAGAAGTTTGTAACATTTATTCTGAACCCCTTAAATTTAAATAACTATCATATGGTGCAAAAAGTGCTCATTTCCCCCCAACATTTATTCTGAGCTACCTTGTACAGCCAAATGGAGCATCTTTGACTCCTTACATGCCCTTGAAGTTAGTAAAACTTATTCTGTAGTTAATTTCCTGTGGTAAGAAAGCCGTAAGGGATTCTTCATCTTCTTTATTCCCAGCACCTTGGCGGCGGCGGCGGCGGCGGTGGCTCTGAAAGGGCTCTGGTTGGGGCCTACGCCCCCTTCCGTCCCCGTCGCGGGTGGCCCCCGGTGCGAGACGAACGTCCCCGATGCAATAGCGAGCCTCATGGCGGCGGGCGGGGCTACGAGCGGGGCAGGGAAGCGCACTACGCCATGAGGCACTACGGGCCCATGCGGGGGCGGGATGCGCCAGTGGCGTAACGCACAGCGAACGCGCGGGGGGCGGGGCCGGGCCGGGCCGGGCCGGGCCGGGGCTTCCCCGGGGAAGTGCTCATGCAGCCTTGGACACGCGGGCACTGCAGTGGCGTATCCGCATCGGAAGGACCCATCGATGGGCTTCCAGCGTTGCTCGTTTCCTGGGAATGAGGGTTCAATTCCAAGGGGAAAACATATTGAGTACCCACTCTGCCATACTTTGCAAGCTACATGAAATACCCCCATGAATAAACTCTCAGTTGAACTGAAATTCAAAATTAAATCAAGCCTATTTTGAACAAAACTTCTTTATGATATCTGCATTTGCAACGTCCCACCGTAAAAAAATAAAAAGAAAGAAACAGGCGACGTATTCATGTTGAAAGTCAATAAGGTAAATTCAGAATATCTGGTTTAAACTAGGTCCTTGATGTAATGAAAATCTTTTGCTTTTATAAATAATATGATTGGTGAAGAATGATTAAAATATACCTTTAACAATATCATCATCATTTAAATTCGAAATTGTAATTAAATTCATTGAATTTGAATTATAATATTTTCTCATTCGTATCCCTATGAAGAACGTAATGAATTCACTTGCAACAACTTGAATAGGTACGCCACTGAGGCCGCTAGTAAGTGATCCTACTCGAAATGTGACATTGATGGACTACTGTGCTTGTGCCGTGAGATGATCACAAACCGTGCGCTCTGAAGTGATTCTAAGGGGAACCTTACATCCAGAAAAGGAGGACGCAGTATTTTTAAATTAATTAAAAGTGACACCCATGTACAGTTTGCAGATGAACCGATATCTTCGTAAATAATACGTGATCTCTGATGATATTTACATCCCTAAAAGAAGGTTCTCGCACGTTAGCGGCTCGCCAAGCTCTTAATTATACATTTCGCCATTCGACGTGTGGTTTTAAGATATTCGCTCTTTCTAATGAATTACTAAACTTTCAATCATTTTATTTCGAATGCTTTGTGTAAATTGTGGTGCATTATAATTTACGTCGAAAAAACAATTCGTTTATTTTTTCTTGAATTGCAATTTAAATACTTGTAATTAAATTTAAATATTTACGTATATTAAAATTGTCTCTGACATTTTCCAAGAAAATTCAGTTCAAAATAATAAATCCAAACCAAGAAAATATCATTGGATCTCACTGAAAGCACTTGAATTTTTTTGGGTGGAAACTACCTTGAAGAGTTTTATTGCTGACGTGTAATTTCAACCTTTACAAAATCGAACTTCCAGTGAAGTGTCAAAATTATTTTCCCAGTTTCTTTAGTACGTCAGACGCCCTTCCGGCAGGATGAAGACGCCGAGGTGTTTCGCATGGAAGATGGAAGGGCGGCCGCTGGGGCCACGTGGCGCGATCGAATGGCGAGGGGGCGTGGCCGGCGTGCGAGAACCGCGGTGTTACGCCACTGGGCGGAGCTGGGCTTGGGCTCGTGGAAGCGGCCGCACTTACCCGGGCGTGCGAGCGGAGGGGCGGGGGCGCCGCCGCCGCCGCCCTCGCCGCCGCCACCGCCGCCTCCGCCGCCTCCGGCACCGCGGCGCGCGCGCGTCCTCCTACCCGCTACGGTCCTCTGCCCTACTCGGACGCACGGGAGGGAGGACCGACCGACCTAGCGGTTCTTTCGGATTCGGGCTTAGTAGTAGGCCGCCTCCCGCTCCGATGGCTGGTAAGAAGAGGCCGCGGCCGCGCCGGGGACGGGCCGCGGCGGCGGGCGGGCGCCGGGGCGGGGCGTGGCCGCGCCGCCGCCGCCGCCGCCACCCAGCGCTGGCGACCGCTGCCGGCGGCCCCGCCGCGGCGCGCACCCGGGCGAGCTCGTGTCTCGATTTCGAATCGATTATCCGCAGGGCGATTATTTTAGAAATTCGATTCTTTTTTTTTGTTTTGAATAGGACTAAAGATCGATCTCTCCAATTAGCCGAATACACAGAAGATACTGATTTTTGTACTATCAAAAAGTAAGCCGTAACAATTTGTCCGCGAATAAATCGTTTGAAATCGAATGAACGGGTCGTTCGTTCCGGGTCCTCGAACGCGTCTCTGCGTTCTCGGCCTCCGCAACGCAGGGGCAAGAGGCGGCCGGGCGCGAAGCGTGCGCTAGCTGCTTCCGTAGCAAAGCGAGGGCACTAAGCTCATAGCACGAGGGAAACCGTGATACACTCCCTGCATTCAAAGGGAGTCTGGAAAGACATGACATCAAAAGCCAGAGCGGTTACGCAAACAGGTAAAAAGGGTTTGCCAGTCTCATAACCGCTCCGTGTGACAATCGAGAAGATCTCTGTGGTTAAGAACGTCTCTACAAAATCGAGAGATCCAATCGAGAGATCGATCTCGTTGAGAAGAATCGATTCTCTGAAAAATCGCGCCGTTGCGATCCGCCGCCGCCGCCGCCAGGCTGGGGGCGCCAGTCGCCACGGGAGGGGCCGGGAGGGCAAGGCACGACGGGAAGACACTACTAGTCGCGCGACTTTTCTTGACGTTTCCCAGCGCGGGGTGCGGGGAGAGGAGGCTTCTCCCGACGTCACATCCAACGGGTGTTGCCAACCCCAACATTATTAATACTATTCGCGCCTCTTTCGCTCTTCATACAACAGGACATTATAGACGATAAAATATAACAAATAATAACACAATTAATAGCAACCACTAGTGAAAATAATTAGATAACGATAATATTGCTTATTAAGGAGATATGATATTACCAAAATCCGAATCGAATGAATCACAGGGCACAACACTAACAGCGAAAACGCGAGAACTGAATTCATTTGAAAGCAGAGCTTGGCAGCCCGGACAATCTTGCCGTGCCGTTCCGTGTGAGACCAATGTTGTGACCAGACCGTACCGAGTCGTGCTGTGTTGAGCACTAGGGAGCTCAGACGTCAAGAAAAGTCGCGCGACTAGTACCTGGCTCGCTACACTGGAAATGTCAGCAACTACCGCCATTTCCGCTTAATACATTGGGCAGATTATTCTAGCTTAGCGTGAGGACATTTTCTAAAAGACAATTTAAAATATGCTTGTGAATAAACTTCATAAATTTTTCAGTTTGTCTATATTCGTGAAAAGTGTATTCGAATGAAAATTACAATCTAAACGGAATGAAAATCTGTGTGTATTTTAGTTCAACTTTTGTCTTCGAATTAAAAAAGCATTGCAAATAGGAGCATTTATGCTTTGGAATTATGCAATTTGATATTTTTATAATTGACATATAGTATACTTTTCTCGTTCTCAGAAACAGTTCGTTGCTATTATTCGTTAACTCGGTTAATATGGGTTGGACTTTAAACTGTGATACATTTGCCTACAATGGTTTTATAAAATACACTGAGATGTTTCGTAGTAATATCTCATGACTTTCTTATTACGATTTTTTGTAAATTGTGTATCAATTAGTTTATGAGGGCAAAATGACTATACAATGGGAAGTTGCCTTCATTTCTAAACGCAGTAATCACTAACATTTGCATACTACAAAAAATAGAGAGAATATTATTGCTGAAAACTATGTATGATGGAATGGCTTCTAATGATATCGTTGAAATATCTAAGAGATTTGCTTCAGCTTATTGGTAATATAACTTCTTAGCTAGAACTTTTAAATTCTTACTAAAATTTGTAATAATAATATATTAAATAACAGGCATATATTTAAAAATTAAAAAAACTTGGATAATAACTTTCTAAAAAATCCGAGAGAATCGGCATTTAAAATTTGTGAAACATTTCAACAGCAATGTGTGCGAAGTAAAGATCAAATAATACTATATTTGAATTAGTTAAAAATTCCAAAATTTGGTGTTTCAAGTATTTGTAATTTGATTCAAGGTAAATATTTAAATTAGAATCGTATACATAGAATTAATATTATTAAATGTTAACTTCTCCAAAAAATACGCGAATATCGTGAAAATTTTCCGGAGCACCATGATTCATTGTTGTTAGAAATTTGCTTTTTTATTCGAACATGTAAATATCGGTGGTGGACAGTGTCCATCGGTGGGAAAGGGTGACAATACTAGAGATAGAGGTTGTTGGGGAGGATAACGGACCGGGAAGGGTAGGCACGTACCCAAAACTCCGAGTAATTTGTTCATAGTGGATGTTCAGGCTTTTGAGCAAAATTGATTTATCTTACAAACATTATTGTATTCGAGGGTTTGAGACGAACTCAAAATTTGTTTCTACTTGTTAAATCCCTGTAATGTATCAGCCAGTGCCTTCTCGACAGATGTCAGGTTGAATGCACGGGTACGTTCCTGGAGAAGAGCGTGGGGATTGCGGAAGGGACGAGGAGGGGGGAGGCGGAAGGGGCCGGGGCGGCGGCGGGCGCGGAGTACCTACTTGGCCATGAAGGGCACATGTATCGCTTCCTTATAGAGTTCGGTGGCCATCTTGGTGGCTTCGGCGATGTTGCGGCAGTCCATGAGCCAGAAGCGCGCCGACACCGTCGTCGTGAAGGACACGCAGTCGTTGACGAAGGTGAGCGGCGTGGAGCCGGTGACGTCCTCCCATTGGGCGCGCGTGGTGCCGCCTGCGGACACAGCGCGCTGCAGAGGCCCCCGCAGGGGGGCACGGGGCCCACGCGGCGCCCCACGCTCTCGGCCCCCCGCGCCCCCCACGCCCCGCACCGCCCCGCCCCGCCCACGCTCGCCCCCGCTCGCTCACGCGGCAGGTGCTCGGCGTGCACGCTGGCTCGCGCTGGTGCTGAGGCCGAGATTCGCCAACCCCCACTGCGTGGACAGTTATGTGCAAGAGCCTCGTCACTAACAAAGACTATTATTATTATTATTATTATTATTATTATTATTATTATTATTATTACTTGTATTATTATTATTATTATTATTATTATTATTACTTGTCAGTCACTAACTGCATTGATGCAAATATTCAGTGAAAATTTCTCCCCGTAACTCTTGGATTTGATTTGTAATTCTTAGTCTGGAACTGCAATTTAGATTAATGTTGTTAATATGATTTCAATTCAATAATTTTAACACGGAAATGTTAGAAGAGCCAATATGTGCATATTAAAATTTGAAAAAATTTCCAGTCTTCAGAAAAAATGTTAAACCTAACACATGAGAACCTATTAATTAACCCACTACCAACTTAAATATCTGTGATATGTTTTTATTTTTAAAAAATATTAAATATTTATTCATTAAACATAGAAATTTTGAAAATAAATGTGTCTTTGATTTTATGAACATTTTAGAAAGTAGTGTACAATTATCAAGCCAGTAGATTTGATTGCTTATTATATTTATAGGGGAATTGCGATGAGCATGCAATTTCCTCCAGTGTTAAGTACTCGTATTATGTGGAAATGAAAATCCATTACATTATATTTTATAGAATTTTAGTATTTCTTAAATATTTTTTTTAGTTTGTATTAGGAATCGATCTTGGTGGCTGGAGGAAATCAGCCATCTAATGGAACGGTGATTTTTTAATTTTGCAATAATTAATAGTACATTACCTTTTTCATTTAAATATAAAATTATCATCAATTAGATTTTAAAATGAATGCATCACGTAAGAAAAAATATGGATCCCAAGGATTTTGAAATAGAACTGTACGTCATACATAACACATCAGTAGGATACTTTTCAATATTATTGTTTTCGCTTATAATGTGTATATTCCAACCGAGATATTGATTTGACGATGTTTCAGACTATCTTGATAGCACAAAATACCACAATATTAAGTTTTAAAGCGAAAATTCTCTACTCAGCACCAGCAACCCACGTGCACATATTTATGTACAGTACGAGAAATTTCAAGGATTTTGGAACGTTGGGTCGACGAAAAAAATAAAATAAAAAATAAAAAATGAAAACGAAGCGAAGCAACGGGTAAATTGAACTGAAGAAGTGAAATACTCCAGGTTCAAAATTTTAGATGATGAATGAAGTGATCAAATTGTAACATTTTGAAATAATTTCACATGACTAATTTTCACTTCAATATTCAATTATTCAAATTCATGAATGAATAATATCAATAAAAGTGGACGACAGCAATTTTAAAATATTAAAGAAATTACAAGTTTCTTCTCTTATCGTAAGATATCTGAATTTTTTCCTTTTTAAAAATATTGTGATAGCATACAAATATAATATCATAAGCGATGATTTAACTGAGAAACTAATTGTTATTACTAACAAATATAAATTCCTACATTGAGGAACCATTCATATAATTGAAAATAATGATTTCCGGAAAAGTCCGGAAAATTCTCTTTAAATGTATCGTTTTATTCGCAATGGTCAGTAAAAATGGTTTCAACTACGTATTTTCTCCTCCGACCAAATAAACTTCACATAAATTATGTAGTTAAAAATGAGTTTTATCGAAATGGCAGAAGGTACAAATTTTATGACTTGAGCAAAGTGTCAGATAATAGAAAATTAGTAATTTTATCACTTAATGTATCGTAAACACAACTTATGAATGGTCACTGATATTTGTTTTACTTGTAGGAACGTTTAAGAAGAGTTTCTTTAGAAATATTATGGCAAAATATATTAAATTATACATTATGAAATATTTTGATTACTCAAACTTACCAATAAAATGAACTGAAATAAAATATCTCACAATCTAAGTCTTCATTCTGTCACCCGTAACTTCGCATCGCGTAAAGAATTTTATTAATCACATTATGGTAGAATCGATATCTGTTCTGCCACTCTTTTCAATGAAATCATGTTATAAAGATAGTTTTCAGTGCAAAGAAAATAATTGCTGAACACAATAAGTATGAATCA
The DNA here is from genome assembly GCA_964035755.1 of Teleogryllus oceanicus. NCBI lineage: Eukaryota > Metazoa > Arthropoda > Insecta > Orthoptera > Gryllidae > Teleogryllus > Teleogryllus oceanicus. The sequence continues at coordinate 17,791,437 of CAXIVR010000006.1, forward strand.
AAGGTTCATAGTTTATTTTGACCAATTTTGAAGTCATTGTATCTATATATCTTTTCACAAATTGTTATTTAATGAATTAAATAGTAATTACAGTAAATTTAATTATTAAAATCCGCAAGGATTTTCTTACAAATAAAAATTATTTAACTCTGTTTTGATTCTCGGCAATACTATATGTTGCCTATTCTATCACTGAATCGAGAGCACTGTATCATTCGAGAATTCTGTAGGCATGTATTAAGAGGAATGGAATGTTCATTAACATCTGGAAACTGTAAGTTAATTTCATAATTTTGAAATCAAGACACAATTTGAAAGCTTTCGACGTGTAACTCAATTCAGAAACCCATGGACCAATCTCAACACATGATTTTACGTACTTCGTTGATTTTACGTTGAAACAAAACCTAACATAATAGAAGAAAGCTAAAGAGGGCTCTCGTAATCTTGTAGTGATCCATTCAAGAGAAGCATTATAAACAATTTATCTCTAGACAATGTTTTAATATAGGTCAGCTAGAGTTCTTTTAGCAACAAGTTTACTATTTTTCTCTAGAAACTATGTTAAAAACAGTGAAATCTAGTGTGGCAAAACAGATTAGCAATTCGGGCATTTCATTGCCCGAAAAAAGCTTTGGGAAAAACGCGTCGCCTGGTTCTCATATAAATCGATGAGTCATCAGTGAGCTGTACTCAAACTATCTCTCACATCATGTTCTTTATAGATGACAACTATAGTTCCTCCATTATATACCTAGAGGTAATCTCAAAAGGAAGGATAAGAATAAAAAAGCTAATGATATAAAACTGGTGTTTTTTAGGAGAGTTAAAAAGTGAATTTACATTATATTCAGGCCAAATGACAAAATAATTCTCAATTTTTCTTAGGATATGAAAGCAAGTATTAATTTAAATTAAGTACCTCAAATCTCCAAATGTATGTTACAACACAAAATTATGTAACTTCAGAAAAGTGTATATCATGGAGATACATGTTGTCAGCTAATCTTTCAGCAAACTGTGAGGGTCCTGTCCTTTGCTTTGAGTATGCTGAATAACAAATCCTAGAGATAATTTGAGCCCAGTTCACCAATTGTCAAGATCTAATGAGAAACACAGATTAGATGTTTCATTAAACAACTCAGTCGCGATCGAAACAACCATTGACGCTGTCCTTTTAGGAAAAAGCAACACAGTGTTTGTGTACATTACCGTGCATTGAGAAAAAGATGTGTAGAATGAAAGAGTAGGTACAGCGCTGATTGTTTTGGTCGCAGTGGAGCTACAGAACCGAACACGAAAAAACGAACCTAGACATACTTTTTTCTCCGGTGAAAAGTCTCATGAAATGAACTTTGAGGGTACAACTCATCCACAACTTCTGTCACATTTTTCTGCATTTTTTTATTATTGAGTTCAAGAATGTGCGCTCATATCGCCAGTGCATTGTAATAAAATTATTATGATCTTAAAAATTTTAAAAATTTTTTTTTTTTTTTAATTATTCTATTTATTTTTCTACAAACGAGTTGAATACATTTTGAAGACCTGTTTACAAATCAGACTAGTATTCAAGTCAGGAAATATACGAAACACCATTCCAATAGAATAGAAATAGTGTATAATGTGTAAAATACACAAGGTATAGCAACTTGGTTATTAGTTTCTCAAAGTTTTCATTTCGTTTAGAATCGACTCTATCCTATTTCTCCGTCGATTTCTTCGCTGGGCGATCGCACAACTGTAGCAGAGAATGCGACAGGCGAACGGATGAGAGCGGGGGTGGGGGTGGGGGCAGCGGCGAGCGCGCGAGCGGGGGCGTTGAGTTTCTCGCAACCAAGTGAGCCACATTCGAGCACACACAGAGCGCCACGACATTTCGCGCGTGGCTTCGGACGACCTGCGTTCACTAAAACGGCTTGTAGCCATTGCCAATATCTGCCGTTAAATCATACATTTCAGTGGTAACACTAATATAGTGACTTTTTTTACTCTTAGAGGAGTATACTACACGTTCTTATTTATATATTCAAGAGTAAGACCATTACCAATATTTGAAGGGAGAGTTAATGTGTATTGTCGTGAGTAAGCTATCTGCCATGTTTTAATGGCTCTTTTTTCGCAAATTCATTCTTTTCAATTTTTTTAGTTGAATCATTCATGGGTTACATTGATTTGGTGTAAACAGAACAGGACAGGATGCATGTATGGGATGTCTTGCGCAATAAAGGAGATAATAATTTTATAATGAAATAACAATAACTAACGTATTATCAACGTTTTTGATTAGTCGTTAATTTAACATTGATCTATTCCCTCATTTTGTATTGGAAAAGGCAGCCCTTCTACAGAGCTTGAAAATATTTACAACTTATTTTTGAATATATTCAGAAGGTCATTGGTCAATATAATAAAATTTTGAGGATTAAAAAACGCATTTCCAACCTAAGACTGAAGGTTTTTGGAAATTGGTAATAAAATATTCACCTATTATCAACTTGTTATCACTCGGAAACAACAGTCCATCGATTGCAACGGAAAAAGAATTCCATGCTTAGAATGAGAACCGAGGACGAGCGATGGTCCATTTCAGAACGGGGACACCCAAATCCAACTAACATGACAAAGGCAGCGCAATGGACCGTACTGTACGTCTCGCTAATCAATTTCCATTCCCGTACCCTTTACTGCAACCGCAGTTCCGCTTCGCTCGGGGCGTACTCAGTGGTGCGTCGCGGCTGCGAGAAATCGCCGTTCTTTTTCTCCTTGTGCGGAGCGTGGGCGGGGCGGGCGGGGCCGGGCGGGGCGGGGCGGGCGGGCGCCGAGGGCGTCGGAGCGCCGGGGCGAGGGGCGCGGCGGCGCGGCCGGTCGCGCATGCGCCGCGGAGGCCAGCTCGGGCCGGGCCTCCGCCGCCGCGACCCGGCGCGCGCCTCGCCTTCTACCGCTACTCACTAGAGAACTCAACTCACTAGAGAGTACCAACACAGAGAAGAAATAATGAGAAGTAACAGGAGAGTACAACAGAGTAAAACGAAATCATGAGCAGGGCCAGTAGAAAAAGCGGTAAAGAAGTAGTAGTTAAGTAAGTAGTAAGTAGTTAAGTAGTTAGTTGTAGTAAGTAGTAGTTAGTGGGGAGAAGCGTGGCCGACGGAGAGAGCGGCGAAGTGGCCGAGGGCGGTGCGGGAGAGGGTGACTACGGCGCCGCCGCTGCCGTGCCTACTGCTACTGGTAGTACAACGCTACGACCACTACTAGAAGGAGACTTCTCCTGTGGTTCTGCTCAACTAGGACTAGGCAGCTAACGCAGGCCGTCTCCAAAATGCATACGGTAGTAAACAAGCATCGAATACTAGAATATTGTACTGTATTGGAAACACTACGGCATGCTTTCTTGTGATTGAGCAGAAAAAAATAGTTTCTAACTAATTTGGATCAGGCTATCTGTTCCACTAGGTATTGATTATAACTTTGTCTAGGCAAGGGTGTTATCATTCATTATTACTCACGGAATTTGTTTTCTTTTTGTGGTTAGTAGTGATCTCCAATCATAAAAAAGAACTTTCAAAAAATCATCCACGAGAAGTCTAAGAAATATTTACTTTATCGATCAGGTTTGTTAAACTCCAACGTTTATGAAATGTTCTGTTGAGTCACGACAGGATTACATTTTAAAGAAAAGCATTGATATTTCAAACTCAATTAATAAAGTCTGTTTTCATGAATTATGTGAAATGAAAAACCAAATTAAATTCCTATGTAGGTAATACGTTCATTTGTTAACTAGAATGCAGTTTTATTTTCAAATACGAGTGTATCAATATTCCTATCATTTCAAACGTTTTATGTGCGAAGAATCGTGTAGCTTTGGGAATATGTCCAGAATATTATTTAGTCTCAATGTATTATTAATAAAATGTGTCATAGTGCTAGCATTAGATTCATTTGCATACATTCTCTGTACCTCATGCATATATGCACATATCGATAACATGGCAAATGAATCTTTTCAACCTTGTGAATTTGATACATGCAACGTGTACAGAAACAGTGCACCACACGTACTATGTCGCAGATGCGTTCCAAGTATATTACAAAAGTAATTTCAAAAGAGAAATTAATCAAAGACAAGCTTTGTTACTTAACACTTTGAAAACTCACATTGGTATGTTCAGAGTCAAAAAGTTCCTCCTCGTGTTTTTACATGTGTATGCATTTCGGACGCACTGCTCGGGGTTTGTGCATGCCAGTGATTAAGAGGCGGCGGCGGCAGCGGGGCGCAACCATCATGCACAGTCGTTCATTTCTGCACGCATCAGCGGCACATGTGTTATTTGCACAACAGCACGTTGTGTTGGCTAGCGCTTTGGCTACTGCCATCCTTTACGCTACTACCTGCGTCACCAATCAGTCGCGGATGATTATAGCTGCATTTTACCTACTCGATGACATTGATATCTGATGGATTTATATGGTATTTCTGTGTGAAAAATTAAAAAAGAGGACGTGTGATGAAATCGGGAGATGAAAACTTGCAATACTGCGGATAGAATAACGTCCAATAAGTTATATTCTGTAGTAGAGTAGATAAAGCGTTTTGAAACATTAGAAAAGCGCAGTTACTTTTAGAGAGAGAGTTAAGACGCTAGACATTCAATTGCCGCATGGAAACGTATTTACAGCAAGTCCTCGTTTGAGTTAGCGACCAGGATTCTTGGGCACTGTCGAGCCAGCTCTTTATTCTACATCAATCTGCTCTCGGGGAGTTGCCACTGTGCCTTGTCGGGACGACTTTTCGAAGCGCGCTAAAGGTCATCGCGGGCAGCTCAGATCGCAAGTCGGAGATCGCCCGAAGCGAAAGCGTGCCAGTCGAACGACCGCCGATGCATGCGTGGGTGGAGGGGGGAGAGGGAGCGGTTGTGCAGGGTTGCGGTCGCAGTGTGTGGGGGCGGCGCGAGGGCCTCGGGCATGCTGGACGCGGGGCGGTGGCGGGGGCGGGGCACTACGCTCTGAGCTACGCTCGGCTGCGACGGAGGCTCCGCTCCTGCGCGCCGGGCGGGGCTGGGCGGGCGGGCGAGGCGGGGCGGGGCAGGGCGGGCGCCCGGGCGGTGGGGCCGCGAGCGGCAGCGGACCGTTTCAGAAAAGACCCTGGCAACAGGCCCTCGCGGCGGGGCGTGCGAGGCGGGCGGGCGGAGCGGGCCGCGGGCGGGCAGGGCCGAGGGCGACGTACGCGCCCGCCGGTCGCCGCCCGCGGGCGACCCGCCCCCGCCGCCGCTCCGGCCGCTCGCCCTCCAGGGAGCCCGCCGGCGCGCTCTATGTACAGCACCGGCCGGCTCGCGGCGAACCGGCAGCGGCGAGGCCGCGTCGCATGCAGAAATCGAGCCTAGGAAGACAGACACAGCAGCAGAGAGACTCTCTGGTCGTATCATACAGAAGTGAGTCAGTGCAGAAGTTTTGTGCCGGACACTAGAGGCGTGGCCCAACAGCAGGTGCCGGGAGGGGGGCCGCCGCCGTCCCACCGTGCCGCCACCGCCGCCGCCGCCGCCCGCGACGCCCTGAGGGAGGGCGGCTACTCGGGGGCGGCGGGGGCGGAGCCGGCGCCATCTTGTCTCGGCCGCCTCCGACCGCATCGATCGCAGATCGGGCACCGCCGCCGCTCTCGCCGCCTCCGCGTCGCACGGCGACTTCGCGCTGTCGCGGACGCGGTGCGAACCAATAGCGAGCGACGGGGCGAGAGCGGCTCCAATCGGAGGCGGCCGGCGCCATGATCCAATGCGTTGCCGCTCGCGCTGCTGCGGCGCGGGGCGGCAACGCGGCGCGTGGGAGGGGCGGCGGTGGCGGTGGCGGCGGCCGACACGCGGCGCGACGGCGGACTCAAGTGTAGTGGTGTTGATTGGTTTTTAAAAAGATGGGTGATTTTTAATTGAAAGAAAAACCAAGACAGAAAAAAATTTAAAAAAATATAGAAATGATTGAGATACAAGACAGCATGTTGCCCATTACCTTTAAGCGATCTTTTCCGAAACACCCCTGCCATAGCGTGCAGCAATGCATCAGAGTGAGGGAGCGAGTATTAGTCACACAGCCCCGCGGGCGGGCGCGGGGCGGGGCAGGGCGGGCGGGCGCGGCGCGGGGCGGCGCGGGGCGGCGGGGCGCCGAGCCGCGGCCGGGCCGGGCCCCGTGCCGCCCGGTCCCTCCCGCCGCAGCCAGCTACTCTACTGAAAACGACTCCTCTAGGGATACAAAAGTACTTCTCTCAACATGTCAAACCATACGAGTTACCAAACTCAAACAGTACCGGGACATGGCGGTCATTCCTTACCTATGTCTCAACTAGACATGCTCCTCAAGCTAAGGGGGACATTACGGTCTCTAGGTGAAGAGGCAACCGACTTCTACGACTGTCGCGGCGGGCGCCTCACCGGGCGCCGCGCGCGCGTCTGTCCGTCCGTCCGTCCGGGGATGAAGGCGTGCGCACGCCCGCACGCGCACGCGCGTGGCAGCGGCGCACACGCGTGGCGGGTCGCGGAGGGGGGGGGCGCGAACGGCGCGACAGGGGGCGGAGGGGGCGCGGGCGGGCAGGCAGACAGCAACAAAACCGCAAGGCCAGCGCGCGCGCGGTATGTGAATGAAGTGGAAGTAGCAGTAGTACAGTAGTAGTAGTTGTAACATGGAGTAGCATATGTATGTACAAGAACACAGAGAGACGAGAGTTAGACAGAACGACAGACAGACAGACAGCGCGGAAGGGCCGGGCGGACGCCCGCCGTCGCTCGCGCCCGCCGCCGCCGCCCGGGCGGGCGGCGGCGCGCGCCGGGCGGGTGGCGGGCGAGCGGGCGGGCGGGCGGGCCGGGATGTCTGTGGCTGGAACTTGCGGCGCCGCGCACAGCAGGCGCAGCGTGGGCGCGTCGCCCGAGTACTGGTTGATCATGCCCTTGTTGGCCGCCTGCGGCACCGGGATGGTCAAGGTGATGGGCTTGTGGAACTTGCGGCGCCGCGGCTCCACCGTCACGATGGGCGACACGGCCACGCGGTTGCCCAGCAGCTTGGCCGTCAGCTCGGCCGGGATGGGTTGCGCCTGCGCACAGCGGCGACGCCGCCGCCCGCTGCAGCCTCCGCCTCCCCTTTCCTCTGGGCTCGGATACACCTCAACCCCATGAGTGCCTCCTCCGGGTCAAAGGTTTGTTCTACTAATGAGAAACCCTATTCTGGGGTTTATTCTTTTCTGAGTTCTGCAGCCTCCTTAAAATAATTATATTTTACTGAATTTGCAAATCCCATTACATTCTTTTTGTAAAATATTTGTAATTTTATTTACCCTATGTCAACTTGTGTAATACATTTTTTTCTGGGTTTTGGGCCTCGATTCATTGTCTAATTGCGGAATTGGAGTGACTTTGTAACAATTTGTCCACAGATCTTTACAAATACCTGTAAAATTTACGTGGTAGTTTGTATCCTCCCTCAATTATCTTACGTTAAATGTTTGTGTTTTCAGCGAAGTAGTATCTTACAACCCTTCGAGAAATGTTCAATGTCTGATTTCTCACATTCTGTCTCAAATGTACCTTCGATACATGTCAAGTTCGATTCAGAGATTGTACTTAGTAATAATGTTGCAATACATTTGTATGTTGTTAGCCATAGAATTTCAGATTCGTATTTTGGGATGTTTTTGAAATCATATAAATGTATCTAATAACATATTTTGGAGGCACCTATTTTCCTAGTAGTTTATATCAAAACGATGAAGTATTTTACACTGATCCATATTGGTTGCGAAACACATTCCTCTCGTTGACAGGCAATTGTTTTACGCCAAAAATCAATTTGGAGTTTAAATGTGTTACTAATGTGTCTTTGCTTTATTATATATGAAAATATTGACGCCTTCAGAAAGCAAACCTCTACCATACTATTATGTGAACTGGGTCCTCACATTCTCTCAAGGAATGGTGAGTACCGTTTCTACCAACAATATTTTTTTTAAGTATAGAAAAAAGCAAATCTTTTGTCAGTCATGATTTATGAAATATCGACATTAATAGAAAGTATTTTTGATTTGAATTTTGGTAAGAATTGGTATAACAATCTATATCATTTGAAATTCACAATAATACAAAACAATTAATTAAACTACAAATAAGTGTTATTTTACAAAAGGAAAGCATGAAAGATGCATCTTAATCTCTAAGCTAATTGCTTTGCTTACATTTTACAAAATTAAGAACAGAGGAAAAGTAAGCACTGAAGCAGCACTTCTTAATCTTTTACGTAATAAAAACTTTGTAAACCTCATTATTATATTCATGGTGCAAATTATCGTATTTCGATAGTAGTCATGATTTGCTATTCGAAACACTTGGATATGATTTTGTTTGCTCTGCCATGAAGACAGATTTTAACCAATAAGACCTCTGAGAAGTGCTTATTTAGAGAAAGATGCACATGCATGTGGCACTTGTCTACACGCATGTTCAAAGAAAGTGAGAAGGCATAGTGCTACAAACCAAACGAAGATCTCATAACGATCAAGCTCAGATAAGTAACTATTGTATTTGTTTCTAATGTTAGTTGTTAATGTTAGTAATGTCTTAATGAAAAGCGGTAAGAAAACTGTAACCAGAAACCGTCAGGAGTGACTAGTTACCAAAATCAGCAAATTTCATGCATGTCTATGTGATTGATGGGTAACTACTAAGTGTTATTGTGTTATTATGAGAATGAGTTAACCCAATACCTTTTTATTGCATTCTATTTGTGCGATTTACGAGTCATGAGATGCTGATAGCTGCGAGCAGATGCATGTGTTACGATGGCAAAAACTTTCTGACGAAGTCATTTGAGAAGTCCAATTTATATAATTTAAAACTAAACTTATTATTTACATTACTTTTTCCAAATATGTTTTAGTACAGCACACAAAAATTGAAAAATTATTTGTTAATAATTGCAATGTAATATGATTAGAAAATTGTTAATTCAATAATAAAGTGAAGCGATTCGTATTTATATGAATTTTTTCAACAGATGGTATGTATCGACAGAGAGATTATTCAAACTCTCAGATGGACTTCGTCATAACTTGTGTAAATACTTACCCGCAGGCTCTACCAGTTGCCAACTAGGAACTTGTTTGTTTGTACCGTTGCTTGTCATCCCATACTAATCAAGGTCATTGTTTATGGATATTGAAAACCAATACTATTCACAGAACGATATACACTTGAAAGAATTTCAATATTCGAACTCGCGCTGAAATCTATTTTAGTCAATAAAGAGAATTAAAGTATTTGCTTTTTGGGTAAATTTCAAGCTTTGCTTTTACGCCCAAATAGTTGTTAATATTTAAACGAACAAAAATATGTCATTACCAACAGTGAAAGAGCACAAAATTTACTAAAATTTCCTACAAAAATATCCATAAACAGAAAAACATTACGTTTGTTAAAACACGAGACGGTCCTTCCGGACAGAACGACACAAGCAACGACAATCGCACATAGACAAGCTTCCAGCGACATCTGGCAGCCACCTGGCAGCGAACTCGGGGGCCACGAGACGCCGCAATGGAACAAAGAACAAGTGGGGAGAGGGGTGAAGTGGGGACGTGGGGAGAGAGAGAGAGAGAGAGAGACAGAGGCAAAGAAACAGAGAGCGGGGTCACGCCACACAAGCAGGGTTCGAACGAACGCACACACAGCCATTCCAAGCACAAGAGCAAGCGGCCATCATGCAATGGCAATGCACAGGCACCTCGACGCGTGCCCTGTCCGCCCAATAAATTTAGTTAAACTCGGCGCGTGCGTATGCGTGAGGAATTCGAACCGTGCGAGCGGGCGGGCGGGCGGGCGGGCGTGCGAGCGAGCGTGCGCGCACGCGGGCACGTACGCACGCGTGCGTGCACGCGCGCCGGCATTAAGGTTTACACGCGTCACCGTAAGAACCAACACCAGCAGAGAACAGTTTAACTAAGTTTATTGGGCTCTCAATCTTGTACACAGCTGCCAGTCAGTGAGGGACGTGCAAAAAAACCAGTGCGCTGTTTCCATAACAAAAGTGACTGCAGACAATCAATCAATCAATCAATCAGGCGACTCGTGCTAAAATGAGCGCGCACGCGTGCGCGCGTTCGATGCGATGCCTTCCCATGTCCCCTCATTGGGCGTGGGCGTCCCTTTGCGGGCTGCTCTCTCGACCGGTAGCCGCGTTCCCAAATGCATTGCTCTCCTCTCTTTCGCTCGCGTTTCTCCTCGCGAACACATTAGCTCGTGCACGGTGGGTTTGAAAGCACTTCGAACTCTACACATCCAACCAAACGGTGTGGTTCTGACACGATTCCAATCAGACTCGTTTCTCGAACGAACTCACGACAGGTCTACGTTTCTCGAACGAACTCAAGACAGCGCGAAATCATTGATCTTACAACTTTCTTAAGATATTTTATAAAGTATTTTGCTATGAAGCCAAAGATAAGTTTCTTGAAGGAGAACCAAATCTCGTGAGAAAAATTAAGTGCAATTGAGCTAGTCGCGACTTTCACTCAAGGTGTTTCTTAAATTAAATTTAGCAAATTATTTTTAACATATTTAATAAGATGTTGTCAATTTTGGTTCTTTGAAGAGAAACAGAATAACAGAAAATGTTTGTTCATTTCTTCAATTTTTGATCAATTTATTTCTCTATCTCTGATTATAAATATTGTCACTCTTTTTCGTACATATGTTAAATATTGTTTCCCAAATATAACAATATCGTCAACGGAAATCAAGGAAATTTAACTAAAAAAATGCGATCTCTGATGAAATGTAAAAATTCATATTGTTTTTTTAAATTAAATATTATGTTGATTCTATTCGTGCCAGGTTTATCATTTCTCAATGAACCAGAAATTCGTTTTACCCATTCTTTACCTCACTAACGATAAGCCTTCCGATTTCAGAAACAAGTAGCGTGCGTGATTATCACTGCATAAACACAGCGGTAACATTTAAGCTTACGATGCCTTTGTCATTTAGAAAAATGTTCTGAGGGAAGGACGGTGAATCATTCTGTAAATAATTCTAACAGTTCTTCTAAAATAATTTTGATATTTGAAAACAGCGTCAAGTATATATCACCGTCCGTTGGCCCCCTTACTCGAAATGTCATTTAAATACAACAATTCATATAAATATTAAACTTTGTTATTAGCATATAAATTATCTCAAATACTCATTTGTACTTCAGATATGGCAGTATAATACTGATCGTTATTAAAGCTCCCTATATATTTAACATTTATTAATTCTCATCTTAGTTTAATATTATTTATTAAGATAATATGAAAAAGAATGCCTCTTAGGCTTAAAATTTTAAGTCTAAAGAAACAGAAGTACTTACCCAACAGGAAGTACATTTATCTTCATGCTTTTGTGCACCATTAGTGGAAACACAGAACTTCATTAGAACGACCTTATCCTATGATATTAGAGCGCAGCATTCGTCAACGGAGTTCCCCAGCAAAGCCCCCAAAAGCCACTAATCTTTAAGAAATGGCTAAAAAATATAATACGTATATTAACGCCTTCCCAAAAATAGGGCTAGTTTGAACAGAGGGGATAGAGTGACAACGCTCCTTCATCGAAAGAAAGAGTAACATTTCCAACGCAAATGACTTAAAGTAGATTTTAATAGCAAAATCTAAAAAAAGTCTTGAATGAAAACAATGCACGAGGATATAATACAGCACCGTCTTGTGCTTTTTTAAAACTTACGGAGAACTCTTGAACTTCTTAGCTGGCTCTTCAAGCGGATACACGTCTAACTAATCCCACACTTTTTCATTAATACAACGCTCTGCTCTGAATCTAAGTAGAGATAAAGATTAAAATAGAGTACATAGAGAGGTCCCTTCAAGGGGCTAAAAGAGAAAAAAGGCGAAAGAGAGTGAGTGAGAGAGAGAGAAACGGAACTAACGGCGAAGCCAGAGAGCAAGCGAGATGGGAAGACCTCGCAAAGGCATTTGAACGATGTTTTTCTACATGACGCGTTTTCCCCCTCCTCGCCCAATCACAGCGGGCGGGAGGGGCCGGGGGCGGGGCAGGGGGCTATTCGCGAGAGCGCCTCTGAACAATACGCCGCGGGCGGACTCAGAATGTCTACAAGTACGTTGAAAAATACAAAAATTCAAAAAAGTTACAAAAGCCACAATAAAATCGCTACAAAACACATAAAAACATTTGTTTGATTTTCAAATACCTCTATAAAAGCTACAAAAATATTTTTTCTCATATATACAACAACAGCAACGTACGAAGTTTCACAGCCCATTGTAAGCATGTATGATAAGTAATGACATTTGATTTTTAGATATTAGAAAAAGCCAAACAATGAGCTTACAGACTGAGAAAGAAAGAAACACACTCACAATACAAGCTTTATCTTTTCTGATCATTTCCTGGGCTCTGTTCCAAACATTTTTCAAATGTATCATAACATGTACGACTGCTCGATCATGCGGAAAAGATATCAAATTCTTGAGAGCATTAAATTCTATTCTGCTTTCGTTTGAGAGAGTAATTATTGAATTGTAGCAAGCATATTGCAATTATTATTTACTACTGAGTATGCAATCAAGCTTAAAGTGGATATTCCAGAGCTACATTTAAAGCTAATAGCAAATTATTAAATCTTACTTAAGTTTTAAGGCATGAATGGGAAAATAGCAATCCTATTCATTAAATATATTGAAAAGCACATCGTTATATTTGCAAAAAAGCATTATATTTAAACGCATAACATATTTTGGCACAGTATTCTTTTCCAATGAGAGTCATAGAAGTGTTGTAACCTTGAACAATGTTTGCAACAGTCCCCAGCAGATGCGCATCTGCAAGATCCGAGTCCAGCGTGTTGGGATCTTCCACACACGGAAGGGACAGAAGGGCTTGGGAGACAAAATGTCGGCGCAAGATGGCGCTCTCGCGACGTCGCGGTATAGAGGGACGAGACCACTTCGTAAATTCAATTGACTGACGCAATCGGGCAGATTTTTATGATTGTCCGTTTAAAACGAAAAGTTGCACACTTCACTTATTAAGTGAAAAATGGTTTCATGCAAAAGCCATGCACGAGGCATTCAATTTCCAGGCGTATAAATAAGCCCTACGTATACATGTGACTAAGCTAGTTCTTGGTTAAACTTCTCAAGAAAATATGTATTACTACGCTTTGATTGACTACTCATTAATGTGATGTAATCGTTGTTGATACTGCAAATATCAAGACTTCGACATAGTGTATGAACAATGATTATGAACATTTTTTATATTCAAATATTAAAATATGCTAGGGCATTTACTTTTTAAAGGTTGGTATAGGTTTACCTGTATTGTAAATATTTACAACAAACAAGGAGCTTCCAACCACAGAACTATAATAAAACAGAACAGTTATTTCGAAGTTTTCCCAAAAAATATTTGAACACTCACGTTGGGCATTGACTACACAGCAATTCTGCGAGAGGAATGTAAAAAAATACCGTACGAATGAACCCAGCATTCGCACGAAAACACCATGCAAACGAAGACTACCTCGCCCATGTGCGAGGGGCAATCTAAGGTAAGGGATCTGAATTGCCCTTGGTATTCAGCACCGCCCTTTGCATTGCGTCAGCCCCTGCTGAGAGCCTCGTTCCCCTTCTCCTGCGGCGCCCGCGTGGGACAGTGCGGCAACTACCACTACCGAGCGCTGCGTGGGTCGTGTGGCGGTGGCGGTGATGGTGAGTCGGTGAGACCGTCCTCCAGTTGTCTCAGATTAAATGTTACTAACTTCTACGGCATGCAGAGGGGTCGACTGTGATCACCTTTTGCCCACGAACATACAGTGATCTACACGTGGCATTTCCCACTGAATGTTGGATAATCCCGTATGCACATATGTTCGGCAGATTCATGAAATCTCCTTGATGGGGACAGAACGTGATCTCACGAATACCTATACATAAACAGTTGTCTAAAACTCAGAGGGAAATATGACGTGTGCAACTCCGTTACATCAAATTTTCCAGTATATCTTTATCGGGAAACGTGATCATTTTCTATCCCTCTGTTGACTTAGAAGTTGGTGACATTTATTCTGAGACACCTCTTGAAGGGCGCGTGAGTGGGACTGACAGCGCGAGGCGGCGCGGCGCGACGCGGCGCTACACAGGTTGCGCAAGGCAAGCTGCGTGTCGGCGACACGATGCCGAGGCGGGCACGGAAATACAGAGGCACAATACTTACATCCGCACACACTAAGGTGGCTTCACACGTCAGCGTGAACCCCTACGCGACCCGCGAGCGGTCGTTCGTTCAACACCAGTGGATAGCGCTACCGGCGTTGGACATTCGGTTGGAGCCGAATCAACTAGTTTATTCAGTCAAAGTGAGCGTCAAGCTAGCACAAATTGTATGTGGACTCTGCTACTAATCGTCAGCATTATCATCATAATAGACCATTTATTCAAATTACTTTTAAATGTAGCTGATAAAGCATTTCAAATTTCCCATTCCCATCTCCTCCCTACCCTAATATTTATTTCTCCATTTGTTTCCTTTGCTTTCTTTCCCCTTTCTTACATCTCCCCGATCACACTCCCATCTCTTAATTTTCCTCTTATACTATTAATTTCTCAACGTTCCTTATTTCACCGTCTCTACTCTCTCTTTAGGTGCAGTTCTTGCAAAATTTCCTTTCGTCTAGCTTTTGTCATACCATTCTTCTCGCATTTCTATTTTACCCTTGTTTCTATATCATCATCTTCTGCTCACCCCTTTCTCTAATTTAATCCATATGACAATTTACTCTCCTCAACTCCTTTGACATTCCTCTACCTTTTCCTATTAAGTTATTCAATTTCCTTTCTCCTCCTCAAGGTCTCATTTTCTTTCATTATTCCCCTAATTCCTCTCTTAAATGTCTGTATATTCACCATTCATCCCTCTCCTCCTTCATCATCTCATAATAACCCTCTCTCTGCACCCTCTTCATTGATTATTTGTTCTCTGATTTCTCCCGCACTCCTTTCTCACATGCTCCCATGACTCTGCAAAACGATCACAAATCCTGTTTCTCATATGTTCCACTTCCCCCAGTGGAAATTACTTTTCACTTCGTTCCGAGCTCTAAATCTCGCTATACTATTTGTACAGTATTTGCTGCTTACTCTTTTAATGTATCTCGGTATACTACATCCTATAATTTCCTTGTAGAAATCTTTGTACTTAGACTGAAGTTCCCTCACAACACTCCTGTTGTTTCACTCACCTGCCTCCCTTTTCAATAACCTCTTTTACATTAACTCCTCTATCTCTCTTTCTTTCTATACTTCTTGAAAACCGTCTATATATGCTGGTCTTTTGGTATTGACGCGTTCAGGCCGAGATGGAAAGAGCGACCCAATTACCTAACAGGCTGGGTGAGTATACCCGTTTCCATCGAACACGTGAATGGTAGCACCGAACGTGCAAACGCCTCCCGTTCCGCGGGCGCTGGTTCTTGTCGTTGGACATTTTCTTTATCGCGATCTGAACGCATCGCCAGCGCTGGTCATCCAGTTCGGAGCGAGCCGATGTTTGCCGGTGCTTCAAAGAGTTCGTCTTCCGGACGCATGTTTGGGCCGTGATTGCTTGACGCTCAGTACGATGGACCGACAATCATTGCTGAACCCAACGGACCACACTGGTGGCGAGTTGCATTTGTGACGGACTCTTCGTCTAACTAGTTCGATAAGCGCTATCGGAACGGGAGAGGGGATGAACGATACTAGCGCACATGTATGTGCTCTCCTTAAAATCTTTGTACTGTCAAAGTCTTTGCTCTCGGAAGGAGGTAGATCGAACACTCGGAATAAACGTGTTCGGCTAGGCCTCAGTGTTTACTACGAGACTCAAACAGCGGCAAGCATACGAACGAGCGGCTACGAGAGCTATCGTCTTCAGTAGTGGCCAACAAGCAAATTTAACGAACGATGCTCTCTAACTCCTTCCACGGAACATAGTCGCCTTCGCACTCTTAGTGTGTGCGTGTGTACGGCCCCTGGTACTCACGTACTCGCCTCGACACTCGATTCAAGATGGCGTGCGCGCGCACTCGCCTTTGTTGTACTCTTGCAGCGGCCGGGGTCTACCCCGGCCGCGACTACCATCGGTCTAGGCGTACAAAACTATCGGGCTAGGGTCTACGGCTGCGCGGCCGACTCCCACTACGGCGCTATTGTCTGAGACATGGAGCCGGGGGGTGCAGGGGAAACGGGGTGCGAGGCAAACATTTACAAGTTTCTTTTATCGTTCCGTTACGAGACGTACTCATAGGTGGTCCGAGTTTTCTCTCTGGCAATGGAAATTCATTTAATTAATTTTGATTGTATCGTAACGAATTATTGTGTTGAGTGATAATGCAATTTACGTACAAAAGGCGTTTGTTTCTCTTACTGGAGTAGTTCGTTGATGTGCTATAAATAACCATGAGCGACAAAACGCAATGTTGTCTTGGTCAACTCTATTTTGAAACATATGTGTTAACAGATATGAGAAAAATTTATCCCGTTTTCAATTTTCTTTCCCATTACTACGTTAAGTAAATAATAAAATGGAAGAGATCCTTATTATTGAAGGTTTGTTAACGTGCGATCAGATCTCATAACACCAAAGTATTTTGAACTGTGACAAAGATAAAGGTAAAAAAAGACGTTACGTTTATGTAAATTTGAATGTCATAGTTACGTTTTTTGAAACACGATTGAACTGAATCATATGACTCATTTCAATGTAAAGTGTATTGTTTTATCAAGTGTTATTCTGGCAATTTTTAAAATGACACTCGCGCTGTTTTTCGAGAAATATTGTTCTTAAGTTCTTAAAAACAACACCACATTTCACCACCTAAATAGTTTTTTGTCATTAAAATCAGAAATGAACTCATTCAAACATTAGTTCTTAATTAAATGCCGAATATTGATCGCAAACATTTGCCTCTATTGTCTATTTTGACCTCTATTGTCTGTAGATTGCAAAACATACGAAATCTTGCCAGAGAGAAAGTCTAAAACCAGTTTGACGGAGTCATTGGCTATACGTTCAAACATTGGGGACCACATCCACGGCATAACTTAACTGAATGGGATTTTATGTTATAGAAATAATTTTGATTGATATTTCCAAGATTTGATCGTAATGTTTGTCATTACAATCAGAACCACGTGGAATTCAATAAATCTAAAAATTCACCTTCTAGAATCCAAATCATTTTTCTTTGCTCTTTAACTTCGTCACGATCATATGACATGACGAAAAAGGCCAAATAGGATCGAGAATTTGGTGAAAGCTTCTATTAGAAAAAATGTTTTTGTTTCTAGAAAGATGGCACGAAACCTCACCTTCCACAATTCCTTTTTCTCAAAATAACTTATCCGGGAGAGGCGTCGTATTATTTCAGAGAAAAATATGACTAATTTTAGCAGAAAAAAATCTCGAGTAAAACATTTACGAGAACAATTTGAATGTTTGATATTACTGTACAATTATTTCAAGACTTAAACAAAAAATTAGACGAAATAAAATTGTGCCAATGATTCCCATTTAAAATAACACTTTTGTACTCTTCACGTAGTCTTTGCAAAAGCGCATTCTAGTAATGATTTGATGCGCGTTGTGAAGAAAGTCTTTCCATTAACAAAGGCACCGGCTCGCACCTCGCGTCTCCTCTGCACCTTCCACATGTACTGCCCCGAGGCCGCGCAACTATTGTAGCATGCAGTTGGCACTGCTGCTTCCGTTCAGCCCAGAGGATCCCTATATCCGTCGCAGTGGTTACTTCCAGTTCGTGGCGGGCGATGACGTCAGAGACGCGGGGCGGTGGGACGGCGGGGCGGCAGGCGAGAGGATCAGTATGATTCGCAGTTTGCTCCGGAGGACTATACGGAGTGTTTGGGGGAAAGTCGTGAAACCACCTTGAAAGAACGGATCGAGAGAAACGTACGCAAGAAAAGTACTCGCAAGTTTACCGTTTCAACGATTTTGGGTGCTTGCCATGTTTAACCTAACTCTGTAAACACAGTCAGGTCATGTCTGGCGCCGGTTGTGCACAAACTCTTTTTCTCTTTTGGGATGACTGTCTACGCCATCCTTCATACAAATATTTTTGTTGTTGATGCTACACAACGATTCATAACTTGGGATGCATTTTCTAGAACATCAAGGTGCATTTTAGAAAAAATAAAGTTTGTGAAGATCTAACACCGACATCACGACACTCTTTATATTTTTCAAACAAGACTGACCACACGTTTGTGAGACTAAATACAAAATTATTGTATTGTGTACTTTTCGCAATGCTATGCATGTTCAAAAATTAAAGAAAACATTGAAGATTGTACTGATCGTTTCAAGGCGGTCCCTGAGTTTCATCCACACCCCGTACATAGCAAGACCCGCGTTGCCGCCGCCCACCGCCCGCGCCGTGGTCTGGGCCGCCTCACCACACGAGGGAGAAGCGCTTCTTCTTGGGCACGTGGTTGACCGTGATCTTTTTCAGCATCCCGGCGTGCGCGCCCTTGCGCGGCTTGAACAAGTTTACCTGCAGTCCCACTTTGATCTTCTTGGTGAGCGCGCCCTGCGGGAAGACGGCCTGCACCTGCGGCACCACGCTCGACGACACCATGCCGCCCTCGGGCCCGATGGCGTGCACCTCCTGGCGCACGCGCGACACGATGGCGAAGTACTGCGGGAAGTCCGAGGTGAGGATGCGCGTGGTGCGGCCGGGCGCCGCCTCCTCCAGCGCTGCCAACTCTGCGCACACATCGCCATCGCTTCATTTATTTATTTATTTTACGTCAAAAAAACAGTTGAAACTGCGTATGACGTGCTATGGGGAAAAGTGAATTGTGTGCACATTTTCAAAATTCTGTGATCCCTACACTAAGTCATATACTACTTAAATTTTGAATTTTGAAAGGGAGAAAAAAAACTCCCATGTAATAAAATCTATTTTCAAGGATAAAAATGCAATAAATTTTCGCTCTTATCCATGTTGTCCTTCGGAATAATACTTCCCGGCGCGACAACATGGAAAGGATAAGTTGAATAATTGTGTTTCCCACTGAATTCTAGAAGACGTGCACAGAAAATGAAGTTACATTTATGTCCAGAAGCAAAACAAGGAGCCATCTCAGCATTTGCTCAATGGATCAGGGAAACTGGACGAAAAACCTGATCGAGATGTTTTTTTTTAAGACGGGCTTTCGCCTTATCTGTTGCATTCGGGCCAAAGTATGCTGGGAAATACTCGTTTTGATTACTAAGAAACGACTCGTGTCTCAGGAACTTTAATAGTATCAATATAATTCATTTAAATTATGGTATACATTACGTCTTTGTAATTACGAGTTAAGGAAAGCTTTGGATTGAAGAAACCCCTACATTATCAATAACTTCAGGTGTAATGGTTATTGGGAAACGCCCATTTGTGGTTATGCAAAGGAAGTGTCGTTTCGCAGTAACTTTTTCATTGTTAATAGCTTTAGATCAAATTTGTGTTGCAGAAAACTGATTATTGAGGAAAGATTTGTGTCTCAAGAACTTTTACATTATCAATAGCTTTGGGCCAAATCCTATGCAGATTTACGCTTAATGGGGGGTGGGGTGAATGAGTGAAATGCTCAGAAAGAAAGAGAGGAAGAAAGAAAGAGGTTGAAAAATATACAAAGGAGAGCGTGAAGTAAAGACGGACAAACCGATGTTGGGAAATAATTTTTGGCACTAAGACAATTAAAACATAGGCCACTCTGCCTGTAGCAATGTTGGACCACATCCAAGCATCTTTACCTTTATGAACATTCAGAGTGCTGCAAACAAAACTATCACGTGAGTACTCTACAATTCTCATCATTAGTGATTCCGATCATTAGTGAAATTGACTTCTAGGATTCTTGAGTTTGGTATAATTTAGTAGTAATGTTGTAATAATTTAGTAGTAGTTTGTTGTAATTTAGAGTATTAATTGTTATTAATTTTGTATAGCTTCAAAAAGATCAAGAAACAAACCACATTAGTATTCTTGTCAAACAACGGATACTCATCTACAAATACTAAATATACTGTAAAGCTATATGCTCAGCTAATATATGCAAAGCTCTATGCTCAAAGATACTTCTTGAAACAAATACTTTTTTCCTATAAATTCTTCTCAGTAACCCATTCAGCATATTTTTCTTCACTCAGCCCGCTTTGCCTTCCAATATGGTAATTTTACGGTTTTAAAGTCAGAGAAAGCCATTGCGTGAGCAGGTCCAGTGATTGCTTGCGGAGGAAATGACGTTGCGTGTTCCCGTGGTCGATAGAAAGCGATTCCTACCGTATTCGTAATGCGTCTCCATTCCAGAGAACCCACACGCAAGCCGTAAAACCCTTTCGCGGAAAAACCGTTAGAAGAAAAGTTCAAAGACTATCTTTTGGTTATTTCATGGCAGGATCGTAAGAAAATTTATTCCCAAGAAATAATACGTTTTGATTTCCTTTGAAGTCTTCGTAACCGTCAGTCTTATTTGACTTTTATACGTCTCTGTGAAGGCAATACCTTTACACTTTTAAGATGTTGGCGTCCCCTTCAAAATTCTCCGTTGTAGAATGTTAGAGCAGTGATAGAGTATGTTGCATTATTTGAGAAGGTTCCCTATTTTACAAAAAGAAAAAACGAAATATAATGTTGAACGAGGAGAGGTACGAGGAGAGATAAATGCAAAGAAAAACGTCCGTGCCGAGTGCGTGTACATTAAATTAGAGGTAGAAAAAGAATGGCGTCATCTGAGAAGAGAAAATGAAAGGCAGAATAAAAAAGATTAGAGAGAAAAAAGAAACAAGAGAGAAAGTATAGTGTGAGTAGAAGAAATAAAATTTGGAAAGGAACAGAAAGATAGGGATGCAAGTGAAAGAGATTTTTGGATGAAAAGAGAAAGAAAAAGGAAGTGAACGTTGCAAATGTGACGAGATCTACACTTATGAAGTTAACGAAGTTGTAAGCAAAACCATTCAAAGCTCAAAAGACTTTTACAACCTAGTAAAGTGTAAGAGGATAGAATAGAGTTATTTGAACTTACGTCAGTAAAAAAAATACAAGGAAAGCCATTTCATACTCAGAGAGCGTCCACATTTCTATATGCCTCCCCAGACAAGTGAGAATGCAGTTGAGATCATGATGTTGTGTGATTGTAGGGATTTAATGCGATTGCAGTCGTGAAGACTCGAGTTTGCTGGACAATACAGATAGATCGACTTGGCAGTTATCTCCAGAGGGGTATATTCACAACTCCAGGACAGGATATATCGAAGAATTGATATGTAAAATGAAGAACATCGCTTTCTCAACCCCTCTCAATGAATCATAAGACTTATCTCTCGATGTTGTCTTGCCTTTAACCTTATGTCGATTAATTGTATCTCTGGCAAGGATTAATACTTTTCAAGCAGGAGCTCTCGCAGAGCATGTTAAGGGAGGCGTGGCCCACGAAACCCTGATGCAGTGGAACGGTAGAGTCAGGGGCGGAGGGGCGTGGCCTATCTACGCGCTTAAAGCTCTCGCAGAGCGTGTCACAGAGCATGTGTCGGACGCGGGTGAATTAATGGGGGTCAGGGGTTCGTAAAGAGTAGCCTACCACTAAGAGAGCTCTCACAGAGCGTGTGTAGGGTACGGGTGAATTAATGGGATCGTGGGGCTGAGGGGCGTCGCCTTCCTCTTGAAGGGGTATTGGAGAGCTTGGGTGGTGTGTGTGTGTGGGGGGGGCAGGTTAGTGCGTGGGGAAAAAGTAGTGCGCGGAGAGACATGTTTTATCTTCACCCTAGAAATTGTCAGGGAGCGTGTGTAGGTCACGGGTGAGTTCTTGATGCCAGGGTTTCGGAAGCCGGGTGGACGCGGTCATCTTTCGCCCTTAAATCTTTCACAGAGCATGCCTGGGGCATGGGTACAATGAAAGATGTCA
The DNA here is from genome assembly GCA_964035755.1 of Teleogryllus oceanicus. NCBI lineage: Eukaryota > Metazoa > Arthropoda > Insecta > Orthoptera > Gryllidae > Teleogryllus > Teleogryllus oceanicus. The sequence goes on from CAXIVR010000006.1 coordinate 17,813,431, forward strand.
GCAGAGAAGCGTGTCCTACCTTTGCCCTCGAAGCTCTCAGAGAGCGTGTGTGTGTTTCGGGAATGAGTGGAGTTGTGGGCGGAGGGGAGGGTCCTTGAAGCTCTCAGAGAGCGTGCGTGTGTTTCGGGTAAATGAGTGGAGTTGGGGGCGGAGGGGCGTGTCCTACCTTCGCCCTCGAAGCTCTCAGAGAGCGTGCGTGTGTTTCGGGTAAATGAGTGGAGTTGGGGGCGGAGGGGCGTGTCCTACCTTCGCCCTCGAAGCTCTCAGAGAGCGTGCGTGTGTTTCGGGTAAATGATTGGAGTTATGGGCGGAGGGGCGTGTCCTACCTTCGCCCTCGAAGCTCTCGTGCAGCACGTCGCGGACGGCGTCCTCGCTGGCCTCGGCGCTGTGCTCGCGCCACGTCTCCCCGTTGTCGGAGCGCAGCACCACGATCTCGCGCTCGGCGCCGCGCAGGGACCCGAAGTGCGGCACCTCGATGATCACCGGCCTGCGAGCACACGCAAGCACGCCTCAGCAACACAGTTCCTCCCGCCGCACAGCGAGTTATACAGAGCCTAAATATGCTACTTTTATCAACAAATATCTAGGAGAAGCGTATTGATTTCTACAAAAATACGTATTTGTCTCATGAATCGTACAATAATCATTTGAGAATCTGTTAATTGATGCTACACTGCAATACAATACATTTAAATTAGTATTATAGTACTTGAATAGTAGGAGTCATTATTCTATTTTTAGTTATAGCTGCCGCCTTCATAGGATATATATTACCATGAGGTCAAATATCATTTTGAGGAGCTACTGTAATTACTAATCTAGTATCAGCAATTCCTTCTACTATCAGCAAGTCGGGTATGCTAGAAATACTAACATACTTTCATGCTACTTAGTATGAGTAGTATGAAATTATTTATTAGCGCATAGGAGAGGGGATATCAATTTCTCAGCAATCCTCTGAACGAATGTTGATTTTCTCCGATGTGCTTGCAAATTAAATATTTATTTTCCTACGGTATGAAAAATTGCGCAACTTATCCCAAATATTATCAGTAAAATAATTAAGAGTGTAAGTGCGTCGAATATTTTCAATAAACTCATGTTGAATAGTTAATGAAATTTGAAAGTTAAAATTAATGAGAAATGCTTCAAGCCTAACAAGTCCAACAACTCATCAAGCACAACGTTCTGGTGCTTTAAGCTGTGCCGTTTCATTAAAGCGGCAGCAACCGTTGGGACGTCGTTGTGTCTTCCAGTTCAGAGTCTATAGCGGATTCTTCATAAATAATACCTAACGACAGATGTTTTCACATAGAAAAGGCAACGGTAGTGCCTACTAAGTCCAATTGTTTCCCTTTAATTTTGTTTTAAAGTGTTTGCTGTAAATTTTCAAAAATTCAAAAACATTTACAAATTCACAATTCCGCAATGAAAACATGCTTATCCCCATGAACCCAATATGAAAATGTCAGTTCCAATCAAAAAATATGTAATGAGTGAACGATAAAAGCATCTTACAACATGTAATATTATCTAGATATTGGTTCTAGAATGGTCCATACGTGTAGTTTACATACTTTGCCATAATTTCATTTCAAACGTTCCCCACAAGAGAACAGATATCATCAACTGTTTTCATATTTCCTTCATCATCACGATCGTCTCGAGCCAGTGAAGGTATATAGTGAATATTGAGCTCCTTATCGGAAGCAATAAAATGCATTTACTTACCAGTTTAAATATTATTCTATCTTTAGTGATATAGAAAATATTTGATGCGGTCGAAGCACGTAAACCGAGGCATTAGCTATGGTTTAAAACAAGTCAGTTATTTGTGATATCGAGCGTCTGCCGTTGAGTACTTTTTGCAATATGATTTTTTTTGTTATTTAAGGTCGCATCAACACCTAGGTCATTAGTGTCCACTATTGGTGTTAACGGTATGGCAACTATAAAGATGAAACGATATGGTGATGATGAGGGATGAAACGACGAACACAAATACAACCATGCCCGAGGCGGAACTCGAACCCGCGACCCTTCGGTCCGCGATCACTACGACACTACTGCCTTAGCGATCTCGGCCGGCGTTGTGAGGACAGTACTACTAAAACCGAACCATGCTATTGCAACTCACCCTAAGAACTTGGCGCCGACGGGCCCCAGCTCCAGGATGCGGCTGGCCAGCGCCTCACCCTCCATGAGCGGCGGCGGGTGCGCCAGCTTGTCGCGCTTCAGGTAGCGGCACGTGACGCGCGTGGGCATGGCCGCCTTGCGCGGCGGCACGATCACGCGCACGCCCGAGTGCCGGCAGCCGCGCATGGCGGTCCACCAGGAAGCTCCCAGGAACTGCCCCACCACGCGCCCGCCCGCGCCCCGCACCATTCGCAACACACTCGGATTCATCATGCGAGGGCAACACTCGCTCCCAACAATCACGTTCAATTCTCACATTCAAAGGACATCGTGGATAAGAGCACAAAAGTTATTGCTTATTCATCCTTGAAAATAGATTTTATTACATGGGAGCGATTTTTTTTTCATTCAAATGTAACTTCATTATCTGTGCACGTCTTCTAGAATTCATTGGGAAATATAGTTATTCAAATTATCGTTTCCATGTTGTTGCGGCAGGAAGTATTATTCCTTGACGAAGGACATCACGGATAAGAGCTCAAAATGTATTGCTTATTCATCCTTGAAAATAGATTTTATTACATGGGAGCGATTTTTTTTTCATTCAAATGTAACTTCATTATCTGTGCACGTCTTCTAGAATTCATTGGGAAATATAGTTATTCAAATTATCGTTTCCATGTTGTTGCGGCAGGAAGTATTATTCCTTGACGAAGGACTTCATGGATAGAGCCCAAAATGTATTGCTTATTTATCCTTGAAAATAGATTTTATTACATGGGAGCGATTTTTTTTTTCCATTCAAATGTAACTTCATTATCTGTGCACGTCTTCTAGAATTCATTGGGAAATATAGTTATTCAAATTATCGTTTCCATGTTGTTGCGGCAGTAAGTATTATTCCTTGACGAAGGACTTCATGGATACGAGCCCAAAATGTATTGCTTATTTATCCTTGAAAATAGATTTTATTACATGAGAGCTTTTTTTATTTTAAAAAATTATGTAGTATATGACTTAGTGTAGGCATCATAGAATTTTGAAAATGTGCACAGAATTCACTTCTCCTCATTGCACATCATACGCAGTTTTAACTGTTTCTTGACATAAAATAAATAAAAAAGACTTTTTCAAAAGTAGTATCCAATTGCATTCAACCCTATAGATCAAGTTTCGTATGCAACGTCCGAGTTCACTAGACGCACTCAACAGTTGCATCTGACATTCGCATCCAACAGATACATTAGACAGATGCATTCAACGGTTGTTTTTATTTGTTGCGTTCAACATCATACATCATCAGGAAGTTGGATGCAAACATTCAACAGATGCGTTCAGAGACCAACAGACGAATTAGGCAAAAGTCAAATTCAACTGTCCAATCAAACAGTACATCCAACAGAAATCCTACGGTCCATCGTACACACAACATAATCTTTCAGCACCCGAGCTGAACAGTCACGCTCAACGGACACATGAAAAGGTCTCATTCGACAGCTACTATATTCACCATCCGCAAAAGATATAGCTTCATTCATCATTTACCACACACTTGAAGACACTTATTAGCTACACAATGCAACACTTTCAGTCCCAATAGCAAAATCAGTGAAAGGGTTGGCAAGTATTCAGATACATAGCAGTTTCGTATTAGTATGACACGGTGCTGTGTCATCCTAGACAAACAAAATACTTCTACTATGATAGTAAATGAATGTCATTCTCTGTCGGTGTTTTGGTAGTTGTGTGAATAAACCATGCCCCAAATTACGTTTAAAACCTTTATTTATAGAGTACAATGTAAGAAATAAAACTAAAAATTTGAGCAATTTAGGTTTTGTGTAATCGTTTTGTATTCCCGAATGATCCTTATCAAGACCAAGAAACATACGAAAGAAACAAGAAGATAAAAATGACATAAAAAATCAAATTTAGTCACCCGCAAGAATTTGAATTACAGAGGTAAAGTTTGGATTGATTTCCCCAGTAATATATTATTTGTTTTCCTGCGATAAGACTTATTTTGGAATAAAAACATTAAGTTTAAAAACTCGCCAAATAGCAATATTCGATTTATCATAGATTATTCATTTTTGCTCTAGAGCTCAACTACGAAGAACAGTAAGGAAGTTACTGTCAAAGTTTGGCGCTTAGAAGCAGGCATTTCATAATTTCAACATTGGATCCTCGTGCTCTCGTATTTCAAGTTCCAACTTCTCTTTGATAACTGAATAAATTAATTAATTAATATTACAATTAATTATTTCTCTCATTTGAAATCATTTGTCACTCATCTAAACCATTTATAATCCCCCAACATTTAGACGTAAATTACCCGAACAAAATTATGTAACATGTACACCCACGCAACTCTTAAATGAATACTTACTTCTTCCAATGTAGTTTCCTGAAGAATGCAGCGTGTGAAAATAGGCAATACAATGAATACAGGTGCACGTACACGACACAATAAAAGCAGCAACAAACAAAAAGGGCAGTGAAGCATGATGCTTGAAGAAACAATACAATATTACAAGCATCACAAACTAACTTAAATTATATTCCCAACAATACCACCTTTTTCCCCTTTTAAAATTTTTATATTTGTCTATATCATATACTAAATTGCATTAACAATTCAATTAATTTGACCGAAAATTCCTAAAGTTTAAAACTTCCGCGTCCAGAGTAATTTGTCTGGTATTTCTACACTTAGGAAGGTTTTAGTTATGGCTGAACCGTTGGAAAAATTTGAAGCAAGTGAACTTGAAAGCTTTCACGGTTGAAGAATTTCGATTGGCATTTCAGACCTGAATAAGATCAGATCAGAGATCTGAATCATTTGGAAAACATGCCACTAGTGAAGTTGAAAGCTTTTGCGGTCTGCGTAATCCGATTAGCAATTTAGCCCTGAAGAAGATCAGGATAGGTAGCTGAACGGTCGAGAAAACGTAAAACAAGTGAAGTTAAAAGCTTCCGCGCCTGGCATCGTTTAATTCGCTTTTCAACCCTGACGAAGACGACGGTAGATAGAACATCTGGAAAATGTACAAGTGAAGTTAGACGCTTCCGGACCGCCGTAATACAATTAGTTTTCAGGTCTGAAGAAGGCCACGGAAGATAGCAGAACCTCAGTAAAACGTACAAGTTAGACACTTTCGTGGCCCACGTCATACGATTGGTTTATCAGCCCTGTAGAAGTCCACGGTAGGTAGCAGGAACACGTTCAAGTGAAGTTAGACGCTTTCGTGGGCGGCGTAATTCGTTTGGCATTCCAGCCCTGAAGAAGGCCGAGGTAGCTTCCGACTCGTCGTCCTCGCGTCCACTCACCCCACGTGCACCGGGTGGCGCGCCAGCTCCACGTTGTCGGGGGTGTAGTTGGCGGCGTACTGCGCGTAGGTGTCCTTGATGTGCTGCGGGCTGGCGGTGTCGTCCACGGCGGTGAGCGGCGCGGCTGCGGGCACACAGCGGACACTGGCGCAAGCGCGCAACAGGGGGCTCGACAACAGGGGGCGTGCCCAGGCGCGGGGCGAGGGCGCGGGCGAGGGCGCGGGGGCGGGCGGGGACCGACATCATCACAACAAGAACTCTGTGGGGTAATAGAGCGCTGCTCGAGCCCCTACGCAGAAATCACACACACCACGCCATGTAGCGGCAAGCGGGGGGAGACGGGGCCGGGGGGAGGGGCGCAGGCCACTTCTTTCTCATTCCGTTCCCCTTTCTAGGGCGCATGCAGAGTGCCCCGCGGCGACTTCGTTCATCAGCGATGGCGTCTTGCGCTCGGAGACGGCGGGTGGAAACTGCTGTAACGACTTGCTCATTAAAATGTGCATCGCTATTGTTGCGTTTTAAATATGGTCACTACTTTTAAATAGTCATTTTCTTAACTCATTTTGACACAAATTCGAGAACTAACGCGTTTAACGGAATGTTTAGAGTTTTATATCGATTTTATTACGCAAGTCAATATTCCTATTAGTGTAATTCATTCCGTATATAAATAATATTTTTTTGTAATAGATCGTTTTATTCTCTCTATTCAAGCGCATATGCAAAACTCTTTTGATCAAAAGGGCTTATAAAAATCGCGAATTTCTCTTTACCTACTCATCTACCCTGCATTTTCTTTTGAAATCGTTCGAAGACAAATAAATATTATAATTTAATAGTATTTGAGATGCAAGCGCACGCTAGTAACTTCTTTATATGTCAAAATATTATTATAATATTTGAAAGAACATATTTCCGTTAAAACCTTATTTAATTTTCGAACATTAATTTTGCATCTTTTCTTTTATGCATGCTTGTACTTATGTGCACAAAACACGAATATATTTCTCAAAAGAAGGAATTTGCTGAATTTTCATCGCTGATGAAGAAAGTCGCACTGAATAGGTTTCACTCGGACATTCTGCATGCAAGATGTTCCGGTACCAATGCAAGAACAGATCCAAGTTAACTGTGAAAGGATATGTGGAATAAATTTGTCTCTACAAATAAGTCTAATAGTTTTTCCACTCTCGTGAACTTCTTCAATTCGAATCTACATCCGTTTTCGGTTTATCTAGAGATTAGTGGATCACAATTGATTAACTTTGTGGGAATGTAAATTGAAAGGAAAAACTTGAATTTAATTTTATGAATATAATGTCTTTGCTTATTGTATTATTAAATTATTTATTGGAAATGTTTTGAATTTAAATGCTCATCTTGAACACGAATTGTTTGAGTATAATTTTGAACTAAATATAATGTTTATCATATATTATCGAAGACAACCAATTACTTCATTGTGCTGTCTTATGTTGTATTGTGTTTGTTAAAGTCAAATTGTTATAGTAACGGAAGGTGTATATGTGGAATTATTAAAGATGTTCTGGAAATGTTCTTGCTCGTATGACCGGTCATCATTGTTTTTGTCTGGCTGCTGCATTCGGATGACGTCTGCTCTCCATTGTATGAGATTCTCTCATGAAAAGACACCTTCTGGGAGCCTTTAAAACGCCAATTATGAAGAATGTAACATTGTTATTTCCCTTCATTCATATTTATATTTATCTTTTGGTTAATCCATCTTGCACACCATTATGCACGATGAAAGCAAAGCAATAGATGACTTCTTTAAGAAAAATTCAGAATATTACTTAAACAAATGTTTTTAGTGATTCATTTCTCTGAATTTTAAATTCACCTTATTATTTACTTTTATGACAAAGGCTTATGATTCTCCCCGGATATTTTATAAGATTACTTTTTATGAATGATATCAAACCATGGTCTGCATCTTAGAAAAATAGGCTACATTAAGTAAAGTTTGCTAAGTTGAGGTGACCAAGATTTTGAATACTGGATTTTACTTATTCAAAGTGTCATTTTTTAAACCTACTAAAACATGTTTCTTAAGTTACAATTAACAAGGGAAAATCACTGACATGCTCTGATAGACACGAAATTGTAATTATTATATAAATTTATTTAAGATAAGAGAAAACTTTTTGTGGTAATTTAAAGTTCAAAGCGACATGAAATGTGAATTATTCCTGAAGCGAATTGAATACTTTGGGATTATAATACAATTATTTTTGTAAACCTTCAGTACATCCATGCTACACAACATGAAAAGCGAAGAGGAAGAGAGGAAAGTAAGAATCCAACATAGATGAGTCGACTAATACATATAAAGCGGTTATACTTAATTTAAAAAGCAACATTGAATCATGTGCATAATTAGAGAGTGCAAGAGGCGTTTGATTTTTTTATGAGAGGTCAAAATAAGTAGGCTTCTATACAAATTGTAAAAAATTAAAAGAATGTACAAATTTTTTATTTGATAAATGAAATCCCTTAACAATAGTTGTGGCCCACAATTCGCCAATCGTAATGACTTTTGTGGGTTTAAGCGTACGAAGGTAGGCAACCAATCTGTTTTCCATAAACTTGTCTAGAAGCCATGCATGTACGTGTTATGTACACTGTGAAGATAAAAAGCGGGAAGATACTGTAAATGTTTTGCAGAGACAGATCAGTGGCGCAACTTTATGATAAATTTCAATATATATATATATATATATATATATATATATATATATATATATATTCCAGAGTAATATATCTAAACCAGGTATATGAAGAGTAAAACAATATTTTGCATTATATATAAAAACACTAGAAAGTTTAAATTAATTTTCATTCTTAAGTTTTTGAATCACTTCGTTGTTTTTTATTATTTTTATATTTTACATTCAATTATATTTATGGCTAAGTGCATGACACCTTATTACCTCTCAGACGCCTCCTGAAAAAGTTTGTGATTTATTCTTTTATTCTTTGTTATTTGTTGGGATAATATTTTCAAATGAACAGTGAGAATATGCAATTGGCACGATATTAAATTTGCAAGGAACTATGATTTTTCGTAAAATTCTCGCCCTTAAATTAAATGCTACAAATTCATTTGACATAGCAAGTCAAGTGATAAATACACTGTTTTTACTACTCTGATTTGCCTACAAACGAATATCCTTCCATATTGTGCAGTTACATTAATATCTGTGAACCGTTTTGATAATTCTCATTTATGTAAAAAAAGCCAAATTTTGGAACTTTAAAACTGTACTGCACGTTTTCAGGAATTATAAGCGATCTGATGTCATGAAATAATTAAAAAAGTGAATTACTAATACATTATCATGACGAATTTTACAATTTAATGTGAAATGCAAAACCATATTCCGAGTGAAGGTGGTATCAATATCTCTGCTGTCAAAATCTTAACAACCGCTATTGGCATTTTCGCTGCGTGCTAGAAACTAAAATATCCGAAGTGTCATCACTAGTGTGCTCCACCCACCAAGAGGTCACGCCACTGCCAGAGAGAGAAAGAGAAAGAGAGAGAAGCGAGGTGGTGGCGCGGCGGGTGGCGGCGCTAGCAAACAGTGGGCAGAAACGATATCAAACGCGCGTAGCATAGCACGTTTCCTGATATTCTGAAGATAGCATTTATACAGCGTTTCGAAATGTAGTATTTCCTTTCGTATTTTAACCCCATTTCCTCCAATAAATCCCTGTTTCTTTTTTATAGATTTTTATGAAGAAATATAATTTTTATCACTGATTTAGGGTTAAATTTAAATTGGCATTCGGTGATATGAATATGGCTGCAGCTGCCTCATATTTATCTAATTTTACTCAAATAATTTAATATTTTGAGGTTACTTCGGCCTGCAACCGTTTAATAATAAACGAACGAATTAATAAAAGAAAGAATTAATGAAATATGAATTTACTTTAAAGATGTGTAATTTTGATAAAATGTGTTTGATTGAGAAGAATATATTTTATACAGGATTGCTGTAATTTCACCAAACTCTTCGCTTCCCAAAGAAGTGGAATGGTCTGAAAAGACCATCAAACCTTTTAACGTAACTGTTTCACAATTGGAGATAAGATAAAACTTCTAATTATATAATGAACATACATTGTAACATCTTTTAAAATAAAAATGTCTTACAAATCAAATTCTTCTTTTTATTTGAAGAGAGCATACCTTAATTTAAATTTAACACCTTATAAAAATTGTTAAATGTAATGTAGAGGCACTTATTCTGCTGGTTTAGGAAAAGAGTTAAAGCAGGCATGTAAGTAAACGTGTATTGCGTTATATCAGTGTAAATGAAAATTAATTTGAGTGTATTTCGTTCCTTTAAATTACGCTGGGTCACTAATTACTAGTAGACGTTCCAGCGCACTCATTTTCCTATTTAAAACAATAAAGAAGTAAATAAAAAGTGAAACCGTTTTGCTACGCGCATTTGCGTCGTTTCGGCCCAGTGCGCGTGCGCCGTGCCGCGCCTGGCGGGCGCGGGCGGGTACCTACCCGTGGCTTCCTTGTTGGAGTCCATCCGCTCGTCCCGAGTGACGTCGATGGGCAGCGAGTCGTCGCCCAGAGACTTCATCTCGTCCACCGTCAGGTAGCGGTAGGGCTGGTCGCTCAGCATGGTGTCTTCGCCTGCGGGCAGCGCGCCTTCGCCGCTCGCCCGCACCCTCGCGCTCGCGGCGCTCGCACGCACAGTGATGCGAAACACGCGTCTCGGCGGACACAAACGCCCATCCTTGTTTCAGCGACTAAATCGTCACGTACTGCTTAATTTTTTTACTGTTTTTGTACAACAATGTCCAATTATATATTATTTGCACAATACTAAATGCAAATATAAAGTTTTGCATAATATTTTGCATATATATTATTTTCACAATAGTGTATGGAATTGTATATTATTTGCACTGCATTATTAATAATTATATAACACTTGACCATTATTAAATACAATATTTATTTTGCACGATACTATTACATCATTTCATGGGCAATGCGCAAAGCACAATTAATCTACCACTAATTGGCAAGTTTAGCGGAACGTGGCGATTGATTTGAGAAGACCACGTGAGGACATGATGACAGCTTGTGTTTGAATGGTCACCTCAACATAATTGTCAAGAACTGCTTATTTTGTCACTAAGTGATACATTAGAAGTAGTTTGCGTTTTGTGTGTGAAATGATGTTATAAAATTGTGCAAAAAATTGACAAGTATGTTTCCGAATGGTGTAAACCTGTTTGTACACACGAAAATTCGTATGTCTTTTTTCGTTAATACATTGCAAGGAAACTGTTAAAATGTGTTTCCGAACCTACATTGCAAAGTTTTCTTCAATGCAAATATGTGATCAGTTTTACTGAAGCAACAACAGAGTATACACTATTTTTTCAAGGTACTTCTCACAATATAGTATTTTTTCAGATTGAAATTGCCTATATCGAAGCATTTCTTAGAAGCTGAAATAAAATTTAATTATATAAAAATACTGATTGCTATATCAGAAAATGTTACTGATTTGATAGGCAAGCAATACTTTAATGAAAATCTGTTTAAAATCATTTTAAAATTTGTGTGGGTACAGATTATAATGATCTTCTTTTCTCGTATGACTTTGTTTCTTTTTGTTTAAACAAGCCAACTGCTTCACTTATTTACAGTTACTAACAATTTCTTTTTTAAGTAGCAAAATCTCAAAACCTATTGTGATTCCATCGATTGCTTGAAGGCCTACTTAATTAAAAAGCTAAAAGGCTTAAAATTCTTTTTTCGAGACCATTGTAGCACAGATCCTTATTTAATCACGCAAAATAAATTATAGTATGCATTTCGTTCAAATGCGTGAGGACTAGTTTTGCATTGAAGCATATTGATTCAGTGGTGAGTTGTAGTTGACATTTACATAATTGAAGTTTTCTGCTGTCTGGGAGCCACTGCTGTCTGGGAGTCGTTTTTGTGGCTCCCATACAGCAGAAAACTGATGATGATGGCTAAGCCATCGAAAGCTGCTATTATTGAAATAAATACTATTGTTGACAATGACAACGCCTTCAATCATTTCAATTGCATTGAAGCAACCTGCAGGCTTTAATCCCATGCCACATACAATTCCAGACGCGCTCCAGAGGGCGTGTGTCCGCCTCGCATCGCGTTTCGCCTCTGTATGCCCCAGCCTCTTTCCTGCACGCAGCGTGACAGTTCGGACGCAACGCTCTTTGGCGTGGAATGCAGAGGAGCAGCCAAGTCTCTGCCGGAACCCTGCGTTTATGTTCTCCGCCCTGCCTCCACTGAGAGAGCTGTGTCTACTAGCAGAATTACTTTCCGGAGAATATCTTCCGAAAATTAGCCACTCGAAGCAGTAAAATATTGAATTATATGATACCATTAACTTTTGTTTTGATTCGACTTAGCGATGGCATAAACTTGCTTTATGTTAACATTTTCCTTAATTCAAATATTATTTAGAGTTAGAGCGTAATTGATTCAGCAAAGTGAAAAATAATGCGAAGTGTTTTCTAAAAACGACTACAATTTCTGTCATACTGTTAAACACGTCTTGAAAATGTTTTATTTTAATTTGGATCTAGCTTATAGGACTTGATCGTAGAGTCTACTCAACTCGAGAGTCACTCCCTTGTCAAAACTGATTGCGAGAATTTCATTCACATCTTCATCAAAACACACAGGCCCACTGTCTTTACATCCATAACGTCCATAAAAAGGCTACATATTGAAATATTAACACAATTTCAGCAAAATTTGTTTTGTTTTAACTTCGATCGTTTTCATTCATGTTTATTCAATGTAAACATACGTCACCAATGAAAAAAAAACAGAGCACGTGTTTTTGGATTGGGTTATTCCACTGTTTATCTTTCGCCATTCCGAAAATAGCTGACCGGAATAACATGGTCTCGAGTTCCCTCGCGCATAACTCGACGCCCATTCACGTCGGTCGGAAGCGACGCGCGCTCACACTGTGGAAAAAGCGATGATGCGATTAAACCGTTGCAAGGCGCGCATTTAAAAATGGAACCTTGCGCGCGGCGCCGGCACCAGAAACGAACGTCCGACTCAACCGCGAACACGTCGCTCCGTTGCACAACATGCGCTCGAGCGTCAGCCGTTGCGTCAGCACGTTTCGTCAGCCGGCTGCGCACGGGTGTGTCCCCATGGCTGGGAGATATTTCGGAATGAAGTCTGGACATTGATACCGAGCATGGATGAACTTCTGGAGTGACACACGCCTTGTTAAGATTAATTTGTAACGACTTTTCGGAATATTTAAATTCGTAATTAATCATTCTTATTAAAACAAAGCCTAATGGAATCATTCACATCGTACCTTTAACAGTATTATTTCGTGTGCATAGTATTGTTAACAGTATCATTTGAATAGAATATGCCGTCTATACAAGATAATTTAATAAGTAGCTTTTAAATAGTTCGTTAATTTGAAAATGTAGCAATTGTTAAATTTAAGACAGATATGATCTTCCTGCTCCTGAGCATTTGTGACTGGCCTGGGTATTAAGTTCTCGACTGTACACACATTTCTCTTGCTTATTTAAACGAAAGCGCCAGGTTTACAACGGCAGGGTCCAAGAACGGTAATTCACCACACACACACACGTCTCCCGAGTACTCCCAAAGAAAGGGGCCAGCAAGCAAAGCGTCGGCCGAGGCAAATAACGCGCGTGAACTGTCAGCGGCCGCTCGCGACGTGTGAGGCGGGGCAGAGGCCGGGGCGTCGGGGGCTCCCAACGGCGGCACAACACAGAGCAGGCGGGTGCAGGGCTCCACACACAGGCAGGCAGGCAGCACACGCGGGGTGCGGGGGTGCACATCGCTGGGCCGGGAGGCGCGGGCGCGGCCGCCTCGCTGGACAGGGGCGGGCGGGGACTGGCGCGAGACTGCGGCCGCGCGCCACGCCGCGTCGCGGGGTATTTCGGGGAGCGGGGAGGACCGCCGCCACGGCCCGTCACAGCCAGATCTGCGCCAAGGCCGAGCGCAGAAATAGAGCGCGTGCTGGACGAGCGGCCGGCTCCAGACCCGCTGCGAGGCTGGGCGCGGAGGGTGTGGCGGCGTGTGACGGAGTGTGGGGTTGGGGGGGGGGGGTGGTGGTATGAAGTATGACATGGTGTGTGGTGGTTTGGGGGGGGGGTATGTTGCCGGATGTTGTGAGGTGAGGCAGGGGATGAGGATGTGGCGGGGTGTGACGAGGTATGATGGGATGTGGCGAGACATGGCGCAGGATGATGTGGAGAGCGGTGAGACAGAGTTCGACGAGGTGCGGAGGAGGCGGGAAAGTCGGGTACACTTGGAATTTCAAACATTTCGAACCAAACGGAGCTTAGTTTGAATCGAGGACACTTAGCAATTGTTGATTAAGAGAAGCAACAATGTTTAATGTCCCGTTTTGTGACAAGACCTGGGCTATCTGTCAGAAAACCGAACACCGGAATTTTTTGGTTCATTTGATCCATTATTTGTTTATTGTTTTTAAATATATAGATCATTCAGGCTCTGCCTTACTCAACAATAACAACCTATGAGGTTGTTTTCAACCGATTTTATAACCTAGTACCGTTACAGGATATTTACATTTTGCAAAGTATTATCCTTTTACAAGTTTACAATACTACTAATAAAGAAAGAAATTAGCTTTAAAATTGTGAAGAGAGTAACTCAAAAATGGCCTTTTATAACTCCCTTCATAATGAATAATATTTAATCCCTGATTAGTATCAAAATATTGAACGATTTTTAATGTTTTACTTTGAAGTGTCAACAATTCTCTGTTTTTGCACGGTAGACTGTTTGTATGTCGATTCGTCATTCCATTGGCATTTCACTTTGCTACTTCACAACGAGTTCATTTGCCCAGCAAAAACACACATTAACGCCGTGAGTGTTGTTCGTGGACTGTTTGTAAAGACAACAGAGGAGAGTACGGCATTTCGGCAGTCTTCCTGAACAGATTTGCGAATCCAATTACATGGTAGCGTACGTCTCTACGTCAATTTTTGTAACAAGCACTAATTTAAATGCAAAAATTTACAAATTATTTTTTTATTTATAAAATTGAAGAAAATTTCATCAATATACAAATTATACATAATGACTTGATGAATACATGATTTTCAATGCAAATAATTCCCTCTTATTATGTAAATTTTATATGGTTGAAACTTAACACACGTAGAATTTAAAATAATTCAACATTACTTTGTATGTTCAGACGAAGATATAAAACGCAAGTTGAAGAACGAAAATAAATAAATATATGATTTAGATATTTATTTGAGAATTCACAACATTTTTGTTCTAAAGCCAGTCCACATTCCCCTACCATTCATTTCACATTGTCTAGTACGCCTCGCCCAACACAAGTATAATGTTTCACACACGAACAAAAGCCGACCTCCACTGCTAAACTAGTGTCGGCCCGAGCACTTCGCAAATTGCTTCGTCCACTATTATCGACTTTCTGACGCTTTGAGCCAGAAGACGAAACGCCGTGTCCGTTTGCACACTCTATCCGGTTTTGTCTATTTACACAGAGCTTCATCTGTAGATTGGGGTTCCATCTGATCCCGCAGCGTCGTCGGCGAGACGCGTTCACGGGTAGAAGGGTTGGGGGAGAGGGATTATAGGCACTCTGCTGCGGTCGGCAGCAACCCGCCCGCTGGGTCGCAATTCGCGGTAATGGAGAGCGAGCCGCAGTCTATCCAATGTCGGACCGATGCGAACCGATGTCGGCTTGACCTTGTCGCGACCCCATACGTCCTCCATCGATCCCCCGTCGCTGTGTCGCGGGTGCCAAACTGTGGGCGAGGCGTGTCCACGAATGAGATTGCACTCGGGGAAAGAAGATTGATTTCAGAATAAACCTTGAGCGGTGGAATGCTTTAATTAGTCGACGCTTGAATTTAAATTAGATAATCACTCTCTTCATTTATAGTTAAGCTCTTCGACGAGCGGTTCCCTAAAGAGATTAACGTGACCTAGTTTCCAACTAGTTCCCTACAATATTGACATTATGCATAATTTGATATTTATATAATTCTCATTTACAACCTGAATGGCCAGCGCATAAATAAATTAATATCTTTCTCTAATCCAGAAATGAAACAATATTATCTTAAATATAGTTATTATGCAATTTCAAATAAGGGAGTACTAACTTATGCAGGTTAATGCAGTGTTTGCAGATTGCGTATTGCAGCTTCCCTCCAATTTCAATGAATTTAAATTACAGTTACACGTTTTGTTTTAGCGCAGATTGCGAAATCAATGTAATTGACCTTTAGAAATCTTAATATGCACATTATTGTTTACGATTGTTAAGATAGGGAACAAGCTCGTATTCTTTTCCTAATACTAGTTTATTTTTCGGCTTTCACAAATAGGTTGAATCCATCTAATAAGAACAATATGTTGTCCCTCTAACTTTCACAGGAGAACAAAATCGTGTTTCCCTAATTTTTATAATAATTTCTTTTTTAGTATTATTTTGACAGACTTTATTACACTCTACATGTTCGTATTCTAAATGAAAATTAGTTATTTCCAGAATTTTTTGATTGTCTTATTCCAAGTAGTAACGAAACTATAGAAGGAAAATAAGTGAACAGGAGAAAATGGGCACTGAGTAGTATATCAGTCCACGATAGTTAGAAACGAGGAAATTCTCAAGTTGTGGGAAGACAGACACGCAACCTGCACCGCTTCGCTCCAATACTTGCTGACGGAACCAAAATTATTAAGCATTAAAATTTATACAGCGGAAATATAAGCAGACGCTAACGTTTCGAGTTCTGACAGCAAGCGCCATGGAAAGACGGATGAGGTTTCATGTCTGTCTCTCCACTTTACGCAAATTCCTTCGTTCTCAACCGTCACGAACTACCATTCTGAAACAACGCTGCAGTAAAGTCGTGCGTCCAATAACAGTACTTTGCTGCAATGATTTGGAGTAGACGTGCTTCTTCGAGTCAAAGTGACCGACAGTACCTCGGACAAACCAGAAACACGCTGAATCAATGTCTGAGGTACATTCGAACGCGTTTGTTGCAAAGTCTTCTCTCGCAAATGATTGCGGCAAATGATATTGGAAGTGGTCGCAAGTAGGGATGGTGGCGGCGGCGGCGGCGAGCAGCGCAGTGCGTTGGTGCTGGCGAGGGGCGGGGCGTGACGGTGCATCATGCGGGGCGGGGTGGGGGTGGACGAGGGGGGGCGAAGGGGCGGGGCAGCAAGCAGGCAGGGCTGAAACCTGAGGGGCTCTGACTCCCACCGCTGCCCACATGACGCGCGTGTCGGGCGAGCGCCGGCGCCCGACGCACTTACGGGTGAGCAGCATCTGGCCCTCATAGAATGGCAAGTAGATGTGGCGGGCGTGGGCGGGTTTCCCGAACGCGCCGGGGTCCAACACTTCGTCACCTTTAAGGAGACCAGCGGCGTGAGGGCGGGGCTGCTGGGCGCGCCGACCCGCCCTCCCGCCCCTCCCTTCCCCTCCCCACCCCTCCCAACCCCTTCCCCCACCCCACCCTTACGGCCCCACCACACCAGAGCGGGCTTCTATGCGTGGGCCTCGGGCCAGGCGCGAAATGAGGAAGCGGGGTTCCGCAGGGTGACGAAGGCAGCGCAGGATGCTGACCGGTCTTTGGCCATTGATGTACCCCGATAATAATACCCCCCGAATATCCCCATCTGCAGAAACTAGGGTCGTTCATGGACATTATGACTCAGGCTGATTCACTTTACGCTGCGACTCAACTTCATGTCGTTTCCTGCTTAGGGTACTATGTTTTAGATGTTCCCTTCTCTTTATTCTTAACGTCATCTTATATTCTGGAACCTAAACCAACCCCTTCTACTTTCGGTAATGATATAAATTTTATCATCGGTACTCATAAATTTAAAACATCTATTTACATGTTTTTCATTTATGTGAATTTTACTTAAAACAACTAGAAGTGAAAATGAAGTTTTAGACTCAATTTGGACTTAATCTGGTCTTACTGCTATACAAGTACAGAAACCTACGATGAGTCACCCTGCATCTCCTGCAAAGATCGCCTCATTTTGCGCCTGGCTTTGCGAGTTACAGCCCATGGCCTCGGCCATCTGGGGACCCCCCAGAAGAAAAACTAAAACCAAAATTAAATAAAAAAGAAATTAAAATATTTTTAGAATAATTCCCAATTTTTAAGTCAAAATTAAGATTATCCAGATTACACAACCTCAAATGCGAGGTTCACTTTTTATAATGCGTTCCTTCTGATTTTGAGTGACCGGCTGCGGCTAAATTTTCGTTTTTTATTTTTAAAATTTTTGTTCCCAAGGAGATGTTTGTAGCCCAGAGGCCTAGGAGTGTAGATCCGACCCTGCTCCGCACCCTTCCCCAAGCCCTGTGTTTCCCGATTGCGCCGTTACGTGCGTCTTGGCGTCCAGGGGCTGTCGAAAGAATTGACCTTGCATGAGATGGCGCTTATGCTCAGAAAGGCTTGGATAGAAACAGGACTCGATTCTTCACTCTGATTCTTAAGGTTTTCATGAGAGTATTCAGAGATTGTAACCCCAGAGAAAAAGTGACATATTTGCAAATATTTATAATTTTTTTCATCGTGTATTTAAAAAGCTGTCAGTGAAAATTGTTTCTTCATGTTTCCAATTGAGATAAATACGTAAATCGATTTATATGAAGCTGTAATTTTCTTTTTAAATAAAATATTAAATAATAATGGAATACAGATAAAACATTATGAATTGTTAAAAAGATCTATGAACTACATACGTATTAAAACTACAAACTAATAATACTGTCAAGATTAAAATCACTAAAAATAGTGAAAACATGCTCTTCATTTGCAATCTCAATGATTAATATTTTAAAACCTTTACCTGGTAGAAGGGGTTTTCGCATTCAAATTTTAATAATCAATAAAAATAAATCAACAATGCTTACTTTTTCATAAAGTGTTTCTCTGTATTCCTCTCCTTCTAAAAACAAAGATTTTATCCGAGTGCAGATTTTGGAAGATTTATTAAACGTAATAGAGAGATTTTCATCCTCAGCCTTTTTCCTAGCAAACCCATCACCATCATGCAAGATTCACCTCCACCCAGCCCTAGACAACCCCAAGGCGTACGAAAGACGAGCTATTTTAGTCTGCTCTACGATATGTTATAATCTACTTGTCTAATCACTCTATTGGCACTAGTCCGCTCCCAAGTGGGGATCTATCTGCCGCTACCACAGCTAGTCTAGCAGACTACGGCGGCGGGACTTCGGGAGATCTCGGTGGAGTGGGGGAGGGGGGCTTAGATGATGAGACGCACTTAGAGGTCGTCAGGCAACACTGTTAGTGGGTCGGGGCGGGGGGGGCGGAGAGTGAGACGAGGTGATGGGGGATCGGAGTGGGTGCTACGGGGCGCATGCGCCATGCGGTGAGCCGCAGTGGCGGCGGCTGTGACGCAATCAGCGCGCACCGCAGAGCACTTGACTCGAGTGACGTCATGACCGTGCTGTTCAATTGCTGCTTCAGTTGTGCACTTGTGAGGTGACGTTGCTTGAGAAAATGTGCGTGTGGATGCTAAAGTGGAGTAATATGAGGAGTTTCTAGCGCCTGCCACTTTAGATCGCTCGGCACTTTAAAATATGTAGTGCGACCTTAGCGATATTGTTTTTTTCAAAAAAAAAAAAAAGGATAACATTGTTTTAGCAAGTCAAAAAGTCATAGTGAAGGATGTCAATTTAGCTTTGTCGGTGAAAAATACTTTTACTAATGTAAACTCTACTCTTTTTAAGTGCACAAGAGCAATTAAATGCATGTTTTTTTAATTAAGCATCTATTTTATTAATTGTCAAGAGTTGTAAAATATTCTATTGTAAATAACTGTGTATTTTTTAAAGACTATCTGCGTCATCACTCTCCAAATATTTTGATATATATAGGAATTTTGGTCTCTTGAGATCAATTACCCCATTCATAAACTAAACAAATACTAATTAATAACAAATCACTTACAAAAAATAAAACAAAATAATTAGAAAATAACACATTAGAATTTAAAGAATATTTTACATCTTTCAAAAACAAAATTGTAAAAACAAAACATTCTTCAGTAATTTATCATTTTTGTTTTCATTAAACAGCTTATGATTAAATAAAAATTTAATCATGCGACTTTCAGCATGCACATTTTATTTTATTTTTTAACATAAACAGAAACTTTGAATAATTGAATTTAAATGCATTTCGGCGTTCGCAGGAAGGCGGTGTTCTCAGATCACCACGGTGATGCAGCCTTCACAAGCCAAGTGCCCCCTATGGCGTGGCCCACAGAGTGGAGGCGGCGGCGGTGGCGGCGACGGTGGTGACGGTGAGCCTTCCTCTGGCCCTCCGACTCCCAATTGCGGGAGCTCGCGTGCTGCCGCGATTACGCGCCCATGCAAATGGCGGAAGCTACTACACGCGGGGACTATCGATTCTCGGATGGCAGAGAGATCTCGAAACGCTCTAGGAACTAGCTCGCGTTTTACTGCGCGGTTGTCGCTTAGCTACTTGGTTGAATGGTGGCTGGTATTAGCTGGAGAGTAAACTTCAAAGGCAATAATTGAAGGGGTTAATCTGTGTCTTAATTAAGTATCGAGAAATATTCAGTACTTTTCCAGTTGAACTGGAAAGAAACTTATCTCACAGGGGTGTCTTGCAATATCTATTCTTAAGATTGAACTGATTAATATCAGTTGAATAATAACGTTCGACTCGTACGTGGTATTGAGAGTATCTTCTGTTTGAGTAATATTCTTATTGAGTAATTCGACCCAGATAATTAAGGGAATTGTTTCATAATCAAAATTTTTATTATTTCCAAACAAGAACCGAGCAGGAAATTTTAACAAGATAAAAACCCGACAATACTATGGAGTTGTCAGCACAATCTCACATTCGAGCATTCCGCAGTGAAATTCCGCACAACTGGAGCACAACAGTAGCTCGAGCGCTCAGTGGCTGAGAGCGCTTGGAAATTCTAGCGGGCTTAAAAGCACGCCTTTGTGCGGGTCGTCCCACACCTGCTAGGGCGGGAGTTTATTCAGCGAACGGAGAAAGGGAGTGCGCATGTGTGTACGCGAATTGGCTTGGAACGCCGCCGCCGTTGCCGCCGCGTCTGGCACTGCGGGCGTCCCCACTGGGGCTGTGTTATTGGGCGCCGGCGGGAGCTGATTTCCATGAGAATACCCCGCGTTTCGCCCCATTTGCTGGCAACGCGCAGATGGCACGAGGTGAGTCACTTGTTACCTCTCCTCATCAATACGGACCGAATAATGTCCGGCGTTTTGTTCTACAAACGTTTTATGTCATTTCGTTGGAAAAAATTAATTCACCACCCTTCATTGTGATTTTGGTTTTTGAATAGTGGTCCATCTTTTATCTCCAGTCTGAATGAGAAACTTTATGAATTTTTTAAATGTTGAAAATAATAAGTTTTTGCAACGTGCCATGAGCGAGGAGGATACTCGCAGTAATATTTGAAGGCGATCACTTTAATACTCGTTACAGCTAAAAACTCGTCCATGTTAATACACTATATCACGTGAATACTAGAATAAATGAGAAAATGAGAGGAAAATGAATTAAAAAAAAACATTTGTATTGTTTTTAATACTATTTGCATTTTATGGGTATTTTATTGTTATCTTAAAAACGCAAATGTACTATTTTGAAGCTGTGTATGAAGTTTGGTGGAATATAATAAGCATTAGCTTAATACAAACATTTACAAATATGGACCACTTTCATGAATGCTTTAAGAATGTGTGTTCGTCTAACAACTCCACTAATATTGAGTTATATTCAAGAGTATAATCAAATCAAAGATGGTGTTAATTCATATACATTGTAAATAAATTTATAGTTGAATAGGGATCAATGCGGTAGTACGTTATTATTTGAAAGCATAAAAAACTAGTAACTGTTACGCTAGATCATGTAAATGAACAACATTTACTCGCACAAATAACTACTCAGGTGGAATATTAATTTATTCACTCCAATTATTCTGGGAATATTATCAGACCAATTTCAATTGCTACTGAAAAACTAAATGTTATCATTGCTGCGTGTAATAATGACTCTAAAAGCGGTTTATTGCATCGCAAATGTTCATTCGCTACGCTACGCTGAAATAATGTCATTTCAGTCCACATGAATTGTTATTTTAGAATGAAAATTTGAGCGTCGATAAGCGCAGATGATCATGGCTACTTACTACATATAATACTCTACAATTTTGCTAGTTAAGCGGGTTTGTGAGCTACTGGCAAGTTCAGCGTATTGCTAATTGAGGTAAATAAGCTCGAGGGTGCGGCAGGGTGATCTAGCAATATCTTCGCCCATCCTTAATAAAGAAGCGAAGAAAATAAATTTATTGCTTCACTAAGGGACAGCAAACCCTCTTTGACAAGGGATGCAGCATATACTTTTTATATTCAGGTCTAATACTACTTATAAAATATCTGAGCATTTCAACTCCAAACTAAAACTGTGCTGAGATGCGCAATACTTTTGCAATCATATCGTCATGAATCTCGCTGGTCGTTCTACGCATCTAGGCAAAATTAAAACCGTGCTCAGTTACCGAACTACAAATACAGGTGATCACACAGGAGTCTAATCCTTATCACTTCTATCCTGAGCTAAAGTCTCCAAGGATTCGGACTAAGCAAAAACCGTGCAGAGCGAGCGAATGTCTATGTCAACGTACGGTCGAGTAATTGACTACTCGATAGGGGTGGTCCATTCTACATAGCGTGTGACCAGAGGCTATTCGTGTCCTTGAGGATGATGAGTCACAATATTATAAAAAGAGATGGAAGCCTATCCAGACGTCTCTCATAGAACCATTGTTCTATGCAGATACTCTGAATGAACGAGTATTGCAAACTTCTGAGACCTGTCGAGAGGTGGAAAATGATCACTTTTTTTCATTGAATAAGTAACGGCAAATTTTCATATAACGGGTTTACACATGACATATGCCCCTGATTGTCAAGAATTCCATATGCATAGGTGTTCGGCAGCTCACGTTAGGACGCAGGCCAATGATTTTCAAATATCTGCCGTACATATGTGCATACAGTGTTGAATACGAATCAGGGGAAAGTGCAACGTGTGCGACTCAGTTATATGAAATTTCCCATCATATAGTCATTGGCAAAACGTAATGATGTTCGACTCCATTTCGTGCCCTAGAAGTTTGTAACATTCAGTATGGCTGGCACGTCTGGGCTGGGCGCCGTCTCATATTTATTAGGCGAGCCACCAGCCTCGAGGCCGCGAACCGCCTCCGGGGTCTACCGCACGGTGTCTGCGCGGGTCCGCCGCCGCCACCGCTGCGCCTTCTGCGGACGCTGCGCGCGGCGCGTCCTGTCTGCTCGCGCGCGAGCGGGCGCCTGCGCCGGCAGGCACACTCACCGCCCTCGTCCTCGCTGTCGGACATGAAGGTCTCCTGCATGGTCTCCGGGGCCACCACGCGGTACTTCTCGTCCGCCGGCAGCGGCTGCGCGTGCTTGGGGTCCGTCACGCCCTTCAGCGTCTCCACCACGCTGATGTAGCCCAGCTTCTGCGCGATGGACAGCGCCGTCTGGCCTTGCTGCGGACATACAACGGCAGACACTCAGCGATTGCTGGGGTGCGACTGTTGGGGTGAGAGTCGATCTCTCATTTTATGATCTCACTGTTCAATTGGAGATTATAACTATCAATATGATACCTACATTTCTCCTAAAAACCAAACCGTATGTCACACGTTCTTGGAATTTCAATTATAATCAGATACTTAAATGCTTCTGACTTGTTTACGTTATCAATCTTTTAACCGGCATTATAGAATTTTCTTTAATACAATTCAAAGAGATGTATTGATCACTGCTATTCGACGTACAGATGCGGGAGTGTCAATCTCATCTTACGATATTCCCTCAATATTTATTTAAAGATTATCACTATCGTTAAGAGAATTCGATTTTCTTAAAAAAAACGAAAGAGCAAATGTGGGAATAAAAGAGTATATTTTGAATTGTAATTTACACATTTAATAGAAACTTTGTTCATCGATCTTTTAGAAGGACCTTCTGATTTTATTTCATTTCGTAAAATAAGTAAAATGATGGTCATGTGTGATCCTTACAATTTTAATGTTCACCAATCGAAAACTTTGCCAATGGCGAGGGCAAATATTTGTTCTTAAATGAAAAAGAGATGTTTTCAATGATCGAGTTAATTGTCAAAGAAACAGTCTCACTTCTTTCGCAATAATGTATACTCGTACGTGGTTTTCTATGGGTAAATGGACCTTAAGACATATTTTTCAGATTTTTGTGCCTCTAAAATTGATTGAATGTTCGGATCATTTAAAGAAAATCATGCTTCATTGTGAAATACGTAAGAATATACTAATATTATTGAAAAATTACATTAAAAATCTGTGTTTTGACGAAAACGTCATTTAATTTTTCACTTGTAACATCCTATTTCAAAAGAATTACATATGTATGATGTGATAATGTTTATTGTAATTGGAATTCTAAAAAAGGTAGCAAAATTAGAAAAAAAATATTAAAAAATATAATAATTTAACAAGTCGCCGAAATGTTTCCTGTTATTGTTTAAGTTTCTTATTGTAAAATTGAAATTTAAATGAAATTTTAGAAAAAGCGTAGTCAAAAATAGCGTAACATTATAATTCTAAAAACTATTAAAAATACAACAATTCCAATTCTAAAAACCATTATTATGGTTTGACAAGTCGCTGCCAAGTGGTCGAGTTCTGTATATTTTCCATTTTTAAATTTTATTTTAAATTGAATACTTTATAGTATAAAATACGAACAAATAAAAAAAATATAATTCTAATTTTCGTTTATAATTTATAAATGGATATCATTGCATTTTTCAGGCTCTATTTGAGCGCGGGTGCACTCACGCTGGTGAGGGCGTTGGGGTCGGCCCCGCTCTCCAGCAGCGCGCCGGTGACGGCCGTGTGGCCCTGCTGCGCCGCCTGGTGCAGCGGCGTGTAGCCGATGGCGGTGGCGGCGGTGGGCGAGGCGCCGTTGTGCAGCAACGTGCGCACCATGTTCATCTGGCCGAAGTGGCTCGCCACGTGCAGCGGCGTGTAGCCGGCCTGCGAACACACACACGACACACGTTCACAAACACACTACCACAACTGGCTTTGGACTCTGTCTCCAAATGTGTTTCTTACGGGTAGTGGCCCAATCAGGTAAATTAGCGAATTATGTAATGTGCATCTATGTAATAAAATTATTCTGCCAGGATGACCATTTGACCCTATATTTATCGTGTTTGTGCGTATAAGTTATAATGAAAATTTCATTCAATTAGTATGATTTTTCAGTCTTTTAAAGACCCTGCCAATATCATTAAGAAGTAAAATATTTATCGTTGAAAAAACGCTCTAATTCGAAGAGTTAACAATATCCTTCGAGTAACTATGAGTATATTCTTTTTCTGTACAAGTTTGAGCAAGAAAGAATTTAACAAAACTTACTTCATTTAAAGTACATAAAGACCCTTCCTACTCCGCACAGTGTCCATGTGAGTGTTGGCTAGAGAGAGAAAGATATAATGAATTTATCGTGTGTATCTGTGAATGAAAGTCTGCGGGTGGGAAAAAGAGTACCCATGTGTGTGAGTGTGAGTATGCATGTGCGTGTATGTGTGTATGGGAGAGAGACAAGGAATGAATACATGTGTGTGTGTCTATGCGTGTGTATGAATTACAAGAGAATTAATATGTTAACTTAGTTGGATGAGTGAATGTTTGGTGTGTGTACTACAGTCAGACATAGAGACGATAAATGAATATGTGAGATTGAGTAAGAGAGAAAAAATGTGTTTTAAGGTGAGTGTAAGCGTGTGTGTGTGAGAGAGAGAGAGACAATGAATGAATGTTTATATGATTGAACTAGAGAGAATGAATAAATGTGGGTTCATATGTTTGAATTTGTACGAATATGCATGTGCGTGAGAGAGAGAGAGAGAGAGAGAGAGAGAGAGAGAGAGAGAGAGAGAGAGGCATAGAGAGAATGAATGAATGAATAAAAGAGAATGAACGTGAGTTGAGTCGTACGAGAGTGCATGTGTGTCGTATGTGTGTGTGACAGTGAGTGCATGTGTGATGTGCGCGCGCGTGTGTGTGAGAGAGAAAGAGAGAGAGAGAGAGAGAGAGGAATGAATGAATAAAAGAGAATAACGTGAGTTGAGTGCGTACGAAGGTGCATGTGTGTGTGTCCGTATGTGTGTAACAGTGAGTGCATGTGTGTATGTGTATGTGTGTGTGTACGTGTGCGCGCGCGTGTGTGTGTGAGAGAGAGAGAGAGAGAGAGAGAGAGAAAGAGAAAGAGAGGGAGAGAGAATGCCTGTGTGTACCTTGGTGGTGGCGTCCACCTCGGCGCCGTTCTTCATGAGCACGCCGGCCACGTTGACGCGGTCCTCCTGCGCGCACAGGTGCAGCGGGCTCAGCCCGTTCTTGGCGCGGTGGTTGGCGTCGGCCTGGTGCTCCAGCAGCAGCGTCGACATGTCCGTGTGGCCCTCCTGCGCGCTCAGGTGCAGCGGCGTGAAGCCGGCCTTGGACTCGGCGTTGGCCTTGGCGCCGTACTCCAGCAGCGTCGTCGCGATGTCCATCTGCACACGCGTTGCACTTATCCTCAGTGGCATACAATACAAGGTGTCTCAGAATGAACGTTACGAGTGTTTTGCGACCGCAGAAAGATTGAAATTGACAACTAATTGCCAATGAACATTCTGTGAGAAATTTAATTTAATGGAGAACATATGTGAGATTTGTCCCTATGTTTTAGCAACTCTTTATGCGCTGCTGTTCTGAATGTCACTAAAGCAGTCAAGGAGCTTTTATGTACCGACTAAACACTTGTGCTTTTAGAGAGATGCCTAACATTTAAAGTTAAATATCGCATGTGGAATTTATTATGTTAATTATATGAAATTGTAACTTTATATGAAATGTCCCACCATGCGTTCATTGGCAATTCGCGAATTGGCTCATTGGCATTCTCTGTTTCGTATACTCTAGAAATTTGTAACATTTATTCTGAGACATTCTGTATACAGTGTATACACTTGCGCTTATCTGAGGAAATTGGGGTAGATATTACCTCGGAAATGAAAAAAAATCTGGATAATCCGCAGTTCAGTTCAAAAATCAAAACAATAGTTTCATAACACAATATTAATGAATAAACGCGTTTCGATAGACAGATAACTAATTCTGAGACTGACTATTACATACAAGAATGTTTGACGATCGAATGTGATGATTAGGCGATTTGGGGAAGCTCTGATCTTAGGCAACTTTCAGTACACATGCCGGTTTGTTACTACTGTAGCAACTAGGGAAAGAAATTATCTCGAACATTTTTGACGTTTGTTACCCTCCACATTCATTACGCGTTTTACTGTCCATTAATCTGTATCAACTATGTGTCAGTCGGAACCTGAAAATAAAACTAAAGGTTTCAACAAAGTCTCAAAATATATAGTTTTTACCCAGTTGATAACAACCAATCAGCAATTAATAAAAAAATCTCGAGGAAAGGTCCTCGCAAAACTGACAGCGTTTAATTAAAAAGTATTTTTCTAATCATTTCGTTTTGCTTTACCTACACTAGTGTTTGATTCCATGTTCGATTTTCAGGTGAGGACAAAGTCATCATTTATGTAGAAATGTGTATATTATTTAATGTGTGTAATCATTTGATCTCCACTGACATCATCTTTGATGGCTATTCTGTCTTCACTACGTTTTGGTAGCCGACACATGAGAGAAATATTGAGACACAACAAACCACTTCAAACTCTTTATAATGTACGTCGGCATATAAAGTAGTTTTATCAACTTAAGCAACAAAGCTCTATTTACAATTATGTAAATAATGAAATTGCAAAGTATTGTCTTTACTATTGTGCTATTTTTATATTGTGTATATTGTTACATATAATAAATTACACATCATAAATGTACAGTTCATTTTAAGAATGCCTGATTTATAATACAACATTCTATCAACGAGACAAGAAAACCCAGTAAGAAAATTTAAAATAACAATTTTTTCCTTATTTTGAAAACCCTATACATCTTTTTCATTTCTTAACAACACTATTGTACAAAAATAACAAGAAAAGAGTTAAAACATTGATAGGCGTATGTTTATGTGCATGTGTGTGTTTCTTACCCTGTAACACCTAAGTCTTAAGACATAAACATACATTTGGTGTAAAATTCGTTTTCACTGATGATGATATGTTGAATATTCAATTACTACTTTCTTCGTTTTTAAGGTATACTCGGAACAAATAACTTTTGAAAATTCAGGAATCGGTTTATAGAAACAATTTTTTGTCACTTATGTTATTGGTGATGTTGATGCGTTCATATAAA
Source organism: Teleogryllus oceanicus (assembly GCA_964035755.1). Taxonomy (NCBI): domain Eukaryota; kingdom Metazoa; phylum Arthropoda; class Insecta; order Orthoptera; family Gryllidae; genus Teleogryllus; species Teleogryllus oceanicus. Next base: position 17,841,431 of record CAXIVR010000006.1, read on the forward strand.
TCTATAATAAACAAGTATTGTCTGGGTATCTTAGATTTTATTTTCTTAAGATATTTCCAATCGTATCGCGCAATATAATCTAATACACCTAGACAACACTTATTAATGTCCTTATTAGCCCAACCTCATCAATCGCAAAACCAGTAACTATTAGTAATCGCAGCAAAGTTAATTAAAAATGAAGGTACTGAAACGCCACCATTACTTCCATAGTTCTCGTTCTATTAAGAAGCAATACTTTCACATCTAATATGAATAAACGCAAATAAGGTGTTGTTTAAAGCGTTTTAAAAACCAAGTATCATACACAGATGTTTAACTGGTAATACACGAAAAAACAACAGTATTTACTTATAACCGAAGAAAAATTGAATAGATATGGAAGTGAAATACTAACTGTTCTGTGATTAACAATTTTTGTAACATAAAGCAAGAAATTGTCTGTCGATAGACTCAGGTGTCCTAGCCTGACATACCTGGTTCTTTCGCGCAGCGATGTGGAGTGGTGTGTGGCCGTTCTTGGCAATAGCATGTGGTGATGCGCCCTTGTCCAGCAGCAAGAGCGCCACGTTCTGGTGATCATAGTGACTAGCCACATGAAGAGGAGTCACTGCATTCTGTAACACGAACATCCCATCAATTAATCATATTGTACAAAAGAACTCACTTAAATCGCATACTTTAAAGAACAAATGGTTAAAAAATTAATGGATTTCGAAAAACAGTAAATATATCTTAAGATGTTTATTATGTAATATAACTTACAATATTCTAATATGTTTGCACAAAATTATAAAAAAATTGTTTACGTTCATCATATTTAGTACATAGTAATTAAAGCATTTGATTTGCATTTTTTTGTAATTAATTGACATGAATTCTCTATTATTATTCATTGCACTTCAATATTTTTATTTATTTTCCAAATAAGATGAGCTCGATATTTGGTTTTATTTTATTATTGTTACTTGATTGATGTTTCATATTGATATAAAATTAAACCGAAATTTTACCTGTGGCTTGGTGCAAGAAAGGCCAATGTCAGCTTTCAGTGATTTTCAGTTTATGTGGCAAACGTGAGCTTTAAAGCCCCTTCTTTGAGCTCACGAAAGGCCAAAGTCAAAATTCTTATTTGATTTCACTTTCGATCTTTACATTGTCCTTCTATTGAATAGTCATTTCGATGGTGTGAGAAAACCACCCACTTTGCAAAACTTTGAATATTGACTTTGGCCCTTCTTGCATCAAGTCACAGATATTTCAACGCAAATATTTAGGTACGTGTTATTCCATATAAGCCCCAGCCACGATAACAGTGCGGTCTATTGTTTCTCGCACTACGTCCGCCACCCGCGCGGAGCGCTGCTGATACCTTCGCTTGAGCATCGACGGGGGCGTCTCGCTGCAGCAGCAGCTTGGCCACCTTCATGTTGCCGTACTTGGCCGCCAGGTGCAGGGGCGTGAAGCCCTTCTTGGTGGTGGCCGTGAGGGAAGCTCCGCTCTCCAGCAAAACGGAAGCCACCTGCGCACAGCCCTCCGTCACCACGCTGCCCCTCCCACCCACGCATGCACACGCGCACGCTCACGCTCCTTCATGCACAACCACACACACGCCTCAAAGAGAAAAATAAGCAACACAAACGGCCGCCACGCCCCGCTCTCTCGGGAGAAAGGAGGAAGAAGGGATGACAGTGAAGAAAAAGGAATGTTTCGCGTTAAATTCCGGGATTTGTCTCGAATATACTCCTAATGGTCTCGTCAAATAAGCAAGCACTTTCAATTTCTGGGTTGTTATTAAGAACGGGAGTTTCTATAAAAGGAATGAGTGAATTGAATTTTAGCATATTTAACGTAAGGTTAAATTATATTTATTATTAAAATAAAAGAGAATAAACATTTATGTAACTGAGTAATGTGTAAGCTAAAAGATTTAATTATACCATAGAGGAAACATTACAAATGTTCATTGGCAACATTTAGTGAAAATTCGTAAAGTTATTTTGAAAGGATTAATTGTAAACGGGTATAGTAAAATCAGGAACTTTTTAAATTCGTTGAGAACTCACGGTTACCTGTGAAGTAAATGAATCTCTCCTTCGCGACGTTTTCTGACGTTACCGAGTGGTTTCCCCAAGAGGTTTCAGGGTCGGGGCGGAGCGGCGCTGACAAACAGCACGCGGACGGACAGGTTAGTGGCACGCGGCGGGCGGGCTCGCCCGTCCCAGCGACGCCGCCCGCGGGGTTAGAAGCACACCCTGGGGCCCGGGACACCCTTGGCACACCCGAGAGGCACACGGGGGGAGCTCTCAAACATTGCATTTTGATGACCCCCAAAACATCCGCAAAATCCCACCCGGAAATTGTGATGTACCCCAGGGATCATTCTTGAGAACCCAGATTTACTGTTCTAAAAGAACTCCAAAGCAATTAAAACAGCATCCATTTCATCTTGGGGTTTCCTTGGATCAACTACATAACTACCTCGGGGCATCCTGGGCTCTCCCCAAGGACTCGCTCTTCGCATCTGGTACTGTACAGCTCAGCAGGCTGAGCGAGATGCGAAGGTGGCGGTGGGCGGCTGGACGGAGGGAAACGCGGGGCCGCTGAGCTCGCAGCTCACGAGACAGCATCTCTGAATGCGTAGGCTGCACTGGCGTCATTCAGGGAATCGTATGAATGCATTGCACACTTTCCCTTGTAAATGCGAACGACGAAATTAAGCACATCTAAATAAAAAAAAACTAAAATCACGAAACGATTCTATTCATTTGATATGTTATTTTATAAAACTTAACATAATACCAAGTCAAGATAATTTTTAAACTATTTTATAAAAATTGAAGTGTTTGATTGAAGAAAATAATAGGTATCTACAAGTGCCTATTAGTATGAAAATAAAATGTACTACGTGTGTTTGTATAACTCGTCACATTAACTAAAAATAAAATAATGAGACCCGATTGAACTTCAGAATGAAAAGCAAAGTAAGAAAACAACTAGAACATTGCGTGGTGTTTTTTGACTACATTTCAAGGGATGTGCACAGTGGGTCCATTCGATCCGACGCCTCCCAGCGCGAGCCAGCCGCTCAGAGTTTGTGACTGCGTCGCGAGCTGCGCGCTGCGCTTACCTGCGGCAAATGCGTCGGCGGCGGCGGTGGGCGGCGCCCGCGAGCGGGCGGGCGGGCGGGCGAGTGGGCGACCGCGCGGAGGCGGCGCTAGACGGCGGGTCTCGGTGGGCGGTGGGTGGTGGGCGATGAAGGAGGAGGAGGCGGCGGCGCGGGCGGTGCGCACATGCTCGTTTTCCCCGCGCCCCGTGCGCCTTCTGGGCGAGGGCCAACACCCCCCTCACGCCATGTTGCTTTCGAAATTTTGACCCTTGCTTTAGAGTTAAGTTAGAGGAAGGGCTGTTAATTCACATAGGGCGTTTCTTAAAACGTTTTGATCGAACAAATTGCGCGAATTCTTAATGGGCTAAAACTTTGATTTCGACATTTTCACTCTTGCATTAGTTTTTTAGATTTGGGGCTATTCATTCACCTACGATGTTAAAACATTTGGCTCTAACATGATTTCAAAATGTTGGCCTTTGATATTAATTCTACAGACTGTGAAAACATTTGGACATTTAGGTCATTCAAAATAAGTCTATTCGTCAGAATTGAACTTTGATTTTGAAAGTTTGTTCTTCAGTTAGTCTGGGTAAGATTCAGGCTATTAATTCACATGGGCAGTTAAGACATTTACATTTTACCACATAGAAGGTGTTTCAGGGCCCTTGCAAAGGAAATCGAGCAAACAAATAGAATTCATTTTGTCATATGCTATTGTCTACATGGGTTTCATAGCCCGTAGAGGAACTGGAACTTGTAACTCCGAAAAGTATAATAATGGTCAAGGAAGAGTCAGTTAAATAGGAAAATGACAATACACCTCCGGAAGCAGGACAGAAAAAATGTAGTTGTGAAGACCCACTGAGAAAGTTGTTCAGATACATCTGACGCCATAAATGCAAGGGGCGTCATACAATAAAAAACATAAAATAAACACAGAAAGGAAAGTAAGATTAGACACGCGCAGCGGTGTGGCGGAGAAAACGAAGCACGTTAAAATAAAAGAATGAAAACAAAAAAAGAGTAATCGAATTAAAAATTTATTTCCAAAAAAACATCCCAGTAACAGAGAGCGCGCCGGGCGAAAGCCTGATGCCCTGGTCACCGCACAGCGGAGACCGACGGGACAGCGTCGCCACAACAGAAACCAACAGAAAAGAGCAGAAACAGAAGCTCCGACGTGGTTTATCGTGTGTTCCTTAACAACGGGGAGGACTGAGCGATGGGGAAGGACCATGAAGCGGGTTGGCCGCCAGCAGGGGACATGGTCCCCCACCTCCGACGCGATCGTCTTGGCAGTTCCTGAAGTGGCCACGGGGAGCGCTTGTAGGGAGAGGGCGACTGACCCGCAGTCAAAGATTCTTCTACAGTCGTATCATTGAGCCCGGCGCAGTTGAGTTCGCGAAATTCTCTGTTCTCGGGAAGATCTCCTAGGGTGGATTTATAAGCATCAAACAAAAACAAACACCTAGGATCTACTCGTTATTCACTTCTCTAGGTTAGGATTGAAACACTTCAACACATGTAAGACTCCAATGTACAATAGAGCGAAAAATGTTATGCAAAAGTACCATTTTCACACTGAAAATCAAATGCAAAGTAGTATACTACAAGTTTTCATAATTAATTCAAAGAAAAACTTGCATTTTTTAAAAGTGTAAACGTATCTATAAATAGATAAATCTCATAGTAAACTACTTATAAATTGCAAGACTCACTCCGACTTTCATAACAAGAAACAACATATGAAAACGAGTGAAAAAGATATTCCGATATGAAATCACACAGAAAGCAACACGATTGCTAAGAACAATAATCGGAAGACAAATAAGATATTTATTCCGAGAAAAAAATACTGCCTGAGGAAAGTATCGTTGGAAGTTCGTTGTTCTTCGAGTATCGTACGCCGCGGTCGTAATATGACGAAAGGAAATAATGAAATATACGGTCAGCAAGGAGATTCGTTCGAAGTTAAACTTACGTGAAATCTTACACCTTTGAAAAAGACAGCAGTTGCACAGTTACATATGCCTTTTACAAATAATGACAATTGCAATAATCGTAGAAATTATTATCAAAGTCGTTCCATTCGAGCATATAGGTTAAAATGACGAAGAACGTAATAATCAAGTAATGTAAGTAAATCAAGTAATGTGTTGTTATCGATCGTGTTGGTTAAAATACCCACCAAACAACCGCATAACAATTCAGTACATTACTCAATTATTGACTATTCTAACGTATACCATGAGCTCTATAGTGTTACGGGCATTGCGAACGATATACACATCAGTGCTAAGTCTTCAACAATATATCGAGCGCTCGTCGCAGCTCTACCGCAAAAGAATCTCGCTCGCCGCCGTCGCGCATTCGCGTCCGCGGGGGTGGGGGTGGAACTGCCAAGAGCGCCGCGCGGGGCGGTGCAGGCGGGTGGGGCAGACGGGCGGGGGCGGGGCGGGCGGCCGGGCCGCTACATGAAGTACTCCTGGCGTTTGTGGCGGAATCGCTCCATGAGGTAGGTGGTGTCCACGTGGTCCATGATGCGCCTGCCGATGAGGTACTTTACCTCCTCCTGGCCCTCCTTGGCGGCGATGTGCAGCGCCGTGTACATGTCCTTGGTGGTGGAGTCGGCGTGTGCACCGTGTTGCAGCAGCAGCATCACGATGTCCACGTTGCCCAGGCGCGACGCGATGTGCAAGGGCGTCTGTTGCTCCTGCGCGCACGCAAATAGGCACGTGACAGGCAGTGCTGCAAACTTATGGGTTATACCTCTAAAGTTAGGGAGGGGCTTTTCGGCTTTAGTAGTAATTATTTTAGTTACGGATTTCTTATGGTTGTATAAGGATCAACCCGTGCGATTGCAAGGATCCCAAGAAAGTGTCAACTTTTTTAAAATTCTTAAGTTATTTAATTATTTTTTTAAAAGTAATAGCATTACAATGTACGTTCCTAGCCGCGACGAAATATGCAGGGACGTCATTGTTCTTCCGCGCCAACGAATTGTCTCATGACAATACTGCCAACATATGAGTTTTAGGACTCAATTTAGGGGATTTATATGCCTTTATTGGTTTTTTAGTGATTTTTTTAGGGTTTGATAAGAATCAACACGTTCGATTCTGCATGAACCAATAAAATATCAAATGCCTTAGCTAGGCGCTGAAAGATAGGCAAAACAGATCAGGCGCGTGTATGCAACCTGCTATACACGCAAGTATTAAGTTGCCCCTTAGTATCCTCACTTCAGGCCCGTTTGAAGTACACAGAACATCATTCTCACAAACTTTTAAATATTATGCAATATCTTTACCAACCACTAGTTCACGTTACTTCACTATTAGAATGAAAATGTTGCCTACGAGTATGAAGAAATTGCTACTCGAATTCCTTGTAAATAATGAATATTTACAGTGGTTTAATAAAACATTCACTGAGAGGTTATGAAGTCAAAAGTCTAGAGCGAATTTTTTTTATGTGAAATTTGGTCTGGAACACGTAATTTCAAATCTTAGCGTCCTGGAGTTACGGAGATTGAGTCCATGGCGGTCCAAAAAAATATTCTCCTACCGTAAGAGAACACCTTTTACCTTTCAGTTCACTAATGTTCTAATTAATTAATTTTGCTCTACGTTACGGTCGCTCATTTTTGACTAGCAGGTGCGCTATGGAACATTGTTGGAGTTATCAGGGAGCTGCTGTTTGCAACATTTATCTCAGAATTGTTATTTTGATAAAGTAGACAACTATACCATTAGCTCCCAACCGATTCGTAAGTGATATTTTCTATAAAAGAAGAGTCAAACAGTTGCTCTTAATTTGAACTGGGTCATATTGCTAAACAGCGGTCTCTTTCACCGACTTCCATTGAGAATCCCAATACGAATATTTTGAAGAAAGTTAAAAAAAGAAACTCTTGCGTTCACACCAGCATAAAAGGAAAAACAGTAACATTGTTGCAATAGACATGTACAACATATGCACTAAATGTAAAATGGAAACCCCTTCCGAAAATGGTTTGATGTCGATCAGTACTTATTCTCTTATGAGGGAGGTTTACAAATTCCGATAATTAACATTAGTCCTGAAACTTCGGGAACATAAGTAACATTGTTTGCGGAACTCGCATACGTACACACACATGACTATGGTCGGGGCGGAAATCGAACCCGTGACCCTTCAGGCACGAGGCAGCTACGGTCCTGCAGCTTTAGCGGCTATCCAGACCGGCAATCACGAAATTTGTAAGAGTAGAATGCTCAAATTTTATTCTAAACGAAAACCTAGTGTTTTAAATACAGTGCGCCAGGTAACTCTCCCCAAACTGGCACCTTACTGATGAGAGTGCTAGCAACACAAATTATGTTTGTAGCACGAACTATTGCTTGTAACAAAAGAAACAGTAAAATGCGTACAAATCACAGTCATAACGGATGCTGGGAGTATTGTTCCGGTCACTTGTTTTCCAATGATTTAGTTGCTGTAACAGCACTAGGTCGCATGTCAAAAAAGTCCATTTTTTATTACACCATTGTGATTAACCTAAAGAACTGCAGCAGTTGCAATAAGTCGCAAGTCGACGTAATAGTGAATACCGAATATCGTGATTGTATATTTGGAAAGCCACTGTCAACACCGGGAGAGGTAGAGAACGTTTTTCGTTCCTCCTGAAAACTTCCGTAGATTTGACATACGACCTATTGCGGTGACCAGGACGAGCAATTTTAAATGCGAGGCCGCAATTCGGCTGGGTGCGGAGGGTTTGGTTTGGTTTGTTTTTTTCGTGTTTCCGGGCGCGTCAACTGCTTTGGTCATTAGTCCCGTTATTGTAGTACGTGTTTTTGCTCGGGAGATTGCGGTGATCTTCCCCCGCTGGATTGAGAGATCCGGCGCCGACCAACCGTCGGCTAGTGGAGTTTCCCCCTAACCAGGACTCTCCCACCAGCGGGGCACCGCCCCACTCGGGACAAGCTCTAAGCTCCCGACCGGTCTTCCGGAATATGTGGTAGTGTAGTGCATGTTAGTGTAAGTGTGTGTGTGTAAGGGGAGAAGATAGGACAAGGAAGAGGAAGGAAGATCGCGCGCGGTCCGTGCCCGTTTGGTAGGGTACTGCTCCGGCATTCGCCTGATATTGATCGGAGAAACCACGGAAAACTACCGACCAGAGCAGCCGGCCGCTAGAATTCTCCTCCAGGCAGCGACTGAGTTTGACTTTGCCGGTACGTACCCTGGCGCGCGCGTCCACCTCGGCGCCGTTGCGCAGCAGGATGCGGATGATGTCGGTCTGGTTGGCGCGCGCCGCCAGGTGCAGCGGCGTCTCGCCGCGCACCGTGGGCACGTCGGGCGACGCGTCGTGTTGCAGCAGGTAGATGACGATGTTCATGCAGCCCATGAAGCTGGCCACGTGCAGCGGCGTCAGCCCAGACTGCGCACACACACGCGCGCGCACGCGCACGGTCGCGCTCAGCCGTCGGTCCAAGGGGCAGGAAGGGAGGCGAGGCGGGGACGGAGGGTCCATACGTTTCTGGTCTCAGTAACGTCTCGTTTTGATACAAAGAAGAAGATGCAACTTTTCAACTTAATCATCTTTTACTACAAACTACGTCTCACAAGTGTGTATTAAAGTTTTTAAGCAAAACAAAAGTATTTGCAAAATGGCCAAAAACTGCTTCTTTCACCTCACAATCTCTGAAAAGTTTCATTCCAGTGTATCATAATCCAGTTTTGATAATTGGTAGATGTCGCTGGGTGCCCAATATGGGACTATAGGGTGAATGGTGCAACTCCATGAAACCATAACAAGATTCGTTCTAGTCTGAGCATTAAGCACAGGGGCTTGTAAACACCATGAGGTTCCCTCCGAATCCAATTCAAGTACATCTACACACAAAACTGAATGGGATGTCAGCAGCAAACTTAGGATTACAACAATGACAAGGAAGCCTATCTACTGCTCAGACGGCATTCCCATTGATGAGCGTTACCTTGATGAGACCGGAAACGTATGGAACAGCTTTATAGTTTAAGTTTATCGACAGCCGTATCTAAAAGAAATTATATTTTCTAAAACATTTTTATTCGTTTTATGGCTTCATAACTATTTAATATTTTAATAGTATTAAATGCTAGCTAAATATATTTTCAAGAGTATACCAAACAACTATAAAAGTAACATATAATCAATACAATGTTTACTAACGAGGGGAAAATAGACAAAAATTCATTTTTTAAATTATTTTTCACGATGCAAATGCGCGCCATACCATCGCCATTCTTTCAAGTTGGATATTTAAAATTGCGTCAAGGGTCAAAGTCAAGGGTCAAGGGTCAAAATTGCGTCACCTCACTTATGGAACATATACAAAATCGATTGTAGCATTAATTTGTTAATCCAGTATCAAAAAATGTTTGGATTAATTGCTATGTTTCTTAATTATTTCAGCTATTGGTGAGAAGTAATGCTACCTATAAAGGAATATAATGTTATAGAATTACTGACAGAAAGGAGTAACGCTCTATCATTATCTGAATTTTAGCGAATTCGAATATTGTACCGCACTTTATTAATATTTGAAATTCGAAAGAGTGCCGTGTATGACAAATTAAACAAAACAAAAAAGATAAAAAATAAGAAAAATAGGAGAATAGAATGCATCAAAGAATGAAATAGAAAAGACGAACGGAGAATAAATGGAAGAACAAATCCGGATAATGGAAAAAAAAGAAAAAAAGTGATTGATAAAATACACAAAATAAAAAATATACAAAATGTATGAAGAAGAAAGTAAAATAATTGACTAGAAAGGAAAATAAGGGAGAAGAAATGAAACGATTGGAGAAGAAATTAAGATAATGAAGAAGAAATGAAAAACTGTGAAGAAATAAGAATGGAGAATTCAGCAGGTAGGTTAGAATGACGAATAATGGAAAAGAACGGGTAATAGAAGAGAAAAAGTACAGAACGGGCATTAACTTCATAAAGAACTGAATATATCACCGATCATCAAACATATTGCCCAACTTTCCAATAATTTTTACTCCAAGCTAAATACAATAAACCGAGCCGTCTACTACAACCTGGCCACTATAAATGACTTCCCTACTAGAATTAAGAATAGATTTCCTTCCGAAGCGTTCTTGAACATTTTCTCCACTAATTGTTCATAGTAGGGGCTCATGTAGTTTCCTACACCTATAGTAAGGTAGTTTAGTTTTATGTTTTTAGTGTTAAGTTTAGTGTAAGTTACAATGTAAGCCAGCAAATGCACACGAGATAGTAATTTAGTACTGATCTGTGTAATTTCCAATCACTCAATAAATTTATTAAGTTGAGGGAACATTAAGGAGAGGAACGAAGAAGAAGAAGAATGAGTGGAAGTGGGGACGCAGCGGCAGAGAGGAAGCGGTACCTCGGTGGTGGCCTCGATGGAGGCGCCGTGCTTGAGCAGCAGCTCCACCACCTTGATGCGGTTCTTCTTGCAGGCGATGTGCAGCGGCGTGAAGCCGTTGAGCGCGCGCGCGTTGGGGTCCGCCTTGCGGTCCAGCAGCAGCTTGGCCACGCGCACGTGGCCGCAGTGCGCCGCCACGTGCAGCGCCGTCAGGTAGTCCACCGTCACCTCGTCCACGGGCGCGCGGTGGTACAGCAGGATGCGCGCGGCGTCCACGTGGTCGCCCTGCGACGCCATGTGCAGCGGCGCCAGCCCGTTCTGCGCACGGAGCACACGCCCACGTGCACGTTCCACGCTCACACCGCCCATCCCCCCCCCCGCCTACGTCTTTTCCCTGATTACGTTCGCGTTCCGAGACGAGATCTAATGATCAAAGACGACTCCTATCTAAACTATTTAGAACGCTTCATTTCTATCAATCAAATTCAGGTATCAACTTAAACGTCTCTATGAATAAGGCAATCAATACATGTTATTTGTCGTTCAAAAGTAATAAACTTATCTACAATATCCGCTCACAAAGTTGATATATAAATGTTATGAAACAGTACGTAAGCTTGAAGAATAATTAGAAGACACAGTTTAACCCCGAGATATTTTGACGTAATGACTGACATTTTGGCCTCTTATATATATCTAAAAAGTGAGCGTCACGAAATTTTGCTATTATTAAATAAATAAATTAATACCCAAAAGACAATCTACATAATTCAAGAATTCTTTCGAAATACGTAGCTAAAGAAGCGCCGAAATGCTTGCAAAAACAAACTCGATGTAAACTATGATAAACGTGTGACAGAATCCATTCTGGGAACCACAATTGTATAGGTGACGGTTTTAATGCAAAAAAAACAACACACCTTCGTCTTGACTTTTACACGCATAAATATGCCATAGATAATTTTCCTGAGAAACTCTTTGTTACTGCTTATGAGTTTCCTTGTACTTGAGGTTGTTGTTTAAGATTGTGCATAAAGTGAAAACGTCGAGGGTACGAAGGTACCTCGAAACGGCGAGGGTACTTCTCAATATTTCCGTAGAAAAAGTTTACTTCATCGCATACAAACGACTAAAAACGAAAATGAGTGATATGTTGGTTTTAGAGTGCATATTCCAAAACTTCTCTATCGACTGGAGCTCTGCTTTCGCGTGCTACATTTAGGTCGACAGGACCTCGACTCGACAGCCGTTCGTCAAAATTGCAGTGTACTTGCTGTTTCTAAATGACGTTAATGATTTTCCAAAGCTCTTTAAGACTTCGTAATTTGTCGTAATTGGAAAATTTAAAAAACACTCTCTATGAGAATCTAAACTTCTTAACTCAAAACTGAATGAATTAACTTTATACTGTGTTTTTTACTGCAGGAAATGACTTGTGTGCTTGGCGGGAGGGGGAGTGCGAATGTCGGAAATACGCACCTTGGTCTTGGAGCTGATGGGCGCGCCGCGCTCTAGCATCATGTCGACCACCTGCTCGTGGCCCGAGCGCGCAGCGCAGTGCAGCGGCGTGAGGCCGTCGCGGGTCTTTGACTCAATGTTGGCGCCCTTCTCCAGCAGCAGGGACACCATGTTGGTCTTACCCCACTTGGCCGCCACGTGCAGCGGGGTGATGTTGTGCTGAGGGGCACACGGAGGAGGCACGTCAGCAGAAGGACAGACGTAACTACTCTACAAGCGTCCGGCGGTCTACTCTTCCTCACGGCTTGTACTTAACCAGGGTACTTTTACGTCCTTGGGGTGAGCAATGGCTCTTGACCTCAATTGAGCTCAACCTGAGCTCCTGCTTAACCTGAGCAATGGCTCTTATCCTCAACTCCTACAGGTATAAGTACACCGTTGGGTTGGTATCCGGATACTATGGAACTTGATGAAACATTTAAGTCTAGCCTGGAAGGTCCGCGCCAGCTCAAGACTTACCAATTTTCGAGTTTATATAGGATGGGTAACCCAGAGACATTCAGAGACCCATCACATATGTATTCAATGCCTATTAGCGTAAGATCTTGTAAACGATTCCCAGTTTGCTCATGCATGCTGAATGGAAATGGAGGGTCCCAAGCTCTAGTCAAAGCAACTTCAAATCATTTTGCTAAAATGTTAATACTATTGCTCCAGGTAGAAGATTATTTATTTTTTGCGGCAAATGGCAAGTGGAAAAAGTTGAGGGTTCGTCTTGTATTCCTAGCTGACGAATCATCACAACGCAAAAATTAGAAATGTATCTGAACAAAGCTTGCCGTAAACGAGATATGAACATTTGTCGAAAAAAAGATGACTTGGACCTCCTTCCCTCACAAAACATTTTTCTGAGCCTATTTTACTGTGGGACTTTAGCAAAATATTCTCCGGCGCAATCCAAAGGGTGAGCGGACAGACTTTCACAGAGTAGTGGAAGTTGTCAAGAGTTGAATCCTTGCAACAAAGATACGTTGTGTGCATTCTAACTCCCTCCGACCTTCCCGAATCGTTCTCCTGAACCTACGTTACTGTCAGCCATCGATAAAAGGTTTAGCGCGCGGGCGAAGGGCGAGTGGACTGACCTTGGCCGAGTAGTTGACGTCGGCGCCGCGGTTGAGCAGCAGCGTGGCGATGCTCTCGTTGCCGTAGTGCGCGGCGATGTGCAGCGGCGTGAAGCCGCTCTTGGAGGTGAGTCGGGGTTGTGGTCGTTCTGCAGGAGCAGCGCCGCCGCTTTGCAGTCGTCCTTCTTGGCGGCGATGTGCAGCGCCGGCAAGCGCACCTTCCCGCGGGTGTCGCTCTCCAGCAGCACCGCCACCACCTTGTCGTGGCCCTGCTGCATGGCCACTGCCAGCGGCGTGAACCCGTCCTGCGCAACATTGGATGGGCAAGTACTACAAGAAAATGTTTCCAAATACAACACACGCCTTGAAAATGGAATCACTTTTGTGACAAAGAGATTAAACACGAGTACATCTGAATACTAATCTGTTGTAAGTGTGTATTTGGCATTTTGGGTCAATTCGCCAACTTTGTCGATCTGTAATTAGTATTTATTTACTGGAGTTGAGGAAACTCGTAACTGCAGATTTCATTTATGTCAAGGGATGCTGATGAACTGGATGCCTGAGAGCGATTATGACGATGGAGAGATAGTGGACTGCAGAGAACGTGAGAAAACGCGTATAGACAATGCCAGCCAAGAGTTGTCACAGGGTGGCTTTACCAGTTGAAACAAAACATGTAGAAAAGTAGAACATACTTGCCAAAACCATGTCAATTTTGTGACCTTGATTTGAATTGCCATGGCCCTGCTGCATGGCCACTGCCAGCGCTGTGAACCCATTCTGTGCAAGCCACGCCCCGCCCAATGCAAATCAACATTGATTTCGTATTTGCTACTACTATGGTTTCGAAATTGAACACACACCATGAAAATGTAATCACTTTTGTGACATGGAAATTAAATACGGATAGATGGAAATTAAATACGGAACACATTTGTTATGGACCTGGATGAACAAGGGTCGATTATTACAATTTACAAAAATGTTGTTTTATGAATGACACAACCATAGAGCTAACTCAAATAAGAACAAACAATTTTATTCTAAAAAATGTAGATACTCAACACAATTTTTAAATCGTGAATAGCAGGAAATATTACGAAGTTAATTGTCAAATTTATGTGGTTACATTGTTCAATAATGCTCTCCATTTTCTAACAGGAAGAGTAATTGAAAATTGCTTCATTCGATATACTCCTGTTTGAAAAGTATTTTAAATTCTTTTGATAATTTCGTAGATGTGAATAATATCCCCAAATACCCCTCACTTGAAAGAAAATATGGGCAACATTAAACACAAAGAGGGAGAAGAAGATAGAACCCCAAAATGCGATGGTTCAACGGAGGGGAGTCGAATAACTTACTCGCCCCTTCCTGGTTTTCCTTTCTAGGGAGAATGTAAGCCCTCTTCCATTTTGTGAGAATAAAAGCGACAGAGAACTATAAATTTGGGGAACGGAATCCGCGAGCTACGCAACAAGGGGAGGACGCTGATCCACGAGGAGCTTTGTATGTTTATTTCAACCAGCGAAGGGGGCCGAAGAAACAGGAGACTCGCGTAAACACATAATACAAAGATATTCGCTTCTAAGACAAATGAAAAAATCAAATATTATTATTATTATTATTAATAATAATAATAATAATAATAATAATAATAACCTTCAGTCCTCCCACATGGAAAAGATTTCCAAGTATACTGAACTAGCAATAGAAATAAAACAGCTATGGAAAATGGAGAAAGTTTTCATTTTAGAGATGAAGTTCAAATATGATCATGTTTAGCAAAGTCGCTTCTCCTATACAAACATCACCCAAATTTATATGCATAAAACATGTCCGGTTCCCAAGAGAAATGCAACCCTACATTGGCGCGAATTCATTCCATTACTCGCGTCTCACTTCCCCTTCATCTTTTCCATAATTCTTTCTCTCCAGACGTCCATGCATGTTTCAATCAACGTAATGTACGCACACAGGACAGGTCCGGACATAATACACACACAAAATCATTGTCTCCTTGTCTCGGAAATACGCTTCTTTTCTCATTAACGTAGCAAATTTAGCAAACATCAACAAACCAGAGAAAAATGTCTATCTCAACCAAGACTTCAGTAAAATTAAGATATATTTGTTAAAATTTGATACGTTATGAAAAGTTTCGTTTTAACAAACAATAGTGTTCGATAATATATAAAAATTTTGATTCAGAGATTAATCAGAAATATCTTGATTTGTTTTCACACCGTCTCCTAAGATAACGTGATACATTTTATGAGTCAAATACGCATCATTTCGTATTATTGACTCCGAATTCTATTATATTTTGTTTTATTTATTTATTCATACCACTCTACCATCAAATATGACATTCTAATTTAAGCATTATGGTGACTAAAGGGGAGTTTACGCAATTAAAAGTGAAATATGAAATAATTTACACTAACATTAAATGACAAAAAACTGCCTTTTAGATCTATTTCTTCGCTTTTAGAACAAAATCTCGCTCCACGTACTAAAATTAAAAAAAAAACTATTGGTTTTAATACAGGAGTATGGCGTGTGTTCAAAACCTCACTAACCAGGAAACGGCAAAACGTGTCTAATGTCAATGAGAAAACAAAAGAAAAGGGTACCAAGTCTCAAAAGAGAAACGTTTTTCATTACTGTGGTGAAATTACCCGGTGACGCAAGATTCACCTTTTCACTACGTCCGTCAAAAGATAGTCTTTTGAAATGTTGAATGGTACCCTGTTCAGCATTTTGTTTCATGATAAAACGAGTGAAAAAAATGTCATTACTTTCCTACCTATTCATTATTTTCCTTGATAATTTACTCCACTTTTAAGTTTGAATTGGCCTCTTTCATTTTTGGTCTCTAACGACCACCCTGTAGGAACCCCATGAAACTTACCTCTGTAGCGAGGCTCTGGTTGGCACCGTTGGCCAGCAGGAAACGTACGACATTGTCATGGTTTTCTTGTGCTGCCATGTACAGCGGTGTGAATCCATTTTGCGACTGTACGTTGACGGCTGCCCCACTAGCAACCAGCAGCTTCACCACCTCCTCCTGGCCCGCTGCAAGCACGTGGGAAGGGGAACGTTAGCGGGGGATTTTCACGCTCCATTTGCTCAATTGAGAGAGCGAGACGCACGCACGCACACACACACAAACACACACACACACACACAGAATGGGAAACAACTCTTAAGAGGGCAATGGCAGAATAAATACGTTTAAGCTCAAATCAAATGGGACAATGAGTGAGAAATGGCATACATTTAGCAGAAAATACTTAACTAATAAAATAACTGTTGTGTTGCTTGACAGAAAACTTGTCATCCTGAATAAGTTGAAAACACATTTTGTACGAATAATGCAAAGTTTTTTATATAAACGTATGTAGTGTCTCGAGTGCGAAATTAGCATCAATACAGTTTAAATCTAAGTATGTGCATTTTATCCCTCATTTTGGTTAGTTATATTCTAAAAAATAATTAATCAATTATGCGGCAAGTGTTCTTTTACCCACTCGCCCACTATTTTGATATCCAATTCTAAGTAAAAATCTTTAATTTAAAAGTATGTATATATGGCGCAATAGCCTCTGAAGAAGCCTGGGCCTTCCAGCGCCGAGTCATGGCCTTGCGGCCATAGGTTAAGGGGTACGCGTGGTGAACACGTAGGCATCGCTACGCCGTGTTCTGGTATTCTGAACCTCAGAAGTGATTTTTCTTATTGTCACACACCAATATATACTGGGAATTGCAAGGAAAAAATGCATAATATAAACTTGTCCGATCGGATTTCGAACCCAGGGTTGCGTCATGGAAAGCGAGGACGCTGACCAATGAGCTATCCACAAGGACAATTTAAGAGTATATCGTTAAATTAAACTCTACGATTTCATTTACTGACTCTTTTTTATAATTTTTGTGTGGAATTTGAAAATATGACAAAATATTTTTTATGTATTTGAGATCAAATTAAAATTGCCTATTGTACTATAGAATTGTCTGATTGTAAATAAAATTGTATATTCTTTCAGGCAAGACATGAAACAATTCAAATAAAATTTATTTACCGAGAGTTTAAAAACAGCGCATTCGCATCCTTTATTCTCCTATCAAAAAAGCATCCTGGGGGATGTAATAGCTTGTTATTCACAAAAAAATTCTAAACCAACATGTGTCTCACAATTTGTGGGCACAACGTCGCATACCATAAAGCTAACTGGAGTATTTAAAATTTTCACTTTGTACAACTTTTTCATGAGCATTTACGAGTTAAACTTTCCTCATAATGAAAAGTTACTTTAACCGACCTGCAAACAATAGCACGTAGTTATGAGGCAGGAATTAGAGAGTTCATTTTGAAAAAGATACTAAACCGTCGCCCCAAGAAGGTAAAACACCATAACATATCGTATTTGACGATGCTCTTAGACGACGTCTTGCATGTAGAAATGAATGACTATCTATAAGGATACATTATGCCTCGAATTACAAGATTGAAAGAGGGCAAGAATGTCCTCCCCGTAAAAAGTTTACCCATCACGTAACCCTTAAACGAAAGAGGCCCTCTATTTCATTCGCGCCGTAACACGCAACGAACAACCCCAATTTCACGCGCGAAAGTCACTCTTCTAGCGCGATAGTCGGCTCGGCTGGAGGACGCTGTCGCATCCGGAGGGACCATGAATAAGCCACTTCGGCCGCCTGTTGGGAGCGGCCACAATGCACGCTAATCCGCTGTACACGTGGATGGCGGCTGTCCCTACCTGAGCGGCTTTTACGCGCGCTTTAGGGCAAGGGAGGGGGAGAGAAGGGTGGGTCGCAGGTGATGGGTAGAGGGAGTCGATGCAAGGATGTTGAGTGGGGTTTGAGAGTGGAGAGTAAAGGATGGAGAGTAGAGGGTGGGAGAGAAGAGAGTGGGCGAGTAGAGGGTGGGAGAGAAGAAGGTGAGAGAATACAGACTGAGACGATGATAGTACGATAAGAGAGAGTGAAAAGCACGATGAGAGTTTGAGAGAGTTAGAGGGTAGTGAGTGGGTGAGTAGGTAACAGAGTACATGACAGAGGGGAGAGGGAGGCGGGGAAGGTGAAAGGGGGAAAGGGATGGAAAGTAGAGGGGGGGGAGGGAGAGGGTGGAGGGTAGATGGTGAGAGGGAAGAAAGGGAAGTGTGCGACTCAAAGAGTGCATGATGCGAGGAAGAGGGTCCGAGATTACAATGGGGGGGGAAATGTTGAGAGTGCAGAGGTTAGGAAGAAGAGAAGGGGACTAGTGGAAGGAGGCAGAGGCAGGACGTGGGTGGACGGTGAACATGGGGGATGGCATAAAGACATATCCATGGTGGAATGGGGTAAGGAAGAAGGAAGGAAGATTGGGGCGGAAGGATTAACAGGAACGGTTGGACCCAGGAAAAGGCGCCCACCATTGGGACGTATGTCTGGCTGCGCCGGAAGAGAGGCTAAAGCAAAATCAAAGGTGTGACAAGACGTAGTGGGGTGGTGTCGACTCGGGCACAGAGGAAGAACAAGCCATTGCCGCTGGTGGGTGGGGGGGTCAGAAAAGTAGGCGGAAGGGTGGCTGAGGAGAAGAGGGGAGGGGGCGTGCCGGGGGCGGGGCGCCAGCTCAGCACTCGACCTGTGCCGCGTGACACACGTCCGGTGCCGGAGGGGGAGATGGGCGGATACGCAAGGGTAGAGGTTCCGGGGCCACGTCGTTGTCCCAGCAGACCCTCGGGGCCAGGTGCGCCGGTGAGAAAGCGCAGGTGACGAAGCGCTCCGCGAGGGGCGCTGCTCTCAGAGGGCGCTCCGCCTCGTTAATGGGCACGCTAATTCAAGTTCCTGCTGTGTTAGCCACACCTCGCGGGGCAGTTTGTGGTAAAAAAAAGCCCCGTCACTGATATACAGATAAAGATGCTTTATGTCTAGATGGATATTTGACATACATTTACACATTTCTGATAAACAGTCTATTTATATTTACATAAAAAAATGTAATACTTTCAGATGTTTGCAAATGAAATAAAACTGATTAAAAGGTTACAGTGATTTTGTTTGTTGCTTAGTTGGCAACATTCATTTGGAGTGACAGATAAAAGAAGAAATACAATAATTAGAAATAAAATCCGACGGTAAGACTAGAAAACTCATCAAAATTATTATTATGGTATTAAAATATTTTTAAAGAGATAAAAGATAGTTTCGATACAAGTAACCACCGCCAAATTAAGGAAAAACCCTTTTGTCCAGATTTAAGACAATTAAGACTAAGATTTGTTCACGGACATGGTAAAACCTTTATAATATGTGCGTAATAAATTCGCTAAAATATGTGATATCGCAGTTTGTGTGTCGTATCACGTCTGTACCAAGTCGATTTACATATTCTAACATTTATATTACAATCTAATTATTCCTTTTTGTAGCGGGAAATTATCAGTATAAAGAAAGTATATAAATAAAATGCACTAAATATAAAACTTAGCTAAAATTCCATCGTGTACGTAGAGTACCCCAAGATCCTTTCTTGTCAGGTTCTCATCCGCCACGTGCCTTAATACGAGCTGGAGAGCGTTGCCAGGACACAAACCCCTCGCGCTGTTCCCCGAGAAGGCCCAGACGTTCAATATTTACAGGTGAGTGTCCCCAGTGCGGTGCTACCTGCTGGTTTGTGACACCGGTCCTGCGGCTGGGCGGCGGCGAAGTGGGCGAGGGGGAGGGACGGGGGCGTGGAAAGCACGGGAGAGCGCGGGAGGGCCAGCGGCTATGTAGTGCTCCCCCGAGGCCCCACTGCGCAGGTGAGGAGGAAGAGCGCGCCAGGTGCCGGCAGCGCTGGAAGCCACTTTCCCCAACGCCCTCCACCACTCCAGGGCTCGTGCTGCGACGGAGCAGCTCTGGCAAAGTGGGCGCTAACGCAGCAGTTCAAGATCGTTCTGAATATTCGGAGGACCGGGAAAGTAATACGATCCTAAGTAATACTATATAGATAAGTAATAGTATACTATACTAATATAATAATATAATAATAGTAATAATATAATAATAGTAATAATATAATAATAGTATACTAAGTAATACTATAATACGATTCTGTTTAAGATTGCTATGTATTTAAGTGTAGCCACGGAAAGTATTATTATATCTGAACTACGAGCCTGTAGCTACGTTTAAGAACGCTCTGAAAGATGCGTAGGAAATGTAGTATTTCACACATTAAGAGTAATATAGATTTGTAATTACACTCTCACTGCTTTAGAAGACATTCACGAGATATGAAGTCGCATGAACCTGCCACCGGATCTTACAGCTAGAAGTGCTTACAATGCATCCGGATCTTACAGCTAGAAGAATCTCGACGAAATTGTGTTTTCTAAAACAATTTGTTTTCATTGGATATCTATTTATCTATTAATTTCCCCACACTCTTTAACATTTCACGTGTTTTTATACAATACAAAATAAATGTAATCCAAAGTAGTTTCTGCGTAAACAACACACTCATTTATGTATAGCTAGCAATTAAACATGTGTATCACACTCCGCAGAATGAGCAATATTATGTAGCCAAATGACTGAATTAAATACAATTATCATGAAACGAACATCCTGTTTACTGAAACGACATTTTATTTCAATAAATTCTATTTGGCTAATCAATACAATTTTCAAATATTCGAATCATTTTCAAATCTTCAGGTTCTATACACGATGGACTAGCCAACTGCGACTGTCTTACGGCGCGAATGAGCCACCAATATGAAAAAAGGAAAAAACGGCAAGCGATGCCAAACTTACCGAGAGAGGCGATGTGCAATGCTGTGTTGCCTTTCTTGGTGGCAGCATCGACGGAGGCGCCACGGCGCAGGAGTTCCGTGACGACCGCGATGTGCCCATCCTTGGACGCCAAGTGCAGCGCGTTCAGTCCATTCTGCGAAACGGAAGCACAGCACAGCGGCGTTAGGGGATCCGCCATTGCGGCCGACACCACTTACCAACTACAACGACGACTAACTCTGAACGGTTGACAACGTACAATATCCTATCCAATTTTCTACTTGTGACCGAAGAAACATTGTACATATTTATCAGAATTACATTTTAGCACATTATAGTTCCTAATGAGAAGCCACACCCTTCTTCGCATACAAATTACACGCTCAAGCCTACTCCACATGTTCCTGTAATGAAATTTCGTATAATGTGTTTAATGCATAATACTGTGAGTTAGTTATACAATACAAGTCGAATTGATATGGTAATAGTGTACGGAAGAAACGTTTTCTATAGATGAGTCCACATGTAAATGTATCGAAAGAGGAGGACCTCCACTAGAAAGCCACATTATAATTCAACACAAAGCCAAGCACACTAAACATAACAACGTTATGCATTGTAAATCAGCACGTGAGACGACGAACGACAACGTAAAAAAGTTAGTTCCAGCTCCCTGCGATACTTAGACCCAACTCCAACGCCCTGCGAAAGCATCGCGATCCTGCATGGGCGCAGCGAGCGTGGGCGACTGGCGCCGGCGACAAAAACCGTCCGAGACGGGAAACTCCGCAAACAGCCACAATCGCCGCGGGCACCGCCCCGGCGAGAGCTCGGCGCACTCTCCGGCGACCGCCAGCGCCGGCGGCAGGAACACTCTCGGCGCCGCGCCGGCAACGTCGCCCCAGGACGTTGCCACGACGCGACGCCACGGCGCCGCCGCCCCGCCCCCGCCCCCGCCCCGGTGCCGCCCCCGGCAGAGGAAGCTGCGCGGATCGCCAAGCCACCCCTGGGGCACCGCCGCCCCTGCGCGATGCAACCCTCTACACGCTGCGGGGCGAAATTAAGGAGCGCCGAGCTGAGCGAGGGTACAAAAATGGAGGAGAAATTTCGGTGCGACCGTTGATAGAAAGTTCTGGTCTCGTGCTATTCTTGCTGTGCTGTTCTTGTCCTATCCTTCAGGGTCTCTCCTTTCTATTGTTTCCTCGTATGGAAATTAGGAAGGAGCACGAAGCTGTTTTTTGTACTATTGGAATTCAAATATGGAGGCGAATTGTCGGTTTCCAGAGCGTTGAATGGCGTGAAGCAGTGCTGTTCCATCTCTATATATTTATTGCTTTAATCCTTTATCGTGTCAGAATTATGGAGGAAGCTGGGCGGGGCGCCGCCCCAGGCGCCATGCCATCCCTGACGCTCAGCCAACCCCCGCGATGCAACCCTCCACACGCCGCGGGGCCCAATTCAGGAGCGCGTGGCTGAGCGAGGGTACAAAAATGGAGGAGAATTTTCGGGAAAACATTTACCCTCCCTTTTCGATACACTATATTCCATTATTATATCGCATGGAAATTACGAATGAACGCGGAGATCTCTCTCTTCTATTGGAATTCAAATATGGAGGAGAATTTTCGGTTCTTAGAGCGTTGATGGCGGTGAAACAGTGCTGCTCCGCATCGATATGTTTTATTACTTAAGTTTTTATCGTATCAGATTATGGAGGAAGCTTTCGGGATTGTCGCCCCTGAGACGCCAGCCACCCCTGACGCCCCGCCACTCCTGGGTGACCCCAACCCTCCACGCACAACGGGGCGAGAACGCGGATCTGAGTTAGCTTTCAGAAATGGGAGATAATTTTCGGTAAAATTTCTGGCGTCCCTGGTTGTGAAACAGGGCTGGCCCTTTTCGATACGTTCTAGTTTTCATTGCCTTGTTGAATGGAAATTACGAAGAATGTCGGAGTAGTCCCTCATCTATTGGACTGAGTAGTGATGATCCTTAATATTTTTATTGCTTTAATTATTTATCGTATCAGAATTAAGTAAAAGCTAGTGTGTATTACAGCTCCCGCCAGCCCAGGCGCCATGCAATTGTCTATACGTCACTTCAAAAGTATCAGCTAGGTTCGTTCCGTTGCTAGAAATTTCTGTAGTTGCTGGCCAGTGTTTCTCCTTCTTGATACTTTTTATAGCTTTTATTGCTTTATTGTATCAAACGTATAGAGGAAGATGTAACGACCTCTCTTCAAATATGGAGGAAAATTTTCGCTCTTTCATGGTCCTCCTCGATACGTTTCTATTATTCTATCGTATCAAAATTGAGGATGATAAAAAAGCTAACATTGTTCTGCTGAGGTTAAAAAATGAAGGCGAATTGGTCTCTTTGGTTGTCAAACAGTGCTTATCGATTCGGCCTCTCCTTTCCATTTAAGAATCGTAAGAAAATTACGAAGGCAGCCTCTCTTCAATTAGAATTCAAATATGGATAAAAATCCTCGGTACCTATAACGCTGATGGCTTTGAAGTAATGCTGATCCTTCTTTATACGTTTATACTGTTACGTTCTAGCGAAATGAAAGAGGAACAAAGAGCTGGTTCTCACATGTTGGAGTTCAGAAATTGAGGAGAAGTTTTGGTACGTTCGATGCTAAACCATCTCGGTACAATCTTTTGTTTTTATTTTCTTTGTGTCGAAATTATGGAGGAACGACTATATTCTACTGGAACTGAAAATACAAGGAGACGTTTCGGTACTGCTGGCCGTGAATGCTGGTTCTCGATATGTCCTATCGCCCGTATTGTCCTATTGTATCGAAATGAAGGGGGTGATCTACAAGGCTCTGGTGTACAAGAGGGAGTATAAGAGGAAAATACTTTACTGATGTATAAGAGGGAGAAGAATTTTAAATAAATTTTTGTTTCCATTTACGCATTGCTGGTGGTAAAGCTGTGATGAACCTTCTCGACAAGTTCCACTGGTAGCCACTTCAGGGAACTAGTCAATTCGTTATGAAATAACATTCTGTAATGCTCTTCTCTGTCGGTTTCATCGTACTCCAGTCATTTTCTGAACTGTACGCTTTTCGAATTCTCAGTAACACAAGCAATGATGTTTAATCTATTACAATCAGCTCCGTGCTCTTTGATTCCTTCGAATTGACTTAACAGGATTCTAGTCGTGGTTCTGATTATTTTGCCGTGCAATAAAATGTATCATTTCTTTCTGATAGGAATGATTTTCGTAGTGAATGCACTTACGTAAGTGCAGATCCCGATGATCGAAAACCCTAAAATAATGTTTACCAATCAGTTGCATTTATTGCCAATTAATAGTGCTCAACAGTAGAACGCAAGAAGTGGTCATTAGTTCAATATTAACATCTTTTATTTTTGACAATTTAATTTGTTTGATCATTATAAAAAGATCTGACCAGAGACATAATCAAGATTTTCATTTGAAAGTAAATGTTGTCTCACAACCTTTCAAAGTTAATACTTTAAATATAAGTGCATTCTAATAACTCTTTTGTTAGTTCCTATCCGATTTGTTACTTTGGCGCCAAATCCGCGTACCAATATCACCAATAACCTTTCGCAACATTTGAAAATTGTCATTTAACAGCATTAACATCAATAGTTCTAGTGTGGATTTAAAATTTAAGAATCCTAATGTTTCCAGATTTTATTTCTCTACCAATATTCCATTATGATACATTCATCAAACTGAAAAATTACGGGATATTTCCGATTTAAAAATAATATTCCTGGATAATTTTGTACTTTTCATCAACTAAGAGCGCGGATGATATGGTAGAAAGCGAAACGAACCGTGTTATTTGCAAAATGCCATTCCAGTCACAGTTTATGATCCAAGAGCAAATTCGTCCCTCGCTGTGAGACAACCCCTCGTCCAGCGGAACTCTAGGGGGTAGGAAACTTCCGGCCTCGGGATGGATAAAATCCTTCTCATCTCTGAAGCGACACACAGCGCTCCCTTGGGCCCAGATGCCTTTGTTGTGGTCGAGACTTCTGCAGGAAATGTGAAGGCTTAATCGCCCCCAGTCGCTGCCAGCCCTTGCCTTTCATTAATCCTTCTGGTCTAGGGCCCTTTATTGCGTTTCAGCGGGCTGCTGAACTTAAGTCGGAAACCGTATAGGCGAATAAGGTAAACTTTAGCAGGTAAGGAAATCGTTGCTCTCTGATCAAATGTAAACGTAAACTAATTAAATATTCACATTATCTGTTCAAAGTCTCCAACCAACTTAACAATTTTTGCATTCATGTCAATGCATTTTGTTATTCACTGCTGCTTTTGTTATTCGCTAAATATTATTTTTGTTTCCTCTTTCATTGTATGATTTCTCTTGTGACTAACGAATTAATTTAAATAATATGCATTTTGAAGCAAACTCTTCTTATAAACACTCTTTGAACTTTCAATTTGAAATGAAGCTCGCTTAATTTCCAAGACTGATACTTGTGATAGGCAGTTCTCCATCAGGAACATTATCATTATTTTATTTATGACTCCAAACGACCCTTTTCTTGGGGGTCTTCTTATCTTCAACCCAGGTCTAATGTTTCATATATTAATGAATCGCCTTAAATATCTCTGTATTCATATCAGCATTTCTCACAAATCTCTTTAGGAAATTCTAAATGGACATAGAATCTCCTTGAATTTTTCATTTCCTATATAAAAGAATTTTCTTATTCTCGGTTCTAGTTAAATATAGTTTTCGCACTAAAATGTATACCATGACCTTTTACAATAGACATTCACAAACGCTTACTACTTGATTACTCATGACTCGCACCGCATTAGTATCCATTCTTCATTCCGCGCTGATTTATTATGTTTTTAAATAAGTTTAGGCTGACTGATTTGTGTGGATTTTATTAGGCTTACGTGTTTTTGCTTAAAGAATTTTATAAAAATAGTCGCAAATCTAGAACACACTCTGCAGTTATAAATGGTTTAGCTACATAACAGCACAACTATCCTGTAAAAAATCCACAATATATCGGCTGTCAATTAGCCACAACCCCCTCGTTACATTCACAATGACATCGCACTCTCTCCTCCCGACAGAAGAGTTACGTGTTGCAGTATGACGAATGTCATTTGCGTTGCGTAATTCATAACGTGCGCGGCCGGTGGGCTAGCGCTGCGTAGGATCCTGGGCGTAGCGCGGGGCCCGCGGCGGGTCGCCAGCGCGGCGTGCGCCGGCGTAGCCACCCTTCGGAGGGTGCCGTAATGGATTCGGGCGGCAGCGGCGGCGTTGCCGCGGCGGCGGCGGAGGCTGCGGCGGCGGCGGCGGGGATCTCGCAGATCGATGCGAGTTCGCCCGCCGACGCAGTCGCCCGCTCGCCCGACCGCCCCCCCGTCGGCGTTTACGAGTGCGAGGGTGGCGGCTGGCGGGGGTCCCGCGCCCTCGCCGGCGCCCCGGGGGGGGGCGGCCGAGGAGTCGATCCGCTGTTCTGGACCTGCGCACGCCGTCGCACGCCGCAGCAGCGGTGCACTGGACGGAGGCAGCTCTCGTGCCCAGGTCGTGAAACACGCGGCGGTGATGGCACCGCTAAACATTTAACGGGCGGGACGTGAGGTCTCTTTCGTGGTGGTCGCGGGCCGAGTGGTTGGAGGCGACGTTTCGAAGACAACGCGCCCGCGGAAGCCGCTGAACCTCGGAAGGGTAGTGCATAACGAGCGGGGCAGGTGTGGGTCCCGAGGGTTTCATGTGCAGCAGGATAAAGCTTGGCCTGTAGTTAAGATCGAAACCGTTGGCTGGCAACTAGGAGGTAACCGTGACGGACGGAAACGGTAAGGGCTTGTGCTGGGGTGGGGGAAAGTGGCGGACGTTGATTGATGGCCGATGCAGATGACGTCACAGGAAGATGGCAGAGGTGTGCGGAGGGAAATGATAGTGAAAGTAAGGTAAATCTCGCTGAGCAGGGCCAATGGCAATGAATATAAGAGAACGTGTGTTGAGTGTAACTGGCGACATCGCTGTCCTGCTTGAAACGAGCGTAATTGGAATGTACTGGCGAGGTCGCGCAGGGTTCGTTGTGGGGAGGGGTTGTGGTTGCGGTTTTGTTGATGTCTATATGAACAGAGTTATCATGATAATGAAAAAAACCGATTACAATTCTCCCTAGTTTTTATCACACAAATGAATATTTACCACAAGTCTGAGAGAGAGAAAATAAATTCGTACAGAAAGGTAAATGATGTGTAAATGATAGTATACCAATTATTGTATTTTAAAATACAAATTTTGAAATATCAGTTACTAAGAAATAAGCATCGTGCGACTAATCAACAATTAAATATATTTGGCATAAACGAAAACACCATGAATCTATCTAGTTGAAATGTGCTTCATTTTCATATAGTGGTATAGGATGAGCTATCCACGCTGTTTGGACTTATGTACGCCTACGAGAAGCTTTGTAGTGATGTGTTTAATATAAATTTGTGTACTTGTATATCATGAAAAGATTACTATACCTAGTTTCAAGTAAATATGTACAAAATACCAAAATATCAACTCTAAGATTTTACTGAAATGAAAGAATGCATGAACGTATTTATTGTGAATTAAACTTCATTGGTAGGTCAGCAAATAAAAAATATGTGTATTCTAGAAACTTCGAAAGAGCACATGTGGAATTACTTTCGAGAAAATCTGTTTAACAGTTCACAGACCGATCTATATCAAGACCAAAACTCAAAAAATACCTAAGAACTTCGTAAAAATGAATGGCAAACTAAAGAAAACACGAACTACTTCATCTTTCGTGAGTGTGATTTTAGTGTGCTTGAACTGCTAAGGTCAGCATGGGCCCATCGCTGACGTGGCCCATTGAAAGTCTGCTGCTCCGGCATCCGCCTAGAAACGATTAGGGAAACCACGGAAACGAATGATCGGAGCAGTCTAGCAACGATTTCTATTACAAAACGCGCTATAAACTCACGGGCTTTAAACACATCGAACAGTGTACCGATACCGGTATCAGCATACCGGTACCGGCAGTGTACCGATACCCCATCGAACCTGGAACCTCTGAATTTCCCTTCTACGCTCCACCCCAAGGCGTTTCCTTCACGTTGCCATCATCCACTGGTATGTTGCGGCTTCGTCACCAGACAGCGTCGTGAAGACGAAGGTAGCTACGGAGCGGTCCCAACGAGAGAAGGCGAAAGGAGGCGGTAAGACTTCCTCTTTCCTTTTCCACCCTCTCCCTAACCCCTCCCATCCCCTCCCCTCCCCACCCTCCCGCGTCTGGGGCGCGTCACGCGGCGCCACGCCCGCGCTCCGCCCCGCCCTTCCCCGCCCCGCCCCCACTCGCCCGCCCAGCGCCGTGAAATACGCGCAAGGGGAGCTGTTGCGATATCGGAGAAATTATGTGCTAGGTTAGATCGTCCCGAAGGCCGGGAAGCGATTTTGGAGAATGGAATTTGATAAATGGCAGGAAGTTTTTGGGAAACACGATGTAATTCATTTCTCGGTCGCTCTTGCGGTACTTTTCTTGTTTCGCTTGTGTGTTTCATGTTGTCGTTAAATAATCGCAGTTGTGACGTAATGATCCAGTTCTTCAAGAGCATGAGAGAAAGTGATTTAACACTGATATATTAACTCAATTGAGTAGCCATTGGAAATGCATTTTGCACGAATTTCAAATATGTCCATTGTACAAGCAATAACGTCAACCCTTGACACTTTTTACAAATTTGACATTGCTCATTGACACTTTTTACAAATTTTTTCTGTTCAACTGCTTTAAAAAATTACCATTTTCATTCACTGTTTATTGATATCAACGATATTTATCGTATAACAAAGAATACACAATATACCTAAAATGATAACAGACTTATAATTACTGTAAATATGGTATTTGTAGCATTCTGCAATATGAAAAAATAACTGCTAATTATTAAAAAATATTTTATTAATAATTAATTTGAACACACATAGAGTCAGAACCGAAAACGTTAATTTATTACTTCTTGTTGACTAAATGTAAAATAATTTGTAACAAGTGTTATAAAAATTAACTCTACTTATTCCAGGAAACATAATCAGTACTGTAATCGTATTTTCAATACTGTTACGCAAATAACTGTTATTAAGGCAACTGGGCAAGTTATGACAGTGATCATTACCAAAGGGCAGATTGAAATATTAGAAAACATGTGGAGGTTAAACGTAAAGAACAATTTAAACATAAAGGACAAAATCCTGACTAGAACTAAGTTGGCGAGAAATGAGATCGCAATCAAAGCAATACACTGTCAGAAGGCAGTGAAGGAGGATGCACGGAATTACGTATGTATCGTTTTTCTTTAGAAAGTTCACTTTTGCAGAATGAATGCTACATACAAGAAAATATCCGGCTTATCCATTAATCCACCGTTCAAAGTCTACATGCTCCTTTTTTATAATGGGAAGACAAATTTGCCACTTGCCTGACTAAATGTATCTCCTGCTTTCAAAACCTGAAATATGGACCACAAGCTGAAGAAAGAAAACATGCACATGAATGTCGATGAGAGAACAAATAATGTCCTCTAGGGGAAGGAATGAGCTGTACGCTTTCTCAGTCCGGTATTTGCAACTGCGGATTTTCTGATTCCCAAAAGATACAACGTTAAAATAATATCATTGCATATTTATGTGAGCAGTAACAATCACTGTCATAAGGAGCTTAAAAAGTGACATTTTACAGTAAATTACAAAAATTCAGAATCACGTCCTTTAACACAGTATTGAAAATAGAACTAATTTAAAGTAATGATAGAACAGTAAACCCTCGTTAGCACGTATTCGCTTAACACGAACAAAATTTGGGACCCGTGAAGGAGACACAGCAATACGAATATACAATTACGGAATAACGCGAATTTTCATTACACGAACACCGATCATTTCGGTCCCTTGAAATTCGTGCTAAGGAGGGTTTTCTGTGTATAAGAAAGGAAGAGTACTCACTGTGTTTGAAGTGTTGATGTCGATGTTGGATTTGAGGTGCTCGAGCACCTTGTCCAGGTGGCCGGCACGGGCGGCGCGCAGGAACGCCGTGTTCCCGTCCGACTGCAACAACAGAGAAGCAGCCGTGAGCCCCCCTGCGCCGGCAGGCGGGGCCCACGGGACCTACACGGCCGTTGCCTACTGGAAGTACACATCGACGCGTGGCGCAGCGATGTCACAAACGTCTACGGCAGGTAGAGCGGTCGGAATGACCGCTTTTTCCAATAATGAGAAATTTCTTATCATGGAAATACATTTGTGGTGTGTTTCTCTGATTATCATGCAACCTCATCTGGCCAATGTTCGGCAGGGACTTAAAATCTTTTTTACTGTGTCACAACATGATCTGTCGTACATCTGTGCATGAGAGTTGCCTGACAATCAGAAGAATATCATGGGTATAACGGCGTCATACGAGATTTCCCATTTCATGTTTATTGGCAAAAAACGATTATTTTCGACACCGCTACAAGCCCTAAAAGATTGAAACGTTTCTTATGGCACAGCTGTATATACGAGATGTGCATAGGACACGAGTACTCTAATGTTAGCGATCAAACAGGCCTTCGACAATGCAAGCAAAGTCTCACGAAACCTACTTCATACTCATGCTCATGATGTGGATTAGACAAGCTCTAGACAAATTAATATGTAGCCTCGCACAAGCTTAACGCAAAGGTAACGAATAGTTTCTAGATTGTCATATTTGTTTAATGAATGAAAGGGTTTGACAACAATATTAACATATTAAATGTTGAATTCGTTAAACTACAATACATTACGGAGGTTTCGCTATTTTCTATAGTTTCAAGTATTTAACTCACACTATTCACGATTATGATTGCAAGAGAATACACGTAACAAAACAAATAATAATCGGATATGTTGCAGCTCTTCGTACCTATCAACTACGAGTTGCTGTTTATTTAACATCTCCTCTACAACTCCCCGTTTATATTTTTTCTGCCGTTGTGCTCGTACTTTAGATCTTGTAAATTAGCCATAAAGACATCGAGATATTTATGTAGTAGCATGTTGCATATGCACTTGCAGCTGAAGGAAAAATCTCCAGCAGTATAGATATCTAACCTTTCCAAGTATAGACTTCTACGAACCGTTTTCTGTTCATCCAAACATTACTTCGACGAGTAATATAAACACGGAATTGAAACTTCCGTATATTGGTGCAATATTCTTCACTAACTAAATAAACGATTTGCCGTGTCTGTGAGATGTTTACGTATAATATTCATCTGTGACTTTAATAAATGTTAACGTCACACTAAAAAGGTATTGTATTTAATTTATTGAACAGTTTAAAAGGTAGAACTTTTTATTTTGTATCTTGTGATCCTTATTCAAAATTTACCTCTGCGACAAAAACAACTAGATTATTTTGTAATCTTGAACATTGCAACCTACTGGGGCCTGATCTGAGAAAAATGGAATACGTTGAAAACAACTGAGAGAGAAACCTATCTCAATATTGGTTCTGGTAACCAAATATTAGTTCAAGAGAGAAAGCATTGTCACCTCTTCGTGTTCAAAGTATGCACACAATTTTCTCATCACCACAAATAACTGGAACTAGTACAGTAGAATGCAGGAAGGAAGAATATACACATTTTGATTTTAAACAACCAATACATATTGATTACTATTGACACGCAATAAAATAATGAAGTTTTCAAACATTTCAAAAATGCCAAATTAATTCTAAAGAAAGCTTTAAAGACCAAAATAAAGAGTGTCAATGCACAAAACTACACCAAGAATTGTTTAAAATCGCAAAACAAATATAACTTAATAATGACAAAGCATTTGAGAAAGTATTCTTTAAGACAACAAAATTATTTTCTCTTGATGATATCTAATGAAAGCAAAATACGAGTATTTTAATTTTTTACGATCCCACTACACTACATAAACGTCTGGCAAATCCTTAATTTTGAAGTACAGGTCATGCTAGATGAAGGAACCATCATTCATTACAACGGTGTCACTCGAATAAAGAAGGGGGAACCTTTTAAAAAAAAAAATTTTTATTAAAGAAAAGTTCCCAAAAAGGGCAACGATGCGAATTTCTTTTCTAAATAGAAAACATGAACAGACTACGAAATTGCGAATAACAGTGACGTTACATTTACAACCAATGTCAATATCTGACTATACATGAACAAAATAACTACACTTAAAATGGTGGTAGTGCATAGGCAGGTGAAAACATTTGAAAGGGAAAACTATCGACAGAATGCGTTGTTTCTTGGAATGTATCGTTCCCAACTAAGATCGCAAATAATATTAATCGTTGCTACTTTTCCGTACAAAACAAAAGTGACCATAGTGAAAAGCGGAAAACAAAAACGGGAGACGGAATTGTGCAAATTATGAAAGTATATCTCACGCAGGAACATGTACGCGCATTGTCAGCCAGCTCCACAGCGCATGTCCGTCCCACATTCCAACCGAGAGCATTCTATCGAACCCCGAGCAAACACCGGCCCAAAGAGTTAGGTTAGAATACCCCCCGCTCGGCCCGCGAGCGTCACGTGGATGGCAGAGGGCCTATCCGGCGGGTACCTTGCAGCAGCAGAGCCAGTCGGGCGCGGGCGCCATGCCGCCGCAACAGGTCGCTCGGGCTCTGGCGTCGCGGCGGCGGCGGCGGCGTCGCGGGCAGCGAGCGTCGCCGGCGACGCGGAGGAGCGTCGCGACGCGTCCTCGGAGGACGCTAGCGCGTGGCGGGCGGAGGCGGCGGACGGCGGTGGCGAGGCGGCGTGCACTGAGGGCGGCCGGCGCGGGCCCCGGCTTCCGCGCCCCGCCCCCCGGGAGCTGCGGGTGCTCGCCACGATACTCGGTTGATTGATTCTCGTTTCCGGGAGCGTCAACTGATATGGTCATTAGTCCCGTAAGTGTAGTGCACGTTTTATCCCGGGAGGTGGCGGTCGTCTTTCCCCTCTGGATGCTGAAATTCGGCCCCGACCTACAGTTGGCTTGCAGGTTTTCCCAACCGTGTGACTCCCACCAGCGGACCTCAGCCCCAGCCCAGACAAGTTCCCAAGTTCCGACTCATCTCCCGACTTGTGTGGTAGTGTAGTGCATGTAAGTGTAAATGTGTGTAAGAAAGGTGCTGAGGATAGAGCAAGGAAGGGGAAGGGAAGATCGTGCGCTCTTCGTTGCCGGTTTGTTACGATACTCCTCCGGCATTCACCTGATGCTTATCGGAGAAATCACGAAAAACTACGTATTAGAGTATCCGTCCGCTAGAATTGTCCTCCAGACATCAGCTGAATTCGACCTGCCTATGTAGATAGTCCTAAATCGTGCAACCATCGGGTCTCGAACCTCAGACCTCCCTGGTTTGGAAATGTGCGAGTCGTATTGTCAGTATCAAATAATCAAGTTTTTTTGCTAAGCTTACTTAATCCAACTTCCTTAATACGTACAACTTTTTGAACCATCATCTACTATAGGACATAGGCATTTCAATTATCCAGTTGCTCTTGTTAGATAATTGCCAAAAAATGTCTGCGGAAGTTGATCCCTTCCGCCAGCTCCGGTAGCCGTTACTTTCACGGCTAAGAAGGTCACGGGTCCGAATCACTCTCGGCATGGACGTTTGTTTGTATGATGTGGCTTCGAACTCTGCTAACCTCTAGGTGCCACTTTGAAACCTTCTTGCTGCCATTCTCTTCATGTACACTATTCCCCATAATCAACTAATATGGCTGAGACGGGGTACCCCAGCACTCAAAGGAAGAGAGAACAGGCCGTGTGGGGGGAGGAGGAGGCCCAGGTGCCTCAAGAAGCCCAGGCAACGAAGGATCCCACCCCGACAGGATTAATTTGAAAGGGCTTCGAAACGGAGAGGTAGCCGCGATGGATAGTTTATGAGTTCCCAACCGACGTGTAGGAACGTGGGCGTCCCGCGGGGAGAAATATATCTCGGGAAGACAGGTATCTGGAAAGCAGAATGAAGCATTTCCGGTTTAGCGCTTCAGAGTTTACTATTTTCGAATATTCATGTTTAGAAATACATTTACGTGCGGTATCGAACTATTTTGAACTTCAAAGTTGAAACAAAATTTGAAATACATAAATTGCCTCGCGGGTTTTGGTTTGACGCTAAAATGGCTAGCATGCGGCTCCAAATTTATTACTTTCCAATTTTCTCTTTACGATTATATGCTTTAAAGCAGGGATACATTTTTCTACGTTTCAATCACAAAAAATAAGAAAAACCATAATTTATCATAACTAGAAAAGTTGTAGATGACAATGATTATTGTTTTAAACAATATCGTTGCCTACAAGGAATGACTGTTACTAGAAAGAGAAAGATATTCAGAAGCAATAAAACAAAACCAAATTACGAAATTGTACACGAGGAAAGGCACTTCAGAGGAAAACGAATATGACAACGGGTATAAATAACTACCAAACATTTCAAAAATTCTATTCTGCTCAAGGTAGTCAAATATTTCTAAATTAATGATTCCCGTAGAACTGTGATAATTGTTCAAAATGTTATCATAGGAGCCATTAGGAATTTGACCTTTTTAGAACTCTTGTGTTCTCTTGCTTTAGCGCTTTAGAATTGTCATTGAATAATATATATCAGCTTTACTGAAGGTGTATTAGGAAAACAAAGGGCATTTCTCTAAATTGGAAAGCGTTTTATGTGCTAAAAACAAGAGAACTGAAAAAGCATTACCACGTCAGTACAGACCGTGTCAGACCAGTTACATATGTAAAAAATATAAACACTCGTAATTTTAGTTTAAAAATAAAGTGAATGTTTCAAAATGTACCTATTTTTAAGTCATAACTTAATGAATTGAAAGTGTACAAGGAATTTTGAAATAAAAGTTTATAAAACAAAACGCAACGCAAATGTGTAATTATTATGTTTTGTACAGAAATAACAGCTCATATTTGTCACGAGAGCAGTGATTTCAGAGAAAAGGTATACGAGAAGAGTTTATGGAAATAACCTACAGGAACTAATTAGCGTGCGCCAGCTTTGTTACAGTTTAATGAGCTCATGACCCTCCTCCAGCTACGAGTTTGGGCGGTCACGGATATACAAGGTATATTGAGGTCTAACAATCCTTGACAAGAAAACAGATCCTAATGGTACTGTGTAATTATATTTAGGTAGAGATATTCACTACGACTCATATTCTTTATGATCACCGGAAAGAGAATCCTTAGATTGAGGAAATTGTTTTTGTTATTGAAGGTCGCATCAACATCTATGTCATTAGCAACCACTATTGCTGTTAACGGTATGGTAACTATGAAAATGAAAAAAATTGGTGATGATAAAGGGTGAAAGGGCGAACACAAGTACAACCATGCATAAGGCGGGACTCGAACCCGCGACCCTTCGGTCCGAGATAACTACGACTTAGGGATCGCGGCCGAAAATTTTTCTTTTGAATAATCCGATGGTTTTATTGCTGTTTCATATAATTACTAGAAATGGCAATTATATCGTGAAATCAGGTTGTTATACCGTTAGCTTGTTATAAATGACAAACTCTGATTTTAAATGAAAATAACACCACAGCTTATGCAACCACGATGTTATTCCAAACAAGTTACGTGAAAGCGCATTTCGGTTGATGTGTACTGGGTTACATAAGATCTCAGAATGCGATATGAATTTTAGAGACGGGCATGATTCAGTAAACAATTTTGAAATCAATATATTTTCACTTTTAAGTCAATTATTTTAATTATTTTTTTGTGTTATTTGTC
This sequence comes from Teleogryllus oceanicus, assembly GCA_964035755.1. Lineage (NCBI taxonomy): Eukaryota > Metazoa > Arthropoda > Insecta > Orthoptera > Gryllidae > Teleogryllus > Teleogryllus oceanicus. Next base: position 17,877,077 of record CAXIVR010000006.1, read on the forward strand.
TACTACTTATAATTACAATGTTTACTCCGAGCCAATTTTCGAAATAAAAGAAATATAATTTCCCAAGTATCTTCCATTTCTCTTTTTCCTGAACTTCCAAGAACTCTACATCTATTTAAAAATGGTAATATACTGGTGTTAAATTATCACAGATTCATACATTCATTCAAGATTCACAGTTCTTTTTGTTTGATGATCATTTTAAACTTTTTGTTTATTTAAATAATTGTATTTTGCACATATACTACAAATATCTAAGCTGTATCTTATCCTTCTCAGAGAATCAGAAAGCCGTAATTGCAAGCAATTAAAAATTGTTATAGATACTGATGCAGGAGGAAATTTCAAATTGAAGATAACACCAATCTAGACGTCCCATTACTTTACTGCTGCACTCGTTATTCCTAGAATAACTGCAATTCATAGTGATATGCTTGCAGCACGAAACCATCCAAGAACGCTTTAGTCGGTTGAATTGCGTGCTGATCACAATAGATAATAGTACATACAATCAGCGATATCATTTTCATTCAGAAAGGAAATGTTACAAAAACAATACTTCACAATTGTTTTCTATTTTTGTTTTTCGTATTAATATTCTTTTTAATATCTATTAACTGAACTTATTTTCGTAACAGTAATTGTCCTGCTGCTCAGCCACTTTTGAAATAGCTCTCTTATCTTTATATTTAGCTCCACGCTCTCCAGACACAGCAGGGAAAATTTACTCGATAAAATGGGCTTAATTCACGTTTATTTCTTTACTTCCCTCAATTCCAGGAGCAACCTACACTAACTATCTTTAAATTATTAAATCGGTTGTTGGGATTAGAGCCAATAAATTTTGAAAAGACACAAAAAAGCTAAAAAAAATAATTATTAATATTGTTTGTTGTAATATTATGTTTAAGCATAAAAACGTCTTTTCTATGAAATATTATTTGAGGTAATAATGATAGTTGTAACTGAAGGAATTCTTTGATTCCTATTGGAATTCACTCTCTAAAATAATTTCAAAATGCACCTACTTTAATATTTTGAAAATATTAAGTTTCGTCAAACTGCTCTCTTTGTATGAGAGAAAAAAATACTGTCCAGACAATCTTAACAACTAGAAATTAATTTTCTCGGAGACTAAAAAGAACAATAAACAGTTTGAGAAATGTTAAACCGACGACACCAACCCAAAATAATCAGCCCTTCATTAGTTCCAACTTCCGTGATGAAGTATCTTCGAGATTCCGAAACTGCATTTTCGCATCGACGAACTGCAGCGCGCGTCTTCGGACAAACAGATTTATCGACCGATAAATTACTTCGGCGCCGTATTCTGGTTCTAGTGCGCACCGCCGCCGCCACCAGTGCCGCAGCGCTACGAGCGAGCTGGCTGCCTGACACCTCATATACGTCGAATTTGACAAAGTGCTGCATCCGCGCGTTTCGCTTCAGTCCGCGCCGCGTTTCCAGCGGCGAGCTTTGTTGTGCCCGCGTGCGGTCGCGAAACGTCAAAGGGCGAAGGGCAAAGGGCGAAGGTGAGCGAAAGGGCGGAAAGGTCGCGTCGGTCACCCCCACCTCCACCCCGCGGCTCGAACAGTGTCGCGTGGGCCGAACACGCGACCTCCAGATTCGGAAGCCGGCGCCCGGTGAAATATGGTGCCGTCGGCACGGCGAGAACCCGCCCCCTTAAGATCAAAGTGCACTTCGATGGAGGCGAATTTCACGTAATGTGAGCTTTTGCGGCGATGGCGTAGTGGAGATTACCGTTTGACCTGATTCTGCGCGGAGATTACGTGCTGAACTTGTGTAAATGATCGTTAGTGCGAGCGGAAAGTTTCGGTGAGTGATTGTTCAGACTGGGAACACAAAACTTGTTCGCTCGCCTTGTCTTTCAGTGCGTCAATTCGTAACTCTATCTACAATGTGCTGTACTTGTTATTGAGAGGGATTTCACTTCAACGAAATATATCATAAATTCCATTCCAGATTTTCCTGAACAATTTTACCTAATTTTTCATTGAGATGAAGCATGAAGTAATTGTAATATTCCTTTAAAAATTAGTATACGCAATTTTGCAAACTTGCTGCTGAGTGGCGAAGGGACAGAAATTCTCAATGTGTGTTTTTGTTATTCGCTACATTTGGAATTATTTAGAACTTCAAATCGCAATAGCAGTCGAATAAGAAATAATAGGGAAAAAGGTAAACATATTCGCATTTTAATAAAGATCATAATAAAAAAATACGATTTTTAATCCTATTAACGCTGCTACCAAACTGATGATTCACGTAACTTGAAAACAATTACAAGACTCACATCAATACGCCCCGGGAACCAAGCGAATCATTCCACACGTGCCACCACCTCTCAGCTCTTACTCTTTGAAACAACAACCAATCTGAATTTTAATTACTCGTCGGCTATTGATCGGGCCGCGGCCCGGGGCTTCCGCACGCGCTCGCTCCCCACGTGGGGCGCGGGGGGCGTGCGCGCGCACTCACGCGTGTCCCCGCGCACGCCTCTCCCCTCCCCTCCCCTCCGCCCACGCACCCGCGCCCTCGCCGCCCCGCCGGCGACAAGGGGCGACCGCGCCTTGTGGTCATGCGGTGGTTTCAAAGGCGCAAAACGCGGGCAAAATTAAACAACACTGGTTTCTGTTTTAAGTGGGAATTAGACATTCGCGGCGGCGCTGGTGTAGCGGTTAGCGTATCGGACTGCCAAGTTTGCGGGTTTAAACCCGATTGAAGCCGTGGATTTTTAAGGGCGAAAAAATCCTTCGTCCGCCTTCCTTCGGAGGGGAAGTAAAGCCGGCTGTCCCATGTTAGTACATTTACTGCATGTAAAAGATCAAGTCTAAATGATGCCTCTGAGCTAAATTCAAATCGCCTGTTTCGTCGCCCAAGTAATACCTTCTTTCTCCCATGATTGGTGAAAGGAGTGTAACGAAATTTGCGTGGTCAGACGGAAGAGCAGGCTTCATGGCCTGAGTCTCGCCACGTAAAATAAGGCAAATTCAATTCAAATCAATTCCGGCGAGAATGGTCGTTAGATCGATGAATGCTTGAGTGTTAGTAATTTCAGGCACGTCAAGTGCTAAAGCTATTAGTCCCGTAAGTGTAGTGCATAGTTTTTTCCTGGTGAGGTTTTTTTTTTTTTTTTTTTTTTTCTGTAGGTAAATACATAGGTAGTTATTACAACTTTACTTATGTAATTTTTATTACTTACTGACTAACTTACTCTAAGCTTACATACTATACAAAGGGGAGGTTGCCCACTATGGGTCCTCTAATCTGGTTCTATGTCAGCGAATTTGATTTGGAAGATATGGAAAGGGTATTTATTTAATTCTGGATTTTTGGCTTTTTGCGATCTGAATTCATGTGTGCTGGAATTTGGTGTATGTTATGATAAAAGTTTGTAGCAAGGTATGTGATGTGATGATCTAATGGTACAATGTTGAATTCCTTATGTAGTTGATTATTTGTAATGAACCATGGGGCGTTAGTTATGGTTCTCAGGAATTGGTTTTGAATTACTTGTAGTTTGCGAATATTTGTTTTGGCGGCGTTAATCCATACGGGACAGGCGTAAGTGATTAAAGGTCTTAGTATGGTTTTGTATATTGCTATGGCGGTATTTTGTTGTAGTGAACTGTGTCTGTTTATTATTGATTTTAGCTGATGTAGTTTTGCCTTGGCTTGCATTGTCTTTGTTTCAATATGATCGCGCCAATTTAATTTTGAGTCGAGGTATAGTCCTAGGTATTTAATTGGTTTGTTGGGAGGGTACCATTCTATTGGGATGTTGTTAATTGTTAGCGGGGAGGGGGGAGTATATGGTCTAAGTGAGAATATTTTTGCTGCTGTTTTGGTGGGATTTAGCTGAATTTTGTATTTCGCGGCCCAGCTATCAAGTGTGTGTAGGTATAATTGTGTTTTTGCTCTTAGGTCTGCTAGTGAGTTACCAGAGATGTATAATGCCGTGTCGTCCGCGAATTGTGCCAAATGGATTTTTTTTGATTTGGGAATGTCGGCTACATACAGGTTAAACAATGTTGGTGATAAGGGGGATCCTTGAGGTAATCCTGCTTTGATGCAACGGGGGTTAGAAAGGTGGCTGTTGACATTGACAGAGAAGGTTCTATTACTTAAAATGTGTTAATGATTGTGTGTAGATAATAAGGTGTGCCAATTTGGGTGAGTTTATAGCTGAGAGCTTGGTGCCATGTACGATCAAATGCCTGTGCTACATCTAAAAAGAGTGATATGGTATAGTGTTTTGATTGGAAGGCTGAGTATATGTGTTCTGATAGTCTTAATAGTTGATGCTGCGTAGATATTTTCTCTGTGAAACCGACTGTACCTTGGGGATTGAGTTGGTTGCTTTTAGGTGATTTTTAAGTCTATGTAAAATAATTTTTTCAAACATTTTTGAGAAAGAAGTTAGCAAGCTAATAGGGCGATAGCTATTTATTTCTGTTGCTTTCTTTTTTGGTTTGGCTATGGGAATTACTATAGCATGTTTCCATGAATGGGGGAAATAGCCAGTTCTAAAGCAAGAGTTAAATATATTATTTAAGTAGGCTATTGCAGATCCGGGTAGGTTTTTTATTGCCATGTTAGTGATGTTGTCATGTCCTGGTGCTTTTTTATTGGGGAGGTTTCTAATAATTTTTTTAATTTCGGTGGGAGAAGAGTAATGAATATTATGGTGTGGGCCGCATGGGTATGTTTTGCTACTTTCAATGATTTTGTTATGTTCAGGGTGGAAGTTGGTGTTATTAACTGCGAATGTTGTTTCGAAATATTTGGCCAGTTCTTCTGCTTTGTGTATTGACGTGAGCGCTTTTCCGGTGGGTGTATTTAGTAGGGGAATTTGGTTTTTCTTCTTTAGAATTTTCCTTGTGAATTGCCATATAGAGTTATTACTGCTGCTTAATTGGTTAATAAAATTGTGGAATTGCTGATTATTGTGAGCTTTTATAAGTCTTTTAACAATATTGGTTATTAGTTAATTTATTATGATTTCTTTGTGTTATGTTGTCAGTAGTGGGAGATTGTGCTTCTAATATAGATCTTTTGACAAGGTCCGTTAATGTTGTTACGGACTGATCTATTTCAAGGGGACTGTTTAGGATTTTTATTCTGGGTATTGATTGTTTGATTAACTCTACGAACTTTTTCCAGTTTATTTTAAGTGTATTTGGTGGTGGTCTTGGGGCGTGTTGTGGTGTTAGTTGCTGTGATGAGACAAGAACAGGTATGTGATCAGAATCTAATTCAAATATTACTGATGTGAAAAAGTTATTGTTGGTATTGGTTATTCCAATGTCTAGTATATCAGGTTTGCATGTTCGATCTAGTGGAAAAAACGTTGGTTCACTGGGGGATATTATTTTAAGATTGTGATTGTTTATTATTTGTGTTAATATTTTACCGTCCCGATTTTTATTTTGGCATCCCCAGTTTGGGTGTTTGGCGTTGATATCTCCTAAGAGTATAACGTTTTCTGTTGGGTTGAATAAATTTTGTATGTTAGTGTTGGCTAGTTTGGTAGTTGGTGGTTTGTAAGCAGTTATTACTTTCCATACGTTATTGTTAAAGATAACTTCTATTGCAACGGTTTCCCAATACCGGTGTGTTTGGTAGTATTGTTAAATTATGTTGGTAGTTAGATTTTACTGCTATGAGAACACCACCACCTTTTGTTTCTTGTCTGTCTGTCCTGTATATTGTGTAATTAGGAATAATTAGATTGTTGTTTTTGTTTAAGTGTGTTTCGGTAATACTGGCTATGTCGACCTTATAGTGATGTAAAAAATGAATTAGTTCAGTTTTTTTATTTGTGATAGAGTTCGCGTTCCAGTTTAGTAAGACTATTTTATTATTATTGTTATTATTGATTTTATTGTAATCATTATTGTGATTAATAATATTATTATTACTATTATTTGCCATGGCTATTGTTTAAATAATCAGCCACCGAGCTTTGAATCGTACTGATGATTGAAGGTATTAATGAATTTATGAAATTGATGATACAAGTTGTGATGGAATTGATGATTGTGGAAAGAATGGGATTGTTTGATTGAGGATCAGGTATGCGAGACCTGTGATTATTTCCGTTCAGGGTGTTTTGTCGAGGTGGTGAAAGAGGAGGATTTGAGTCGGAGATATGAGTGTAATTTTCTGGTGGATTGGTGTGCGGTAGACCCGGGAAGTGAATTTGTGATTGATTGGGAGGGGGCGGAGGAGACGAGGGGTTACCAGTATTTCTATTAATTTTGTTTATGGCCTTACTTTTTCTGTCTGTTACTTCCTTGTAGTAACTACAAGTTGAGTTTCTTACATCGGCCTTGTGCCTACCGAGACAGTTCGCACATACGGGATTTTCATTTTTCTTTTGACACTGCACTGAATAGTGGTTCCCGGCACAAAAAGCACACTTGATTGGGTAGTTACAGTTATTTTTTGTATGTCCGTAGTCCAAACACCGTTGACATTGAATGGGACCGTTGTGTTTTTTCCTTTTTTCTGTGATCACTCGATGATTGGATATTTGGTTTATTTGTAGTATAGTTTCAGGTGTTTCTGTGCCGTCGAATTCGGCTGCGACCACTGGTATAGGATAACCTTCTTTTTGTAGTCTTGTGATGTTTAACACTGAAGGGTGACGCTGTTTTAGGTCTGCAAAAATGTCCTGTTCTAATATAGATTGATGGAGGTTTTTGAACACAACGGAAAATTTTTTGTTGGCGGGGTCCTTGTATGAGTGGAATTTCCGTTGTGTGTGTATAAGGTATTTTATTATTTTCCGAAAGTCTGTAGGGTTTTTTGCACTAATCTTTATCTTATTGTACTTTACATCTGTTACGAAATTGTTGGTAACATTGGTTCTGAGTTCTATTATAAAGTGATTGAGGTTACTTATTTCTGCTACGTAGATGGGAGGAATTTTTTCTATTGAAATTTGCTGTTCACCCGAAGTAACCTTTGTATATTCAAAACGTCTTTCCTCGAGATGTTGGCCTAATCTTTCAAGTTCAGTAAATCTGTTTCCGATTGGAACTCCGTAACTGTACTCTACATCATTAGTAGGATTTACACTGTTTGCACTGGGATCGGAATTGAATCTTTTGGGATCTTGAGAGATTATGTTGTCACTGACTAACCTCTTTTTTGTGTTGCTTCCGTGTAGAATTGGGGGTTGCTGCGCGCTGTGCCCTTGTAGCGTTGGGTTGATGGCCGCCTCGCTGTCCTCGTTCCGTTGCTGGTTCGAGGCTGGGTCGATGGTTTGATCCATTTTTTCTTCTTCTGATGATGAAGTATTTTGATGCGCAGAATTCACGTCGCTGATGATTTCATCGGCGAAATCAGAATGATGAGGGGTTTGTAAGGCCTGGTTTATTGCCCGGCCGGTTGATGGGTCGACGTCGTACGCCATTCACTACACTGCTCGCACTCAACGGACTACTTTGGTCGCACTGGACGGACACGTCTGTTCACGACCGCTGCTGAGCGAGAACGACCTGGTGAGGTGGCGGTGGTCTTCCCTTGCTACATGGCGAGACCCGGCGCCGTCCTACCGTCGACTTGCGGAGGTTTTTGCTTAACCAGGGATCTCCCACCAGCGTGGCACCACTCCAGGCGGGACAAGCTCTAAGCTCCCGACCGACTTCCGGTGTGTGCGGTAGTGTAGTGCATGTAAATGCAGGTGCATGTAAGTGCAAGTGCATGTAAGTCAAAATGTAGGAAGGCAAGATCGCGCACTGTCCGTGGCCCGTTTTTTAGGACACTGCTCCGACATTCACTAGGTGTTGCTCGAAGAAACCACATAAAACTATTCATAAGAGCAGCTGGCTGATAGAATTTCTCCTTCAGAAAGCGACTGAATTGAATTTAGCTGACAAGCTAGTGTCGAAAATCCTGTCACCGTCGGAGCTCGAACCTTCCGGTCAGAGGGACTGCAGTGGCATCAGCTCATGACCTGAACCACCTCTCTCGGTGAATCTGTTTTAAGCGAGAACTCGGGAATCCGGAGAAAAAATGGTCGCAATTACAGGTGGTCATCTAATGAAGGTTATTAGAGAAGGGGAAGTGGTCATATGGTTTCATTTTGCTTAATTAAATGGAATTAGCGTGTATTGCTTGTGAAAACATTTTTAATTTCACTTAATCTACATAATACCTGGACCTCCTTAGCAAACTATATAGCTCCCATATAAAAACATTGAAATTTATTCCACTGCCATGAGGATAAAAAAACTTGGAGAAAGTAAACAATGGGTGCTCTTTTCAATTCTGCATTTATGTTCTTTTCATTTCCTTTTGTTTGAAGACTTAATTCATATGCACACTCATTTGTTTTTCGAAATGGTTTGAATCAATTCTTACAGAATTATTTTAGTGACGATATCGGAACAATTAAAATCTCAAGTGAAAAAATTATCTTCTACGTTTAAATTCACGCACTGAATTGACACGTCGAGGCTCATCTGGCCCGCGGAAGAAAAAAATTTCGCAGATCCGCCATTTAGCTGGTATTGGCTGGAGAAACCACTGTCAACTATTAGAGCAACCGGCCACTGAAGTTCCCTTTCAAAGTGAATTTCACCTAGCTCTCTAGGTAGTGTCGAAAATCCTCCACCGTCATAGTTCGAACCCTAGGACCTTTCGGTCAGAATTGCTGTTGGGGCAGTGGTGATAAGCTAAGGCAGCAGTTTCAAGTTTTGGTGTTTACGAACTTCAACTAGTATTGCAAAGACTTCTAGAGTATACGTTAATGAATGGTTAATTTCTGACTTACGTCTTCTCTGAACTTTATAATAGTTTTTAATGTAGAATTCTTTATAATGAGGTAACCCAGACGTAAACCATTGTTTAAAGAACTTAATCAGGTATTTGTGTGGAATTATACAGAGGAAACCACGGGAACTGCGTGGATGAGAATTCCGGTTGCTCTACAGAGCAAGAATGGCAATCTTGTGTCCAAAACACGTAACCAAACACGCAAAGACCACTTTTGTCTTATTTTCTTTTACCAGATAGTGTACGTAATAGGTGTAATGTTTGTAATCAATAAACACTTCTTCTGCTTGTTCTTTTTGTAGAATATTCAGTACGCTCTCTTCCAGTTTGTTCTCGGGAACGTGCAGCAAATTCTCCACGAATCGCAACAGAAGTGTCTTTCCAGCGCCGCGGGCCGCCGGGAGGGTGGAAAGGGGAGAGGAGGGGGAAGTACTAAGGGGAGAAGTTTCCAGACCACGCTTCCCTGGATCCAACTCGTTTGGGAGGCGCAACTTCGATGCCAGACTTCCAAATTCCTGTCCATCGAACCGGGAGCGGTAGCTCAGTGCATCAACTGATGTCACTGCAATGCCTCTGACCGGGAGGTCCTAGATTCGAGTCCTGACGGCGGCACGATTTTCGACACTAGCTTTTCAGCTAGGTCGAATTCAGTCGCTGTCTGGAGGAGAATTCTAGCGGCCGGCTGCTCTGATCGGTAGTTTTCCGTGGTTTCTTCGATCAACACCAGGCGAATGCCGGAGCAGTACCTTACCAAACTGGCCACGGACTGCGCGCGATCTTTCCTTCCTCTTCCTTGTCCTATCCTCTCCCCTTACACACACTCACTTAAACTAACATGCACTACACTACCACATATTCCGGGAGACCGGGCGGGAGCTTAGAGCTTGTCCCGGCTGGGGTGGTGCTCCGCTGGTGGGAGAGTCCTGGTTAGAAAAGTAGAGAGTCCTGGTTAGTCCTGGCTAGTGGGAAACCCCACTAGCCGACAGTAGGTCGGCGCCGGATGTCGCCATCCAGTAGGGGAAGATCGTCGCCATCTCCGGAGAAAAAATATGCACTATACTAACGGGCCTAATGACCAAAGCAATTGACGGAAACACGACATAATCAATCAATCAATCTGTCCATGAAAATTTGTGTCCGCCTTTCCCCAGTCCGGGCCACAGTGCAGCGCGCGGCGGGAGGGGGTGGGGCTGGCGAGGCTGATGAGATGTGCGAGGCCTCGTTGAACACGCGCCACCTGCGGAGAGCGGTGCCCGCGGCTGCGGTGGGGCTGTTAGCGACTTGTCCGCGTCGAATGGCCAAGGGGCTGTGAAATGCGGGGAATCGAAGAGAGGGGCGGAGACCCTCCGAGGCAGATTCGCTGATGTCTCTAGAAGCCACATGAGGGTGAATTTAAGAGATATCATCTGAGGGACCTGCTTGCGAAAATTTCTCACCTTTTAAATCATTGTTCTAAAACTTCATATAGAACTGAACTGCACACGTTTGAGAAACCTCTTCTCACAAAGTTTAGTTATACAGAAGTGCAAATATAATTGAAAACAGTCTAATATGGTCCCAAAACTCGGAAAATAACTGATAAAGTGCACGAACGTGGGATACGTTTTACATTTTCGTCTGTAACTTCACAAATAAAGGCGAATGTGAAGACTAGTATAGATAACATTAAGGAAAATGATTTTTACCTCCAGGAAGGTAGAGTGCACATCATACTGAATTTTGTGCGTAGATTACGAATACCACAATAAAAACGTCGTGTCACGTCATAGTTTTTAAATATTTCATATCTTTATGTCATATCTTGCTGTTAATGTAATTTATATATTGTCTGTAGTTCTTGTCAATAGATAAAACTATACCGTACCAAACCGAATTTTGCTATTAATGCAATTTATATTGTCTAAAGTTCTTTTCAATATTTAAAATAATAGGAACGTAACGCTCGCCCAAAACATTCTAGGGGATAAAAGAGCTAACTTCATGAAAGAATTAGGAACATTTCTCAGAAAGGTTCGGACCACTAGAGAAACGGAAATTAAGGAGTGGGAAAACAGCAGTGGTTAGTACGAGCAGAGCCTAGACTGGAGGGAAATATGTAATAAATCAATAAACTAACAATAATTAAGTTAGTCAGTAAGTTATGTTAGGTTAGTAAACAGTACAAAAAAAAAAAAAAAAAAATAAAAAAAAAAGTTATATCAATTAAAATTAAATTAATTAAAATAAGTTAAATAAATTAAAAATAAATTAAATTAAAATAAAATAAAAGGAAACGGCTAAAATAAAGCACATTAGGGGCGAAGGAAGTGGAATCGGAAATGTTAGGGCAGAGGCGTTGGTGCGGACGATTTTCTGTGGTGCTGTTTGTTTTCAGGTGCGGTGGAGGCCAAACACTGGAAGGAGAATGCCTGACGCCCGCGCCAAATAAATAAATAGTCTAAAAACCGGATAGAGTAGCATGTACTCGGCTTCTGACGGCAGGTTTTCCCCCTTCAGGGTTTTTCCCTCAGCCGTACCTTATGGTCTCGTTTCCGCGGCTTTGAGGCGATGGAGAGACCATTTGGGGTGAATACCAGAAGGCGAAAGGTTAGAACTCGGTAGAATGTAGGTATTGTAATGGCTTAAAGGCCTTCGGCCTAGCCACATTGGATCAAGTTTCTAATTTGGCTGTAATAATTACCTATTAAATAAAAAAAATATTTAAAATAAACTTCCATATCTACTGGTGAAGATCCACTTACTTATTTAAACATCAATACCATTTAATTGTGTTTAGAGAGCGATCAGTTCTCGTAAAGCTACATCGAGTATGAAAGCTTCGATTCGTAAACTGTTGACACAAGCGCATCCTAATTAAACAAGGGAATATATCTTTTTCGTTTACATTAGCACCACTGAGGGAGTGTGGGCAATCAAAGGGCATAAAAAATTAAACGCTCAATTACCATTTGTTTGCCAATAGCACGTTTAGGAGATGATGTTTCCCATCAATTTGGTGTTTAGGAAACATATTACTTTTTGACAAAAAAGTTGAATCAAATCCTTCACAAATTTATCAGCAAAATAAAAGAAGTTAAAGAGAAGAGGAAAATTAGTGTGAGCGGTAAACATCTATGAATAGAGAGAAGACAGATAATGGGAGAGTTAAAGAATTGGATAGATCACAAGAGTTCCAAGGACACTAGAGAAAAGAAGAAATGACGAACGGAAAAGGGAACTGACAAAATCTGAGGGAAAAATGGAATACCTTCTCATCACAACTCTGAACACTCAACTCGTATGTCACAAATTGCAAAATTAGTCGCAATGAATTATCAGCTGTTGATTCCCAACATAATTAAGGGGAACCGCTCTAATAAATTCATTATCGAACCCATGTAACAAATCATAAAATCTAAGAACGGCTTTGAAAAAACTAGACAACACTAAGAAAATCTTACTGTTATTACAATAAATGTTATAAATTAAAAGGTATACCAAAAGATATACCAAATTAAAATTATTCAGTATATCTTCTAAAATTATAGAGCTGTAATGAAGAATGACGGAATTATTGATTATTTCTTGTTTCTGCGCATTCTAACAGCTAAGGTCGTTATTTCTGTAAGTGTAGTGCATGTTTTTATCGCGCGAGAGGGCGGTGATCTTTCCCTGTTGAAGAGATCCAGCATCGGCCAAAACGTTGGCCTGTGGTTTCCCTTTCCAGGTATCTCCCACCATTGAGGCAACGCCGTAGTCGAGGCACGCTTCCCACTGGACTCCAAACATGTGCGGTAGCGTCGAGAATGTAATTGTGTGAGTAGTAAGGATAGGACAATGATGAGGAAGAAAAGAGAGCACACGATCGATTGATTTTTTCGTGTTTCTGGGTCCGACCAGTCTCCCGGAATATGTGGTAGTGTAGTGCGTGTGTGTGTAAGGGGAGAGGATAGGACAAGGAGGAGGAAGGACAGATCGCGCGCGGTCCGTGGCCCGTTTGGTAGGATACTGCTGCGGCATTCGCCTGGTGTTGATCGGAGAAACCACGGAAAAACTACGGATCAGAGCAGCCGGCCACTATAATTCTCCTCCAGACAGCGACTGAATTCGACCTAGCTGAAAAGCTAGTGTCGAAAATCCTGCAGCCGTCAGGACTCGAACCTAGGACCTCCCGGTCAGAGGCGCTGCAGTGACATCAGTTAATGCACTGAGCTACCGGTACCGGTGAGAGAGCACACGAACCTTGGGCCATTTGTTGGGGGTACATATCCTACATTCGCCTAACAAAGAAACCACGTAAAAAGTACTTGTCAAAGGGGCCAGTCGCTAGAATTCTCCTTTCAACAACGGAGGAACAACAATTGAAATCCTAACAGAAAGACGTTGCATGAAACGTGTGTAATTTCCAAACGCAAGACAAACAATGGATTTGCTGAAGTAAAAAACAATCGTGGGAGGGGCTTCTCCCGGAAGTCCTAGGAAACGCTCCCCTCCGGTTCACCTCTCTCCGCCGACCACTCGTAAACGAGAGCGCGAGGTGTGGTGCGGGTGAGAGGGGCATTGCAGCAAGCAGCCTCGTTGCGATTGGCTCCCTGGGCGTATGGCACAAATGAATTCGAAGATCAACTGTCACCGACAACAACGCTAGACGACATCTTGTTGAACGACAAAGCGGAAGATGTACGGTGCATATATGGAGAGAAATAACTGACATATACAAATACATTTTAATAAGTAAGCGTCGTAGAAAGAAATGTGTAGAAGTAGGCGGAAAGTCTTCTCAGCATCTTCTGTGAGGTAATTTCTGTTGAAGCGCGCGGTTAGGGCAGGGTCTGTTGCGTGTGTCAGATCCGGTGAAATTTAGAGTCTATTGTCCGGGAGTCCGAAACGCTGCGACCGCACAGTTCTTAAATAGACATTCTATATACCTTTATTTTGATTCTCGGTACGTAAGTCCTTTAGAATGAATGGTTTGAATGACGGGTAGTGATGGTGTTCACGATTTTAATTACGGTAGAAAGAGGGTCAGGAGGAACGGGAGTTCCCTAAGAAACCTATCCTAAACTCGCATTTTACACAACAAATTACAAAATAATCGACCACAAGTTGATGCGCGGTTTCTAAAAATGGAAAGTCAGCAGTCTGACTGAGATAACATGGGTATCTCTGCTCTGGTACACAATTATCAATGAAAATTTTAGCGCACGCACCGTGTAAGATTTTTCTACACCGTGTAAGAATCTGTAAGTAAGTGGTGAGGATACGAAGACAAGGAAGAGGAAGGAAATATTGCGGGCGGTCTTTGATCCTTTTTCCGGGTCAGAGACGCAGCAGTGATATCGGTTGATGCCTAAACTACCTAAGCCGGTTGTAGGCAACATGAAATAGAACTTTATCACATTAATAACATCATTTCTCCGAGATCGATAAGGCAGTAGTGTCGTAGTGATCTCTAACAAGGGTCGCGGGTTCGAGTCCCATCTCGGACATGATTGTTTTGTGTTCGTCCTATCACCGCTTATCATCACCATATCGTTTCATCTTCACAGTTACCATAACTCCAATAGTGGTCACTACTGACCTGGATGTAGATGCGATCTTCAATACCCCCCCCCAAATCACTATTATCAATCAAATTGTTCTTAATCTTTATTAAGAACTTTCGCAATTCAGAAATCTTAAATATCCGTAACAAAAATACCCACATTGTGACCTAAATTACGGAACTTCCACTGTCGCTCGTTCATAGCTCCATTCTCGCCCGCACTTGTCAATACCCGCCCCCCCCCCAAATTACCAATTAATTTAGGTCACAATGTGGGTATTTTTGTTACATTGTAAGATTTCTTAATTGCGAGATTTCTTAATAAAGGTTAAGAAAAATGTCTTCGATTTTCTCAGTTCCACCCTTGTCAATCCATCACCAGCCCGAGTGCCGGCCGAAAGCTCTCGTGGCGTGGCGTGTCGCGGCGCTGCAGACGTCCTTCGGCGTCCGGCCTCGGCGACGTCGGCGTCGATGTCTGCGTCCGGGCGCCCGACGCCCCCCCTTCCCCCCGGGCCGACGCGTCGCGCCGGTTGCCTGGCGCAGGCGCACGCGCCGCGTGGGGCCTCAGGGATTCCCCCGAAGTGCGGACGAGAATGAAGCTACGAGCGAGCGACAGTAGAAGCTCCGTAACTTAGGTCACAATATGGATATTTTTGATACTGATTTTTAACATATATATAGATATTATACTGGCAATTAAAATTATATTGTTTTCATAGGTAATATATATATATATAAATATATATATATATATATATATATATATATATATATATATTGTATTGAGCTGTCCTGTTTCACCCCTTCCCCACCCTGCTTCTTCTCGTTCTGCTCCGCCACATCGTGCTCCGCTCCGCCTTCTGCAGAATGCTCGGCTGTAACATACCCCTCCCCTCCGGTCGTGGCCACGCCCCGCTTTACCTCCCCGCTGCAGACCCATTTTCTTCTGCCATATTCGCTACCATACTCGCTCGAGACTTAAGAAGATTTCAGAAATGGATCGTTCTTTAAAAGCACTTCGTGATCCAATTGCAGCATTCGAAAAAAAGTTCAAGAGATGAGATTTTGAAGCAGATTAATGGCCAAGCCAGGCTTTTTTCTTCGTAGGGCATTTTACCCCTGACCTATTGAAAGAGCAAGACGCTACAGGGAACCTGTGCGTCCAAGCGAAGCAAATGCGATCAGGGCTGCCAATACATTGTTTGGATGAATAGACAGGCAATAAAGATCGCTGATGTAAAACCCGACCTTTCAATCTTTTACACGAATTTTTCAAGGTAATAATCCTAAAAGGTGCAGGCCTTGGTGCCGCAGGTAATTAGAGCGTC
This sequence comes from Teleogryllus oceanicus, assembly GCA_964035755.1. Taxonomy (NCBI): domain Eukaryota; kingdom Metazoa; phylum Arthropoda; class Insecta; order Orthoptera; family Gryllidae; genus Teleogryllus; species Teleogryllus oceanicus. Next base: position 17,892,734 of record CAXIVR010000006.1, read on the forward strand.
CAAAAACGTGGAGCCGAAAGTGGCTGGTTGGAGGTGCGTGTTGATGCGTTGATTAATTAGCATTTCGTGTTTCCGGGCGCGTCGAATGCTACGATCTTTAGTCCCGTAAGTGAAGTGCAGGATATTCCTGAAGATGGCGGTGCTCCTGACCTAGAACGTGAGTTCTGGTGCTGATCTACATGTCAGCTTGCGAAGCGGTTTCCCTTCCAGGTACCACCGCCGGCGGGGCACCGCCCAACTGGGACGAGCTCTAATTCCTTGTCTGGCCTCCCGACATATGTGGTAGGCAGTGCATGTCAAGTGTAAGAGGATGGTGTAGGACAATATTGGGTAATGTCTATGACCCGTTTGTTAGAATGCTTCTCCGATATTCGGAGAAGTATTGATCATCCTTCCAGCTATAATAAAGGATAATTTTATACTAAGCCTAAATAAATATTAATACTATTATAATGATATAATCTTCTCTCGCACATGTAGCACACATGCGACCATTAATCGAGAAAAGTTGTATGTTTGCTAGATGTGTGAGGGAAGATTGAAAGTTGTTTGATTGCCTCGTGTTTCGCCGAGTTAAAGGATATCCACGTATACGGATATGACGTATGTAGTCTATTCACATCTAGAGTTACAGAAGATTGATCAAATTGTGTAATTAGGATGTCAAAGAACATTGTTATTTTTGCAATATTATTTACGCTCGATCTGATGAGCGCAGGATGATATACAGATATCTTGAATACCAGACTCCAAGTTGATGAACTGAAAAACACCTCTAGAGATAATCGAGTGCCAATAAATTACGTTTATTGCATGAAAGATTTGTGTTCTTTAATTTAACGAAGCAGAAGATGAACAAGAAGAAGACATACGCGGTACTCTTTGGCTGAGGTAAGCCACTAAATATAAAGTGAAACTGGTCAATGAAAAACTTCATTCTCGGAGTGAGAGGTTGGAAGTTTTCGGGGATACTATTCATATAATACTATATCTCCATTTGCATTATCATATGACTTCTTATATAGTATACAATGTAATAAAATTGTTACATACAACAAATTGTTATGAATTTTTGAATTGCTTCGCTTTTAAAAATGAATATTTTCAGTGGATTAGAAAGCGTATTCCATTAGTGGAAAAGTTTTAACCAACCGTTAGTATCTACGTTACAAAACCAAGAAATTTATTCGCGCGATTGGAAAAATAATGGTTCTATAAAATTGTTATCAATTAAAACAATTATTTGCGCGGATTTGATCATATTACGCGAACCCGATGTAACAAAAATAATCAGCTACATAATTAGCAAATATTAGAAAACAAAACTTCATCACCATAATTATAATTGCAAATGTAAGATTTTGTAAATGAAGGGAATATTTTCCAAATTTCGAAAGTGCTACAAATTTTGCAATTTAAATTTAGTTATGGCACAAAATATTATGGTTTATTTCAATTTTTGTGATATAAATTAACTGTGTAAATAAAAATAGTATGTCAGATATTCTTTTCAATATGATTTAGATATTAAAAATCACAATGTTCTTTTAAACATTCTTATAACGCAATTTCATGCTTGAAATATTCTATTAAATTGTATTTACTGGTTTCATTTTAACAGTAAAAACAATTAATCACCAAGCCACGCTTCAAAGCTCTGTTTATAAAACTAATGTTAAAGAGAAATCAGTCGAAACCGCATATAGTATTTTAAGTCAGACAATTTTTATCTGTATGAACATAACAAGCAGCTTTTCTAAGATCGTACCATTTTCAACAAAATTTTGTACTTTCAATAGACAAATCAAAGTGAAGAAAATCATCATTAAAATATATTATTTATTTTTTCTCATACCTAATTTTTAGAAATCTTGTTAATGTGAAATAACGTCGCTTCAATAAGTACTTATGAAGATATATCTTCGACAGTATTAAAGAAATTATTTTGTCTTCTTCCGAATAATCCATAATTCTCAGAGAAATGAAAATGGCGTTACTTTATCGATATCTGTCTGCTAGTGTATGCCCTGCATTATCTGTTGAATTGTTTGCAAACTCACTACGGCGAAAGCGAATTTATCTTCGATCATCTTTCACAAACCAATTACCAAGGAAGACTACCGAGTGGCTTTTAATTGGAGTGACAAATAACAGACTGCGCCACCGGCCAGCATCGGCCATCATGGCGGAAACGCATGCGCCCTTGATATGAAGAACGAGAAACTTACGCATTTTCAGAAAAATTCTTCGCTTCAAATGTAAGCAATTGGGCGCATGGGAATAACAAAAGATAGCGTAATATACATTTCAGTAGCAGTGGCAACAAAAACATTACATAATCATCGATTACACAGTAATTGTCTTCCGTTATGTATATTTCTCGTCAGAGAAATAACTGAAAGCAAATACTTTTGAAATAAAAAACAATAAGAAGCGATAAAATAATATATAATATTTGGTGAACTGCTAGGAATAGGCTCGCTGCCGAGAACGTTCATGAATACTGCATGCATCGCGTTCTGAGGAGTCCTCCATGTTTGTGTCCCAGAATGCCCTTCCCCTTCCAGAATGCGCGGTTAAAATTGAAATGGCTGCACGATAGGTTAAGGGGTGACCAAACACACGCGGAAACGTTCTGCACCAGCTGACATCCAGCACTGGCACTGATTCTGACACATAGGAGACGGAAACGCCAGATCACAAGAACACGAATAGACGCTTGTGCTTCTGAAGAATAGAGTAATAAATTAGTATGAGAAACGAATGCGTGCCCGCATTGTGAGGGGTGTGCGGTGGGAGTTGCTAAGCAGATTGAGTCCCCGCAAGTGCAGGGTGCGCGCGGGGGGCGTAATTGGGCGAACGCAATGAAGTCATCGGGAGGGGGCGGAGGCGGCGACGGCGGCGCGCGCTGGCACGGAGGGGGGCGCGGCGCCCCCAGACCCCCGAGGGGGGCGGGCGTGAGTCAGCCCGGTCGCCACGCTCCGCCGCTCTTGCACGACGCCTTCGCCCAGCGGGGCCCTGGGTTCGAACCCGGCGCGCACCTGTCCGAGCCGACCACTACCTCGGACGCATCGCTGTCGGTCACGCACGCGCGTGTCCCTCCCGAGGCGTGCGTGCGTGAGGATGGCACGTCCTCCGGGGAGGCGTTCCCCAAGGGCCTTACCTGCGCGCCGGCGTCGGTCACCATAGCGCGGGGAGCGTCGTCCGTGCCGGTGCTGAGGGGCGGCGGCGGCGGAGGCGGTGGTGTCTATCCGGGCGGGGACGGCGGTGGCGGTGGCGGCGGCGTGGATGTGAGTTCGGCGACGACGCACCCTCAACTGGCAGTGCGCGGCGGCGCGGGGGCGGGGGCGGCGCCGGCCGCAGGGGAGCCAACCCACCCCGCCGCCCCCGCCCGCGCGACCCCGCCGCCCGCCGCCCGCGTCGCCGCCTCCCGCGCCGGACGCGGGGGGGGGCGGGGTCGGTTGGCGCCGGGGCGGGCGCTCAGCCGGCGCCGATCAATAAGGGAGGCGGCGGTGCGGCGCGGCCGGGGCGGCGGGGGCGGCGCGGGCGGAGGGCCAGACAGGTGCAGCTGGGGCGGCACAGGTGCATCGCGCCAAGACGCTCGGGTCAAGTCGCCCATCGATCGGCGCCGCAGCCGCGCCTCCGGCCCTCCGCCGGATGGGAACCAAGGACGCCGGCCCAGCCGCATTGCGACTTTTCAACTGCGCCCCGCCTGCACGCGGTCGAGCCCTCTGCTTCCTCTTCTGCAGGGGAATTCCATTACGGGAAATGACAGGACACCTTTCATTCCTTTTCATTACGTTTTTCATTTCTATTTTTTACCATCTGATTTGTTTGTAGAAGAACTTTCTCGGAACAACATTACAAACATTTCTTTTATTACAATGCAAAGCCTGTTTGGACACCACATTGTCTTGGAGGACCACGTTATTCACTTTGTTTTGTTTTAATGGTATACTGTACATTACTTGACACGTTTGGTCTTGAAGATCTCTTTCTATTGAACATCCTTCCAATGAGCCAGTGACGGCTGAGGAGGCTCGGCGCGTCCACTCACGTCACTGCTTTGCCTTTCACCGATGGGTCGCAGGATTTGAGTTTCGACAATGATGAGACATTGGACACTAGCTTGAAAGCTACATCGACCTCTGGAGGATTTAGCGTCCACCTACTTGGATCAGTAGTGTTCCGTGGTTTCTCCAATGAACACCAGGCGAATGCCAGAGCAGCATCCTAACAGACGGGTCACGGACAGCGGGCGATCTTCCCTTTCTCTTCCTTGTCCTAACCTCACCCCTTACTTACATACACTTACACCTACGTGCACTACACTACCACTTGTGTCGTTTGGTTTGGTTTGTTTTTTTCGTGTTTCCGGGCGCGTCAACTGCTTTGGTCATTAGTCCCGTTAGTGTAGTGCATTTTTGTTTCTCGGGAGATGGCGGTGATCTTCCCCCGCTGGGTGGCGAGATTCGGCGCCGACCTACCGTCGGCTAGTGGGGTTTCCCCCTAACCGGGATTCTCCCACCAGCTACTTGTGTCGTGAAACCTCTCGGGAGCTTAGAGGTTCTCCTGGCTGGGACGGTGCCCCGCTGGTGGGAGATACCTGGTGGAGGAAACCCCGCAAATCGACGTGTAAGTCGGCCGCCGATCTCACCATCCAGCCGAGGAAGGACCACCTCGCGTGGTAAAAACAGCAGCATATTTACGGAACTAATGACATCAGTAGTTGACGTGTCCGAAAACACGAAATAATCAATCAAATTCAAGGGGCAAATGGTTAACACCGTAGAGGTTTTAGTAAAATGCTGTACTAATTTAGGGACATTAATGTAAATCTAAAACAATCTTCTAAAGGAAATATCGTGTCTTTTTGAAAATCATCTTTTTTTTATTTGTAGTCTTGTCTTCTGATAAAAATAAAAAGACTCTTCTCATATTAGTAGGTTTCTCACAATATTTCTCTTAATCAAAAGCACGTTGTCATATTTATTTTCGAATTCACAAAATTAAATTGAAACTAAACCCACCATGGCCCATACGATTATTTAATAACTCGCAAATGCTCTGACATACAATCATATTTTATTAGTAGACAATCGGAAAATTCTGTAGCAGACCTTGCAATTTCATTATCTACCACCAACTTGAACTTCATTTAGTCTTTTTACGTTCATCATCAGAACAAATTCCGAATTTTCTACAGTTGCTTGAGTCCTTTCTAATATTGAATCCATAATCTTCTTCTCTCGCTGCCTCACGATTTGTCTAAAATAGCTCAAGTAACGTTCGGATTGGTGTCTTGAAACTGGTTCGGATGTCTACCGCTAATGCTTCCTGCGTGTCGGCCAGGTTGCTCGAAAAGTTATGATTAGGAAAGTTTGGCAGCCAACTTGATTTCATGACAGCTAAAATTAACTCGCGAGTTTTACAGCCGGACAATATTTCCTGATCGTCTTGCTCTCAAATTATTCTTCGTACAAACTTTAGTGCAAAAGCACGCAGATAATAATCGAATTGATTATTTGAATATGGCAAACTCATTCCATTAGTGTACGTAAGCTGTCCTATCCACTCCTATTTTTGGCATCGGAAAAGGTGCCACTGATGAGGTGGCACCTTTTGGTTGAGGTGACTACACATACGACAAAACATATTCCCTTGCCAGATTTCAGGTGTGGTGGTGATCTCATAACCAAGTCTGTCGCCCGAATTTTATAACGTGATTAAATAGTGTGAGGAACAATGTTTGATTCATATAATATAAACAACGTTGGAGACACTAGATAGGAAAATAACGTTTTTGATATTTCCCCTGTCTATATTATATCTCCAAGGAAGATATAATCGTTACAACATCCTTTTTTGCCTCGAATTTGATTCACATTATCAGTGAAATCGTTTTCAAAAATTACTGAAATTAATTGTCATTTAAGGCCAATTTTAATCTTTAATTTAATCTCAGATGACTTTCTTATAATTTACAAAATATAGTACTATTCTTTGTGTAAATTGCGACCATAGGTTCTCGAAAAGAAATGTTTATGATCTTAGCCAACGTTATCATCACTGAGTGATTAGTCATCACGGGGAAAAGTATAAATATTGTCTAAAACATACTGAAACAGCTGACAGATTTACTGTCAGCACATGCTTTCAATTGCCCTCCCCTCGGTGGCTCGTTGGTTAGCCTGCTCGCTTTCCATTGCGCCACTCCGGTTTCGATTCCCGGTCGGGGTAAAAATTAATTGTGCGCTTTCCTTGCATTGTCCCAGTATCCGTTGATGTGTGCTGATGCGAAAGTTCACTTCTCAGGTTGAGAAGACCAGAGATACGGCGTAGGGATTGCTATGTGCTAACCACACGTACCCTCAACCCATGGCCGCAAGGCCAGGACGCCTCTGGTAGGCATTAGCTCGTAAAGAATTGTTGTGCCAAAGTACATGCACACAAACATTCATTCAATTGCTCTGCCTAATGCAAATACGTTCGAGGAGACGCATTGCTGATCATGCGAAGGTACGATCTGCGCCAACTATTTACCAAGCGGAAATGGGAAGGGCGACGTGGAGAGAAGTAGGACGGCGCGGTCTATTTCGATACAAGAGGCGTCGCCCGAATGACGTCACACGGTCGGGAGAGCGCGCTTCGGAGTAGGGAGTCGCCGCAGGAGATCGCGCGGCTCGAAGTTCTCATCTGCCCTTCATTTTAGATTTGTTTATTTCTTTCTCGTCGTCATGTAAGCGTCAGGAAAATTTACAAGCGTGCTTAATTATTCTAACATCTGTAGTATGTAATTGTCGAAAGAATATAATTCCGTATTATTATTTTCTGTTGTAGTTTGTTTACACCACCTTCAATCTCACGCACAGAATTTCAAACATCTGTAAGCATTTAAAAATAGCTGTTCACGTACACTTTTAAAGCAAAACGAAATCCATTGAATGAGAACATGAAAGCCAGTTGCGCGAATTAAATAGCAGAAAACTTGTGTACTTTGATCATTCATGCATAAAAATTAATTCAGTATATTCGAAAAATAGATCAAAGTTATTAAATCTTGAAATGTGAACACATAGTTCGAAAATGGTATTTTAGTATTATTTAATAAACTAACGTGAAGTCTAATTAAACTATAAAACATTAAATATTCAAAATTGGCAATTAGAATTATTTTTGTTGTTAGGAACTATGGCCGATTTGTTGTCGAAAATGTTGAATGTTCACTAAAATTCGTAAACATTTCCAGGCAACAATTTGTTCTCATATTTCTACGAGTTTTCCGTTTTCTAAAATCTTACTTTTAGATCGCTTTAAATCGTAGGTTTAGATTTTAACCCTCTTTTTAGATCGCGATCCATTAAGAAATTTTAAAATTTTCATATTTACAAATTTCATGTACCTGTGATACCATAAAATTGTACTTCCAAATAATTTTATACTTTACCCATAATAATTAAAGATACAACCAGTATTGATGCTGATGCTGCTGAGAGAAACATTTGACAAACTTGCGGTGACCGTTTTCGATTACGTTGCAATAATCTATGTCAAATGTATTCCAATGATCAATTCACTCAAGTGAAGATGTGCTCTACAAGGAATATTCTAATGGTAATGGTAATCATCACTGGGGAGCGAAGAATATGTCTCCCAAATTTCACCTAAAAAGCCGTTTGTATGAACCAATTTCGCGTGACAGGGCTTGGGTGGGAGGGACCCCACGCAATCTCATATAGCGAACAGAGACTTGAAATCATGAAAACAGCACGTACAATAATTGTAAGAAAAGATTATGCTTTCTGTGATTTTGCAGCGATTTTTCAACCAGAAGCTTAAAACAATGTCTAATGCACATATAATTTTCTTTTAATTTTCAATATATGTATTGTTCACAAAGAATTCTAGACGAATAAAAAATGATATCGAGATTTCGATGCATGTAAATGTTTTGAGAGTCCCTGGTACCCACTAACTTTGCCAAAAAAGATATCTCGTCTAGTCATCTAGTCACACACGTCTTCAAAACAATACAAGATTGTTTTCCAAATAGGTATTCTGTTGGGAATCGGACATAATGTGGAATTTTTACGAATTGGAAAGGAATCTTTTGTGATGTTACAGGTAATTTCGCTTCTATTGTATTTTAAATAATATCTCCAACAATCCGCACGATGATTTTCCGCATGAATGGTGTAGAGACTACTAAGAACACGTTTGAGGATCTTCTTCTCTTCTAAATGTTTCTCAAATTGTTGAATCCGTTTTTTTTAAAGCAAAGATCTCCACAGGTGGTTACTTGGGAAGTTGAAGTCTTCAATACCGCCCGAAACCATCTAATTGAAATTATCCGTATTCTCATCTAAAATGTGAAGAGAACGTGTCAATCTTATCATATGGCAAGCGGACGAGACAAGATATTTGGTTTTCTTGTAAAATGTTTGCTAATGAAATGAGCTGGCTATGAAAAGAAACCTCAGCCGTAAGTACATTGTTGGTTTGGAAATTTACAGAGTCCTTCATAACCTTATGAAGAGATGGATTTCAAATTTAGCTTCTCTTTCCAATAAAGTGTCGAGAATCATTTCTCAATTATAGAATATCGTATGTGGATGCGAAAAAATGTTTGCTTTTCTTGTAAATGATTTGCAAATAGATTGATCTGGTTTTGAAAGAAAGAAATTAGAAGGATTGAAATGCAGTACAAAAGTGTTTGAAATAAAAATTATATTTTTCTTTCGTTTATTAGTTACGTTCGTATGTTTACTACATATATTATTCATGTGGTCTTAACTATAGTACATATGTTTTAATTCAATTGTAGACCAGCACGTATGTGGTCCATTTTGGCATTTTGTTTCTCTACAATGAATGTGTTTTATTTGCCGCATTGTTTTGTAGCATTGATTATGTAATAGAACTCAGTATTTTCATTACGTGATTATCCGGACGTCACAGTAGTTTATAATTATTATTTCAATATTTTTTAAATTTGAATATCATTCCTTTTGAATTATTGTGAGTAATTTTTAGTATTTTGTTAATGTCGTAGAATGTTAAGAAGAGAAATGTATTTCTCCTTCTCAATTTTTTACTTAATTGTTTGTTCGATTACATATATCTACATTTTATTCCCAAACAATTTCCTCTGTGTAGTGCCACTGAAAGCGGGATAAAATTCCCGAAACAAGTATTTTAAAACATTAAATAGTTTTAAAATACGTGTGGTTAATAAACTCTTTGATCCTTAATCATTATTGTTTCGATTGCTACAAACGCTATAAATGGTAAATTCTTTTGGACTTCCGCTCATTCGGGCCGGGCGATGAAAGTGATGAGGACGGTGAGGGCGTGAGGGCGGAGTGGGCGGTGAGGGCGGTGAGGGCGGCCAGGGCGGTGAGGGCGGTGAGGGCGGTGAGGGCGGTGAGGGCGGTGAGGGCGGTGAGGGCGGTGAGGGCGGCGAGGGCGGTGAGGGCGGTGAGGGCGGTGAGGGCGGTGAGGGCGGTGAGGGCGGTGAGGGCGGTGAGGGCGGTGAGGGCGGTGAGGGCGGTGAGGGCGGTGAGGGCGGTGAGGGCGGTGAGGGCGGTGAGGGCGGTGAGGGCGGTGAGGGCGGTGAGGGCGGTGAGGGCGGCGAGGGCGGCGAGGGGGCGAGGGCGGCGAGCGGCGAGGGCGGCGAGGGCGGCGAGGGCGGTGAGGCGATGAGGGCGGTGAGCGGTGAGGGGGGGGGGGGGGGGCGGGGAGGGCGTGAGGGCGGTGAGGGCGATGAGGGCGGCGAGAGTGACCGTGTGGCGGCGGCGGCGGCGGCGGCGGCGGCGCGCCCGGCGGCGGCGCGCGGGCGGCGGAAGTGGCCGAGGGCGCGGGCGGGGCCCAGCGGTCACCCGCACGGCACCAGGACGCGGGGGAGAAGGAGAAAGCGGAGGAAAACAAGAGGGTAAGGCAGCAGAGGGAAGAGCGCGGAGGTGGACGAGAGTTGAAGAAAGGGAGAACGTGAAAAAAATGATAAGGGTTAGTGGGGGGAAGGGAGAATATAGAGAAGAAAGGAGAGGAGGAGGAATTGAGCAAGAAGACTTGTAAACCGAAATGTCGGAGGAGGAAGGAGAGGATTAGTAGAAAAAAGACAAAAATGTGAGGATGATGTGGATGAAAAAGACAAAGATCAAAAAAATTAAGAGGATGAGGAGAAAAAACAAGACGTCGATGAGGAAAAGGAAAATAATTTGCATAGAAGGAGGAACTTGAGTAGGCGGAGGATGAAGGGGAATAGACGGATGAGGAGGTAGGCAAAGAATTAGAGGTGAGTAGGAGGGGAAGGAGAAGAGTGAGCAGGGCAGGAAGAGGGAGGGGAGGGCACTTCAGTGCGTATGGTGCTAACGAGGTGAAGATGGATATGTTGAGGGCGGGCATCTAAGACGACCGTTTTAAAGGAAAATCTTGCCAAAGTCAATTCTGACATTTCTAGAAATAGGCGCAGGAAGTTAAATTAATGAGAGCTGTTCGGGAAATAATTTCTGTAGGTGTCATAGGGTTTCACGGACCTAAATAGCGTAAAAGTCTGTGATGACACATGATTTGTGGTAGAGTCATGGGTTCGAATTCTGAGTAAGACATGGATTTTTTCATTACATGATTGTGGCGAGAATTCCAAGTAAAATCCGCATGTTATCATCTAAATCGTCATTCATCCATCACTGTGACGTGTAGTCACCATTGTTACAGATGTTGTTAGAGATATGACACTAAAAGATGAAGTTCCCACAAAAATGGTATGGGATTATCAAATATTTTTAAGTACAAAGATAAAATTAGGGTCGGATGTGATTCTTTTTGAAAAGATTAATTTTAGTTTTATCTTGGTCCTATCGTAGTTCTAAAGCAAAGCGGTCTTTCCACACATTTATATCCCATGATCGGCTCATCAAATCCACTCCCGATCATTTCAATCGGAAATGAAATACACATTTTCCAGAGCAAATTAACGGAAATACTTTTGAATTGAAATGATAATAATGAAACCGAAATAATTTTAATCCTTACAATGAGCAAATTTCGTAAGATTTGTTGAGTATATGGAATAAAATGTATTCCTTGATGCGTTTGGTACCCCCTGTTTCTTGTGCGCACATTTATTCACGGCTAGAAACATGTATCAGTATCTACAAGTACAAGGTGTGAATGTAGGAAGTACGTCTTACTTTATCCCCTTACTTCGTAAGAAGAGAAAATATTGTAATTGTGCGCCAAAAAATGGGAAATTTGCGACAGAAAAACTCTTATTATCGGTCCCGAAAAACTAAAAAGTGGATAAAAATAGTTTATATTGAAAAATAATCCCCAAATGTCACACGAAAAGTATTGAAGAATGTATACTCAGGCTGCCCTAAATGATCCTCTCTAACAATGCATTGTAAGAGAAAAAATTAGGTGAAAATAACGAATTACTTACCTCCAATGTCGAAACCAACAAGAAAATTAATATTACGGAAGATGAAAAAGTTTAAAACAGAAAAGTACCGAGTACAAGATAATGATGAAAAAGAGAAAAAAAAACGGAGGTATTAAAGACGAAATATGGAAAATAACTTAGATCAACGCATGTACTGTCTAATGGGAGTTCACGGTCGTTGCAAATTGAATTTTTGTATAATAAATAACAAATAGTGCGTAAAATATACCATGTGCTTTTAATCATCATCCTTCAGTATTATTTATTCCTTTGTATTATATTTGAATTCATCTTTGCGAAAGAGTTGGCGTGAAAAACTACAAATTACCAAAGAGAGAATCAAGCAGTTACACTGCTCCGATTCGCAATCTGGTAACGTTTAATACAATTTTAACGGCTGTCTCACTAATGTACAAATAACGTGACAGGAGACAAATAGCATCTGAATAAAGATTTAATTTATATCGTTTAATCGTTTATTCCAATGGAATTAAATTTAAATAATGACAATTCCATTTCATTCATTTTATTACATCTGTGTATACACTCATTAGTGTTAATGAGAAGAAATTAATTTTGATGCACCATGTTGTCCAGATTTACGCTGAATACTTTTAATTAAACTGTAGAACTTGACTTTTTGGTATTTAAAAAGAATTTGAATTAAATGATTTGCCATTTGGGTCGATTTAGTAATCTTTGAATAAACAAGGGGCATATTTAAATACTATTTATTACATTTATCTCCTATAAATGGATTAATTCAATACATAATAATAATGAAGGAAGTGACAATGTAAAGGCTTTTCTCATAAAAAGAAGAGAAAATATATTTTTTTTCAGACTTGAACCCATTGTAGAACAAGATGTAAAGCAGTATTCGCCTCGCACATGAACCGTAGTTTGATACAAAACATAAGAGTTACGACTATTGTGTGGAGTAAAAATTGATAAAAATAAAAAAAAATGAAAAGGAAATCTCAGAAAAGAGAAGGAAAAAAGAAAACAGTTAACAGTGTAGTACGCTAGCTGCGTCTGCGTCACAGATATACGGTGACACTGAAAATAGGAATAGAGCGATGCAAAAGTTGAAAGAGAAATAGCCATGTTCTAAGAAGAAACAACGCATATCAATGATGTACCCAATCCACCTGCCCAACAAGGAAAGGGGAAACATTGTTTTAGAGATCGTAGGAGAAATATTTAGGTAAATAATAGCGCTAGGAGCGCAAGAGCCTTTTAGTCATACAGGGTCAAAAAATTGTAATAAATTGAAGTTTTCAGTTCTGTATTTAACGGAACTACTCAAATAAATAAATTAATAAATTCCTGACGAATGATGAAGTTCCCATGAATGCAGAACTGAAAGATCCAAACTACTGTTTAATGTTTTCGACTCTCAAATTCTAAACGACACTTGCGCTCTTGCCCGAATTCTAAACTGTACTTGCTTTCGTTGGCGAACTGCGTTCACTTCACACAGAAAGAGTCGAAGGAAGGTGCTTGTAACAGTAATGTACACAATACACCCAGCCATGGGCGTTTATGTCATGGAACATTTACAGGGTTGGAAATTAAAGGAAGTGATTTAAAAGCTAGTACTTCTGCGGAATTTTAAATTAATCCACGACAATTCCTGTAGTGATAAATTGAAGTAAAGAAAGTGCACGCGAAGATTTAAAACATCGAAGCAATTCGTGAATTCACTAATTTACTCCGACAATAAATTTGGAGAATGACGGTAGCTTCGGAGAAGATGGCGGCGGCGGTAGTGGATGGAGGAGAAGTGATGGAAAGCCCAATGGGGGTAGCCCTACATCTCGCCAGTTCAGGAGCTACTACACAATATTCCTTTCCCATCCTTTTATCACTAATGAATGACAGCAAAATGTTTTTTTTATACTCCATGTTATCATTTTACTCCAAATGTTATGTAACGAACTCATATAATGGATATGACACGTTTTAATGAAAGTGTGTTTCGTTTAATATTTGAAATCAGTATAATTAGATGTAGAATAAAATATTGAGGGAGAGTGACGTGTCCCCTTTCACATCGCCTGACAAACCCGTCTTTCCCAGCAACTATTGAATATGGAAATACTACTTTATTACTGATCAAAGATACATTCGACATGAACAAAACTCAAAATGCAAATCCAATGTTCAAAACGTCCGACCTCAAAGAATTAAACCACACTTGTGTTCCTAGTGGCACGCTCTTCAGCCCGCGAAATGCGCTCACTTAACTCAGGAAGGAAAGTTAAGAGAGGTAGCATGTATAGTGTTTGCGTCAGTTTCTTACATAATACAGACCAGCAACTATTGAATAGTGAAATACTCTTTCATTACTGATCAGAGCAACAATCAGACTATTAGAACCGCGTTGGTTATTGGTTAAGGGCGTGTCAACCACTGAAATCATTACACCTGTAAGTGGAATTCATGTTATATCCCCGAAAATCGCGATACTCCTCCTCCGCTGGAACATCAGATCTGACACCGAACTACTCGGCGGCTAGTGGATTCTTCCTTCGAGGTATTTCCCCCGGCGAGACACTGCCTCAAGCTCGAAGCTCTTGACTGTCTCTCGATAAGTGCGGTCTTGTAGTGCACGTAAGTGTAAGTGTATGTGCGTGTAATGAAAGCGAGGGGACAAAGATGAGGAAGGAAAGATGGCGCGTGGTGTGTGGTCCGTTTGTTGGGGTACTGCGGCATTCAAATGGTATTGCTTAGAGAAAACACGGACATCTACCGATCAGCGGAGCCGGCCGCAAGAATTATCCTGGAGACAGTGATCGAGTTCGACCGAGATGTGAGGAGCTAGTGACAAAAACCTATCACTGACGGTACTCTAAGCATAGGACCTCGCGGTCAATATTTGCAAAACGAAAATCCGGTGCGACCTGTGCAAAACGAAAATCCGGTGATCACGATGTCCGGCCCTACAGGAATGAACGACGCTCCGTCTCGTAGCGGCATTCTCTTGAGTTCGCGAAACGCGTCCACAACAAAAGAAGGCGAGCGGGGCGGTTTCCATCCCGGACGGGTGTGGGGACGGCGGCGGGGGCGGGAGCAGGTGCGGGTGCGGGGCGGGAAGGGGCGGGCGAGGGGCTTCGAAGGCGGGCCCGCGGGCGCTAATTGCCGCTGGAGGCCTGCCAAGTAGGAGCCAGCGCCGGCCCGCGCCGCACCGCGCCCGGCGCCGGAAGCTTCCTTCCCGCCCGCCAGAGTGTGTTAGTAAACAGCGGGCGCCGACGGACACGCTAGCGGCGGCGCCCGGCCGCAGGAATCTCGTTTCGGGTGATGTAACGCTCGACTCTGGGCGAAATGCCGCGCGGGTGGGCCTCAAAAGAATGATACACGCGTAGAGCGAGCATTGCAGAGTGATTTCTGCTGCTAACATTGTAAAGGGTCCTCTGATACCCATGATAGAAGTGATATTTGCACTCCAATTCACCGAGTTCATGTGTGTGAACTAGCTGCATGTTTTGTACTTTTTTGATACTTCATATTTATGTATTGGTCAGAAAAGCTGGGGACGAATGTGATGACCAGGGACTCGATTTAATAATAAAGTATACTTTATTAACTAGCCTATTATTAACGCTGTTCGCTCGTAGTCACGGAGAAACAATTAGGTAGAGTTTTCTCAACTAATGATTGTTCACGTTTTCTTAAATTTGTGAAATTTCCAATAGTTAAACCAGTACTTATTTCAAAGCAATTAAAAGTGCATTAAATTACAAAAAAATTCATTAAAGCCCAATAAATATCAATAACATTCAATTACCAAAATAGAGTTGTCTTAACTGCGATAAATTTCAAATTCGAATTTTAAAGAAAACTACTTCCTCATAAAGGTCTTCTCCAGATTGTCTCACACTTCGATATGTTCTTATGTGTGAAAAACACAAGATCTCTTATTAGTATTTAATTGACCTAGAAGAAACAAAGCCCTCCAAAGCACACAAATCATTATGGTAAAGAATTAACGATGCAAGCAACTGGTCTACAACTTACTATTTCTGACAGATGCATTATTTTTTATGAGTTATTTTTTAAATTAATTGGAAACTACACAAACGTAGATATATTTCATTATGTACAACATATTAGATAAATCGAAAAACAACTGCTCTCCAAAGTAACGATACACATTTCAAGATAATTTATTTTTCATGGTGAAGACTGAATACAGTGAGAAAGCTTTAACGAACCAGAATTTTTTGACATTTACAACATTTGTACCCTTAAAAAAATTGCATTATTCTTATGTTTTTTTGGTCTTGGGAAAGTTTTGATGGGCCATTAATTAACGGGTGCTAAATGTCTCCCTATTTTAAATGCACATATTTCGTTAGAGAGTGGAGAAAACGGAATTTACCGGTGTATAAACAGAATTATTGGATATCAATTAAAGCAGGTTACTCATTCAGGAAATATTTCAGAAATTCATAATTATTTATATCTGATAATCAACTACCCAATATTCATTAGACCTATCAAAAGAAAACTAACGAATCGAAAGGAATAAGGCCTCAATGTTTCTAGAAGTTACTGTTGTGATCGAAGTGCAAGGGGATTCACGGGGATCCTGTGAGGATGAAAGAAAATTATTAATAAATATTTAATAATTATTATAGCATTACGAAATAATATTATGAACTGGAAAGAAATAATATTCCAGAGCACCGTCAGGACATGGAACCCTTTTTCATACACACCGACCGGCCGTTAGCTTTAGGAAAATATCCCTGTAACTATTTTTTCTTGCAGTGACATTTCGTGCCATTTATCCACAAGGAACTGTTATCCGAACTGGGCGGTAAAAACGAAACATAAAAGAGTATCTCAAAATATTCGGGTCATTTTGTTCAACTTCAAAAGAATTTTAATTCAAAGAAAATCTGAATACGTCTAGGGAGAGTAATTTCAATGCCTTATTTCCGACCGTTTAAAACTTCAAAGTGAGGCTAATTTTGGAGTTTTTATTTCGTTCTGCAGTTTACCTGCAAAATCTCCGCAACGATTGATGGAATGTTTCTTCGCGTGTAAGCTGAAGGCAGCCAAAGCCGTTAGTCGCAATGCTACTAGAGGCAAGGTTTCAATTATATGAGTAGGCTCCTCATAGATATATAGTCTTTAGATACGTGAAAATGTAAAGATACTATTTTAAAATGATTTTCACCAATGACTTATGCTTAAGAAGTGCTTTAAGTAATACTTAAGTATAGTTAATACTATTCAAACTCATAAATATTTATTTCAAACTCATTACAAATATTAAGTCTTAGGTTAATTGAATCGTTAATTTCAGAAACTCGTCAACCGCCAAATTTCTCATTACGAGAAAACTGAGACAATGTGTTCTAATTTTTCTGATTTTAAAATATTTTTTAATATTAATGCACTTAAATGAATATTTTTCAGGTAAATATACACTAAATGGTGTGTCTATCCTCATGGAAAAATATTCCTCCGCTAAACGCTTTTTAGATTTTGTCGTTTGACGGGTTTCTGAAATAAAAGATTCAATTACTGTAGAGCATTCTAGAATAATGCATCTATATGAACTGCAATTAATGACATTCCTACAAGTCACAATAGTATCTATCTATTCAACGATATCGTTTCTATTTTAACTGTCATCTGAAATGCTACTAAGTAACGAAAAAACTTTTGCTTATTACCAGATTTATTTAAGATATTGTGACCGAAAATGTTCGAAGGTAAATCTTCATTTCTCGCGATTGAAGAGGTCTCTACTTCATACTAGTAGTACGGGATTTAATGCATTTTGTGTACACAGGAATATGTAGAAGCAGTTGAAGCAGAGAAGAAAGAATTAAGATACATAACTACCAATCCTCAAACTGTATTCGATGACAGTGTCAAAGCGATTCATGGAATTGTGCTTATAGATTATTAAATGCATATGATGTTGGTTTTACTGAAGAGAGTTAATCGTTAGCTAAGGATGTAATTGTTGGGATTGTCATAAGATGTAAAGAGAAAACTTCTCTTCAACAATAGATGTGAAGAAAGATTGAACAACAAAGTTACTCTATAACAATAATGTATTATGTATTTGGCGTTATTGGGTCGGTAGTCCGACTTCGCCAGTGCCCATCATTCCTGGGCCTAGTTAAATTCCCATGCTTAGGAGTAAGAGCGACATGAGGCGAACATGACGTATTCTCTTCGCCGTCACTAGCAAAATTCGCCTGCTTGAGCTTTTATTCGTCACACAGCTACAGAAACTGGGACGGTTTTAAAGAAAAGCTACAACTCTATTTTTCCTCGACCGAGAATCGAGCCCGGGACCACACCACGGCAAACTAGTATGTTGCTCGTGACTAATCCTAGAGGCTGAACAATAAATGAATATGAAATAAATAACAACATTGAAGGAGGAATGAACAACAATATCAGATATAGCTGAGACCCGACCCGGAATGATCAAGTCTGCTCGCCGGGGAGGCTTACCCCTAGACTGGCCAGGGAGGGGAACTTCTTCTTGAACATGTTGGACACGTTGGACGCCGTGGTGTCAGCTGCGGCGGCGACGGCCGCGTCGGAGACGGAGAACGAGGATCTTCAAAGATGTCGGCGGCTGCAAGCAGCAGGGGTTGGTCGCAATACCCAGTCGCTCTCAACCCGCCCCTAGCCACCCGCCGGTGCTCTGGACCGCCCCACCCCGCCCCTCGCGGCCTGAAACCCTTCAACCTGCCCCTGATGCGGCACCTGGCACGACACGCTGGCGACGCAAACCACCTGTGGCAACACTCCGGACGCCCGCTCGCAAATATCTTTATTGCTCGTGCTATAAAGATTGCGAAAGATGTAAACCCACTTGGAGGAGGCTGTTTGTTTGTCTGGACCTGGTCTATTTGGGTTGTCTTCCTCTTTATTTCTCATCTTGTTATTTTCCACCTCTTTTTCCCTTTTGCTTCTTGCGTGTATATTTGTCGATGGTCGTCTACATTTCCTTTCCTGTGCTTCGTTTTATTCGGATTTCTATGACTGTTTTCTACGGATTTGTAAATCTTGTCTGTCAGTCTACTTTTAAAACTTGATAATTATATCTGTCAATAGCATTCAGCATTTACTGCAGCTATTCGAAATTGACTTCACTACTTTTCTATCTTCAATTCAATTACATTTTAGATTTAAGTTACGTTTTCTGAGTTTCAGTTTGCCACCAGCTCTCGTAGTTGCGATTGTGAATCTTCATAACTAGAAACGAATGCTAAACACAAGAACATTTATCTCACGTTGTTCTTTAGTGACTTTTCGAGACATAATTAGAACAGAACGTATCAAATCGGAAATCCTCCCTTTCACTTGTCAAATATTTAGAACTATAATCAACTTTCAGAATAATTGTACGATATTATGTAGTCTGGAAGAAATTTTACCGATTGGCAAAAGCAATATGATCAAAAGACCAAATCATCCGGCTGGTTAAACACTTCCGATTACACTTTTAGCAAAATTGCAAGAAAACAAAATATTAGACAAATAAATATTTTAAGAAAATATAAATGAAAGTTCAGAGTTTATTAAAGATTCATGTCGTGAAAATTGGGCGATTTTAATGACAGAGTTTATGCTTATTTCATTGCTTAAAACAGCAGAGAGGACGTAAGCACCTACAGCAAAAGAAGCCAAACATCGTCATGCACCGTTGAACACACGTGCACCTTTCGGCTTGCCTCGATTCCGTGTCTTTAAACTACCTTGCGTTTCACTACTACTGCCGCTTGCATTGTAGTAACAGAGGACTGCCTGTTACGTCATTTACACGACCGTTCCGCTTTTTCGCTACGCTGTTTTAGTTCCGAGCTGAGGCGACGCTTTAACAGCAAAAAGCTACAAGGAGTTGAAAATAGATTTCCAAGATGTTACAATGTTCATTCAAAGAGAAAATCGGGAATAACAATTCAGAAATTAAAACACAGCTTACCAAAAATAACCATGTTTTTTAGAGGAGATGGGGTGTATGTAAATAAGAGGTATAACCTTACATATTACGCGAATGTTTCGATTTTATATGAGTATTTTTAATTATTGACTTACGTCGCAAGATAAAATGTATTTTATCTAAATTAGTTAAGACTATTACTAGCCGAATCTGAATGTGAACGAAAGAACTATTATTTCCTACGACAGGTGGTCACAAGTTTCCGTCCATTCACACGAAAACCAACACCAACGCTTTCTTCGTTATTCAAATTTCTGCCAGAAATAACCGAGACTCGCCACGTATCCCACACGCGGCCGTCCTCACTCCCCCTTCCCTCCCCTCCCGCGACACTCCGCACCTTCCCAGAGCACCGGTGGCACCAACCTCCCCCACAGGCCTACCAACCCCACCACGAGCCCGGTGGACCCCCGGGGGCGGGGCCACCCCCGTATAGGGGGCGCCGCCCCCGGGGGTGGCACACCGAGAGGCCACCCCGCGCGGGGGCGGCGTACGCACGAACGCAACACACGCACACGCACTTGGGAGGCGGCGGCGGTCCCCGCGGGCGGTGGCGGCGGCGGCGGTGGCGGCCGGCTGGGCTGCTGCTTGCGGACTGATCCGCGAGCGAGCTGGCGGCGCCCGCGGCCCGCGACGCGCCCCGACTGCCTACCCCTATTAATAGGCGGCCAATAATAGCGGCGAGCCGGCAGCGCGCCAGCCGAGAGCCCCGGCCCGGCGCCCGCTCGCGCCCCGCCGCGGCCCACGTGCTTGGCCCCGCCGGAAGCTGCGTCGTCGCTAGGCGGGGCGTCCCGCGTTGCCCGGGCAACGCCCAACGCGCGTCGCGCACGCGCGGTCAACGGGTTCGAGGTTGGAGGTTGCAGGCTGGGGAATGCCGAGTACGCGCGGAGCTCATTCAGTCGGGGGCCCTCGACGGCTGCGTTGACGGGGATGAACTTTCCAGCCACAGCTCCAACTATTCGCACCGGTTGGGACGGGTCAGTAGATGTTTGCCGACCGCGAGGTCCTAGGTTTGAAACCCGATAGGTAGTTAGTACTAGCTATTAGCTAGGTCGAATTCCTCCTTGAGAATTCTAGAGACTGTTCACTGCTGCACTGTTCGCTGGTTTTGCGTGGTTTCTCCGATCGAAATCAGGCAAATTCCGGAGTAGCAATTTAACAAACAGGCCACGGACCGCGCGCGATGTCCGCTTCCTCATCCTTGTGATCTACTCTACCGTGGGAGGAACATCGCCACTTTCCAGAATATTATACGCAATAAATTTACGGGACTGTTGACCATCATGTCATTTACCTGCCGGTAACACAAAATAATCAATCAAATAAACCCAAGGCTTTTCAAGAATTTCATTTCGTATAGCTTAATTGATGTTAATTTTCTTTTTCGTTCCTACAATTTTAATTCTACTATACTATGAAACTAGAATGAATAATATATCGCTGTGAAAACCATTTTCTGCGCTCGTACAAAACTTTCAATTCGATCCTTGCCCTGATAATCCCCTGATGATCCCCTGCGTAATGCTAGTTTTCCAGAAGTCTTCCAGCATCCTGATGGCTGGACTGTAAGTTGTGATGAATCAGCCCTCTGCCAGAACTTAATGGTGCAAGTGGGAACAGGATAGGGGAAAGACTTTAAATAGGATATTGTGGATCAAACATACCGCGCTATTCATGAAAGAAGTTATCAACCTTTACGTCGTTATCTACTTTATATTCGGTTTTGTGGGAGATCTATCACTTGAAGTTATTTATTCAACCCCCAAAATATCTACAAAATCATTCAAAATATTTTTTCTTGGTTCTGAATAAAAAATTAACTATATCTGTCTAGTTGTACATCTGACAAAATGTTTAGACTATTCTCGAGTAAACATTGTGCGTTCCATCAACTGCAGTAAACTGTGACGTCGTATTTTCTGAGTCTGGGAACATTTCTTATAACATGGGACGGAAAAAAGCGTGGCATTTTGAGATGTAATCGTTTTTATAAAATATACTTTTCCTCAAAAAATAAAGTGTGATATGCTTATTCGGACGAATATCTCAAAACACCAGAATTAGAATACTAGATCAGAGACTTTGCACTTTTCTAACTTCGTGTCATGGTGGGGGAGATGCAAATGCAAAGTGAGTCACCACACCAACTCGCGCCGCTCGTGGCCTCGACAGACAAGCTGAGAGGCGTCATCCTTTCCGTAGCGCATTGCCTTGCTCAACTCGTTCACGACTCGGGGAAGAAACTGGTGAGCTATCTCTGAGCACTCATAATTGTATTTCATTCCACTAGAGTTGTTACCACAAATCACGCAAAACCTTACTACGAAATAGTATTGTAAAATGCGTAGTCTGAAAATGTAGTTCTCAAAGATCAGAAGCCAACCTCCGTACTCGCGACTCGACACTCACGCCCCGTGGACCAGGCGGCGGCAGGTCGAACTACGCGGTGCCGCTTGCGCGGCGTGTCCGGTTGCCAGGCAACGCTCGCGGAGCATGCGCGCTGGTGCCTGCCCGCCGGCAACGTCGGCGACGGGGTTTCGATTTTCGTCAGGAGGAACGTGTGCTGGCTCACAGGCGGAATGGACGCGGAACTCAGAACTCGAACTTCTCCGATTCTCTCTCAATTGGGCGTTGCTTAATTCTTTTTTCCCCGAGAGAAGGGTACTTCGCGAAGTAATTTTGAGTGTTGGAGGGTGGCTTTCTGCCAAGTTGGTGCAGTAAGAATTGTGGTACTCATTTTCCCATAATGGATATCGACCTAGGCTAATGCTCAACGAACTGTTCCCGCTGTGCAAATATTTTAACGTTTTTCTCTTTGTGCGAGCTGTTACTGCTTAGTGGTTTGCACAAGCTATTACTGCTTAGTCGTTGGTACGAATTGTTACTGCTTAGTTGTTGGTATTAATTTTTACTGCTTAGCTGTTGGTACGAGTTGTAACTGCTTAGTCGTTGGTACAAGTTGTTACTACTTAATGGTTGGTACGAGTGGTTACTGCTTAGTCGCTGGTACGAGCTGTTACTGCTTAGTCGTTGGTACAAGTTGTTACTGCTTAGTCGTGGTTGATATCTATTACAATAGATACCAATAATTATAATTGACAATTATCAATACGAGAATTTACACATTAATTTTTCTTTACCCACTATCAGTATTTGCGTAAGAAACACAAGAGCAAAAGCTGACCGCACAGATTGACAATTTGGAGTGAAAATGACGTCAAGAGGAAACGCGTCTCGTGAGACGGAATCTATTACAGGCGAAGAAAATTTAAACGACTAATCCGCATTTTTATGTTTTCATTACGTGTAATATACAGCCAAAATGTATGATTCTAAAACGATTCCTTCAATTTTATTCTCATTTATCTCTACAAGCGTGAATACGGTAGATAATACTTTATTTTTTTATTTTCCATTAATGAAATTTGAAATTATCGAAGAATTTCAGAACTACCTCCACACAAATAGCAAGAAATAGATGTCCCATACAGCACAATTTTCGAAGATTTTTTTGAGGATTACTGACACATCCCAAACCACTTTATTATCATCTAAAATCAGTAATTAACTCAAAGAGTTATTTTTTCATTATCGCGCACGTATGTTCACAATAAACAGCCGTATGTGTTGTCTATTTCTTCTTATTTCATTCCACACTCTAAACCGAGAGCAAGTATTCACCCTTAATATGTGCCTGGAGAATGGCTGAAAACAGGAAGTAAGAGCACAAAAGTCCATAAAGGCAAGAAACTCCTAGATAGTCATCGGTTGGACACTGAGAGCGGGAATACGACGAAATATGTAAAGCGTCTCCGTTATTATAACATATACCTGACGTTTCCTTCGGTCGTTGCCAAGTGAATATGAGCAGATAATTATCCAGATCGTTACCAGAATAGCACTACAAAGTAAAAATCACATCCGTTATTGATAAATTAATTTAAAAATTACCTACATAGCACACGAATTTCATGAATCATCTATCATCATAATAATCATAAGAAATAAAAGATAAGCCCGTAAGATTTGGTACCGATTGTGAATACCCAGACAATTATATATTTGGAAGACGCTTTATTTGAAAGTTTAGGGAATGGGAAAACTGTATTATGTGCCTCTCCCGTATGACTTGCCTTGGAGCTCTCCTAAAGTTTGCTAAGATTCGGTAGCCCCGAGATTGCGAATTGAGGAGGTGAATGACTCATTTGACTGATTATTATAACCGCGCGCGTCGACTTCTTCGATCATTAGTCGAGCAAATATAGTGAGTGTTATATCCCTGAAGGATTTTGTGGATATTGGAAATAATCCAGGGGATAAGGACGAGAAAGGAAAGATCGCGCGCGTACCGTTGCCTGCTTATTAGAGGACTGCTGTCTGGTAGTTAGCCTCGTTTGAAAGCTTAGAGAGATAGTTAATTTCTTCACAGACTGTCCGCTAAGGCGTTCTTTTGTTTTCTTATCTGGTTGCTAATAAAAAGAAAAGCATTTCTCGCAACTTTTCGCCACATTTCTTTTTCTTCCGATTTCCACGCGAACGATATGGATGGAGATTCACAAGGGGAATTAAATATCCACGTCAGTTTGTAACCAGGAGAGGGAAAGAACTTATGACAGTGGATTGGTAAGAGGTGAGAAAGATGAAAGAGGAGGGAGCTGAATTTACCAGTTGGTAGCTGACAGAGAAAAGGATATTCAGGAGCAGAAAGGTGTGGGAAGGATTACAATCTAGCTGTAATGTTTTATTCAATATGATACAACAAGTTTGGAGTTACCTGAGAATTTAAGAAAGAAAGGTGTTACGAGGGTGTAATAAATTAAGGGAATGTATTAAACAATAAGGATTATTTGTTGATAAAGGAAGATAGGTAGTGGAGAAATTCTGAGATAGGAACAAAATAGGGAACACGTGATGCAAAGACGGAGGGGGAGAAAACCACTGAGAGTGAGGAGTAGAAGAGACGACGAAAGGAAATTTGATGGAATCGGAAAGGGAGGGTGAGCATTATAGAAGATGGACATCCAGTTGACGAAATAAACGTGAAGGCAAATCCAACAGGGTGTTCCTAGAGGTTCCGGAGCGGTCAATAAAAACTATTTCTGCTACAACGCGAGAGTCGATGGCAGTGCCAGTTCGTCCCGCGACCTTCGCCGCACGCCCACTGCGCGCAGGCCCGGCGGCCTCCCGCGAGCGCGCTCAAGGGGAACGCGACGGAACCAGCAACGCCGCCGCGGTCGCCGCCGCCGCCGCCAGCGCCACGCGGAAGCCGCCCCCCCCCCCCCCCCCGCGCACCCGCCCCCCGATCCCCTGCCCGAGCGCGCTCGCCGCTTGCGGGAAGAAACAACCGCCGACGAGCGCCCACGCCGCTCGTCGCTGCCGACGCCACGACCAGTGAAAACACGCTTACATTGAAATCTGACCTATGTCGTGTTAAGAAGTGAACTAGTTCCCATTCTAGCCAAAATTTAAAAAAAAATGGACCAGTGTTCGAGAAAATATTGTTTATATCCTTTTTATATTGTGACGATTTCAATCAAAATTACGCAGATTACGCTTCTCATAGTTTGAAAACTAAATTGGACTTGTACATGACATTCCGTAAAGTTATAATTTTGAAAAATAGCTGTGGTTAGGGAAAAATCTCTACCTTCCATAATATAGTTAGTTGAAGGGACCATAATATTTTTAATTTTTGAATTTTTCTCATTTGATTGATGATTCTGGGCACGTCAACTGCTTTAGCCATTAGTCTCTTTAGTGTAGTGAATGTTTCTATGCCTGCAGGTGTATCTCTCCCGTTGGATGGTAAGATTCGGCACTACACCTCCGCTTGTGGGGGATTTCATCCGTCGGGTTTATCTCCAAAGAAGCAATACTTTTTCGGTAAAATGCATTTCCACCTTTACATATCTCAACATTTATATTTTTTAACAAATCTTGAAGCTTTACCTATGGTAAGTATGCGGGAAAATAAAATTAGTCTAGCACAAAAATGACCCAAACCAATATCCTTTTTTATAAAAATGGTTGGAAAATTTGTTAATTAACTACAAATTTCAACACAAATTCGCGCAAACGCCAAAAGGTTAATCATTTATTGCCAGAATGACACGCAGATTTCTCCATAAAAAAGTTTTTTTTCTTGCCTTTAAGAAAGCATCGTCTGGCTTAAAAAATTAGCGATATCTGGCTCGAGAAATTTCGTCTGAAAGAATACAAAAACATTGCACACAAACGTCCTTACACGTAGCATTATCTCTCACGGAGTATGGCAGAAAATTGTATTAGAGATTTATGTAAAGACAAGGTATGGTTTCGAAAGATTACATAAAAAATACGTTGTTGAAAATATCAACATTACTTAAAATCATTAATCACCTAAAACAACTTTAATAGCATTATTATTATATATTCTATTGTACCTTTCAAAGTTAAATGTGGATTCTAAGCTACAAGAAGAGTTGGATGAATAAGCATATATTACTGAATTATATTTATATGAAATGACAATGTAGTATATTATTTTTAAATTACTAAATCTGTTCTTGACATTTTATAAACCGGGTCATTTATGAGTAAGGAACATTAAAAGTATTTGGTAATTTTTTTCAACGGACGTTTCGCACAAGACCTTCTGACCGGGCGCCGAGGCGAGCTCCGCGCGTGTTTAACAAATACGCCCCCGCGCGCCGCACTGGAAGTGGGTTACCCGCGCGCGCTGTGCCAGATGGAGGCGGAGAGCTGCCACTGCAGCAGGAGAATGGCTTGCGAAGTTTCCGGCCTCATATCGACGTCATCTAGTGGAAGAGAGATGAATGGAAACGCGTTGGCACGAAGTCTCCTAAGATGGGATGTTGGCGACCGCATCGTTTGAGCTCAAAAAAAAGACCCACTAAAAAATTATCATTTTTGAGTTAAGTGAAAAAATATGTCTAGAAAATGGTATATTTTTACTAGTTAACACTGCAAACATTTTCTTCAGAAGATAAGTATATATTTAAGGTGAGATACGTTGTTTTGACAACGAAATAAATAGTTCTGCCCAGGATAAAATCGTTCTCCAGCAAAATATCAAAGGTTTCGATGGATCACTTTTTTCTGCATTAGTGATATTTCGGAGATTTGGTATTAGGATCTACTGACAAGGAACAGGTTTCTGGTACAATAGAAATTGTACAATAGTGATCTGCCTTTGACTTGACGCCCTTGAAGTGGTCTACACTAAGTACATTTTCCATTTCAGGTTATTCGCATACACTGCGCCTGATATCTTTGATAAGTAAACTGACCTATATAATTCTCAAATATAAATGGGGAGTGAGTATTGTTGGTACGCTACAACATTTATTACAATACAGAAAATATGTGCCTTTGCATACCTTCCCGACTGAGTGGCCGGTTTAGAAGTGACTTGAAGTTTTCCGGAAAACTCATGCTCTTCTAAACTAAGCGTCATCGGCTCTACCCCAGACATTTCAGTAACTTGATTATTGTTATCCGAAAATACAATTTGCGAAGCTTTTATCGTAAACTGGAATATATTCTAAATTGAATTACTTGTCTCTTATAAGAGGAGAAGAAAAATGCACTAGGAATCTTTTATTAAAAAAAGTAGTGGAAAAAGGGCAATAAAAGCGAAAATTATGTTCATCACAAGGTATTTCACGAGCTAAAATTTGAATTAAGCGTAGGTATTAGAAATAAAAGTAATTTAATAATTATATTATCTATAGCACCATTCAAATATTCAAACATATCTATATTTTCAAGAACCTTCCATGATATTTTAATGTTCGCGTACTTTAATATGCAGAATGCAAAATCGCTTTAATTTACATGTATGAAATTTGACTTCACAATTGAAACGGAACCTGATTGCAATAATTGCGACAACTTAATAAATGAAATTTATAACAATCAAAATGTTCGGAAATGAAAATGTGGATTAATGCAAAATAGTGCACAAAATCTCTGCACTAACTGACCCAGAAAAGCGGTGCTTACAAGAATTATAGAGATCTTGTTCACAAGCTGCGCTTCGATAAGCCAATGAATAGCCCGCCATTGCTGCGCTTTTTATGCAAATAGTCTGCAGGCACGGCGAGCCAGCGAAGGAGATGCAATCGTAAGCCGAGTACGCCCGTTATGCAGCATCACAGTCAGTCGACCGGTTCCGCCCGACGCGGTCCAGCGGAGCTCTCTTCCCCTTCCCCCTCCCCCTCCCCCTCCCCGCCCTCTCCAGCTGCGCCCCAGCGATGCCAGGCAGTTTTGCTGCAGTACACTGCACCAGAGGCCACCGCAATTCCCGCGGGCCTCGAGGTTGCCTTATGACGTATCGCCTCATGCATGACGTATGAGGCCCTGCCGCATATGACCCTAATAACCTCCCATTCATCGTCATCAATCATTCAACTAACAGCAAGTGTATGGGAAAACATGGGGGCTTTAATGCTCGTAGATCAATCTTAGGGGATATCTATTTACGTCGATGCTGCTATATTTGGATGATAATATGAGGCGTTTTGTTTGTTAACTTTCCCCTCCCACATTTGTAAGGTCGTCATTTTATTTCAAGGTTTGTAGATTTTTATTTCATCAAATTGGAGTTTTAAAAGGAGAACACAAATAAGTAAGATTTTGTGCCAAATATACAGCGACCTTCACTAAACGCAACGTAGCAGTACCAACGTAGCAGACAAATCATAAGATGTGCTTTCTTTGAAATTACATTGAAATTGCTCTTAACTGCGGCTATTTTGAGGATCATTATCATACTTTTTTTTTTCAAAACTAATTTTTTGTTTTAGAGAGAGTTGAGTTTATGAGTTTGTTATACATGTTTCATTAAATCTATTGTGTAAATAACATTGCAGTTTGGTGAACAACAGTGCAAAGCCACAATTCATTTAGTCTTTACCTTCCTATTACAATTATTTCTCGGGATATTTATGTGAATACGTGGAATTCTAATTATAGTGTTGCGAATAGAAACTGTTAATGTCCATTTTGTGGAAATTACTCCCCTATGGTGACAACATATAAACATGTTCTTAGAACGACTCGGGAACGAAACAATTACACTCCTACCCAGAAAAATTCTATATTTGACCATGACATCCACCTGAACGTAACATTTGTATCCTTTCTCTACTACACTATTTTTAAAAGTTCACCTAGATTCTCATAAAACATGCCTCTAGATTCATATTTTATGAGCTTCCTGCGGGGGGTTGACGTGACCTTTGCTTGCGGAATCGATTGCTCGATAGGGCAAACCGAGTCGCGCCGTCCTAGACACGGAGAGTGCCAGCGAAGGCCACGGGCCATGCACCCACGCTATGAATTATGAGGGAGTGGAGTAAACAGGGGGACAAAACTCTGTGAAAAGGAGGGCGCATCTTGGGTCCTTGAAGGCGACCTTTAAAGTTGTAGCGTCAGCGGGGACTACAACGTCTCAGACTCCCCCGCCTCTTTCTACTTGTTTTCGGGAGTGTGCAGGGTGCAAAGTTTCCACGGGAACTCGTCTGTTCGGGGCCCCAGGGAGAAGGGGAAGATTCGCCGCAATGGCGGACGCTTTTACCCGCCCCCGCAACCCTTACTTCTCGGGGAGGGAGGGTCTTTTACCGCACCGACCAAACTACCGCTGCCAGCGTCGCCTTCCCACATGTGGCGGTTATTGCGTGTGGATGAGAGTCGAAAGATGCCTTCCAACGTGTTTCGCCGTGTGAAATCGTGCTTCAGAAAAGCGACATTTCAGTACAATTGTTTCTGTTTCATGTGTTTATTAAAGAAAACGTGATCACAATTCGCCAGAAGCTTGCATGATAATATTGAGCTATACCATGCATTTTTTCCCTCCCAATAATAGCATCTTTAACTATTAAAGTTTGCATTTCTAGTTTCAAATGAAATGATTGAAGAACCAATGTACTGCGTGTGGCAGTAAATTGGCTTCCTAGTAGATATAAGGTTGGAATTCCAAAGATGTTGGATGTATGGAAAGAGCAAATTAGGAAAGTTCATTTAACCCGAGGACAAAACGTCTATTGACCATTGGTTATGCCACCTACGTCTGTTATAATATGAAAAAAAAATTTAATGTTCACCAGAAAGATACCTTCATTTAATTCTTTAAGTAATAGTTACTAATTTGATGATAAATAGAATATAATAAGAATGTTAAATGCAAGTTTTCTACTTTTACGATTAATTAATTCATGTTTCAGAGCACGGCAACTGTTATGATAATTAGTTCCGTTAGAGTAGTGAATGCTTTCTATTCTGGAAAATGGCGGTATGCTTCCTCGCGGAATGGCGAGATCCGGCTCCGACTTCCACATCGAACTTCTGGGATTTCCCTTTCGAGATGTCTCGCTTCTGCAGGACACAGCCCCTGCCACGACAAGCTCTAAGTTCTCGAAAGCTCTCCCGACACGTGATAGTGTAGTGCACGTAAGCGCATGTGTCTGTGAATAAACGGAGAGCTAAGGAGCAAGGAAGAGGAAGGAGAGATGGCGCGCCATCTGTTCGTATGCACTGCTCCGGCATTTGCCTGATACTAATCGGTTGGACCAGGAAAACTACCAATCTGATCGCGTCTTCTCCCGACAACGGCTGAATTTGACCTAGCTATGTGGCTGGTGTCGGACATCCGTTGGCGTAAGGACTCGTACACCTCCGCGTGAGAGACAGCGGCATCGCTGGCCGAGAGCTAAATCAGCCGGGGTGGAGGTGGGCGGGGCGGGGCGGGGCCCGGACGGCGTGGGAGCGCGCCACCCGACACCGGCGGATCGCTTTCCCCAAGACTCCCACGATCCCAGGGCGGCCCGCGCGCCGCCGCCACGCGCCACCACGCACCCGACACGCACCTCCGCCGCACGGCTAAACGCACCGCGCCCGCGCCCCACTTTAACGTAGCTGCCTACCTGACAATGACGAAAAATCGTCAAATTTCCTGGTTTTCAATTTTTATTCCGTAACTCGTATGCTCTGTTTTATTATCAAAGACTAGTAATGCTTCAAACCGTTTCTTAGTTTTTGAGAGAATACATTTTTTTCGAAGCCAGTGTCAAGTGTCAAGCCCTTAGTGAGTGAACTTCACATGTATGTTCCCGAATTGGGAATTTTCAGCACATTCATGCATGTCAAACAGCATAAATCGTAAACTATTTAAAATAATTAGATAATTGTTTTTGCAGTATGTAACACATGATTTGTTCTAGTGAATTTACTAGAATAGTTAATTTTTCATTAAAAGTTTAATTTTAATGAATAAAATGTCCAGAATAAACGGATAAACAATTATTTTTCTCAAATAATCAAATCTTGACACATTAACATTACCATTGTAGTTCATTCTCTAGAAAATTCAATTGTGATTAATTTAAGAAAGAATTATTAAAATATATCAATTTGTTGTAGAGTTATGATGTTTGAAGTAAAAATCTGCATTTTTGTCAATTCTCTATAAACCAATAGAAGAAAAAGTTTTTTTAATATTTGATTTCTAAAAGCATAAATAAATAAATGTACAAGGGAAAAAATAGACCACAAATTATAGAATTTATTTCTTAGGTAGACAGCTCTCTTAATCTCTCAAGAAATTTAGACGATAGTAATGGCATGTAGCAGCAAAACTCTTGGTGAACAAAACCACACAAAATGGGTTTCCAAAAAGTATCATGCACGCTGCTCAAAAACAACAAATAAAATATTTTCAACAACAACACAATCAATTAAACATTTTATCGTCTAAATGTCTTCACGAATATTGACAGAACATAGATTAGTGTAAACAGATTAGAGAACACGGATTCAGTGATCAGCAGAATTTTACATACCAAGAATACCAAACGACAGTTGCTGTTCCGCAACGCAGCACTTATTTAAGTGCGGCTTCCTTGCAGCCTTGCTGTCGCATGACGTCAACTGTCTCGTAAGCAGTGACGCACTGAATATGAGTATTCAGATGCTACGCGCTGAATAACAATAGTAATAAGAACACAATCAAATGTTTTCATTTTTCAGTCAAAATCGACACGTTTCTTTGTTTTTGGACTTTTCCCGTGTTTTCCAAGTATTTAACGAAACCATAGATACCTCCCACATGGCCTACCTCCGAATTTAAAAGTGTATTTATTTCTAGTTCTAACAACGAATTTTGAAAAGTTAAGTTTTTAAAAGGACTCTAGATCTCTAAAGTCAGTTTCTTTTGCGTCCATGGTGTCGCGGTGAAAACGATCGCCTTCCACAGCTGGATCCGCACTTCAATACCCGGTCGATCGACGTGGAATTTGTGGCCGACAAAGCTGCCTCGTAGTACCTTATCTCCGGGTTTTCCTGCTTCCCATCCTCATTGAGTTATGATTTCATCACTATGAATAATTTCTTCATCAATTTTCACCCATCCAGTTCAGTTTCTCCATCTGAGACTGACAGAAATATGTTCTTATAGGAAACAGATATATAGTATAATAAAAGTGGTATTGTGACTGAAATTATGCCGATGTCTCTCAAAATAAAGACTTTTTTAATAAGATAAAATAAATTTAAATACATTTCGTGTATGCCCTTGAATGGCTGGTGACTAGCATGCTCGTATGTATGCACAAGGGTTGGAATTGTTTTTCTGTAAGGCGCAAGAAAAATTTAAAGCTCCCGCAAAACTGATGCAGAGAATGCGATTAGGGCAATGGGAAAGCTTCTGAGGGAATGGGTGATTTTGATTAATGACATTTACGCTGATAAAGTTGTTACGCGTAGGGCAAATTGGTGCTTGAGTATATTTTGTTCGAGAAAAGATTACAAATCAATGTACACCTCACTTCTTCGAAATTACCCTCTTCGCCTCCTTACTACTACTGCATTGCGGATTCACACAGCTGAGAGAGCTGTTTACTATTCGGAGTTTTCTTTCGAAAATAAACTGTCCTTCCTTGTGCTCTGTTTAGATTTCTTTTGAATAGCTTTGTACCCATTTTAATTTTGTCTTTAGTATCTTCTGAGACTCTCTTTGACGATACTAAAAGTATTGCTGCAGTAGAACCACTAGAGACTATACGAATGTTTCAAATGATCCATCTCAAATGAGGACTTAATGAGGTTTCAAGGGCAGATGAATCTGAGTTTTAGAGGCGCTCGTTATAACGTCATAGCCATTTTGGGGCCGCAACTTCATAGGTATAGGTTTTATATACCAGACATTTTACAGCACCTATTTAGTCGAGTCCAACGAAGAGGAAGAACATTATAATGTCTTTAGGAGCTTTGTGGCTTCGTCCGTCCTAAACAAATGCTGGAGATGTATCACGATAATAAAAAAAATGTTATTCTTCCCAGATAATTTGTCATGAGTCACAAACCCGAATAGGTTTTATGTCTATAACAGGTAGCTCAGGCAGTATTGCAAACTGAAAGAAAAACTTCATTGACATTGTTTTCACGTAAAAGTGGAACAAATCGTAACAAATACGGTTTCTGTAAGATATCAAGTATTGTAAGAACTATTCAACGGCGCACTCAAGAACGGAATCAGTTTCATCTGCATTCCTAACCTCCTACGCCCAAGGAATTTCACTGTTCCGCTTTTCCTGAAACGTGTCACCTGACACTTCAAATAAATTTGTTAATATTGCTAAATAACGATACAATTATTTATCTGTAAAGTCACAAATTCAAAAGAAAATAATAGGTGTATCTGTAATTTAAGTCAACCCAGCAAAGTAATATTCTCTTAACAAATAGCTGAATGGTTTCTTTGAAATCTCAATTTTTATATGATCTTATTTTAAATGGGGGGAAATATAAAGTTCGCGAATTTATGAAACTGGAATTCTTAATAAAAGATTTTTGAGCGACAAGCCTCACATAGCAAAATTCGCAATATTTACATTAAAGTTCCTGAAATTATTTTTCTGTAAACCGAGGAAAAGTTTATTTATCTATAATCGTAAGACATCTCAGCGCAAATTGAAATCTCGATATGACTATCGATGTTGAATAAATAACGAACGATCTCTCCGTTATTTCAAGTATAAATCGAGCAATTCTTGAAATCCATTTCGCGTATTATCTTCCCCTTCATCGTTCCTCCCCTAGTCGGGGGCGAGTCTGAACACACAAGAGCTACAAGCCACTAGTCACGCAACGTTGAAACAACATGCCAGACTCCCATGTTGCTTGTTACATTATACGTACACGTAATTGTGTAGATTATAAAACCGCACCCAAGTGCAAGCATTTCATACGAATAGTTTCAAGATGTGTACATGTTACTGGTTTATTGGCGATGTACTGTTGACGGCAATCCAAATAAAAGAAGTAGAAGAGTAGTGTTAAAATGATTTATCAGTTCACCCCCTTTCATTCTTTCATTTGTTACGATAATTTATCGTATTTTTAAATGAAATATTTTCTTTACCTACAATTATCCACCTATTATTTCATAACTGATTTTTTTA
Source organism: Teleogryllus oceanicus (assembly GCA_964035755.1). NCBI lineage: Eukaryota > Metazoa > Arthropoda > Insecta > Orthoptera > Gryllidae > Teleogryllus > Teleogryllus oceanicus. The sequence continues at coordinate 17,926,620 of CAXIVR010000006.1, forward strand.
TATTTTAAATATTTGGTATCAGGTAACTGACGATGATGGCAGTCGATGAAAGAAATCTGCTTTTGAAAATAAATATTAATGTTGGACCAAGATTTCCCCTGTAATTTATGTATTTGTGATTCTGTTAGCAGATTCATTGAGATCGTCTTTACGTGTGTGTGTAGTACAGGGGTAAACAGAACATTCGCTTGGGCACTTTGAAATGGGGATCGATTGCGCCAACCAGTTTCAAAATACTACAGCAATTCTAAATTTATTCAATATCTCAGAACAACATCTGGCAATGGATAATTACACTATAATATACCTGCGTTTACTCTGAACCGTAATTAACTTTCAAATAATCCACCCGTGAGCGAAGATGGGCATGTGGGGCCAGGCACCGTGACAGGTATGTCATGAGGACGTGGCTAGGGAGAGCGTTAACGCACGCTAATACACAGGACTCGCAGAGGCTACTGTATCCTCAACCTCCGCTAATTGGGTGCTAAAAGCTTGCACGCACCTCTCGTTTGCATTAGCGCGTCTATTTAAATGAATCTTTTATGGAACACCTACTATCCTTCAGATATTCTCTTTGGCAAAGTTTATTACGGCGGTGTCATGTAAAAGGGTTATCGATAACGCAATGCGGAAACTTCCGTGACTGTGCTTCAGATATGGGTCAAATATATCCAGCCATCTATATACCGTTCGGAAAAGTTTTTCAAGAAAGGCAACTACGCCGAGCACGAATGACCGATGTAATCATTGTTGCAGGACATTAGGACTAAAAATAGAACAACTCTACAAACCATACCGTGATTGGAAATAATCCGCAGTGAGCAAGTCACGATAAAATAGTTGTTGTATAGATATACATAAAAAATTAAAATTTATTATTAAAGATTTTTGCAGAAATATATGTTTGTATGTTTGCAGAAATATATATACACACGTATACAAAGGCAGAAAGAGGGGGAAAGAGAGAAGAAGAGAATTGTAGATACACACATATACAGATGTAAGCGGTTTGACCTACTTTAGTTTTGCGTTTCGCAGTTATACAAAAATCGTAAATATTAATTTCGAGAGAAAAGATTCAGTGAAAGCTACATAATCTATTCATCATGAATTAAACATTTCACCCTAACACCCCAGTCCATTCATTGATCCGTCGCAACTAATCTCAATAAATAGAACCAAAAAAACGTACATCAATAGAAAACCAATTTATTATCCGATCGCCTCGTCACATGAGGCATTCAACTCAACTAAATGCACGTGCAGAACCAGAGATATTCTGCAGCGATATGAACCCGGTCTCCAATATCCGGGCTTGCCGCAGAGCCCTCGGTTTTATGGCCGGCACAGTACCGCAGACCTGGCACGGGAATACGCAGCAATGCGGAGCGGCCGCGGTGGAGGCGGCAGGGGCGGTCGCAGCGGGGCGGCACGAGGGAGGCGGGCGAAATTTTCGTGACGGGAGAGAGAGAAAGCTGTGCAGGATGGAGGATGAAGGTATCGGCGAAGGGGTTGTAAAGTGGAAAGGGCTGGTGGGAGGAGGTGAAAGGTGGGGGTTGGGTGGCTTGTGCACGAATGAGGGAAGTGGAGATGGTGATGTAGGGGGGGGGGGTATGAGGGGGGAAGGGAGGGGAGGGGTGGGGGGGGGCGGCGCCAGCTGACGCGTTCGATCGCAGACGGCGGCAGCGGCGGTGGGGGTGGTGGGGGCGGCGGCGGGAGCGGCGCAGGGCGCAGGCCCGTGAGCCCTGCAGTGCGGGGCGCGAGGCCGCACGCGCTCTGCACGCTAAGGGACGCACGCGTGCGCCCGCCGCCCCGCCCCCTCCACCCCCTCCCCAACCCTCCGTGCCCCGCGCCGCTGACTCACGATGCCGCCGCGGACCTGCCGTGCTGTCGGGATCCGTTTCAAAACCTCGCCTCCATTCAGGAGCTTGTGGAGCATTCACGGTCCCGGGACATTCTCGTGGACAGCTCGTTCGGAATCGATAACATTGTGTTGCTTCTCCCCCCTCTTTGTACCTTTAATGCGCCATTTTAATCATGTGTTTTATGCACTGTACAGGAATTCACACTTTATTTCCCAAAGATTGCTCTACTCATTGGCGATTATACTTCTGTTTAAAAGGTTTTTGGGAGACCTATCTCGTTTTTATCACATTTATAAATCGATATTATCAATACAAATTCAAGGATATAAAAAATAATATAGTTTTTATTTCCAAAAGTAGAAATAAGTTAACAGATTTTGTATAAATAAAAGAAATTTATCGAAACGCAATTTTTTAAATTTATTCTACACAGACTAAACTGAATCCGATAACAATAAATAGAATAAAATTGCATGAATTGGCTCTAATAATCGCAAAACTCCATGTAGTTCCTTCGCAACCTAAATGTACGAACATTTACAAAAATCTCTTCAAGAAATAATTTCTTTGACCTCGGTGAATAAGTCGAAAATCTAATTTCACAGGGGAGCAAAAAACAACTTTAAACTAATGCTATTAATAAGGGATTAATGATATTCAAGCAAAACTTACACAAAATAGTTTTGTTTGAATATCACTTTCGTTTGAATATCATTAATCCCTGATTTAATTCATTTAAACGTTTTTTTCTCTCCTGTAAAATTAAGTGTTTATGACTTATCAGCTTATTCACCTGGATCAAAGATTTATAAAACCATGTATCCGTATATTCGTATTTTTAATGAAAACAAAGAATAAGAGTAATGGCAGTACTAAACTAGAAAGAACTACAAGCTAACACAAGAAGGGTATCGATTAATTCTTCTATGTACAGTAATCGATACAGGAGCGGGTTTTCCCCAGTCCTACTCACTTCGGGAGAACTACGCGATGCAAGCAATCTACGGCCAAACTAACAACTCGAATCCTAACTACATGGTTCCTCAAGGGAGAAAAAACTACTCCAATTTCTACGAGCACCATACTCTACGTGCGCCGAGAGAAATGGAGCTATGTGACACCTGTCTGCGGCTCTTCTTCTGCGCGTCCATCTCTCCGCGCAGCATCCAACCGCTGATGCTGGCGCTCGGACCCCCACTGCGGAAACGGCGCTCCGCCAGCCCCGCCCCCCGCCGCCCCGCCCCCGCGCGCCGGCGGCGCACAGCTGATTCACTGCAGGCTGCGAACGCCGACCGCGTCCCGGAGGCGCCCGGAGCGGTTCGCGTTTCGCGAACGCTGACGCGCGGCGAGAAAAGCACACCACCCGTCCTTTTAGCAGCGGAATCACTGGAACGGGCCTCGGGAACGGCTAAGTACACTTCCTACTATGCGTTGGGGGCTGCGGCTGATTCAGATAACGTTTCACACATTGTTTTGGGGCCTAGTTATATAGGACTGCTTTCCGCGTGTTTCTTCTGAAGGCAGATACGAAGGGGAAGCCAATAAAATGATGTCTAGTGTTCACGCTCATTTGGAATGATTCAGGTTGTAAAGACCTCTCTCGGGTGAATCTACGCTATCACACTAAGGCACTACAGAAGCACTAGAAGTAGTTCCACACGTCATCTTCTTCCGCGGTCACACTCCCGCGGGTGGTGGCTACGACTACAGCTCTAGTCTGTGCGCACTGGGCTACACTGGCGCGCCTACGCCACTCAGCGGCATCGTCGTACTTACAATGTTTGGACTCAGCGAATCGCTCATGGCGGCGGCTGCGTCCGTGGACGAGGCGTCGGGCCGGCGGCGCCGGGGGCCTCTTGCTGCGAGTGCTCAGCGGCGCGCGGGGGCGACGGCGGCGGGCGCCGGGGCGGCGCGGCGGGCGCGGCGGCGCCGCATGGCGCGGGCGGGCGCGGGCGGGCGGGCGAGCAGGTGCGTGCGGGCGAGCAGGCGCGGGCGACAGACAGCAGACAGAGGGCGAGAGAGGACGCAAGTAGACGGTCTGGGAGGAGGCCGGCGACGGAGCCGGCGGTCGAGAGCGAACTGCAATGCGGCAGGCCGACGCCGGCGCTATATAGGCGGGCGGCCGCGGCGGCGGCGGTGGCGGCGCCGCCGGCCGCCCTCCCGCCCCGGCCCCGCCCCCGCCGCTCCGCCGTCCTGCGGCGGCTGCGCAGGTCGGCGCTGCGGGCGCACCGCCGCCGCCGCCGCCGCTTCGCCGCCGTCCGGAGCCGAACCCGCGCCCCACCGCGTAAACAGTCTCCAGAAGCTTCGCCCGAACGGGCCCCCGACGCCCGCTGCAGGTCGCGCCCCTGGGATGGCGGTGGTCGCCTCGCGGTAGGATGCATCTGACATATTGCCATTTATCGGAAATTCGCCTTGCCTGGGTTCGCTTCGACGCACGCTAGTTGGACCGGAGCTGATTAAGTGTCGCGATGTATGATGCCGGGCCCAATAAATGTATCTTGCTTTTGCTACAACTGCTTCTCCTTGCTTCAGATAATATAACTTGCTGCAGAGACGATATCGCGTTTATGCATTGCAATTGTTTGTGTAATAAATTCGGGATTTCTGACTCCCTTTCCTGATTTAATAGAGAAGGAATTGGCCCAATAAGGCGTAAAGTCTCGCTTTTGGTTCAAATACTAGCAAAATGTATCAAATGCTGAACATTGTATACACTAAATCGTCAGCTGGCACAACCTATCTCAATTTACTATTCTTGTCATGAACGACATCTGCGACACAGCAAAATAATCTGGGTGTTTTTGACGTTTTTGTAGATAAAAAATATTTTGAAAGATCTATTTTTCATAGCAACAACTTCAATGCAATTCATAAATTGCAGTGAAGTAAATTTGGCAATTGTATAACATCTTCATACAAAGAGATATTGACTACGCTTTGAAAGATCATTGTCACGCTAAATCAGCTCCACCAAAATCAAAATTTCACATTTATCATGTTATCTGAATACTTAAACATTAGTTTGACACAAAACTTTGCAATCGATTTACATGACAGTTATATACGAATCAGACCACAGTAGATTGGTATACAACTTATCAGCCAATATTTTATATTTAACATTTGTACACAATTAATAAAATACTGCGAATGAATATTTAATTCTAAAATACGGAAAGGAATAAACTTTCATTCTAAGTGAAAAAAACACAAGTTATATTTACCATTTCATGCACATAAATGTATAAATACATTTATATAAAATGTGTATAAATAATTCACTTAAATTTTGTGCACATTAATATGAAACATCGCGCTCTCTAACTTATTTTTAAACTTTCTTTAATGCTCATGAGAAAAATATAATGCATGCACTGTAGTGCTCGCAGCTATTAATCATGTTCTCGGACTGCCGTACTCTTGCTTTCATGTAATTCAAATAATTTACAGTGATCGTAGTACGTGCTTGCTTATAAATCTATAATAATGTGTGCTTCTTATGCATGTGACATTACATTGCATAAATGTATGGAACATAAATGCATTTAAAAAGACTAAATGTAAAGTAAAAAGTTATAGAATCTTTTTGATATAAAAAAGTAATATGCAAATTACAGCAGTTGGAGCTTCAACAAGAGTTTGAATGTAACAAAGAAAAATAAATAGAAAGTTGAAACTTCTTCTGTTGGCTAATAAATTGAAGAGCGGAATCAAAAGCAGATATCTGACGCTTTTGACAATGATTATATTTTGATTTTAGATACATCGCCCCTCTGTTAGATTAACGACTATGTTTGATAAATGTCTTCTAAAAGTATATTTCATGCATCGGGAACTCAGGCGTCTGCAAGGTATTGAAAATTGTTGTAAATTCCGATAACTGTAAAAAATGCATAAACCCGGTATCTGATGTATTTAGGTTTTTACTGTTTGGCATCTTGTGATTACTTACGATTTTTGTTTCTATTGATACAAAAGCGATCTAAAATAAACTTCAATGATCAGAAGATGATCATAACTATAAATAGTAAATATTCTGCTTTTACAGAAGAAATAACAAGACAGTCTGAACTTGAAGGAAATAAAGTTATGAGTGAAGAATTGAATTTCGTTCAAAATTAAGAAGTCTGAAGAAAGTCGTTAAGAAATATTACAGTATGCTTCTATTTTCTGACAAGTCTGCTGCTCAGAAGAAGAGCTCAACGATTTTGGCAGTCCTACTTAATATTGTGGACAAGAGCGAGCTGATCAATAAAATATTTTCAATGTATCGTTTCCGTTCATAATTATGTCATACCTGATGAAGTATTTAGAAGGAAAGAGAAATATTACAAACTTCAAGAAGAAATTAATTCACCCAAATAATTTTATTATATACTGAAGAAACCAATTCAAATTCTCGATTAAAAGTGGAAAATAAAAGGCTTAAGGAGAGTTGCAAAGCTTATACTGCATTCTAAATTTTTTTTTCACAACAAAAGTTGTGATATTTAAGTTATGAGTAGGAATTATTAAGTTTTACGTTATGAGTACGAATTATTTCGTTCTTATTAATTTTGATCGTTATTTAACACTCATAACCGCACACAGAAGAATATTCACCCTCTGGTGACATCTGCCTGACAGGCATACTGTCTGGCATACTTAGTACCCTTCTCAAGTGCTTGAGTATGTTTATAATCTTCAAGGATAGAGGGTCAGTGTGTCAGAGGGTCAGTGTAGTGCGACCTTTTCATGTAAAATATCGTTTTTTGATACTAGCGATGCCCCACACGCAGATGTTCCCACAGTCGAAGATTTTGATATCGGCTTTTCATGCAGATGTTCTTATAGATTCATGATTTAAAATCTGTTTTCGAGAAGATTTATTTATTCAATTGCTTTGTATATACTGTTTAAATAATTTTCTGTCAAGAGTTTTATGGATATTCACGTTAATTACTTAGAAGTTTTTGACTTTGGTTACCTATAGATGATAATGATTATGCCAAAAGATAAAAGGACTACAGTTTTTTGTCAAAATTTGAAAAATTCACAATATTTTCTAATTAAGTATTTTTTAATATGAACATGTAGGAAAAAAGAATACATTTTCTGAATTCCATGATTAAAAAATGAGTCATTGATGCGTTTTGGTAATGTTTGCCTCCGAGGTAGATTTTCCCACTGAGTGGGAAAAAATAATGTTCTCATCAGGAAGTTAAAACCCTAAAATCAATCGAAGCATCCGAGGAGTCAGTACTGATTTCCTAGACAAAAGGGGGCATTTAAAACTCAAGCGATAGTTGTTTTTACCAAAGATTCGTAAAATGATAAGCAGTTATTAATATAATCACAACGAAGAAGTAAAATTATTGTATTCATAGAATTTCCAATTTCATATATATATATATATATATATATATTATTATTATTATTATTATTATTATTATTATTATTATTATTATTATTAACTTTTCTCTTGTGATTCTCAGCAGTTTGTACTGGGTTCAATTTGCTCATTTCTGCCAAGATGAGGAAAGAGCTCGGCCACTGAAGAGAGAGATTTCACGCTGACCGCCAAAACCGATATGGGAATCTCATTTGTGTTAGTTCAAGAACTTGGAAACTATATGAAATGTTTGCAGGATAACTATTTTCTGTCCGTAATTTAGGATTCGTGAAGGCAATTCCATTTCTTTTAGATTTTTCCCTGAATTGTTTGTTACTACACCTTCAGCCGAAACAAGAAGTGGATATGTTGTTACACTCTGTAGTTTTCGCATTTGTTTTATTTCTAGAGAAGAACTTCATATTTAGTAATTTTCTCGTCCTCTTTTTTATTTAGATTGTGTCAATGGTACGGCAATATCAACAAGCTTAGCTTCTTTCTTGATCCTGTCAATCAAAACTATATCTGGTCTGTTGGAAGCCACAATTTTATCTGTTAATGTGGGTCGGGCCCAATAAATATTATTTGCTTCCATTACAGATGGTGGGTTGTATTTATAATACGTTAGAGCTTCACTATTTAACACTCCATACTCGAGAGCCAATTGCTGATGGACAATCTTAGTTAGTTGGCTGTGTCTCCCCACGTTCGCGCTGTCGGCAAGTGCAGTACATCCAGCCATTATATGTTCGATTGTTTCACCACTTGTTCCGCATCTCCTGCATTTGTCACCACGGGCATGTTCATGCAATGACTACATCTCTTTGATAATATTCAACAAAATTGCTTTCAGTTAATAATCAACATCGAAGGCAATGTTTTATTTGATTAACTATAAAAAATTAAATTCTTCGTTGCGTTTTATCAAAATTGTTATGGAGGTACATTACGGGCCTTTAAATCATGTTTATGATATACCATCATCATAGAATTCTTACAATTTCATACGCATTCATTTCAACATTTCATGAGCATTCATCATAGGTGTCATACTAGTTATTTAAATAAATTGCAAATATTTTTCATTTAGTAGATGTAAAACTCATCAAATCGATCCTAACGCCAAAAACTGGCTCCATGAGCTGAAAAACATTCCTTCCGACGGTCTGACAGTCTCTCTCTCTCTCTCTCTCTCTCTCTCTCTCTCTCTCTCTATCGCTCTCTCGCTCTCTCACTCTTTCACTCTCTCACTCTCGCTCTCTCTCCCTTTCTCTGCCTCTCTCTTTAGTGATGTTTTCATTTCTTATGATCCGCTCAAAAAGAAGGAATGAATAATTCCTCTTCAGGATATTAAAGAAACATCACCTTGGAAAAGAAACACTTGATCTCAAGACAACGCAAAGCAAAGCCACAGCGTCTTCTTGTTTTCTTACCGATTTTCATTTTGCCCTTTCTGTTCTTTATGTTTTCATTTTCCTCACGCCAGCCTTATCTGCAATCTTTAATTAAGTCTTGCTAATTAACTACCCTCGAGGGCGCGATAACATTAGTCAGACAGTGTTACCAATTAAGAATAGATTTTGTGGTATCGGACAAAGGAAGAACTCACAATATCAACAAATAGTACTCGTGCGTTTTATCCACCCATAATGCTAATGACCTAAGTAGTTGTGGTGCACGGAACAATATATAATCACTCTCACGTATTGCCAAAACAAAGAACAAATTAGTGGTTCTAAAACCACGTACTTTCTCGACCGTAATTTCACGCAGTTTTTAATATTATAGTTAGAGGAAGACGCCAAAACAATTTTGAACTTTTTCTACATTCGAAAAATCAGAGTTTTTAGCGAGCATGAAACCTGTACCATTCTCTTAAATGTCCGTTACCCTAGCCAACAACAAAATTTAATCAAAAACTATGGAGCGTTTGACATCATTCGATTTTTTGGAACAAAGGATCCACAAATGTGGATTCCGGTTACCCCACGTGATAGAGGATTTTTTGTAGTAAATTTTGCAACTGGATTTATCCACTTTTTCGTTAAGAGGGCCCTGTAATAAGAGTTTTCCTGCTGAAAAGTAGTGTTTTTTCGTGCAGCATTACATAACTTTCTCTCTACTCCATAGAGAGAAAGTAAATATCTCTTCTCCATAGAGAGAAAGAAGAATTAATATCTCAATGAAAGTATTCTAAAAGAATTGATCCAAATGCTTGCTGGCTTCCGTGAAAGTCTTTTACAATTTTTCCGATCAAATGGGAGAAGCAAAATTTGTATGTTCCTCTGATAATTCTAAATAAGCAGTGTTGGTAGACAAAAAAATGAAATGGCAGAAAAGGCAAGAAAATCATTAAAATCAAAAGAATAACGAGGATGTGCAAATAGAACAAGAGCTATTGTTGTCGTTTTCGTGCTTCAATATAATTGTGTTGCAGATGTTTGTTAATCACTTGCTTTAGCTTTATTACTATTTTACGAGAATTAGCAAAAGAAATAATTGTGTCGGAGATAACAAGAGAACAGGTACACAAATTAATTAAATGGGAGAGAAAAACACACAGATTTAATATAAATTTTGAAATGGTAATCCTCACATTTATTTTATAATCCATTTATTTGGTTATCGACAGACCTCATGTACAATCACCTTGAGGAAAAGGAAAGATTCCTATTGCAATCAATTTCAAAACAACCAAGCAGCAAGTTAGTTTGCAGATATTTTCTTAACACTCCATTGACGTACCTTAAATCAAGTTTAAATCGATTGTCACCAATAAATTGCATAAATAAATGAATGACTTATTCGATAACCGAACGGATGTTTTGGAAGTCGCAGAACAATAGTTACATCAAGTGTGAGAAGACACAAAACAACAGTGAAGTCACGCTATCGTTTTTTAACAGATAAAAATACCCAGAATTTGTAGCTTTTACACAATAATTACTAAAGATTATTAGCTTTTTAAACTCTTGGTTCATAAATAAAAAAGTCGTATTTTATTCTACATTTCTAAACTTTATTCTCTATTGTAACAAAAATAGTTGTTTAACTAACAACTGTGAAACTGTATAATATTATGAGAGATAAACGTGAGTATGACGTAAAATGTAGGAAATGCAATTATACTTATTAATTTTCAAGATCAAGATATTTCGTCTAGAAGGGAACTATGACCAATAATTAGTCATATTGGATTATTTTGAAATTTACAAAATATTCAAAACATTGCAAATTTTAGTAGTCAAAAGTCAAACTATTTCATGTTAAAAATTAATTTAGATATATCGTTAATTTTACCGACATACATTTAATTAAATATGGAATAGATTACGCATAACTTGAACTAAAGACTTAACTCATTAAAGATGTATAATTTTACCTAAAAGCAAATTCGTACACGCAATTACCTTCAAACATTTTCCATCACAAATCTCTTGATTTTATTACGATAGAATATTTTTAGAATTAATCCTTTAAAAAATAACTTCAAAGCACAAATATAATGACATTTCTTAAATCATAAAATTCATTCACGAGAGCATCCGAACGAGATCGGGATTCCATTACTGCCCCGAGGGGAGAGTGAGATCAAACTATGATATTTCTCCTGCCGTGACGAGCGCGCTAGCAAAGGTTGTCGCGCTCATATAAATTTAATATCCGACGGCAGAGAGGCCGCGCCGCTGTCGAAGCGCAGGGTGATACACTTCTCTGGCCCCGGGGGGGGGGGGGCAAGGGCAGGGACAGCGGACAGGGAAGGGGCGGGGGGGGCGAGGGGCGGGAGTAGAGGGGTCGAGTATGGAGGAGAAGAAAGGAGGCAGGGAGAGAGTCAGGAGGGGAAGTGGAGGAACGGACAGACAGAAGAGACGTGGGAAGGACTCGAACCAGGAGAGGGGTCGTGAGTAGGAGGGAGTAGGGTGGGGCAGGGATGAGGGTAGGACGAGAGCGGAAATTTGAAAGTGGGCGGGAACAACGAGAGGGGCAGAGCGAAGGGTAGGGACGGGAGGAATGGCGAAGAGGGGAAGGGGAGGGGCGAGGGGGGCGGACGGAGCCTCAGGGGTTGGGAAAGGGCGGGGCATGCAACGGGGGCTGTGGGGCCGGTTGCCGGCGGGCGGGGCGGTGCCGGGGACGTGAAGCAGAGCGCAGGGGACGCATGGGGGGAGGCCACGCGACCCCGTTCGGGGTTTATCGTCTCAGGATCCCGGGCGCGGCGCGCGACTGCAATCGTTAATCACGGCTAATCCCTCTTTTCTTTCCTGCGCTTCGTATAAGACCGCGGACCGCAATACGGATTGCTTTTTATTAGAGATGGAACGAACTCCACATTTTCGCGAATCCCAAAAGGATCTCTGATACCTGAAACCTCTCTCTTGAATCGAATTCGGTTAAATCTTTCTAATGTGAGAAAAGAAATAGAAATAATAATGAATGTGAATAAAATGATCAATTTTCACTATACATTTTTGGTTTTAACTCACTAACGCCGAGCGTTTTCATTTGGTACCACACATTCCTTGGCAACTCTAAAGAGTTTCCTTTGCACAAATTTATACATTTTATAATAGTGGATTAATTCAATCAGATAGTGGTAAAGAAATCAGATCTAAAATTCAAATTGAACTCGTATAAAAGTAAGTTATAGATAAAAAAATTTCCGCTTCGAGAAAATGTAATTTCATTCTTTCTCAATGTCAAAATGGACAGGAATTGCTGAAAGAAAAAAATATGAATTTTTCCTTTCGGCAATTAAAAATTGAATATTTTTATAACATAATAGAGATTTCTAAACATTTTTACATGATTCGAGCGATTTAAATGAAAATATTTTTGAAACATAACCACGTTTTGCGGACTTCAATGACCCACACACAGATTTCAACAAATATTCCACATGATTGTTCATTGACTAGTACGTTTCTCTAAAAAAAAAAAACAGTAATATATTTTGAAAGTGTTTCATGGCGCCGTCAGATGTATTCTTTCTCGAGAACACGTGCGGACTCTCTTCTCAAGGTTTCTTTTCTTGTTTATTCCATCATAATATGTTCACTTTATTTTCTTCTTCGGAATTCAACCTTATCGCTTTCCAACTTGATATTTTTTAATGTTTTTCATATGTCTTCTTTCAGATAGAGCTTCTTTACATGGTGGGGGTGGGGTAGCAATACTTATCAAAAGGAAAATCAAACACACACAAATATTTGTACCTACCTCCAAGGAATTAGAAATAACAGCAATAACAATAGACTTACCAGTCGGAAAACTAAAAATAATAGTAGCTTACAAACCCCCTAATAAAAAAATACCTAAAAACACCCTGGAACTACTCTTCAATAATAATGACAAAGTATTATTAATTGGAGATCTCAATGCAAAACACCAAGCATGGGGATGTAAAACGACTACCCCTCAAGGTATAATATTATTCAATCTAGCAACTACGAATAACTGGACAATACATGCCCCTTCTCAACCCACATTATCCATATAATAATACCATTTCTCCAGATATTCTGGACATTGCAGTCTCACAAAATTTAAACTTCCCACTCACACAGTACTGCATACCAGCATTAAACTCAGATCACAATCCTGTATTAATTAACTTTAACAATGTTACTCCACAGCAGAACCATAATTCCCTAATTAAAGGAAAAATAAATTGGAAACTTTTCCAGTCATATATACTTCAAACAAATGATTATCCTACTTCTCTCCATACTCCATTAGATGTAGATGCTGAAATTTTAAAAATACAAAGAAATATATTAGAAGCTATTAAATTATCAACAAAGACAAGTAATAACCCTAACAAATCAGTCTCACCTGTCCTACCAAAAGAAATATTAAATTTAATTGCTCTCAAGCATGTAACTCGGAGAAAGTGGCAAATCACTCGAGATCCTGAAATTAAAACTACCTTAAATCGCCTTACTCATGAAGTTAAAATAAACTAGAACAATACAGGTTTTCTAAATTCACAAACTATATATCCCAGCTTCAACCTAACTCTGTTTCCCCATCTGAAGTCAAATACATAACTTCCAAACTTAAAAACATCTCTCTTATAATAATTCCTTTACCCAAAACATAGTCCAATCATTAGCCAACCCACTACATACAGTTCCTGAAAGAATTAAATTTATTTCCCCATCTGAAGTCAAATACATAACTTCCAAACTTAAAAACAAAAAATCACCAGGCTTAGATTTAATTCCTAATATTGTAATTAAACATCTACCATATCCCATCCTCAGTTCACTAACAGCTATTTATAATGCATGTTTCAGACTCAACTACTTTCCAAACTCCTGGAAAACTGCACTTATTCTGCCAATTCCCAAACCCAACACAGATCAAACTAAACCTGAAAATTTCAGACCAATTAGTTTGCTGCCAAATTTTCAAAATCTTTGAAAAGGCAATTTTAACCAGGATTAATAAATTTCTAAATCAAAACAATGTTCTTCCTAGTAGTCAATTTGGTTTCAGACATAACCATTCCACTACGCACCAACTCCTACGTTTAACAGACTATATTGCCACCAATTTCCAAAAATCACGTCATACTCTTGCTATATTTCTAGATGTAAAAAAAGCATTTGATAAAATCTGGCATGATGGATTACTTTTCAAATTGAGAAATATTGGTTTTCCAAATTATTTACAAAATATAATAAAATCCTTTTTAGTTAATCGACAATTTAAAGTTCAAATAAATAACACTCTCTCAACTGATCATAATATACAAGCTGGACTTCCCCAAGGATCCCCCTTGTCACCTATGCTTTTCAATGTTTTTATTTCTGATATGCCTTACCTATTACATTCAGATATTGCCTTATTTGCGGACGACACTGCAATATTTACCACTCATAGTGATCTTCTTTTAGGTAGAGACAATCTTCAAGATGACCTAAATCTCCTCATATCTTGGTTCAATGATTGGCAAATAAAAATAAATCACCAAAAATCTCAAGCAAAAATTTTCTCCTTAAAACGGATTCGCCCCACATATCCCTTAATAATTAATAACCATGAAGTTAAATGGCTCCCAAATGACACTCCTTTAAATATCTTGGACTTCAAATAGATACCAAATTAACCTGGAAAAATCATATAACAACAATAGACTCAGCATTAATAATATTTAAATACATTGTACGACCTTCACTGACCTACGCCTGCCCAATCTGGGGAGGTGCAGCAAAAAGTAACCTTCAAAAACTGGAAGTATTGCAAAACAAATTTTTAAGAACTGTATTAAAAGCGCCATGGTATATCCGAAACGATCAAATCTTAAAAGAACTATCTATAGAACCTCTGAAAACTTGGATCCTAAAACTTTCTTCTAATTTCTACTCTTCTCTTTCATCTTGCCCAGCCACTCCTTTGTACACTCTAGGTAAATCAGCTAATCTCTTTCCACGAATAAAATCAAGATACTCTAAAGACCTACTACATCCTCCGTAATTAGCTATAAAGCAGGTTCCAACAATTATAAATTAAAAACTCATGTCCTAATTCAAATTGTATGCATTTTTTTCTCAAGGACCCTTCCTGGGTATCCTTAGCTGTTATTGTATTATTGTAAGTATTAGTCTTCTAACATTGTTCAAACATGACGAAATGTAATTATAACAAAAATGTATATTATGTATCTTCAACCCCTTGAAAGACATAAGAATGTCGAACAAGGATATATTTCTAATAAAAAAAAAAAAAAAAAAATATGTCTTCTTTTCTGGCATGTCTATCATTTATGAAATATTCTTCAGGTCGCTTCAATTGATTTGTTTATCCTAATGACTCAAACTGAACAGTGGAAAAGAAGATAAACTTCAATAATTGTAGAGATATCGTAAAAAATACTCAACAGACACTATTACAAAATGAATTGTTTGGAGAAGTATATTTGTATACATTATAAAGTATACAAACATCTATTTTGTTAAAATATCATTCTTTCTCACTCACTCTTATTCTCCATCACACTCTCACTTTCTATTTTTTATTCTAATTTCAACTACTCTCCGAATCGTATTTCGTAATTATTTGTCTTGGTTTCTTTTCCCCATTTCAATTATTTTTTCCTTTCACATTTTTCATTTTATTAAGAAATTGACTTTAAATTACAAAAGACTTCACTATACTTCCTAACCCACCCTTGATCGGTAATTATATCCCAAGTTATCATTCACTTAAGAGAAGATGGAGTGCAAGGAGAACAGAATTTCGTTGACAGTGATGGTTATTAGATATGAAAGACGTTCGAACCCTGTGACAGTTCAAATTTTCCCCATTCATTACTCTCCTTAACAATTAACTTAAAGAAAAAGTGTCCAAGAACAAGACTCGACTATCTAAATGCAATTCCTGGCATTAGAAATATTGCTCTACTTACATCGTAATGTGAAACCAAAAGTACTCCTGGAAAAAAATACTACATTTTCCTTTCAAATTTAATTCATTTAATTAATTATCTGAAGAATATCCTCAGTGCAATTAATCTTCTCACATCTCACGAATTAGATGTTCTTAATAATATAATTAAAAGGTTTGGGATCATGATTCAACAGTAGTCTTTGCTGTATACGCAAGAGTCGTTCGTTATGTGAGCAAATGCTGCCATATCGTCGCTTCTAGAAATCACTTTCTGAGAACTAGGTTTATCGACATATCTGTAATGAGAATGTTTTTCTACAAAGAACTCGTTCATCATAGTGTTCCATCAAAGCAATATCTGATTCTATTGTCACATTATTCACTTTATTGCCTCCTCTCCGTCATACATCTACATCCCTCTCAATCTATCCGTTGTGTGAAATCATTTTATGCACTGGTCATTAGCTACTATTTTTGCAGTCACAAAGTCGATTACGAGATGAAGTATTTTGCAGCAAAAGCGAATGTGGTTGCAGGATGTTTGTGGATTTGCGACCTCTATTATTCAATAATGTAATACATTTTACGAGTTTTTCAATTGGAAATACATTTTCACAGGTAATTACTATGAAGTATTTACTGACAAATTGTTTTTTGTAAAACGCAAACTCTGCAACGATGCATACACAATTCATTCACTCCTGAAATGCAACACAGAGAACGCATCTTCATAAATTGACTGTAGGTCAAATTTGAACGGACTCGTTCATTACCCAGGCCGCACACAGGGGAAGCAGAGACCGATAAGCCAGGTTGTGATTAGAATCTGGCAGCACTGAATGCAAATGAAACACGAATTACGGAGTAGTCAAATGGCCGCCCTGCACGTAGCCACCGACGATAGATACTGGTTCACCTCTAGAACCCAAATCGTTCTATCAGGAAATAATCTCTGAACAAAAAATTTACACATACAATACCCGGGGAGCTAACTAGATAGTATATTAAAATATGCAGCTATTTGATACCAAAGTTCGCTGTTGCTTCAAATGGAGATTTGAATTATTTCTGTCAGATTATACTGACGTCTTCCCCTCAAACATTCGTCTGGAAAATTGGCTTACCCTGCAACCCAAACGATGTTTTTCGACTTCCTAATATCATATATCCTGTCCTTCCAAAACTGACTGTAGTAATATAATCTTTAACTTCCCATTCCTCTGATGTAAAAAAAAAATTTCTCCCATAAATACGGAAAGGTGGTCGATATCAAACAAATTTCTTGCTCTTTGTTGTTGTTCATTCAAAGTATTTGAAAAGGACAACTTTCTGCAGAGTCCATATAAATTAAGTAACTTACTTCATGCAAATTTTTCTCTGTAACACGCGATATAAAGTTCATATATATTTTAACAATACACAATTACCAAACATAAAGTTTTCTTACAATAGTACATCCTTTCTCTCATTAATTTCAACAGTAGAAATATTCGCAAATGAGACCTGCGGCATTCTGAAACGCACTTTGCTCTGAGAAACAAAAACAAATAATGAAGCTATTTCGGAGAACACATTGCAACTACTTAAGCCACAATTTACCACAAAACAACTTGCTTTTACAAAAGTCATACATGACCTTATTTAAAGATCTATTGTTTAGAACATATTTCCTTTTCTATAAATCTGTTTTTTTAAAAAAAATCTGTTTCATCTACATTGTACTACTTATACAATTTGTTTTGCAATATACGAATTTACAGTTAGTTCGCCGAAAATGGGACCTTTTCCATTTTTAAGCGTTCTCATCTTTATCCGAGGAAAACGTTTAAAGAAAACCTGTGGAGCCGTTTTTGGAAAATACTTTATTTCAGACAAAAATTTCGCGAAAAAACACACGATTTCTCAAGAAAATGAACTCGACCTTATTTAAAAATCAAATTTTTAATTTCTCACCCTTAAGAATTAATAAGGTAAAGTATTGTAATCATGAGCTGGAAAAAGGCAATTTTTTTACGGAAAAACTTTTATTGTCGGACCCCGGTAACGAAAAAATGGATAAATCGGATGGAAGGAAAATGGGTAAAATGGATATATTGTAAATTACTTCTTCTAAGACGTTGTGTAGCCAGAATACATGTTTTTGGGTCCTTGATACCTAAAAATTGATGGACGGCAAAACGTGTCTGTCCGTGTGTCTGTGGTCAACGCTAGCGCCCAAACCGTTCAGCCGATTTCCTCCAAAATGGATATTCTCCGATTGATCTGAACGCCCTCAAGGATTAGAGAATTTCAACAAGGTATTTTGATTTTTGAGGCTACTTTACATTACGCCACAAAAACATTTTCAAAATCTTCTCAAAATCGGTACCAAATGTTTTTATTAAACTTTGTCCACCGATAGCAAAAAGGACGCTTAAGAGAATGGTGCAGACTTCTTGTCCGTTGAAACAGTTGATTTTGCGAAAATTTCAAAAGTGCAATTTTTTTATTTTTTCTACAACTACAATATTGATAACGGAGATCTTTCTTTAATTAATCTGTTTTTTAAAGACAGATCTTAAAATAAGGTCACATTCATTTTTTTGAAAATATTAGCAGTTTAATATTTCGGGAAATACATGCAAATATATTTTTTTCTGAAAAACCACTCCCATTTTTTCTTTAAATTTGTCCTCGTATGTATCAAGTGACAGAAAAAAATATTTTTTTTCTAATTTCTGGCGAACTCTCCGTTTTTTCGAAAATTGAAATGTTAACATTTCCAAACTACATAATTGAAGATTTAGATTTTTGACCATTGTAGAATTCACGACCGTTAATAAATTGTGGGATATGGATCACAGGATCGGTCAATTAATGAAACACATTAGTTTGCCAACATTTCGAAATATGAAATTCCTTCCTCAGGGCTACAATAAACACAATCACAAGGAATGAAGACAACTTGTCTGAACAACAACATTAAAAATCACACAATATATGCCATGAATCAACATATGTGAAGAAAAATTATATACTGTATATATTTACATCCAAGGTACCATTCTAAAACACAAACTGGTCAAACGTCATGTTTGCCTACAGATCAACTCCAATATGAAGTTGCTAAAGCACACAGGGCCATTGCAAGTCCGATCAGGGCCACGGCCCGAAAGTGTGGCCCACGGCCGGGATGTTAAGTCACAACAATAACCTACAAAGCAGTCCTATATGTGGAAGGTAAAAGAAATTAAGGCATTCATATTACAATTATGCTAATTGGATGATCTGTGGTTAGATAAATAAAAGACAGGAGGCAAAGAAAAGAAAAAAAGGGAGCATTGCTGAATGTTAATTGTTAATAATATTGAAGATTATTGTTGTGACTTAACATCCCACTGTTTGTTATTACCACTGATCACTGGTTGCCAGGTTTAATTATTTTCTGTGTTCATGGCATCCTCCCAAACACTATCATAGTGAATATGATGTAACGCAAGTTCCAAGTTGTTAGTATCAGGTTCATTAATATTCCGAAACGTTGGAAAACTAATGTGTTTCATAAATTGACCGATCCCGTGATCTGTATCCCATGATTTAGATTTTTGCATTAGAAAAGTCTATTGTAGAAAATCGGCACTTTAAAAAAGGTCATATACAATTTTGTGAAGAAACGAATAGGTTTCGGAAATTTCTGCTTGAAATTAATGTAATTAACAAAAATATTTTTTCAAGAACAGCTTCAATTTTTCTCTTCAAATGTTTCCCATGGATAGAAGAAGGAGCGCTTAAAAGAGGCGGGGGTCTTATTTTCGTTGAATTCTCTGAACTTTCAATTGATTGGTGCTTTAAGGCGCACCAACTGCTAAGGTAGTTGGTCCTGTAAGTGTAGTGCATGTTTCCCTCTGGAGGTTGCGGTGATCTTCCCTCGAAGGATGGTCCCCGGCAACGACCTGCCGTCGGATAACGGGGTTTTCCCCAACTGGTATCTCCCACCATCGGGGCGCCGCCCCAGCCGGGACAAACTCTAATCTCCCTACCGGTCTCCCGGTATGTGTGGTAGTGTAGTGCATGCATGTGTAAGTATGTGTAAGTAAGGGGTGAGGATAGGATAAGGGAGAGGAAAGAAAGGTCTCGCGCGGTGCGTGGTCCGTTTGAACGGGTACTGCTCCGACATTTGTCTGGTGTTGATCGTAGAATCCACGAAAAACTATCGATCAGAGTAGCCGGCCTCTAGAATTCTCTTCCGGACAGCGAGCTCCAGAATTCAACCTAGCTGACAAGCTAGTGTCGAAAATCCTGCTACCGTCCGAACCCGAACCTAGAACCTCCCGGTAAAAGGCACTTCTGTGATATCAGTTGATGCCTTGAGCCACATCTCCCGGTCTGAAATTTCGAAAATTGCAAATTTAGAAATAATGCGAGTAAGTATATGCTATTGTAGCACCACTAGTTTAAAACATATTTCTTTAAGGAAAAAATCTCTAGCATCAGCGTGGTGCACCAGTGTTACTTTTTGCAAATTTAAAAAAGTTAACCAACACAATTTACAGAAAATGAAACATGTCTCATTTTTATATGCACTTTGCTCTATTCAAGAAAAAAAGAAGACAAATTTGTATTCGTTTTTTAGAAAAAAAGTATAGTTGCTTGTTTTACACAAAATTACTCGAAAACTAACCATATTATCGAAAAATTGATAACTTTATTTAAACATATTTTTGAAGAAATGGTTTTGTTATGAAAATATCCTCAATATTGTAATTGTAGGAGGACGGCAAAAAAATGTGACTTCTGCAATTATAAAAAATAGAGAGAGATCAACAAAATTGAGATCCTTCCATTTTTACTCGTCATTTCCTCTCTCCGTGGACAAAATTTAATAATAAATTTGTAGGCATTCTTGAGAAACAAAACTGTAAACGTTGCCAAGATTTCGTGGAAAGTCAAAAGTCCCCAAAAATTCCCCAAATCAAAATATTCGTTTCAAACTTTCAGTCTCAAGTTTGGTCTGATCAGTAGAATAAAATCAATTACGTAGAAAATAGCCTAAACGGTTTAATCTCTGTTGTTTCTTCTTATAATGAGTAAAACATGAGTGATGTTTTTGAATGTACTCATTATCGAGTGATAACTTAAGAATGAAAATTGATTATAATCGATGTAAACTAGCCATATTAAGTTAGATGCTCCAACCACGGACATAATATTTACCTTTTGTTTTTGTTTTTTAACATGACTGCGGGAAAGATAATCCATTCGTCAAATATGAGTATTGGAGATTCCTTAAATATATATTTTTTCTGTATTTATTGTGGACATCTCCTATCCTCAATTCTTACTTTCACATACGGACACTTACATAGACTACATTACCGCACAAGTTGAACGACCAATCGGGAGCTTATGGCTTGTCCCGCGTGGGAGATGACTTGTTGGGGAAAACCCCACAAGCCGACGTCACGGTCGCTGACGGAACTTACCATCCGACGGCGAAAGAACTGCGCTTACGGGACTAATGACTATAGCCGTTAACTCGCCAGCAAACACGTAATAATCCATCAATCAACAAGGTCACAAGTTTGAGAAGTGTACTGCAGAATATCGCATTACAGAAACTTTTTTTCTAAACTTACTTTCATTTCGAAGGGCTTAAGACTACTTGCTAGTCTCCTCTGTGCTATGTAGTCAAAGAAATTGTGTATCATAAGTAAGAGATTTTTAAGAACGCGTGCTGGTCACTTCACAAATTAAATGCAGTAACAATGGTGAAAATTAATAAAAATAAATCAACGACCTCATACTGTTAACTTGTCTCTTACAGATCGTATTATTAAACAATTATCAAAGAACGATCCAAGCATATTTCATTCTGTGAGTAGTATTCTCATTCAAAGGTTCGTTATTAAGGCAACGTTAAAAAAGAAATTTTCGAATTCCAAGTGTGTATCTCTTCATTTCATAGAAAATTGAATAATGTGGAGTGTGAAAAAAGAAAATCCTGAATACATGAATATTTAGTCATCAACAGCGAATATTTGAGTCTAGGAAGAAAATGGGAACGCTGCACAATTATTGTTATGAAACAGCGCCATGCATATCTGCAGCGAACAAAATTCAGTCATTGCAGCGCGTCATTTCGGATACGCTCATCATCTGAATTTATCTTCCGAGCTTCAAGTCTCGGAAAAACTCACAACGTTCCGTTGTGGTATAGACCACGAGGTAACTGGAAAATTACAAAAAAAACAAAAAAAAACACTTTCCACTGATATCGGAACCTCTGAGGCAAAGATAGTAAAAGAGAGATTTATTTAGTGGCAATATTGGGGTGGCATGTGGCGTTGCTGTCTGTCTGCTTGCCTTCACCCGCTGAGAGTGTGCTTTAAAACCCTGTCACTCCCTGTGGTTGTGCAGCAGGTTTTCTAATTTTTTACTTCCTCGCCTTACTACGTAAGTAATGCTAATTGGCGATTTTTTGATAGAAAAACTTGAATTTGCGCGTCTTTGAGTCGAAAATGTGAATAAATCTTGTTCCCACATGCAGCAAATTGCCTTTTCTAACACATTATGTAGTCGAAACCCACATTTTGTGAGTGCTTGACACCGAAAACTCGATTGACTGCAAAACGTGGCCTTACGGATTCGTCTTGCGGATTCGGTGGTATAATGATTAGCGTATCGGACTGTTGTACTCGAGTGTGCGGGTTCAAACCCGATCAAAGCGGTGGATTATTAAGGGCGAAAAAATCCTTCGTACGCCTTCCTTCGGAGGGGAAGTAAAGCCGGCTGTCCCATGTAGTAGATTTACTGCATGTAAAAGATCCTGAAGCCTCTGAGCAAAATTGAGATCCGCCTGTTTCGTCGCCCAAGATAATACCTCATTTCTTCGCTAGGTGGTGAAAGGAGCGTAGCGAAAATTGCTTGGTTAGACGGAAGAGCGGGCCTGATGGCCCGAGTCTCGCCACGTAAAATAAGGCATTAACTAACTAACTAACGTCTGCCTTTGACAGTCCGTCTCTGGCCTAACACGTTTAGACGATTCTTTTCAAAATTGATATTCGCGGATCGATCTGGACGATCTCAGGGCCCTGGGAGTTTCAAAAGGAAATTTTGATGTGAGGGGTACTTTACATGAAGTCTCAACAACAAGTTTAAAATATTCGTAAGAATGGTTTCAAACTATGTTCTCGGATAACAGAAAGAATACTTTAAAATGACATAGTTCGCATTTTCGTTGAAATATGAATTTTTGTAAATTGCGAAAGTTTTTTTTTTCAGTATCTTCCTACAATTATAATATTGAAAATAGAGATTTTTTTATTTCAGAAAATCAGTTTTTCAAAGTCAGGTCTTGTAATAAAAGCCTATACCTTTTTCAAAATATAAGTAGTTTTCGCGTAATTTTGTGTAAAATGTAGGCAGTTTCAAAAAAAGCCATTGTTTCAGAAACAGGTTCCAAACTTTTTTTTAAATATTTTTCCTCAGATAGAGAAAATGATGGTTAAGGAATTTGTATGGGTCCATTTCAGAGCAACTCGCTGAATGTTCGAAAATACAAAACTATAACATTGCAACATATTGATAACAGAAATTATAATTTTAGAAGTCAGGTACATTCTTTTAAAAAGAAAGAAATTTTCGCGTAATGTTTTTCTCAAATTAATTCAAATTCAGTATATTCCGCAAAAACAACGATGAGTGGTTTTGTATTGCATGTAGGTGTATGGGCGATGGGTGATAAAGAAAATGAAGGAAAGATCGCGCGCGGTCCGTGACCTGTTTGTTAAGGTACTGCTCCGGCATATACCAGATACTCATCGGAGAAACCACGGAAAACTACCGATCAGATCAGCCACCCCATATAATTCTCCATCAGAGAGCATGTAAATTGGACCTAGCTGTGTAGCTAGAGCCGAAAATTCCACCAGCGTCGGGAGTCAACCCTAGGCCCTCCCGTGCGAATGGCGGGAGCGCAAATGCACAGAGCTTATCGTCCGTGGCCGGCGGCTGCGGCTGCGTCGGGCGCGACGTGCCCGCGGGTGACGTCATCCGCGCGGGGAAATCCCGCAGTTTCCACCCTCGAGGCGAGGGGCCGTCGCGCCGCGGCGGGGCGAAGGGGGCGCCGTAGTAATGTCGGGGAGACGTCGCGACGGCCTCCCCCGCGCCGCGGACGCGCCACACGCAATGGGTCCAAACGGAGCCAAAGGCGCACACTTGCGATGCGCCATCCATCTTAGTAATGTGAAAACATCCATGGTTTAATAAAATCATCGATGAATTCAACATGGTTTTCATGATGGTTTTTAACATCCATGTTTTGTGTTTGATGTTTTGATGTGGATATTTTATTTTTTAATGTAAAAAGTACCGTTGCAAGAGACACCTGTAAAGATTTTCTGATATCCATAAATTCAACAGTTTTCAGACAAATTTAACCAAGAAGGGCATAATAAAAATTTAGTTTTCATTTTTGAAAAATAAACTCTATATACTTTTTGAAATATTCAATCTGTTGATAAAAAGTTTGTTAAATATGCCGGTCGTTTTTATCTGTGTTTTGTAAATTAAATCTGAATTAAAATTTAATACGCGTGAAAATCGTAGTCAATTACCCCAAGCTGAACATTAGTGGCATAACATGGTTACTAATTCACTTTTACGAACATTGATGTTCAAAAAATTTTGGTTTTGCGGGAGATATTTTGTTAACATCAAGGGTTTAATTTTGAAAATCAATGTTTATGAAACATCGATTGCACCACAGTGCGCACGGCGCCAGATGCCGAGCAAGGGAAAGGCCAGAGAGCTCAAGTTCGTTATCAAAACACAACAAAAGTATAAATGTTGATATCCACTACTCTTCCACAGTTTTGAATTTAACATTTCAGATAGAATCTTAATATATACAATGGATATGTGTGTTTAACTACCTTTCACGAAGTCATCAGGCCCTGTGGAGTGATTGCTCTTTCGTTTTCGTACAAATACTTTTGAGCGGTCGCGAGAAAAACAGAGAGGTTGCGCTTTAAAAAGGCATACCTGAAAATGCAGTGTTTTCTGTTTGATTTCTTTTTTAAATTATCCGAAACTAATTTAGACAGCTTTTCGTCGGAGCTTTCCACTATGGTAAATAATCAACTGCATATCGGCTGGCAATCAGAATATATAATATTCCCATGTAAACATACTATTGCGTTTTCACAACAATGAGTAAATCGTGCACTTGTTTGATTTATTTTCATGAGTCTAAAATGTACTACATGTATACTGCACAATGACAAAGTTGTCGATCGCAGAGGAGAGCACATATTATTAATGTCTGGTCATGTTTTTGCACTGGAAATTTTGCGGAGATCGTTAAGACCTGAACTTATTGTTGGACAAAATAAGTAGATATATAGTACAGTTCTAACGTTTAAATAAAATGAATCGTTCGCTGCTGTGCTTTAAGATGAGGTTTATTTTACCAACGTCCTTGGTTGAGCAAGACTAGCGGTGACTCCATCAAATTTGAAACTTTACTTGAAGTTCCTGCTCCAAATTTTTTCGATTGCATTTCGCCACAGCAGCATCATCTTATTTACGCTCTTTCAAGTCAAACCCAGGACTTTTTCAACTTGATAATCAATGCATTGTACAAAAATTCTAAACAAATAATTTATTCAGCACAACTCAACAACGAAGGGCACTCTCACGCAGACACTCTCGTTACACACGACAACCTTTTTATCTCACACGAAACCTTTAAATATTTCATTCTCTTGAGTACCAGTTTTTTTGTAAACATAATTATTTGTTCAAAATAGCTTTGGGGACGTAAAAATGGGCATAGGCTAAGGAAAAGATGATTTGCTCGATTTGATGTTTACGAAGTACTAGTTATATCACCTTTCTGTACATCTGCGTTCAGACTCTCTTTCTTATTATTCAGAAGACCCTTTACAAAACACCCTGAGAGTTGAATGAACAGCCGTTAGAGAACGTAACTGTTTTGGAAACGGCAGAGGCACTCAAGTGTAGTGTCTCTAGCAATTAAAAAACTATTTCGCATATTCCAGATAGTTCTAAGTATCATAGATTTGGATGAGTCTGATAATTACCAATGTTAATAAAACATAAAATAAATAAAAAATACAATAAATACATTCCGTTTTTAAAAGAAATTGTTAAAAAATGAAACTTTTAATGTTGTACTAACTGTTTCTGATGTAGTACATTTTCCTATTTTTTAAAAATATAATAAATTAATAGTGCGTTTCTATTGCGATTGAAAGACACAACATAGAAAAACATGCCAGTATTTGGAAGATACAATATTCTATTCAAACACTCATAATTTAATCAAAACAATTCTATCTCGTTTTCTATGTTATTTCATAATGTCTACAAACTTCGAATCTCGTTCACTTTTATGTAATTGGCTTTACCCAATGCTCGATTACCGAGAATCCATATTCAACATACTAGGCTACAGACTGTGAAATCCGAATTTCAAAATTGCTGAGCATAAGAATATTAACAGCGGGCATATTCAAATAATTTGGACCCTGCAGTAAGTATTTTTTAAATTGCCTTTCGGAAATACATATATTTTTAATTGGATTTAAGGAATAGATGTTAATGTGGAATTATAAGACAAAGTATAATTTTATTAAATAATAAAGAAAATATTTGAAGTATCTCCATGCTCTTTTTTATAATGGAGGTTTTGTATATTTTTAGTTATTGACAATTTATATTGAAGCAACGAGTTGTAAATTGAAACTTGGAAAAATAGTATTTTCCCATTGAGCTTTCATCCAGGATGCTGAAACCACTAGCAGCCACCAGAGCACATCACCAGTTCATCGACATCTGATTTTCCGCTGCGCACATCTTTAGATCCATTTGGAACCAATGTGCGTCGCTCTCGCGGCACTTCTCCCCTCCGCACAGCTCCCTCCACCCATGCGTCGTCGCTACCGCCCCACCCCGCCCGAGGTCCCGCCATTTCCTCTTCCCCGCCCCACTCCCGCCATCACCCCACTACCGCCTCCTTCCCCCACCGCCACGACCCACGTGCGGTCTCCCTGCCACCGCTCCAGCCCCCCCGCCCCCACTGCTCTTCTACCGTTCCCCTCCCCCACCGTTCCCCCGCTACCAGTGGCCCCGCCCCCCCCCCCCGCCCCGCCCCCCCGCCACCCCTCCCCCCCCCCGGCCCCCCCCCCCCCCCATTTCTACCCTTCCCCGCCCCGTCGCTCGCCAGCCTAGCCGCCCGCTCATGGCTTTCCGATGGCCGTGCCGCGAAACAGCGGCGCTCGGCTCCCGGCGAGCAAAGTACCCGGGGCGTAAAGTTGCGGCGCGGAGAGGGGGAAGGGATGGGCGGAGCGGCATCGTCTCCGAGGACCACTGAACACTCGCAGCTCCTCAGCGATGGGAACAATATTCCAGTGGAAGAAGTAGTGTTTATGTTGCCTTTTTTCTTTAAAGAAAAGAATTCAACTAAGAAGTTACAGATTTCTCTTGGAAAAATTGTATTGCGGTATGAATAAAAAGAGGGGGTCTCGACTTTAGAAATATCTTTTCCCCCTTGACATCAAATGCTTTGGTTGTCTTTTCGCCTTCACAGTGTCTGCTTTAATTTCCTTGCTGGCCTTCCCACGCCATCTTTTGCATTGGTTGCTTAGGAATATGTCATTTTTTTGAATGGAAGTCTTGATAGAGTCTTCCGGTGTGATGAATTTAGTTAGACACGGATACGCATAGATACTAGGTACACACTGAGTCTTTTTTCATTAACAAGATCTTTATGAGTCCAATATTACTCTTTTATTTCTCGCTACGTAGTAGAGAGAAAGTTATGTAATTCTGCGTGAAAAACGGGAAAGTTTCAACAGAAGAACTTATACAGAACGCTGAAAAGGAAATGTGGATAAATCCAGTTGCTACATTTAGAAAATAATTATGTATCACGTGATATAGCAAGAATCCATCTTTTTCTTTACGGCCTGAGGTTTTACCAGCACTCCTAACAATCGAATGACCTGGAAGCTGTCATTAAAATGAAACTAACTTTGAATTTTTTCGTGAAGAAATTAGTATATAAGAGGGAAATATTATTACTTTTTTATTCTACGTTTTACCCTCTCCATCCCACGTTGCACGCTCGTCGTGTTCTCGGTATCACTCGCATCATACGGCAACAACTTGCAACAATGAAGCTCAGGCCGATTGGAAATTGCATTTAACTGAAGCGCCATCTAGTGCAGTTACAACAAAATCAATAATATAAAACAATTCTCTACGAAAAAACACGTAGATGTGCCAACTTGCATGGATATTGATCAAATGGTATTGGCGTGTATCGATCTCGAACAAACTAACATCCATTTATACATGTATAGATAAATTGACAGATTTATAGATAGAAAATTACTCAATAAAGAAGATATTTAAAATAATGTTCTTTTTTTACATTTCTTGATGCCATTTTGATTTGGAAGATATTTTACTTATTTATGTTGTAATTTGTTTATTCTCAGGTTTTATTAGCCACCAATAAATAATTTAAAAGGTGCAATCTATAAGACTATAATATTTCAGTTCAAAAATTAGATGCATGTGTATTTCCCTATGCAAGATTGTGAGCAGGTGAAAATAAACCTCGTAATACTATAAATCAATGAAACGGACTAAAATTGGATATTCATATTATTTTAACGATTGCCTAATGCAAACATGGCGTTTTTGCCAGCGACCCGTAGTGAATTTAGTCATGAAATGTCTATGAATAAAATACTAGCAGCACGAGCTGAGCAAGTTATGAGCGAGCGGGAGATAAGCTGACGTGCACGAAGTAACGAGCACGCTGTGCGGATTGTGATACATGCCGCACTGCTCTTTTGCCATTCATCAATATTCTCTTCACATTCTCTCTTCAATGTTAAATCCGGAAGGACAGACACGTTTCATTTAAATGCTTCCCACTGCTCTTTTATGCCCTGAAATATTCATGTGGATAGTTTCGGACAAACATTTGAGAACATTTAGCGAAACTGTGTTGCAGAGACGAAATAGGACACAGAGTCCGTTGTGAGAAAGCAAAATGCAGCGTTATAAATGAGAATTGTTTCAACTCGCTAATGTTACATGTATGTAGCATTAAACCTGTGTAGTTTTTGTAAACAAATTTGTTTGTATAACATTTATTCACATGTTTAGCTGTAAATCTCGAGAAGAAGAAGAACCATTATTACACTTTTGATGTTTTACTTATACAATATCTTAACTAATTGCTATATCAAATGTTTTCTGTTTAGAATGACTACATCGGATCCATCCACACAATAGGGAATATAAGTTAGTAAATATTCATATATGATGAATTTTGTATTCAAAGTAATTGAGTATTATGTTAAAATTTCATTTGTTTTTTCTCAGATGGAGAGTATCCTCTTCCATACCTATGAAATAGGACGATCCAATTCAAAGTTGCATTAACAAATGTAGAATATTTTTAATATTCCGTTAGTAAAAGAATATGAATTGTGAAGTCCGATACATATTTCTCTCCTAAAAACTTGGCTCAGACATGCATCTAGAAGAAACGTACAGCAATACAACAAAAGGTCTACATCAGCGTGACACATTTTACGACCTTCTATAGATCATCGTCTATCTAGCACAACGCCATTTCCCAACTGTATATCTTGCACCCGTACTTGTCCCCATGCCTCCAAGTAGTTCTCCGCGCCGCCGACAGACGAGAGCACTTCCAACTTCCACCGGTAGCAGGTTCGGACGCTGCAGGTCTTGGGATCGATCCTCGACACCGGAGAGGAAGCAGTCGTTATGCGGCCTTAGGCGCTAATATGTCGCACTCTCTGTGCAACAAGAGTCATCATCCTTTTTGTGGGAACAGGAGATGAGGTTGTGGAAATAATCGAGATTTACGTTCGTAAAAGATTCACCTCTTCATTCCTCGTTATACAGTAAACACGTTCTTTTGCGGGCGAAAAGGTGGCGGCTAGTAATCCTGTTTAAATCAAGGTGAAATGAGATCGAATGGAAGTAGTCGTTCCTCAGCGGAATGGGTAATAAACATTTATGAAGTTTTGTTTTAAAATATCAGTAAAATTTGACAGAAAATTTGGATGTGGCCTTTCTATTTTCTGCGAAATATATTTTTTAAAAAACTTAAGATCATTATACGGCCGATAAATTCTAGAATATTCCAGCGTAGCTAAATGACTCCTAGAAACTGTGGTGTATGTAAAGGCAATAAATTACACAAACACACAAAAAATAGTTTACAGATCCAAAGGCTTGACACAATTTTTTCTATGTATGTCGTCGCACTGAATCCGAATCCGAAGTCAGAATGACGCCCCACCACTGTTTTTTTAAATGGCGAAAAAACACAGTGAAATATACAATTTACAATTTTCGTGTGGTTTTTCTCAATTAAAAAAAACTGGAGGGTGGTGGCGCAATTCTGACTTCAGATTCGGATTCAGCGTCGACAGAGATAGAAAAAGATGTCTCATGTCTTCGGGTGTGACAATTTTTTTGTGTTTCTGTTACCATTAGTATATCACAAAGAATGATATATTTCTCTTTATGATTCTCTCATTAAAATTTAAATGCTTAGTCACTTATTAAATAAAAAAATTCAGTCGTTTAGTCCTATTAAGTTCTACAAACAACCAAACTTGTAATTCAGATGTCCCGGTATCATTGAATGAAGGAAAACAAATTGCAGCTAAAAAGTCTTAATAAGATTTACTTTATTTTTATTATTTTCTCGTATACGTAGTATAGAGAAAGTTACGTAATGCTGCGCGAAAAAACGGTGGACTTTCGGCACAAAAAAATAATTTCCGGGCCCTGACAACGAAAAAGTGAATACATCCAGTTGCTAAATTAAGACAAAAAATCCCCTAACACGAGGAGTAGCCAGAATCTCTGTTTTATGGGTCCTTGATGCCCAAAAACAATTGAAAGCAAAATGTCCGTCCGTCCGTCCGTCTGTACGTCCGTCTGTCTGTCCGTCCGTCCGTCTGTCCGTCCGTCCGTCTGTCCGTCCGTCTGTCCGTCTGTCCGTCTGTCCGTCCGTCTGTCCGTCCGTCCGTCCGTCCGTCCGTCTGTCCGTCCGTCCGTCCCTCCGTCTGTCCGTCCGTCTGTCCGTCTGTCGTTTCAAAATGTATTGCAAGAATAGAGTGAAATACACTTATAAAGTTGGCATTGGTCCGATTTTCACGATTAACTCCGAATTTTCAAAAATTCCAAAAGTTTGAATTTTTTTCGGCATTTTTCGACAGTTCTGTAGAATTGAAGACATATTTTTCCTTTAAATGAAAAGTGTTGCTTATAAATAGTTCTTTCATTAAAGTCATTTAGATGTTTCCGCAAATATTAGTAGTTTTCGTGCAATAGTGCATGAAATATTTGCAATTTTAAAAAATAACAAAAACAAGATTGTCTCAAAAACGGCTCCAAATATTTTCCTTACATTTTTGGCATGAAAAGTGCTACGTACACTATATAAGATAGAATAAACTTCATCATGCTCTATTCTTTTCTTTTTTCAAAAATTATAAAAATGTAATTATTTTGACTTGTCTCTCATGTCGGTAATATTAACATTCGAGGCAATGTCTTCACATTATGGTACTTATGAGTAGATGAGCATAATGTCAAATAAAGTTTCTCGAAAGCTCAACACTTTTCTGTTAAAATGAGTACAAAATTCCGCATTTTCAGAAACGCTCAAACAAATTTTTCTCAAAAATGGCTCAAATTATTTTGTTTAATTTTTTCAACAGATGGTGCTAATTGCACTGTTGAATATGAGGTAAGGTTTATTTTTGTGTATTCTTTTATTTTTTCAAAAATTACACAAAAGTATTTTTTTTAATATCTCTCACGATGGTAATATGCACATTTCCATTGATTTGTATACATTGTTAAATTTGTAAGTGGAAGTTCTTCAAATTATTTCACATGAAGCTTTTTGAAAACTCAATATATTACTGTGAAAAAAAGCTTCAAATTTCGCATTTACAGTAACGCTTAAAGATGGCTCCAAATTTTTCAAAGAAAATTGCTATTTAGGACAAAGTTTAAGTCTGCTTTAATATTCTTAAAATAATATATGGTTTACTATTTGGAAACCGAAAAGTTGAGAAAATTTCATAAAATCATACATTGGGCGGCGATAGATGGCAGCTGGCAAGAAGGAAGGGCAAGACTGTACAGTACCAGTCCACACCAAGGAAATTAGAAAACTTTACAACGAGAAAGTCTGTGCCATTCTGTAGCACCACTAGTTCAAAATGTAGGGGATTCCATAAAAGGTATTTGTTTTTAAAATAAAATAAAATGCTCCAAGATAGAAAACACATAACTTTAAATTACAAAAAATCAATATTTTGTGGGTTAAAAAGAGAAAAAGTTGGAAATTTCAAACGGATTGTTTTATAACTATTTACATCAAAACACTTCATTGTTTTATTATTTAATCACTCTCACAATATGTTTTCCTAAAATCGACAATTATGACTTTTGTAATATGGCATATCATTATAAATATTTGAGATGTAGAAAATATTAGAAGATCGATAGAACATGGGAAAACTAGTAGTGGATTCACGATTAATAATTCATACAATATCTCTTTTGACGTTTACAAAGGGTCATGGGATTTATGTGATTACCGTACGTAATACATGTGATTACCGTAATTTGAAAGAGATGAAAACTTCAATAACTGAGGCGAATTCTAAACTATTCACACATTTGTCTCTATTTGATTCTGACTTTATTTCTCATTTATTCTCCTGTTAATGGTCGCATGTCATTTTCATTAGCTTCAATTTACAGAGCTAATGGGAATAAAATTCACAGTGAGGAATTATTGGAAATGAGTAGTTAAAAAAGCAATGACTGTTTTCTCATTCATAAACTTCATGTTTTCTCAGTAAAAAATGTACAAGGTCATTTTTTTCAACAACGAAATCCCCAATGTTATTTACCCCGTAGGTGAGTTTTGCAAGATGGAATTTCAGAATAATTAGTTTAATGGATTCCCTCAATTCACCACTTCACAACTGCTTGTAATAAACATTCTCACTATCCATAGTTCTCAACGATTAATTCACTCATTGCAATAAGTCTTGCAATAAAGCCATTTGTACTGCAACAATAAGACAAAAATGACAAAAAAGACAACAATAAAACAATAAGACAAGTTTAGCATAAATTAATCACGAATTTAGTATCTTTATTTGTACTAACCACCTTGTCTGAGATGATCATTGGTTGTTCATTCATTTATTAAGATTATCGCTCACATTTCCTAAATATGCTTTGAATCATAACATGGATAAGAGCCAACATTTATTGCCTTTTTATCCTTGAAAATATATTTTATTTCATGAGAGCTTTTTTCTTCTTTTTTTAAATTTAAGTAGCATATGACTTAGTGCAGGGATCACAGAATTTTGAAAATGTGCACACAATTCACTTTTCCCCATAGCACGTCATACGCAGTTTTAACTGTTTTTTTTACGTAAAATAAAAATAAAATAGAATCTTCGATGCCGTCTGATATTTTAATTTTAAAACATTTTGTAATCTGCAGACATTCCACTCATTCGCTCTTGTCGGTCTATCACAAGTAGAATTGTAGAAGATAATCGTATATTGAAATATATATCATGTATTTTCTGTAATAATCACCAAAAAGCTTTTCAAGAAAGCACGTATTCTTAAGAGGATACTATTCCGTCTTTCGTCGCAAATGGTTGGAATTTTTTAAATTTATATTGTTTATGGAGACATCAGATATTTTCAGGAACAATATTATAATGTATCTGGATTTTTATTTTTTGAATACTAGTTTTGAATTAAACTAAAACAGAGCTTCTAATGATTTTTCTTTAAAGAGCAATGCATAGGTTTATAAAATTCTGTATACCACTAGAATAGCACTTCAAAATTTTTTAGAACTATCATATTTTAAATTTTTTCATTTTATTACCTAATAGACATTACAATACGTATTTTTAATTTTTCAAATACTTTCAAATGTTAAAGTAAAATAAATACAAAAAGTAACTAATACTATACGATTGACGCACTAATTTCTTGTTAATTACAAATGTCGCTTGTTAATTACACTAATGTCTTATGAATCATCAACAGCATTTCGTGTTTACGGGGGCGACAATTACGTTGATCATTTCCGTGAGCGTAAAGGCCTTTATTCTAGGGAAATGTGTTTCTTCTGCGCTGCAACGTGAGATTCGGCGCCGTCCTACACTTTCGGCTTGTGGGGTTTCCCCCTCTATATATTTCCCCCAACGGGGCACTGCCTCCGTCGGGATAAGCTCTAAACTCCCGACTGGCCTCCTGACATACGTAGTAGTCTAGTGCATGTGAGTGCACGTGTGAGAGAGAACGGGGAACGGTTAGAACATAAAGAGGAAAAGCGATCGTGAAAGGAGAAAAGTGTGAGTGGCTTCAAACAAAACCCCTCTTAGCCATTCCGACCAGCGATTGGTCCACGCTCTGCGCACCTTACTCGTCTTCCTCCCACTGTGCGCCGCCATTTAGCGCGCGCTTGTCGCCCGGGGTGCCGCAGGGTCCAGGGGCGGGGCGCGACGAACAGAGTGGAAGACGGAGGGGCTGGGTGGGGGCGTCGCTTTCCCGGCAAGTGCGAGAACAGCGGTGCGTTGCCGTGAGAGTGCTGGCGCGCACGGGGGAACAGCGCAGGGGCGAAGGTGAGAGCGAGGGCGGGGAACGCAATGAGGCGAGCGGGGGCGGGGGCGGGGGCGGTGCACGCGCTGCGAGGGGAGCGAAGTAGACACAGTGCGCAGGCGGAACGCAGGCCCAGGGGTTGATGCGTACAGGCCATATTTCCTCCTGGGTAGTCATACTCTACGTCCTAATAAATGAGAACCATTTCTGAGCAACAGATTGGGAGTAGCTTCA
This sequence comes from Teleogryllus oceanicus, assembly GCA_964035755.1. NCBI lineage: Eukaryota > Metazoa > Arthropoda > Insecta > Orthoptera > Gryllidae > Teleogryllus > Teleogryllus oceanicus. Next base: position 17,961,201 of record CAXIVR010000006.1, read on the forward strand.
TACAAAATGCAGTCTTCTTCCCAAGGCACTTCTCCATTCATGTTTATTATTACTGGGGGCCTTTAAGGGCAGAAGTACTATCATATAGCTTTAAGAATTTTCAAACTGTGGGGAAAATGAAATATTAAACCTATGCAATTAAAATTAATTTGAAAGTAAACTTATCCTTGGTTATTTACAATTCAATAATAAAAAGAATAACTAAAAAAATTGTTTTAAAAATTAATTGACATCCCTTATCCACATCGAGCTGTGAGTGTGTGATTAGTTTGCTTACGGATTAATTCATCCCCCACCGCTTTGCTTATGAATTGTTCGGAATATTAGTGGGGGGATGTTAAATGTGCTGCTATTTAGGTTCGATGTCCCAACAAAAGGCAAATTACAAGATTGATTTAATAGTAATGCTGACTTAATATTTATCTATACAATTTTTTTATTTCTTACTTTCGAAATCAATTTTTTTTCTTAAGCGGATCATATTTGTCAGGATTTACTTAAATACGAATGCCATTTTATGATACTTTGTACTACAAAAGATTTTCTGAATCACGCAGAGCTTCCGAAGGTATTCTAGAAGAAAGTGAGACACTGTCACGCGAAATCTACATCAGCACACTAGTGGTTGCTTAAGTTCTCCATTTTCATGTTTTAAAAATGTATTGGTACCAACGAAGAATCGAGAACCTCCAGCAAAAGAGCGTGAAAATTAAAATGAAAGTGGAAAAAGGTGGTTTTGAAGGAGCAACAAAAGAGTGACAGTGGATATATAGGAAGAATGATAGCGGCGAAGTTGGTTTCAAGTTATCAAGGGGCGGCCACAAATGACGAGGATGGCGGCATTGAGACAAAATTGTGTTGAAGATGAGTCTAAGGTCAGAAGGGAGAAGGTAATGGGGTGTGAGGGGTATCTTTAGGGCGACGTTGAAGAAAACGTGCGCGCCCTCTCGGTGAAGTGAACTACAAGATCAGGATCAGCGAATGCACTGTCGTTTGCACAGTCGCAGCTGAAGCAAATGCTTTGTCATTCAACTGCCTTCTTTTACTTGGATTGCAACGCTGGGCTTCACATTCTCGGGAGTCGATTGGCAAATCTGAGATCAACCTCCTGTTACATTTTAACCAGTATTCCATAAAACGGATTAAACACCGTGGTAACATTTTATAGTAAACCGTCCTTAGCACGAACTCTCTTAACACGATTTTTGTCGAAACAGGAACAAAAGTAGAATCTAGCAAGAAGCATAGTAATGCATATATATAAAATCGGCTAACACGAATTGTTACATTACGAATACGAATGCATCGGTCTCTGAGAATGCGTGTTAACAAGTGTTTTCTGTAAGAGAAAATTCAATTTTCATTTATTAATTAGATAATTGCAAGGGAGTTCCAACAAAACAATACAATAGTAAAAGTCACATATAAAAAATTAGCCAAGTTACAGGGACAATGTTTAGTAATTAATCTTTTACTGAGCAAATATGGTATTTATACTTTAAAAAAGTTAAATCTGCCGACTTGGAATTTCCCATAATACAGACTTCAACTCAACAACATACTAGTAGATCACCTTCAAATAACGATAACGATAATATTGATTTTATTTCAATTTCATCGGGGAGATGTGACGCAAAAGTCAAATTACCGGGCGTGTGGAAGTGCTCTCGCAGTTCATGAATCGACTACGCCGTCGCGTCTACCTGAGCGCATCCTAGGAGCCCGCGCGCAAAGGGCGCTGACGAAATCAGATCGCAGCGCACCCAAATGAACTATAGGCCCTTAACGAAGCGCCCTCAGTCGCTTCGGCGCGCGCGCTCTCCTCCCGCGGCGTCCTGTTCACGCGTCGCCGAGTCGTCCTTGGGCGGGGGCGGGGTCGAGGGCGGCGGGCGGAGGTCAGGGTGAAGGCGGTCGGGGGAAAAGCGGGAGACTGGCGCGGAGGCCGGGAAGGTCTGAGATATGAGAATGGGGAGGGCGGTGGGAGCGGCGAGAAGGCGGCGACAGGGCAGTAAGACGGCGGCGAAAGAGCGGCGAGAGGGGGCGAGAGGGGGCGAGAGGGGGCGAGAGGGGGCGAGAGGGGGCGAGAGGGGGCGAGAGGGGGCGAGAGGGGCGAGAGGGGGCGAGAGGGGGCGAGAGGGGGCGAGAGGGGGCGAGAGGGGCGAGAGGGGCGAGAGGGGCGAGAGGGGCGAGAGGGGCGAGAGGGGCGAGAGGAGGGGCGAGAGGGGGCGAGAGGGGCGAGAGGGGGCGAGAGGGGCGAGAGGGGGCGAGAGGGGGCGAGAGGGCGGCGAGGGGGCGGCAGGAGGGGCGGGGGGGCGGGAGGGCGCGGGGGGCGACAGGGCGTCGGGAGTGCAGCGAGAGGGCAGTGAGGGCGGCAGGTATGCGTTGGAAGCGCGGGGTCGGGCGTAGAGAGGGGGGGCGTCGCGTGCTGTGGGTGGGGGCGGGGCGAGGCGTCGCGGAGCTGGTTTTTGCGCGAGCGTCCGCCGCCTCATTAAGGGACGCCGGGCGTCGAGCGCCCCGAGCGATTCGCGCTAAAGCGCCGGCTATAAATACCGCGCCCGGCGGCGGCGGCGGGGGTGCGGCGGCGCCTATCGACTGGCGCTCGAATCGATGGCGACGCCAGTGCCCGCCCGCTGCCGGTACCCGCTCCCCGCCCCGCCTCCCCGCCATGCCCCGACCGGGGCGCGACTTTGTGACCGGCTCTCTGCCCGAGCGAGTGATGTGCTTAGACGAGGAAGGCGAGTGGTTCGCAAACATATTATGAACTCTCTGCTCGTCGCAAACTGCTTTGCGGATCCCTTTTAATGAACGTTTAACATTGCTTATCAGTATCACGGTTGAAGGTTAACCTAGGTTAGGTTATTTATACCAAAACATGTAATATACAAAGTGTAAAATTATACGTTTTGACAATGCGAGGTGATGCTACAATTACGTGCCAACTAAAGGTGGCATGTATGGCAGGAATTCAACGGTTATCGCGGGATAAACTCTTCTACTACCCGTTGATATTTTGGCATCAGTTTTCCATATAATGCAAGAATGAAAAACATTTAACTTCTGTAATTATTCTGTGTGATTCAAATTCAAGTCATTCTTTTTCTCTAAAGTATTATTAATTAAAATTCATAACTAGAATAATTTAAAGAGACATTCCTGTTTTCAACACATTCGCTTGTTTTATTTTATTTATTTCAATTCATTTTACTATTTTGTAATTATAAAAACACCTAATTTCATTTAGTGAAATCGAATTTTATGTCGTCTCCATTCCACTACGAAATTTTCTTTACGATACATGTGAGTCACGTAACATTAGCACGTCTGTAATTTTTGTACGGTTGAAGTTATTACAATGCTGTTTTATGGAAGTGCCTGAAGGAATGGGGCTAATTGATGTACGTATTCATATCCATTTTATCACTTGTATTTTATGAGACATCGAGGTATATTTCCCTTTTCAAATGGAACTATACATATTTTTACTCTATCATGAGGAGCGTAAAATGACGAATCAAATAATTCATACTGTCATGTGTTAGAATGACATTTTTGAGCTTTTTTATTTTTTGCAACTCGTATTTAACGGATATTTTGAATGTAACAGTCCCTCACTCAAGGCCACGCAGCGCAGAGATGCTAACACACGCTCAGGGCGTTACAATATCCGTTAAATCCAAAAATTCAGTCTCAATAATTCTAAATTACTAAAAAAATGCCTATCTAATATGATGTCATTTGATTAGTCTTTTTACGCTGATCATGGTAGACTATATATATAAGGTTCCATTTGAAAAAATGTTACCTCAATATTTCTTAAAATGTAAGTGATAAAGTGGAAATAAATATGTGTATAAACTGGCCCTATTTCGTCATGCACTTTTGTGAAAACTGCATTCCAATAACTTCAACCATTCAAAAATTGCCGGAGGTGCGAATGTAACTCATTCTGTATATAACACTAATGTTTTTCCATGCGCTATTATCTGTCAGAAATGAAGGGTATCTTCTGATGTTTTGTTTCATATCAATAAAATACTCTGTTTTATTTCCTTAATAACTGAACTTGTAATATATTATTAACTTGAACTTCTAAAATGTAACTGTTTTAGATGCGAGGTTGAAATGTTTTTATGGTGATAATTGAATATTAAGTCTTGGAATAGGTATGGAGATTTCTATACGAAGGAGTCACTAAATTTTGTCTGTGCTATTTTATCAAACGTTATGGACGTATGTTGCGAGGTAACTTAAGTGTACTCTACAAATGTGATTCATAATGATATGGAAATAATTTAAAATGTCTCAAGACCGTTATAAATACTATTTACTTATTCCATAGATACAAAAGCTGTGGGTTATGACAGGTTAGCGTGCCTTCAATGTTTCATTTTCTAGGAAATCTATTTTCACACGTGGCAATGCTTCGAGACATGAGAACTGTCGATCAGTGCTCTTTAGACTTAATACTTGGGAAAATGAATGGCAATAAGACGAACCATAAAACTGACTTTCGTATTACGAATACATTCATCGAGATATCACGTAACGTATAATTCCAACTGAATACATGAAAACGATGTTTAAAACAATTTAATAAAATTTACTGTTCATAACTCTTTTTCAACTTATAATAAATTTGAAATTCAATTACGAAACTGTAAACGGATTGTAAAAGATAATTGAGATAGCATCAATATAAATACATCACATGAATTAGTTCTTGCAACTTAAGATTGATCGACCAGTGGGACTCTTAGAATGGTTGTGAGTAGAATCGGAGAATATTCAAAGGTTACTAATAGTTGCTTTGTTGTAGCAGCAGCAATACACTGATGTTGAAACTGCACGAAGCAAACGATCGTTCCCGAAGACTTTGGACTCTGGATTAACAGTGAAGTTGCAATTCACTGTTAATCTCAATATACTGATAGATATCTATAAATATAAAGTTTTTTCATTTATTGTTCAATACCACCAAGGATAAAATACTGAATTTTCCCAGCATTCTGTAATTTGTCAATTTTAAGTTCGCTAGGTCCCAAATAAATTTATATTAAACCAGTAACAACTGAAGAAATGTGTGAAAAACAACAGTGAAAATAAAATTTTAATTAAGAGTTAATAAAATCAATATATCAATAATATTTCCACTTATCCATTGCAAGAAAAAATAAATATTTGGAGACAAAATGATTTTAATTTCGTAATTGCGTTAACTTAAGAGAGCAAAAATTGCTTTAACTTCTAGCATTCAGGTGAGGAACCAAGTTTTTTGTGTGTTAAAAGTCGCCTTTCACTAGACTAGAGCCGAATGCACCCGAGTGCTTCCTCCGTCGGTGTAACTCAGCAAGCAACGAGCCATACCATGCAGTGGCCCCGTGCTATTAGCCTTCCGCTACACTAGAGCCGGTCGCACGCGAGCGTCACACCTGGCGTCTGGCTAACTCCACAACAGTGGTGGTCTGCGGGTCATTCTTCTTTCGCTAGACTAGAGTCCGTCGCGCCCGAGCGCCGACTCCTCTTCCCTCATAATTAGCTTTATCAAAAAGCAGCTGTCCACACCCAGATAAGTCCGCAGATTAGCACTGCGCTAAGGTACTCCAAAACAGCCAACCATTTTGAATACTTACTTTTATTTAATTTTTTACGAACTTTTGGCTAATTTTCGAAGGTAAGCATCTACTTGAGTAGAGTATTTGTCCGTAAACGGCATTTCATTAACAAGTCTTTTTCGGGATATTACTGGTTGCACGGGGAAACATTTCATGTTATACATATATAATACATAAACACATAATAATAACTTCATAGTTACAGAAATAAATAATTTACAATCTAGATGGAATATATAAGTCATTGAATTAGTCTGATAGTTTGACGGTTGTAAGTGGGTGGGTGGTGAGAATATTGGGATAATTATCCTGTCTTTGAAAATAATTGCCGCTGATTATTTTGATTTCTTCCCTTATGGTTGGGAGTCTTTAAGTCTGCAAGTCTTTAAGAATTGTTGTGTTTGTTCCGTACCAAGGAATATTTACAAATTTTCTCACAGTTATTGATTGAAATAGTTGTAATATTTCCATGTTAGAAGTTGAGCGGTTCCCCAAAACTCTATACCGTACGATCTGAGAGGCTTTAATACAGCCGCTTGAGCAGCCCTGGATTACGAAATTGTTAAAATGAAAGGTGTCCGATCCAGGTGTCTCCAGGGAGCATGCGGCGATTGACTCCTCGTGGTGAATTGCTTATTGATGGAAACATCTGCGACAGCCCCCATCCCATTACTATTAGTTTTTAAACCCGAAACTTGAGGACAGGATATGCCACAGTTCAGGATCAACTGCAACAGACAGTGATGTGCTCGTTTACGGCGTCCTGCTGTGTTCTTAAAATCGTAAAACACTTATATGTAGCGAATAGGAAATGAATCAGCAAACAGCAAATAAATCGTATGTTTAAATTATAGTCTTATATTACGTTGCGGTTAGCAAGTGCACATTGTATAGAGAACTGGATAACGAATATTAAATCAATATTATAATTCATAATCAATAATTAATGAATAATTAATTAATCAATAATTACTGAATTAATAAAACAGTGTTATAGATTCTATAGAGAGAAATACGATTCCTCACAGGGCTGAAATAAAAGTAGAAGTTGAGCTAGGAGAAAACATTTTTTTGTAAACTAAGGAATATACATTTTCCAAAACCCTCACACTATATTGCAGAGAATAAAAGAGCTCGCAGTAATGGGTTAGTGTTTTTGAGTTAGGTCAGATGTCTATTATTGGTGAATGAGTTTAACATAGTTTAACTTCGTCATTCCTCTTTAAGGATTTGGCTAGTTTATTTCCAGAATCCCCGTAAAATTTCAATAAAGAAAGTTATGAACTGTAGGCCGCTACCTTAAACCTTTCCTGGAGATTTGTGCCGTGATGACTTGCCTCTCTAAGGGCTATTACCTGATATCGTAATCTAGGAAAGTGCTACGATTGCTTCGGGGAAGGTTCAGGATCTTTATGGAGCGTAACCACACAAGCAGGAGGCAGGGACAGAAAACGATAAAGATGCTGAGGGAGAAAGAATACTTAGGCCTGCCTCACAGCAGTACATTTTTAAAGGGACAAATAAACTATTGTCGTTCCTCCTTCATTGCATCTGCTTTGCTGCCGCCTTAGGACGCATTGAGGCGAGGAACGGGTAAACGGCGGTCGATTTTTGCCAACAACACATTTTGATTCATTGCGCGGAAGTGCTTTTGCATGCCGTAAATCCAAAGCGATGTAACGACGGTTCTACTTTCCTTGCCAAGAGAATCGTGCGAAGAATGTTTATGACCCAAGAAATTCACCGCCCTCGGCTGGGATCGAATTCGGGGTTCCGAGCTTCGCAAATTTAGAACGCGAATCACGACTGGATGCAAATAAAGGAACACGTTGAAATGACTTCCAACCAAGTGTAACAAATTACTTTTCAGAGCAATGTTGACCCGCCAAATTCATGTTCATATTATTTCTACTGAACGTTTACCTATTTCACGAAATAAACGAACGCACAATTATTCTTGACGCTAAAATTATGGATTTATCTTGGCAGTAACTTTAACATTTAATTCGCTCCACATTTCGAGATGTAAGTAAAGAACAGGTATTCTGTGTTCATCTCAGTTTAAAAATATTATTTGTGTTCAAAAACAAAAAGATGGACATCTACGTATAACTGAACACGTAAAAAAATAAGTATCAACCCCAAAAAATGTTTTTGAACAATAAATATCACATCTTTGCAAAACCTCTAATGCATCGCATAAAAATAGCCCAAGCGATCTACTAACCCTCAGCAAACTACTTACAAACTACTTTATACTGTGAATTAAACAGGCAAGCATGAAATTGTATCTTGTGATTGTGAATACATGCGCGATATGAAGCAAAATTGGATAAATAAACATTAACGCTGTTTCAGAAAATATTTCATAGTTGGATAGAGTGGTAATGTTAGGTAATTCCCTACTTCTTAAGCAATACACAAGCTTTGAATCCGAAACAATAAGTGTATAGATATTTTCTATTGAAAAAATATTCTGTTTATTCAACTCGCATTTTTTCTGCAAGATTTGATTGCGCAATGCCTTTTGTTTCCAGTGCCGGGATAATTGCATAAGTCGTCCAATAATACAATTTGAAAATCCTAATGATTTTATGATGATGAGAATATTTTAGAACTTAAACGATATGTGAGACAAAGCTAGGGCTTACGAAACTAGCGTAGGTGTTGTAGAAACCTCAATATGTGTGAGCCAGCTCTTACTGCCAACCAGATTCCCCTAATATTTCTTCAAGGCAGGTCAGTTTAACGCGCTGCAATCAGGACATCACGGCTCGGAAAATGTCCTGAATATCGTCGGGGCCAAATTCTCTCCTCCCCTCTTGTCCCAAACGCTCTCCCCTTCCCCTCCGCAGAGGGTTAGCTGCAGCCCCTTCTACGAAAATAGTCTTCCCAGAACTAAGCTTTCAGTATTGCGCGTGGCCCCATTGGTAATCCGTGTTCTCATGGCTGTCCCCGGCGGTGGCAGTACTACAATTTCGAGTGGGCCTGCTTTAAGGGATGAAAGTTTTCTTCTCCTACTCGATTGATTGATTTATAAGTGATTCCAAATGCGCCAACTGGTAAGGTCATTAGTCCCGTAAGTGCAGTGCAAGTTTATCGCTGGAGGTGGCGGTGAGGCTGGCCAGATCCGGCGCCGACCCACGTCGACTTGCGTGGGTTTCTTCAATCAGGTATCTTCCACTAGCGTTGCACCGCTCAAACTAGACTAGGCTCCCAACAACTGCGGATGTGTAATGCTTATAAGTGTAAGTGTATATAAGTTAGGGGTGCCGATAGGACAAGGAAAAGGTAGGAAAAGCGGGAGCGGGAGCTCAGTGCATCAACTGATGTCACTGCAGCGCCTCTGACCGGAAGGTCCAAGGTTCGAGTCCTTACGCGACAGGATTTTCGGCACTAGCTTTTCAGGTAGGTCGAAGTCAGTCGCTGTCTGGAGGAGAATTCTAGGGGCTGGCTGCTCTGATCGGTAGTTTTCCGTGGTTTCTCCGATCAACACCAGGCGAATGGCGGAGCAGTACCCTACCAAACGGTCCACGGACCGCGCGCGATCTGTCCTTCCTCTTCCCTGTCCTATCCTCTCCCCTTACACACACACTTACACTAACATGCACTACACTACCATACATTCCGTGAGCCCGGTCGGGAGCTTGAAGCTTGTCCCGGATGGGGCGGTGTCCCATTGCTGATGGGAGAGTCCTGGTTAGAGAGAAACCCGGCTAGCCGACGGCAGGTCGGGTTTCTCCATACAGCGGGGGAAGATCACCGCCATCTCCCGCGAAAAAGCATACACTACACAAACGGGACTAATAACCAAAGCAGTTGACGCGCCCGGAAAAACGAAAAAATCAATCAAAAAATTAGGAAAGAATGTGCGCGGTCCATTGCCCGTTTGTTAGGGTACTCCTCCAACATTCACCTGATCGGATAAACCATCTAAAACTACCGATCAGAGCAGCTGGACACTAGAATTCTCCTCCAGATAGCGACTGAACTCGACCTATCCGGTGTCGAAAATTATGTCACCGTCGGGACTCGAACTCTAGGACCTCCCGTCCGGAGGCACTGCTGTAACATCAGTTGATGCCCGAACCACTTTTGCCGGTTTCTCCTCTTCGGCCTTCCCTCGGCCCTACGCCCCAGCCCCTAACCGCTCCTACCGCAGCCGCCCCCTCATAGCGTCCTCCGCGACCTCCGGTGCTGTTCCCCTGGCGCCCCGCGTCCATTAGCAGGTGGCTTTCACCCGCACCGCGCAGGGCGCAGATGACCAGGTAATGCAGCCGCAAGGCGTCAGGTGCGGCGTGCGAGGGGAGTGCGAATCAATGCGCTCGGTCGTTCAGTTGCGTTCTCACACTCCGAGCCACTGTTTTCACTGGGTCTCTTAACGGTCACGCACCCATGGCTTTCCTGACCCCGATGGACTCCAATCCAAATTTGGCGGCACCAAAGGCGGGGCGGCGAACGGACTGACAAACAAATCGTAATAGATTTGAACCAAATTTTTTGTTTTTAATAAATAGCCCTACATATAAAGCTACAAATACAATGTATATAGCAATATTTACTTTTTATACTCGTTTGTGTTAAAATATTTTCCGTTTTTGAGGTATGGCAAGGTCAAATTCATTTTTATAATTTTATGTACTTGCGGTTCTTCCGCAAGGACACAAATGGAGTCCTTTTTTGAAAAAGTAGTTCAACATTTACTGTGTTGATCAGAAGATATTTTTGAATAATTTAATTAAATTAATATTTTTCTTATAACAAATATCTTAAGAAAGAAATTGAAATATTCATGAGTAAATATTTCAGTGGTTTTCTTTTTCAGAAACCAGCTAATATGAAAATAAATGAAGATCGACGGCTGATCTTAACTAAAATATTTACTTTTATCACAGAAAATCTTAAGTCGTTTGCAATTATTCATGAATATCTGCTTTCCCAAGAGACGATATGAGGCTAATTTCTTTCAAGGTAATTCCTGCCCGGAATGATACTTTTAGCCACCAAGTGAATGGTTCATATTCGTACGTACTGGACAGACTCATTCGCATGTGTGGGTTTATGTACTTGGCCGTGAGCCAACATGTTCTCTTTTCCGCCTCTCTTAATTAATAATACACCCCACTGCAAAGCGATCTCTGTGCCTGGCTTGTTGTCGTTTTCCTTGCTTTCTAAACGCGTCACGTTTTTCCGAAACTCTTTTAGACTTACATCTCGAGTAGTACGAATCTTCTCTGGCTCTGTTGGTTTTTTATTGCGTCATATTTTTATTACTCTTATTGTGTTCTTTTAGATAATACTTTGCTCCACTTTCAATGCAATCTCTTATTATTATTATTCTAGTCGCAAAATGCCCCGTCTTCTTAAGGTTTTATTTTCCCTTTTCGAGGTTTCTCTCTCTCTCTCTCTCCTCTCTTCTCCTCTCTCTCGCTCGCTCTCAGTCTCTCTTTCCTTTCTCCGTCTCTCTCCCTGGCGGGAGGTGCTCCTCCCCACCTCGCAGCCTTTTGCAGGCACACTGCAGGCGCGCCCGTGCAGTGGCGGGGATGCGAGTGGGCGGGGCTCTTTGCGAAGTACCGAGCGGGGCTGGCGAAGAGCGGCAAAGCCCGGCTGGGGAGAGCAGGAGTGGGAGGGGAGGGGATGGGGTGGGGGCGAGAGAGCAACGCTGTCGGACTCGCGGCGTGAAGGCCGCTTTCTCCCTGGCTCGTGTCAACCGGTGCGCGTATTGTGCGGTAACTTTTTCACGCCCCGCTCGACCGGCGCGTCGCTCCACGACGGAATGCGCCAAAACAACCGAGGAAGGGGGGGGGGTCCGCGTCTGCAGCATACGGCGCCGCGCTCTCTGCAGACGAGACGACGCGGGCTTTGAAAGCCTCTCAGACAAGTTGGATGCTTTGTGGAGAATGGGTGGATGTAGGAGAATATGCGAAAAATACGGCTTTCGTTAAATCCCTTCAACATAATAAATGTTATGAACTTCTAGGGCATTAGGGATCGAACATAATCACTTCTTACCTGAATATATAGTGAGGAATTTCATACAACGGAGTTTCATAGGCGACAATTCCCCTGATACTATGCATAGGTGTTCGGAAACAACATAAAATCTTATTAACTGTTTCAGAACGTAAAATGCTGTACACCTATGCATAAAAGATGCTCATATGAAATATATTTACTGAAAACAGTATTTATTATTGACCCTTCTTCACTACCTAGAAGTTTGTAACATTTATGCTAAGAGACCTGCGCACTAGTTAATACACTAAATAAATATGGAGGTATTGTTCGATTTATAATATACCATGCACGCAAATTCCTGGTATAGGGGACGCCCCACTTCGCAGAGTTGTATTAAATATACGTACAAAAATATGTACGTATGTATTTGACATTTTAGGGTTGTAGTAATCCAATTTTTGCCAATTAGAGTTGTTCCCATTCTGCACTCTTTTTTGTTTATTATCCACGCCTAGGTTAAGGGAGATGTGTGGAGAGCATTTCGTATTCCGTTCACCATACTAGCCTTATTAGCCTGCCTGAGCTATCTTTCTTCACACAGCTGTAGAAAATGAGACGATTGCAATTAAAAGCTACAGCTCTATTTTTGCCCCGAACGGGAATCGAACCCGAGATCGCACTGCGTAAATCTTTCACTCTGTCCTTGAGCCACCTGAGGAGTATTAAACAAATGAAGGGCAAAAATGTAGAAATTTGTAGATTACACTAACTAAAAATCAGCAGAATATGCGATCCAAAACGTACGTGACGCTGTGACATCTGCTGTCAGGACCCCCACTTTTGGGCGCTATGCGACCTCAACCCTAATATACAAAATGAGAAAATACCCTTTCTGACGCGGCACCTAATACACAAAGTGAGTTTTTTTACGTTTTCCTAATTTACCGTCCATTACATTCTTCCTCTAACTCAAATCAATTGCATGAGTGGGCAGAAACAAGTTGTATCTTGAAATCTTTGTATTATTTAGTCAACTATTTAATATGCTGTTCGATTGAATCGCTTGGGTTTGCATTTTCCTGTTTGTTAATTAACGCACAACAATTTTAGAATGTTTCCTCGTGCACTAAGTCCGACCTATGTAATACGATGAAACGCACAGTTCAGTGTTTATCCTTAAGTTTAAAGTTGGGTTCCAGTTTGAATGTATTTTCTCTTTTAAAATAAACACTCAACTCTCTGCGGAAGGTTCTCGCGGATCCATCTATTCTACTTACTTTTTACATTGAATAGAACAATATAGCATAATATAGAAGAACCGTAAATGAAATAATAAGAAATGCATCCCAATTGCAAATTTACTCGTCGGTACTTACAACGTCGGTAATTCCATACTGGCATATTTAGTCGTAAGGATTGCCTTCCAAATCATTCAGAAAACTACACTACGGACTTTCGTGATTGTTGTGCGCTCTCGGGTATAATTCTGAAACGAACAGGCACGAAAGCTCCTGATCATGAAAAGATCAAGTGACTTCGTAAACCGGCTTTGTGGTATCCTTTCAAATACTGAATTCAGTTGTACTGTGGAATTGGCAAAAATTAAGAGTATTTCAGTGTACACCTTGATTTTCGAGGTTCGAAAGATACTTTGCCAGTAAAATGCAAAGCCGTAATGGACAGCGCCGATCTCTCCGTCTCTCCGAGCCCTAGTGGCTCGTGTTTCGAGTGGAGATCACCACTGTAGCCCTTAAAATGCACTGCACGTCCACAGTGACACATTGCATTGTGCGGTTCTCTCCACGACAGACTGAACGAGAGTCAGTGCTGAAACCCGTTCCCTAGAGTAAATTCGGACAAATGTGAACGACTTTTCGCACGACGCGATGAGTCGGTACTAGCGCCACCGACCGCCGCGGCCTCCAGGGACGTCGGTTCACGCTGTGAAGGGGCAACGAAATAAGTAATGGGAAGACGGAAAGAGGGAGGAACAAACTAACGTGGCAACGGATGCCGACCGGCACAGCCCGGTGCTGCTTTCGTGTCGGGAATGATATATTTATGAACGTACGTGCCGTTGCGCTGTGTAAAGTTAAGGGAACAAATGTATGTTTTGGTGCAATGCGAACAAAACGAGGTTCAGTATTCTTGTGTAACCATTGAAAAACCTCTAGAGGTAACTTTTATTTTACTTTCTCGTTCATGGGAAGAGGAAGTGCATAATTCTAATGATGCAAAAAATTTGTTTCCAGATATTAGGGGTAACTGGTATTGAGGGATTGCTGAAGGGGGGAATATTTTAAAATATTTTTAAGTGTTTAAAAATTGAACTTACTTTTTGTGTTATTGGGGAACTGCATGTTTGAGTGGAACCTTTCAGTTTCTGAAAAAAACAAAAAATGTATGCACCTGCACTTTTTAAATGCACTAACAAATAAAGATATTTTTTATAAATGAGAGATACTCATATAATGACAATGATATTTTATTAATTAAAACCTTTATCATTTTACTCTCATTAAAACTCGAAAATACGAAAATATCATAAACATTATTATGAATTTAAGTTAATTGCTATTTGACTCACATATATTTAAAACACCACAAAACTCTTGCAACAAAAGTCAAATTCTTTTAAATGAAAATTAGCATAACATGTTACTTGAATATTGTCTGTCCATTGAATTCTCATATATACATTCAACACATTTTGACATTAACCAGGAGAAAATATATTGATGCCATTAGAGAAATTTTGATTAATTGAAAGTGAAAAGAACTAAGGATTGCTTGTAAAAATTTGTGAGGACAGTATTTGTAACAATAGAAAATTTGTGAGAAAACAGTAATAAAGTGATGAATTAAAACATACATCAAAGTTTTAATTATTATTTTCTCTAGATTATATAATATTGGCTTTTGTCAAAGAAATATTCCTGCAGAATTTAACACATTGGTATTAAATATGTTATGTTATCTTTCAAATAATCTAGATTAGAAGAGGGCGAAACATTCGCTGTGAGGGAAATACAGGGAATCGTTGAAAGCATTAAACAAAATAGAAAATAACAATTATTATTGGTCATCAAATGCTCGGAGATTTTGAGAAGAATACGTTGACGTCATTCCTACCACCTTTTCGAGGAACAAATCTCCACAACCACCCCTGAGACGACACATGACGTCAGCATCCTATTCCAGCGCCGAGTGTAAAACACAGCGAGCGCATCGCGCGCGGGGGACGCCATATGAATGGGGGAAGCTATCAGGCGCGGCGCCGCCCCACACACGCGCCAGGCCCAGGCTCAGGCGCCAGGCGCTGATACCCGGCACAAAGGCGGCGCGGGCGGCGCGGTACAAAGGCAGCGCGCGCACAACAGGCGGCGGCGTCGGTGCCTCTCGCGGGGCGCGGGTTCACAAAGGCCGCGCACATGCCCCGCCCCTTCTCGCACCCCGCCCCCAGCGCGTCGCCACTCCGCTGCGCCCCGCCGCCCGCTCGCGGCCTCAAGCCTCGCTCCAATCTTTAAGATCCTTTTCTGCAGACCTGTTTCCTCACGACCCACTTCCTCATGACCCGCTTACTAAAAACCGCTACTTCACGACAAGCATCCTTGCGACCACCGGTCACAAGACCACCGGTCACAAGACCAACGGTCTCAAGACCAATGGTCTGGAGATCAACGACTGAAGTCCAACGGTCGCAAGTCCAACGGTCGCAAGTCCAACGGTCGCAAGTCCAACGGCCGCAAGTCCAACGGTCGCAAGTCCAACCGTCTCAAGTCCAACGGTCGCAAGCCAACGGTCGCAAGTCCAACGGTCGCAAGACCAACGTTCACTTCTTTAAGGTCCCTCAATTACGACACATTTCTCAAGCTCTCTCAAGACTAGCTCTCTCAAGACCAGCTCTCTCAAGACCAGCTCTCTGAACACCCGCTCTCTCAACACCCGCTCCCTCAACACCCGCTCCCTCAACACCCACTCCCTCAACACCCGCTCCCTCAACACCCGCTCCCTCAACACCCGCTCCCTCAACACCCGCTCCCTCAACACCCGCTCCCTCAACACCCGCTCCCTCAACACCCGCTCCCTCAACACCCGCTCCCTCAACACCCGCTCCCTCAACACCCGCTCCCTCAACACCCGCTCCCTCAACACCCGCTCCCTCAACACCCGCTCCTCAAACCCGCTCCTCAAACCCGCTCCCTCAACACCCGCTCCCTCAACACCCGCTCCCTCAACACCCGCTCTCTCAAGATCAGCTCTCTCAAGATCTGTTCTTTCAACACCAGCTCTCTCAAGATCAGCTTCCTCAAGATCAGCTCCCTCAAGACTAGCCTTCAAGACCAGCTCCTTCACAGTTCACTTCTTTAAGGTCTCCAATTACGTTCCAATTTTGGCCCACCATAGAACTTTTCCTTCAAGACCGCTTCACTTCATACAACGCAAGCTCTCTTTCGTCAAGATGGCACTACTCGTCGTAATGGATGTTGGTGTTAATATGTTCAAAAGGGGAAAAAAAAGTATTCGAGGTACACACTACCTAGCGGCGGCGATGATCTAACGGTTAGCGCATCGGCCTGTTATACCCAAGTTTGCCGGTTCAACCGATCGAAGCCGATTCGAAAAAATCCTTCGTACGCCTTCCTTTGGAGGGGAAGTAAAGCCGACTGTTCCATGTTAGTAGATTTATTGAAGGTAGTAGGTGAAAGGAGCGTAACGAAATTTGCGTGGTCAGACGGAAGAGTATGCCTCATGGCCCGAGTCTGGCCACGTAAAATAAGGCATTCATTCATTCATACCTACAAAGTATTCCTTATCTGCATTATGTTGTTCAATATTGACTATAGGTAGTACAGAACCAAGACAAAACGAATTACTGAATCTTGTCCCCATATTACCGTGTTTGAATTATTACGGAGCAACTATTATGGGATTGAATTATTATGGGTTTACCAATTTTTTTAAGGATCTCTCGTGGAGAGTTTTTGCCAGATGACTGAACTAAAATTTATAACTGAAATAACGTGTATTTCTTGATCACATTTATACATTTAATACTCATAGGCGTTTCTATTTCCAATTATTTAATTCAATAACTGTACATGCAATTTAAAGTTTAATTTCAAAGTGACGTATCTTCATGAAATACAATTTTTCAAGAAGCAAAAATATTGACATTCAGCTTTATAGTTCATGAAAGAATTCAATGGTTTTCCAATAACGTTTAAAATAGAAGTGTATTTTGCGAACACATTTGGCAGCATGAAGGAGAAGAGTCTCAATAAAACATTGATTCGGAAAACTAGAAAAAGAAATCAGAAATGGAGCTACGTATCCTAGGTAAAAGAGATTTTCAATTAATTCATATATTCATGGAAGACATCATCCCATATGAAAACTCACGAATTCCATTCACATGTAAAGAGGCGTATATTTAAAAGAGCAGAGAATTAGATTGTGAAATAGACAATGCTTGAAAGTTAGTATTCCAAATGTCATTTGTTATGAGAACCAATCAAAGTTCGTAACACTCTCGTCGACTAATAAAAAAAGATTAGATATAAAAATTGAACAAGAAATGCGTCATAAAACTCAAGTTCACAATAAATAAACTAAAAAATGTTTTTCGAACCAATGGAGTTATTTTTCCTTTAATTATATATTTCGTAAAAAATAAATAATTTTGCTTATAACAGAAAAGGAACTCCACATTTTTTCATAGAAAAGTAATATTTATATCCACTAAACGAACTAAATCTGTACATTTTATCATACTATCAATCAAGGAAGTAGTTTAATACTATCCTTGACAAGAAAAGCAATACAAAATTATTGGTTATATCGGCTTTAAATATTACGCAAAGATGAATTTGAACATTCTTGTATGTTTTGAGGTCACCAGAATAGCATTTACAGCGGTTTTTCAAGAACGCTCCATTAAGAACTTATTCAAACGTATTTTCTGGGAATATTAGCATATAAAAGACAAACTATAAATAAATAAAATATGAAGCAATACAAAATGGAATTTGTAAAGTGACTCTTAGTATACAGCAGGGGCATTGTGTTCTTTATGAACATCTAATCTTCATTTCTGTGCAATCGTCGAACCCACCCCGAAGTGCACAGACAGCTCGGACAGTTTCCAAGCAATACAGCTGGAATCGCCGTTAGTTCCCAACAAAGGCTCCCAGCCAACAGCGGAGTTTCGGCTCTGCGGTCGCCGGCGAGGCTATGTGGGGGAGGGATAGGAACTACGCGAACAGCGGAGAGGGAACGGTAACTCGGAATTAGGTCATATGGACAAGATGAACTGGCAGCAAAGCTCGAAGTATAACTAGGCAGAGATGCGTCGGTATGAAGCTTAGTAAGGCAGGTTTGAAAGAAGAGAATACGTACCATGGACGAGCGGAAAATATGTGTGGACATTGAGGAGTTGGCAAGAAGAGAATAAGAATAAAGATCTGGGCCCATAAGGCTGAGTGTCGAAGTGTGAAAAGAGCGAGTGGAAGAAAACAAGCAATGCAATGATACTCACATCATATTTACATTTACATTCCAATATCACATTAACAAAACTGTAGAGGTGTCAGAACGGAAAATAACAGGGCTATGGATAAATACTTTTAGATACAAGAGGACAAAACACAAAAATGTTGAAAGGGCACTTAAAAAATATTACTGATGCAAGAATTCAACTGAGGAGATTTGGAGAATTTGTAATAATAATATTAACGATAATGGGAAAGCGTAATAATAGATGGGCTTTAAATTGTAAAATGTAACTGTAAAACACTGTATGTATGAATTAGCCTATACTATCAGTCAACTCTTAAAAAGGGCAAAGGAAGTCGAAGACAATCTAGAGACAATAACAAAAAGTACGATTTTTTCAAAACTTTACCTTATAAATCGATTTTTCTTCGAGTGGATTTTAATGTACTTTTTGTGAAAATCAAATTTTTATAATAATTATTACAAAATTTATCTGAATAACACACTATCCGAATAACTAACTTATTAATGCCAAAATCCAAATCATAAAAAATAACCAAGAAGAAATGAAAAGATGTCTAGAGAAAGTAATAATTGAGTGAAGAGTTCAACAAAATATTAAACAAAAACCTCTACAATGTTAAAATAATAGCAAATGAGATCGTGTTGTTTATTTCTAAATAGTTTAATGTAGACAGTGAAGGAGGAAAATGAATTAAATGATAATAGAAACACGAAGAAGAAAATGGAGGAAAAACAATATTTATGAGAAAAGAAAAATTCCACTGCCCGTGCTGGAACAACAAAAGTGCCTTGAGAAGCGAGCAAAATAAGACCAAAAGCAGTTTGTCGTAGCGACGGTATTAGGGTGATGTAACGCGCAGAGCATCAGAGCGGGGAAATGTTGAGCTAAACTAGGAAGCACTAGAAAAATGGGGCGCTATTTTATACAGCGGCGTGCTGCCGAGACGGGGTTCGTTATAAGAAGCAGGGATGACGCTGAGGGTCCAGGAGGGGAACGAACTCGGAGCTGCGGCCCTGATCTGGGGTGAGTGGGGTCGGAGTGGCGCGGTCGAGTCGTCAAGGAGGGAAGCGCTAATGGGCGATGCGAAGTGGGGCAGCGCGGAGAGACCTCGAGCTACGTGAAGAACGAAGAGGGTTAAAATAAAGAATGATAGCTTATCAATCCTGTAATATTTAATTCTGAAACATTGAAATTACCTCGTCATTTTACTTGGCTGTTTCTTTTGTATCAGAACTATTGTAAATATTGTTATACGTTCTTCTTAGCGGTTAAAAGTACTTTTTGATGCGAACGTTTAGACTAATATAATAAATGTATCAAATCTCTTATGTTTCAACTTTTGTGTTCAAGCAATGAACAACTTTGACACCTTTTTACCAACTTTGACCAATAAAAATTGACAATTTTGTGTGAAAAACATTTTAAAAAGCTGAGTTTGTTTATCTAAGTATCGAGCTATCAGGGCATTTCAATGTTTCAAAATTAAAGCGGGATAAAGTACAGCGGGTGATGGGGCACGTTGGGGACCTGGTAAATGCAATTTTGGCGAGTAGAAAAGCTCTGGACGAACGGTGTTAGGAAGATTGGAGAACATCGTGTCAGGTTGACTCGGGGTGAAGTATATGGTGCGGGGTGAAAAGTGTAATGCAAGATAAAGTGGTTGATGAAAGATGAAGTGGTTGATGCGAAGTGAAGTATGTGTTGCGCGGTGAGGTTGGTAGTGCGGGGTGAGATGGGCGGAGCGGGGGAGGGGTGGGGGGGCGGGGGGGTGGGGGGGGGCTAGGACTGTTGGTAGGGGGGCGGGAAGGGGGGGTTGAGGAGTGGCGGGGGTTGGCGGGGTAGGGCGGGCGAGGAGCGGGTTGAGGAGTCTAGGGCTGTTGGAAGAGCGGGGCGGGAGGTGTGGGGGTGGGCGGGACTGGGCTGGGCGAGGAGGGGTGGGCGTTGGCGGGACGTAGCGGCGCCGGGCCGCGCTGGGGCCGCGCCCGGAGTCGCTGCCAGCGCCCGCAGGCTGCACAAACAACCCCCGACCCTCGCCCACCCCCGCTGGAATTGGCCCAGGCTATTTTTCCGCAGCCCCTGCACCCAGCGCGTCTCTCGACCGCGCGATTGCTATCTTCTCTCTCTCCCTCCTTCTCTCTCTCTCTCCCTATCTATATCCACCTCTCCCTCCCTCTTTTCCCTTCGCGAAGGGATTTTTTTTTGAAAATGTTGCCTTCTCCGTCTTTTCTCAAGTCGCCACTACGGCTCGCTGTCTCCGTCCTTACCCCATTACAACCTCGCCGGCATGGCGGCTCCGAACAGTCACTCCAGCATCTCTCCAATCGTCCGTCTCGCTTCCATTGATGTCCTCACCAACCGCGCCGTAGTTTACTCCCCTCCTGTTTGTCATTCGTCGTACACTTTCCTGTCGACGGCACGCGTCTTGAAGCTATTCTTTCCCGTCGCCGCCGCCTCGGGTCGCACCGTGGCCCGATCATTCCACCTCTATCGCCAGCATTCCCATCGTCTTTATTATACTCTCCACCGCCGCAAGGCACACCGCCATCATCACCAATCCCACCTCTGCCAATATGACGTCGCTCCCTGACCTTTTCCTGAGTCCTCCAATCCTCGCAATGTTCTCGTTTCGGCTGCTCTACCTCCCCGTCCCGCGAAACGACCTGGGGACTTCCTGACTTCCGCAGCCGTGCTTCCACTGGCCTGGGATTGCGCTCAATAACAGCGCGAACGAGCAAGCGGTGGTGCAAAGATCTGGTTGATCGCGCCAGCTTGAAGGAAACCTCGACCCGCAAGAGGTTACATTCCGCAGCACCATGACGTAGTTGTTGGATTCTTGTGCGTTTTAAACATTCTATAAAATAACCTTTACTGATTTCAACAAATGTAGAGGATTTTGACTATCGTCATGATATTTATCTCATTTAAAAATCACATAATTTTCAATAACATTGTTTAAAGTGATCAAATATATAATGCAATTGTTAAAAATTACGAAGGAAAAAATACAAAATTATTAAGTAAATACAAGATTAGTTATAAAAAATATAATTGAATCTAATAGACGATATTTATCTCATATAATTTTTCATTGGTGTTTGTGTCCTTGGCATGAAATTTGTAATTTTAATCATCAATTTACTTTCATAATTTTTATTCATTTTCCTCTCTCTTTCTTTCTCGTTGTCTCGTTTTCTCTTTCTCTCTCTTGCTCTTCTTCTCTCTTTCTCTATCTCTCTCTATTTCTCTTTTCTCTCCCTTTCTGTCTCTCTCTTTCACTCTCTTTATTTCTCTCTTTTTTTTCTCTCTCTCTCAGATGATGAATGATGTTGTTTACTATAATACATTTTGACAATTAAATTAAAATTAAAATTCATACTTTTTTCAGAAGAATGTCGTGTTGAATCATACAATATGCATTTTAACGGTTCTGTTCAGTATATGGAATGTTTTGCTTTCAAACATTAGGATACCTTCCGTTCATAACAGGTTCAATTGTTTGATTCTAGTTACTTTTGTCTCACTGGCGATGATGTTGGTAATAATAATAATAATAATAATAATAATAATAATAATAATAATAATAATAATAATAAGGCATTCTGACCTAACATTTCATAGTGAAAACTCGAGTAATTGTTTTTTCAGAATTAATAATTGTTTAATTTTAATATCATGCAACACTGAGAAATACTTGCTTCCCTAATGAAACGCACTTATTATATTATGAATTGCAAAACATAATTCTTATGTTTTTAAGAAGGGTTAAATTAAGTACTGGCAGCTTAATAGCTCATCATTACTAGTTTCCGAAATATTATTTTTATACCTTACCAGCGATAGCTAATTTATTAGATTACGAAAGTATAATTTCTGTTCCATATCAAATATCAATTTATTATGAATAACTGTATAGGATCCAAAAACCGATACGGTCTGCGTTTGTATGGGTGGACGATTTCGTGGTGTGGGATTGAAGGGTCTTAATTGTAAAGAATAACTTCCTACCCTCTATTATAGGACATTTATACTCCTTGTGTGCCTTGAGGAACAACAAAATATATTTACTAAGAAACAAAAAGACAATCATTAGTGTCTCATGTCTTTTACCTTCAATTTTGCCATTGCAAAATTGATTTATTTTCATTTGTAAAATATCAGTGCGAAAAAAATAATAATTTTTTACCTTTTCATCAACTTTACTTCCACTACTTCAACATGTATATAAAATATTATATTTTATCGACCTTTTAGAGTACTTTTACCTGGTGTGCAAGATATATACGTGTTACATTATTCTCATTCATCCACTTCATTAACCAACAACTTAGTTTCATTGAATAATATTCCATTAAGAACTCGCTCCGACAGTATCAATATTACCTTATTATATGCATCCATTTTAATTGTATTCTATCACTTGAAAATACGGTCCGCTCGTCTTGAAAAATGTGCACCGAGATACCCTCAGCACTATACCTTACTTTCACTGGTGCAACAGAAGCAGGAAATTCGAGATCCACTTTAGGCAAACACGCTCAATCTCTTTATTCTTCTCAGAGTAGAGAGCAAAGCTTCGTCCCTCGTGGCTGGACTCTGCCGGATAGTTCTATACAAGTTTGAGAGGCAAAAAGAATGTACTTTTTTCCCTTGGATTATTTATTGGCTCTCAGAATTCCCCTTGGGGGTTGCTGCGACAACTTGTGTCACAACTGAAAAACTCGTACACGATGCCACGATCAATGACGTCCACAATTTCATTTTAATGTTAATTCAAATAGATGTGTAGATCGATATTGTATGGAAGATATGCCAGACACAAAAACGAAAATGATGAAAAAATGTTGTAAGTTAATAAGTAGTTTGAAGTAGACATAATATACCAACATAACTGCTTTTACACATCATACCAGAATTATATTGCGAATACAAAGAAGTGGAGCTTTTCTGGACAATTCGCTTACAGCTTATAACATCTCCGAAAGATTTAAACTTAATCAAAGCATAAATTTCTGTCATTGTAATTTTTCTAGCTCTGTTAATTTAATGTTAATTAACTAAATAATTAGTTGTAGTTTGTATGCAATATTTATACATGTGATAGATGGAATGTAATATTAATGTTTATGTATGTTTTGTATTCAAAATAGAAATCTTAGTTATATTATTACGAAGTTACGACATAAATGTAATTGGAATATTGAATATTAAATTGAAAAAAAAATAATTATAATTCGGATATTGTTTCCCTGTGTACGGTTCCATTTCGATTCACTCAATGCTACAATTAAATCGTTATCCACTAGAAACGGCACATATCCAGAGCATTTGAGCCCGTTAGTTACAACATGGACATAAATGTGTCGTACTTTACTGTGGGTTATTAGGTGATAAAGGAGCCCTGCCCGACGTTATGTCGCGCATTGCTTGTATGCGATTGGAATTAAATTATCCCTGGTTTCCTGACTCATTACGTAAATTAGTTTATTCCAGACCATTTGAAATTAACGTTTAATTCACAGTTATCCCTTTAGAAAAATTAAAACGTTTTCTCATGAAATTGATAATTTTTCGTAGTAAACAAAACATTAATATAATATTTTTACTAGTGTTAAAAATATAAGGATACATTTATGATCACAGTAAACGACAAGTGAATGAATAATTATAGATTATATGATAAAAACAAAATATTATAAGTTATTTAATAAAATGCAATTGCATTTTATGATTCATGAATGCAATTATTTATTGAGTCCTACCTCACAACTAAAAATATTTATTTTTCTATACATGTAAAATTGAATGTGTATAACGTCTACTACATTTTCGGGAATAACTGGTGTAGATGAAATTACATTTTCTTGCCTGAAGAAAACTACAACAAATCCGTACCCGTGAAACCATTTAAACGGATCAGTCATTTGAAGATTTTACTAATGTCATTATCGCACAAATAATGCATTATTTATAATTTTTGAACGTCTGAATTCATCAAAATGTACAATTTCTAATGTATTTTACCATCTCTGATATAACAAGAAGAAAATATTTTGATGGAATGTCAGATCTAAGACAAACTGAAATTAACTGCGACTGCTACAGTCGCGTATTTTAGGTGCCCCGTTTTGAGAGCGAATCGATAGAGCTCTAAGGCAATCGAATCGAAGTATTCTCGTTCGCTCTTACACTTTGCGCCCGACTTGAACAGTCGCTACTTCCAGCTGTACTAAATTCTTATCCGCAGCGAGTGAAAGCGACTCTTTGTTTTCTTGGAAGTGTCGCCCTGGGAAAGTTTTCTCATATTGCTGTCAAATTCAAAAAGCGTTTCCGCCAAAAACAGGTTCAGAAATCGGCCAGGAAACCACAATTGAGAGGTTATCGAAAGAAAATTGCCTCGATCGTTCTATTCGTAGTGATAACCGAAAAACTACTCGGATTAAGAGTTCAATAATACATATTTAATTTCAGTGAAATGGAGCTCTATCTCTTTCTGTCTCTGTCTACCTGTCTCCACCTCTCTCTTTCCCCTTCCTCTCCCCCCCCCCCCCCCCCCTCTCTCCCTGCCGTCTCTCCCTACTCCCTCTCTCTCCCCTTTCTCTCTGCCCTTTCTCTCTGACCTCTCTCTCTGCCCTCTCTCTCTGCCCTTTCTCTCTCTGCCCTCTCTCTCTGCCCTCTCTCTGCCCTCTCTCTGCCCTCTCTCTCTGCCCTCTCTCTCTGCCCTCTCTCTCTGCCCTCTCTCTCTGCCCTCTCTCTCTGCCCTCTCTCTCTCTGCCCTCTCTATCGCCCTCTCTCGCCCCCTCTCTCCACCCTCTATATCTAATTTAAGGGACAGGGCCCTCTCTCTCTCTGCCCTCTCTATCGCCCTCTCTCGCCCCCTCTCTCCACCCTCTATATCTAATTTAAGGGACAGGTGAAAAGGCAACTTCTGCTTTTGAAATCAGTCTGATAAAATGAAATTCTTTCAGAGTCGATATCCATTACTAAGAAATACATATCCCAAATCAATTTGAATAATTTCATCGTTTTAACCACGATATAATTCGCATAAATCATACAGTTTCCACAGTAGCATGCTATCAAGTTTTCTTTTGACGGCGAAAGCGACATCCGAAATAATCGGGTCAATATAGCGCAGCTATTCCTCGAAATAATTGCGTGCCGGTGCTTCGGAGGAGTGTGTCGACTGGCGTGCACAGTTCGAGGCCCGGCGTGTGCACGAGCGTGGGCGTGGGGGCGCGTGGCGGACGCCGCCAAAGGCCGCGACCATGCGAAGACTGTGGCGTGGCGCACGCCATCCTCCCTGCCACTACCCACCCACCCGCCGCCTGCTCGACTGCCTATCCGCCGCAAACCGTCCGCTTAACGTATCGCCAACCCGACAGTCAGTCCTACCACGGAAACAACTGTTTAACCTTCCGCTTAACATAACGCTTATCCGATCGCCTAAAGGACAGCCCAACACACCGCCAACATACCGCTCAACAAATCTGCAAACCGGCGGCCTAACCGTTGTCTTATCCAACCGACTCTTAACCTCTGCATGTATTTCTCTAGACTGTCTAACATCCTCCAATTCCCCAAAACGTTTAACCGTCTGCCTTACGCCGGCCCTTCTGCTATCGCGGTGTACCATCCTCATAATCTTACGCGTAACCGTCCGCCTTAACACCCTTCCCGCTCCAGCGTCGGCTGCCAGTTGCCTCTGCAGTCGATAGCGGTCCATTGAGCCGGGCAGCTGGACCAGAGGCCACCCCAATTACGAAACAACAATACAATCTTCTTCTGTTTCTTCTTTCGTTTGTTTTTCTTACTTTATTCTCATTTTTGTACTCCGTCTCCTTTTTCATTCTTCTCGGTTTTACTTTTTACCCCTTACTTTGTAAGAAGAGGAAGTATTGTAATCAAGCGCCAAAACGCTGTGAATTTGGGGCAAAAATCCTCTTATTTTTAGGCTCTACTAATGATAAAGTGGATAAATATGGTTACATTAGAAGGAAAATTACTTCCTATAACACGTTGTGTAGTCAGGATTCACGTTTGGTGAAGCCTTGATACCGAAAACTCGATAGCCGGCAATACGTCTGTTTGTCCGTCCGTATGTGGTCAACACTACAGCTAAAGGGTTCAGCCAATTTTCTCGAGAATTGGTTTTCCCCGATCGACATAAAGAAACTTAAGGCCCTCTGTATTTGAAACGGATATTTTGAATTTCGGGAATACTTTACATGAAGCCTCAACATCATTCTCAAAATTTTTTCAAAACGATCCCTGAAGTTTTTGATTAAACTTTGTTTTCTGTGATAAGCCACAACGCTGGGTTTAGTTTAAATGATAAAATCAGCAAATAGCGTTGTAATAATGGCATTGTTTTTAAAATGGGAAGTCAAAGAATGCGTTAGGACAACATATCAACAAAGGTTAATATTCCATGCTTGGTTCACAAAGCTGTACAGATGAAACGGTCCCGAATATATTATGTGCAGAAGGTGTGAAGACGGCATTGAAAGCTACGATCTTGTGGAAGAACGCATGGGATCATTCTCTTGAAAATTATTGGGGCGAACGCACGTAAGCAGTTGGTGAGGCTCGAACGGGTTTTCAGCATACGCTGGGTATTGTGTAAATGATAGTGAGGCGGGAATTTATGATTAGTTTGAGGTTTCAGATCTTGTTATTGTTAAGTATTGTTAAATTTTAATTGTAATTTTAATTAATGTAGTAGTTGGAGTTTCGGAAAAATAGACTCGCGTGTTTTGAGGGAATGTCCATTAGGGTAGCTCCGTAGATGAATTTTCAATAAGTAACTGAATATAGTCAGTCGCGAGTGGGTGTTTCATACGAAACACAGGTAGGGAAAGTCATATTAATTTGTGGGAATATTAATTTTCTCTTCATATTTAACAAAGAGCCGTAAAAATTGGTGATGCTCTCGTTCCTGGCGGACTCTCTATACATTTTCTACATTATTGTAAAAAGTTAACTTTTCAAACTACACAGTTAAAGGTAGAGATTTTTGCTTTAAACAAAATATTTTCTAAAAAGCACCTCTTTATGAAAGGTCAAGTAAATTTTTTTAACAATCGAGTCGTTTTTTCGTAATTTTAATTTCAACTTAATGTATTTAATTTATGTTTGAATTTGTAAAAAAACATTTCTCAAAAACTTCTTCAAACTGTTTCGTACATTAATTGTTTCTTAAATACATATAAAATGTGGATAAAAAAGAGACTCGTAATAGAAAAGTATGTGTCTCATTTTCATGGAACTCTCTGAATTTTATAAAATTCCAAATTGAGAAATAATGCGAGAAAGTATGTAATGCCGATATTTCTTGTATGATTTCTTCATATTTCATTATTTTCTCTGCTTTCATTCATTTTGTATTATTTTCTTTCAGACTCTTTTTCTCCTTATCTCTTTTCCTTTCTCGTTCTAATTCTTATTTTCTTTCTACCTCGTCTCTGCTTCTCTTATTGTTATTGCCTCTGCTCTTCGTCATGGATTTCGGTCCCTGTGGCTTCATGTTTCCGCTGTGGGTAATACATCAACATTAAAAATGGACATTTTCTAAAGTACTCAGTCAAAGGGTTTCCGGTAGGAAAAACGTTTTGGCCACTCGTACAAAGAAGGGTGGACGGCCAGAAATCTTTTCTGTTAACTGCAATTTTCAAAAATCTATTTTATTTTAATCAAAGGAAGTTTTAATTTGAGAAGGTAATACTACTTAATATTTAAAAAAAGAGAAATCAAGCATAAATAATTCATTGGATAGAGGTTATCGATCAAAGTCATCTCTGGGTAGTGTCTCTTTATTTCTAATCTATCACATGACATATGATATATTTAGACATTAAAAAAAACGTATGCAGGTATAATGGTATAACATTCATGCCACGAAGTACTCTTTCTATTTGATTACAACTCTCCCTTTCTCTAAACAACGGAGGAAAAACTAATTAATTAAAATACGACAATACGTAATTACTAGGAGAATACTATTTTTAGAAAACGAAATTGAAACTCAGAAAATATTCAGCGTCTTGATGCGTGAAATGTAAGTACTCGTACATTAATTCATAAAATGAATTTATTTCATCACATTTATTCCCGGGAACTTCATTACAGCATTTTCGCTGAGTAAAGGCATTTCATCTGACAGACAAGCTTGTGTTTGTTTGGGAACAGAATGAATGGAAAATGAAAGGATGGAGAGGAGGATAACTAGAGTTCTTCCATATCTCCTATCTCTCTTGCATAATTTGCGAGAACACATTCTCCCCAAAATGGAAAAGGCTTACTGCGAGATCCAAACCAGGGACCTTGTTATCTTTCCCGATTAGAATTATGGCAACCACGTTGCAGCGTATTGTTCAGTTATCCCCATTAATTACAAACTTCGCCGAGAAAATTTACGAGGATAAAACATTACAGCAGCTTAAGTTAAGAGGTTATTGCATAACTCTGTGTTCTCAAGTTGACACAAAAATTAGTTCTCTTGATATACACCGCTAGTTCCTCTATTAACTTTCTTCCGGAAGTGAGGGATGGGATCTTCATTTTCTATAAAATGCCATGTTGCAACAGCGTGCATTATTATTGTAATCACATGTCTTATAAAAATGATAAAACACAGCAATTCCTCAATTGAATGTTGTCTCGCACTCTCGGAAAATTCCCTTATAACAAGCGTTTTACCTCAGTCCTTGGATTTATTTGTCTATGCCCTGCAGTTATTTCGGGCGTGCAATTCCATGCGCTGCAGAAATACGTCACGTACTGCAAAGGCCATATGTAACGGAGATGCTTCAAAGGAATAAAGACCCACGTGCGACGTAAATAAATCTCTATATACGTCTTCATAAAACGATGCCTCACGGGAGCCGCAAGGGAGCGCTCGGGGAGCCACTCGTATTGTGGGGCGAGGGGCACGCAGGGAGCAGAGGGGAAGGGAGAGGTGGCAAGAGGGGAGAACGAAAGTACAAAAAATCTGGCCGAGTAAGAGTTAACTTTTAACAATAGAGATGTTAAGAAACAATGTATAGAAATAAGACGTGTTACGAGCGTAAAAGAGTCGGAAAGAAAAATAGGGAAGAAAATTAAAGAAGAATAAGTTTAAAAAAACTATAAGTGAAGAACAAAGTATAATACCATATAACGAAGGAAAAGCATTAGAAAAAAACTTGAAGGTTTTAATACGTTTCTGTGGAAACGAGAAATAAAAAAAAAACAGGAGAATAATATGATAGCACCAGCAAGCGCAGTAGGAAGCGACATCGCAGCCCATTAAATGCAGGAGATGGAAGGCGCCGGCCAAGCGAGGGTAGGTTGCCCGCGGCGCAGGAGAGTGCGACGGGTTGCCTAGCTGACGTCATGCAGGCGCCGCTGTAGGAGTGGGTGGGAGGGTGGCCGGGCAGACGAGCGGCCCGTCTATTCGCGGGCGCTGGACCGTCCGCAAGGCAGCGGCGGCGGCGGCGGCGGCGGCGGCGGCGGCGGCGGCGGCGGCGGCGGCGGCGGCGGCGGCGGCGGCGCGCGGGGGCGTAGCGGCCGTGCAGGTGGCGGGCGCGGTCTCGACGGAGGCGCCCGCCGCGCACGTTTCCATTATGGATGCGAACAGCGCTCACGAGCCAGATGCGCCGGAATCAAAATGCAGATGGAGATATTTTTAAATGCGCTTCAACATTTCGGCCTCGGCTTGCTCGCGGCGGAGGGGGGTCTACAAGCCTAGAGTCACACCAGTAAAAATTTACATAATCCAGACTTTGTAAATTAGAGGAGCAGGAAGAATTTTATGGTGGATCATTAAAACTGTGACGAATGTACGTTCAAAATGATTTTTTTTCAAATAAGTGAATAGCAATGCAGAGAATTCACTAACAACAACAAAAGCCAAGTAATGATAACGTAAGAGTAATTGCTATTAAAAAGTAGACAAAAAGTTCCATTCAAATTCAAAAATGAAAGTGAAGACAGAACGAAACTGAATGCAAAATTTCATTTAACACAAACTCATTAGACACAAAAATAGTGCATGTTATAATACTTTTTAGTGCGTTTACAATTATGCAAATATTCAGAAGTATTTGTTTGAGAAGTTGTAATCTACACTGTAATAAAGATATATAAAAATAGGAGGACTATAATTATAAACAAGATTCTGCGACACGTGTAGGACTCACCGCCCTTAAACGCAACGAGACTTGGCAAGCATGTTATGATAGTGGTGGCAGCAGAGCCAGATAGTTAACGAGAAGCAGCACGTAAAACACGAGAGCAGTCCTCGAGCCGCGTCGCGCTGCGGTCCACGAGCGCCGCCACCAGAGGGCAGCGCTGCTCCATTCGCGCGCGGCGGAGCGCAGGTTAACGCTTCCGAGCAGCCTCGTTAACGGGCACCGCCGCGCACCCGCCGCCGCCCATCGCGCTGCAGACACCGCCTCCCCCCGCGGCCCGGATTCTCGTGGGCCTCATGCTTCCTTTACACTCATTCCGCCTGTTTGCCTCTTTCCTCCTAAACCTCCATTCCTCTCTCCCCGAAAACACCTTACTCTTTATACAGATCATTCCTCATATACCCTTCATTCCTCATATACCCTTCATTCCTCATATACCCTTCATTCCTCCTACTCACCTCATTCCTCCAACTCACCTCATTCCCCCAACACACCTCATTCCTCCAACTCACCTCATTCCTCCAACCACCTCATTCCTCCAACTCACCTCATTCCTCCAACTCACCTCATTCCTCCAACTCACCTCATTCCTCCAACTCACCTCATTCCTCCAACTCACCTCATTCCTCCAACTCATCTCATTCCTCCAACTCACCTCATTCATCCAACTCACCTCATTCCTCCAACACACCTCATTCCCCCAACACACCTCATTCCCCCAACTCACCTCATTTCTCCAACTCACCTCATTCCTCCAACTCACCTCATTCCTCCAACTCACCTCATTCCTCCAACTCACTCATTCCTCCAACACACCTCATTCCTCAACCCTTATTCTGTTAGTTAAGATATCTTTTATCTCCTTCATCAAAATACCTCGTTTCTCGAATGCAACTATTTCCACGTATACACCTCTTTCCTCGTAAATACCTCTTATCTCGGATAACAAATTCTCTTTATCCTCCTTCGTAATACCCTTTTCCTCATATACGTACCTCATTCCCTACTCATTCCTCGTGTTTCATTCTCTCATCTTACATACCACCATGCCCCTCCCTCTGGAACCCTTTACCTTTACACCCTTTCATGTCCTTCCCGAACGCTCTCCGTACGTTTCCCACTACTTGCGCTCCTCACTTCTGCACCAACTCATGCCTCTCCACAAGATCCCTCCTTCACCCGGCCTCGCCCCTGGCCTCACATGATTTACGCTTCTCCGCGCCACTACTGCGACCTTCCCCACGCCCTTCTGCAGCTCTCCGCAACCCATCTGCGACCTCCGCCTCGGCCCTGTCTCCAAAGTCGTTCTTGCGGCAACGACCGCTACTGGACTCGCCCCGTCCCCCTCCCCCCTCGCCCACCGCGCTTTCTCCCGCGGTTTGGCCTCTCCGGACCTCGTCGCTGCCGACTGGCCTTCTCCACGAGCGTGAAACCTGGTTTAGACGCTCTAGCAGAATGCT
Organism: Teleogryllus oceanicus; assembly: GCA_964035755.1. NCBI lineage: Eukaryota > Metazoa > Arthropoda > Insecta > Orthoptera > Gryllidae > Teleogryllus > Teleogryllus oceanicus. The sequence continues at coordinate 17,992,918 of CAXIVR010000006.1, forward strand.
GCTCTCGGGGAAACAAACGCCTCGCTTCGCCACTTACGGCTCAGCATATTGGATTTTGCCTTGCGGAGAAGCGGATTTGGCACTCGTTTACATAAATGTGATGGATTTGAAAGGAAAATTTAACTCTGAATAAATCTGTGGGCATGATGCCAATAAGTTTCAATGCTCATATTTAACACTTCCAATTCAATACGTTTTGTCGTGCGTTTTTAACCTATTAAAATGAACGCTATTGGAAACAATGCAAAACCGTCATTTTGAATTGGAATGATACGCTTTTTTCACCACGAAAATGTAGAGTAGATATTAATGGTAACAGCCAACTGTTTGCCAGCCACACGAGAGACTTTCGGGAACGAAATCAATAGAGTGCGGGAAGAATGCGTCGTTTTCTGCTGGGCTAAGTCTTCATAAGACTAAATTATGAGCTTAGTTAATGTTGTGCTTTGTAAAATCGTCAAGATATATAATTCTCATAGCGTGAAATTAACTCTGAAACCGTCTACAAATGCTTATAGGAATTAATCTCTTTCTAAGTAATATGTCGTAATAATAGGTATAAAAATTTGATTTCGGCGCCATCAAATCATGTTACTTTTAGTAACTCAAAATATTGAAAGCTTTTAAATCTACATCTGTATTCATGAGGTTGGTAAAAGCGGCATGGTTTCCAATACAGATTCATAACAATACTAGATATTTTGTGTAATGTTGAATATTAATATTTTCGAAAGGTTGTCATCATCCTTCTGTGTTCCTGAAAATCCTTACTCCTTACCAAATCTATGTTGGACAAACTATTAATTTAGTGATAATGAGTATTGATAAAATATATAATCCCTTGAGCAAATATACCAGTAAAAGAACAACAGAGTTATGGTAGTGATTAGTCTAACTTCAGTACTTTACAAATTTCACGGTTGGAAAGCCTAGTTTCACATCACACCACGAAGGATTCTGAGGATAGGAGAACTGCGCCTCCAATTCTTGCAGCGTCCCTAAACCTTCCCTACTAAAGACCACATTTAATTAAAATAAAATTAATTCTTAGAATTTAGAAAAGAAATGTTCAATAAGCACGCCAAAAATTTAGCAAATTAAGTATAATTTCCAACAAAAGAGTGCTTGTGGTGAGACTTCAGAAACCTCCTCCACCTTCGTCAGCGCCTCTTGCTTCCAACTGTCTCTCAATACTTTTGCAGCGGCGCTATCACTTCTTCACTATAATATGTGTTTCATGAATTGATTTTTATGTTTTCGGGTGCGTCAACTACTATGGTCATTAGTCCCGTATATTTATGCTTGTCAATTATGGATGTGACGGGTGACGGAAGTATTCGCTCCTCCAAGTATCCCTCCTCCAATCTATCCTATATCTCACTGCGGGGTGCCGCTTTAGTTAGAAGAAGACTCAAGCTCCCGACTGACAGTTTAGTGCTGGTAAGTGTAATGGTGTGTGCAAGAGGCAAGGAAGGGATAAGGATGAGGAAGGAAAGATGGCATGCCATTCGAGGCCACTTTGTTGGCATTGACCTGGTATTGATGGAAGAAATCACATAAAACTATCGATCAGGGCAGCCGATGACCAAAGTTCTCCCCCAGTCAGCGGCTGAACTCGACACAGCTATATCAAGTTACTTTCCAAAATCCTCCACAATCGGGACTTGTACCCGCCGATCTCCCGGTCTCAAATATTGTAGTAAAAGTAGTTAACGGCTTCAGATAACTTAGTCGATTAATAGTATATTCTAAAACAGAGTTAGGAGTTGATAAAGTATGAAGAAAACTAACAATATGTACAAAGCATGACAATGGCACAAAGCCTAATTTCCCGCTACTCCTCGCCGCTTCAGTCGCTGAAGGGAAGTACTTATTCAGCCAATGTACGGAATAGAATTCTATCGACCGGCTACTCTGAACGGTATATTTCCGTGGTTTTCTCCAAACAATAACAGGCAAATGCCGGAGAAGTACCCTAATCAATGGGCCGCGGATCGCACACGATCTTCCTTGTCCTATCCTCACCCCTTACTTACAAACATATCCACTTCTTGTGACGAGACAAGCCGGTTACACACGGCTTATCCCGGTTGGGGCGGTGCTCCACCTGTAGGAGATACCTGGATCAGGAAAACGACGTCAATCTACGTGGTTCGGCGCTTGATCTCATCTACATACTTACAGTGTAGCATACGGTGTAACGACCATAGCTGTAGACGCGCTCGTAAACATGAAATAATTAATCAAACCCATTCAATTCAATTCAACGATGCTTTATTTCACATAGTGAGGATCAGGTCATGAGACCTACTCTCCCTCCTGTCCACGCAAATTCCGCTATGCTCCTTTTAGCGTCTGGCAGAGAAAGATGGTATCAGTCTGGTGATGAAACAAGCATTTTTAAAATATTTTTCAGAGGCCTCAATTAGGCTTGAGAATCTTTTACACGCAGTAAATCTACATCATGGTACAGCCGGCTTGATCTCCCCTGCGAAGGAAGGCGTACGAAGAATTTGTCTCCTTAAAAGTCCATGGCTTCGATCGGGTTTGAGCCCGCGAACGTGAGTGTAACAGTCTGAGTACCACTAACCGTTACACCTGCGAACCTTAAAAGTCCATCGCTTCGATCGTGTTTGAACCCGCAAACTCGAGTACAACAGTCCGATACGCTAACTTTATACCACCGAATCCGAATGATCCTTATTTTCCGCAGCGAGGCTCAGTCCAGAAGGCCTACTCTTCCTCCTGTCCACGCAAATTCCACTACGCTCCTTTCGGCGTCCGGCAGAGAGAGGAGGTATCACTCGGGCGACGAAACAGGCGATTTGAATTTTGCCCAGTAGCTTCATTCAGGCTTGAGGAGCTTTTGCATGCAGAAAATCTACAACATGGTACAGCCGCCTTGACCTCCCCTGCGAAGGAGGGCGTACGAAGCATTTTTCTCCTTAAAAGTCCATGGCTTCGATGGGGTTTGAACCCGCGAACGTGAGTGTAACAGTGTGAGTACCACTAACCGTTACACCTGCGAACCCGCCAAACCCTTCCTCTTCAAAACAGCCCGCGAGTGTTCGGAGCCCCGAACGCCGTCCGCGTTCGAGCGCGTCCGAACGTCCTTGCGGCGGCCCTGCGCCGCGGCCTCCGGAGGAAGCGGTCGAACCGGCGCGGCGCGGCGCGGGCGGCGCGTTCTCGCCGGCGGCGGGGCGGCGGTCGGCTGCACCTTCCGGGCGGCTGACCGCCCGCCCGCCGGCGCGCGGTCGATGGGCCTCCGCGGGTATCGAACCGAAGACCCCCGCGGCGGCCGCCACCTCTGCCTTCGCGTCCGCCGCCGTGCCGTGAATTATGCACCGCCGCCAAATCTCCATGACTTGCAAATGCAGCCGCCGCGGGGCCGAAAATACCGGTGCTGACGCGCGCGCTGGGGATGGCGACGCGACGGGAGCAGAAGCGGCGACGCGCGACGCGGGGCCCCAACGAATGCGCGTCGAGATGCACCACTTTCACAGTGACAGCGTTTTGTATTTTAGAAGGCATTTTGGAAAACGCGGTCGTCAGTTATTATTTGTAATTTTGTTATAATATTAACTCGTTAAGATATTCTTCTTTTAGTGTGTACGCACCTCTTAGTGCGTATGCTAGTCTCCAGAACTCCCTAGCGCCTTCTTGTGAGACGTATCCTGGGCAAATGTACGAAAGGTAGTTTGCCGTACTTTGCCATTGATTTCCCTCGGGGCACTAGTGCGCCAATTTTGACGTTTCATTTGAATACCAGATAGCGCAGGCCGAGATACAATCTTATCCAGTAATTCAAGTCGAAACTGATTGGTGCTAAATTTTTTCGTAAAGTATTGAATTTTGCCAGAATCGGCCAAGTACCTTTCTTGGGACCTCCTTCATATACCGACAGGCGTCCGCACGCATGCCGTCGATTTTTGGCACCTCAAAAATCCTTCGACTTTTACCGGGTTTGAAACCGCAAACTCAAGATCAGCAGCCTGGCATAATAACCACTATACCATCAAAACTCGGGAAAAGACTTTAACGGTTTAAAAACATCCAGTATTCGAAATAAATATAAAAAATAATGATTATAAAGGCTTGACGTATTTGTCACTTTCCTTGAAAATAAATTAAAAGAAATACTGAAAACAATGACAAATGAATTCTTTGAAATGAGTCATTATTGCCAGATCATGACTGAATTTTATTTTCTGTTAAAAATCATTTTAAAACAAATAAATGCAGGTTTCTCTCCCTTTCAAGTAAAATATCTCATTCCGTAAAAAATTGTCTCGGCAGGAAAATGCATAGCCGTTAAAAATACGATTTCACCTGCGTTTGATGAATCTTCTTTTGCCACGAGGATGCAGCCGAAAGTTCGCAACTTGCTATGTAAATCTAGTCCCGGAGCAGCAGGTGCACGGCGTCAAGCACAAAGCCGGGTAAAGGACGCGGGCGCCGGGAAGATTGAGGCGCGGAGTGTGTGGGAATGGAAATGTTGACGGAGACAAAGCGCTTTGACGCGAGTGCAGCAGAAGGACGGAGGCGTACAGCCGCAGCCTGAATGTCAGACGGCGCCTGCAATGCAGCTCGCAACCGGAGAGAAGTGAGTTGGTCCGGATGTTCGCGGTAACTGGGGAAAATTTAATATTGTAAGTGGTGTGAGAAGAATATAATAAAATTGTGTGAATATCTTTATTACTAATTTCCGTGGCCAGACATTGATAGAAAACTACACACCACATGATTCGGCAAAGATTTCTATGGTTTCTTTAAAAAACCAGAAACTCGTTGTATTATTCATCTTATCATATTGCGCGTACCAACTGGCCTCTCCTACCCAATACATCACTGCTTACGACTTAGCTGATGTCATGCGACAGCAAGGCTCCAACGAAGAAGCTGCCCGCTACTAAATATTTGCTATATACGTATTGCTATATGGAACAGACATTTTTTATATTATTGATATGCAAAAACTGTTGTTCTGTATATGTATACTCTACTATATTACTACAGTATTCTTCGTGACTGTTTGTGTTAAAAATATGATTTTTAATGTTACACAGTACTATCTTATTTATTGTTCTGAGCAGTGTGCGTGCTACCTTTCGTAAAAAAATATTTTATGTGCTTTTGTTCAGGAGAATTGTTTGGTGCTGCGGGTCACTAGTTTAAATTCACTCCTTTAACATTCAAGAAGGAAAGAGGAAAAATCCTATGTTTGAAGAGGACTGTGAATAAGGGCTAGACTTGGAAGTCAACCCGCGGGCGTTAACCTTCTGGTAAATCTGGACAGCTCTCAGAACTTATTTTTCCACGTTCATTTTTACTTTTTCATATACGGAGTAATAAACGTAGTGTAGAGAAACTTATGTAATACTAGGCGGAAAAACGGCGGATTGTCGCCTGAAAAAATTCATTGCCAGTCCTGATAACGAAAATATGGATAAATCCAGTTGATAAATTAAGACAAAATTCCTCTAATACGTAGTTTAGCCAAAATATGTTTTGTGGGTCCTTCACGCCGAAAAAACAATTGACATCAAAACGCCGTCTGTCCGTCGGTCCGTCTGTCTGTCCGTCCGACCGTCTATGAACACTACTAGCGCCTGAACCGTGCGTAGGATTATTTCGAAATGGAAGAAACCCCTGTCCATCTGGCTCTAGTTGAAGCTTTGAGATTTTCAAAAATATTCTTTAAGATTTGGAAGTGCTGTACATAAAGCCTCCCAGACACTTTCAAAAATTTCTCAAAAACGGCTCAAAATTTGTTATTTTTTGAAATTTCAGAGTTTAAATTCTAACAGTTTATGTAATCTCAAAACAATCGAATATAATTCTATGACACTCCTGCAAAGTACAAGGCGAAATAAATCGTGATGCGTCTCATCGAATACCTTTTGTCAAAATGTATTGTGAAGAATGTTCCCTTTTCAAGAAATATACAAGCACACTTGTTATGGGGCACCCATGTAGAAGACGTGCTAAAAAAAGCAGTGCGCCAGGAACGTCTCTCCGCGCCGAGACGAATCAGGACTTCCATTTTAAAATTGCATTTATGGTGTTAGCAACCAGATCACTGAGAAACAAATGAAGGGCACAAAACTTTCGGAATCTATATGATTGTGGTGAGTACTCGGTTAAGGTTTTCAAGCTGCTTTCAGGCTGCTCGTGCTACTAACATAATTTCTGTTGTCAGCACTCAAGATACCACTGCGTTTCCTGGAGTGATATATTTTATAAATGGATTAATCAATCAATGGGGAAATGGGTACATCCTTCCACAAAGTTGCATTTGTCCTGTTACTGTACTATTGTAAACACCAACATTGCAGATCAATATTTGCAAACCCTTTTCTGCCACCAACTTTTCAAAAAAAAAGCCAGCAACTTTTGTAAAAGACCTGCTGTTTCAGAATACCAACACAGGTGATATAAATTGCCGCGGGAGCTATAAAGAGCACGTAGTTCATTTTTATCCAAAGTAGTATCTGAGCGCCTGCTGCACTAAATTAACGCACGTTTACGCGGCAGCGAGGCGCGAAATGGGGCAACTCCCAGAGCAAACGGCCTGCAAACAGACTGAGAAAACCGCTGATTAAACTCCCGTAACCGCATCCGCCGAGTCGCAGACTCGCCCCGGAGCTTATTATTGATTCATCCGCTTTATGAGCCCTTCGGGGGCGGTTTAGTAGCTTTCGCTAATTTCCTTCATACCCACTTTCTCCTTCCTCGTTAAAACAAGTTCAGAACCTTCCGTCGACGGCCGGAGAAAGCGCCAGTTTCTAGAAGTTTGTTTTGTTTAGTCCGCGAAGCTGACACTTTTCTTAATTGTAGGCACTTTGAACACTGCAGTCTCTCTTGCTCGTTTCGGAATTTTTCTTCATCTTCGTTGTAATTATCTCAAATCCACTCTGATCCCTTGTTATCTTCATTCGGAGAATCTGTCTCATTTAGGATTTTTTATCCCTGACTTTCGCCCAAATTGCCGGAGAGTGGCCCCTACGCATACGTCTTCTCAGCTTGTTCGCGGTCCTCCGTCACCCGCAGAAATTACCACTGCAAACGAGGGGTCGAAAACAGCAGAGAGCAAACTTTGAATCTCCACTTGAATATGTGAGACAACGATCCCATTAATTTAGTTAAGTGGCTCCAACTTCGTAGCCTTTTTTCTTTTGCGCGGCCAAACTTGTATTTTTGGAGTTAAGCTCCAGTGGTGGCCGGCGCCGCTCTGCTGCTCCCTCCGCATTGGCGCAGCCGAGGAATAGGAGGCGTGAGCTTCAAGCAGAAGTTCTCAGCAATAACAAAAGTGTTAAAAGTTAAAAATCAGAAATTATGAAGCTCATTCACAATTATAGGGCACGTGACTATAGAAAAGAGCTTCAGATATCACGTTTCTGTATCCTTCACACGTTTTAACTAAAATCCCTTACAGTTTGCTCACGGTTAAAAAAAATTACAAAAGGAAATTGAAATAATTTTAATATAATATAATATTAATTTTAATATAATTTGAAAAAAGTATCTAATGTAATCCGACACTGCCAGATATTTAATTATCACAGTCTTGTTTATGGCAGGAAAAAGGATGAATTCTATCAAGTGTCACAGGAAAGTAATTCTTTTTAAAACCCCGCACGTCCCGTTCCTCCTTCATAGACCTTGCTCAGACCTCACGGATATTCATGATGATGCGGAATGGGGCAAGTTGAAGCAAATTTTTATCTTTGACTTTGAAGTACTCGAATTTTCAGAAAATCACCACTCAATTTAACAAACTTCTTCCCTACTTTCGAGATAATCGTGAGAAAATGAAAATGTGCACACTTAGTTTCTGAGGGAAAGACATAATCTGCAGATTTTTTTCCAAACTTCACACAGGCAGTGAGTTTCCTCTTGTTTAGAAGCTTCAGAGTGCAAATGTTTCTTCAAGGTTAGAATAAATCTGTAGATTTGGATAAAAACCTACACAAAAATTCTTCATAAATAATGACTTAATCTATTTCTCTAATTTCCTTTTATTTAATAATTAAACATAAAAATATCACGTTCAAGACAATATAATTTGATGACCATAAGGAGAAAAGTGAATGTGATAAAAACTACAAGTTTTTCGAAAAAATAAGTATAAATTTTAACCTGAATTTAATATTTTGTTCTGTTTCCAATAAGAAACTAATATTACGTTTTTGCTAAGCATGCTAACAGCCTGTTTATTTGTATTTGATTTCTTCAACCATTGTGTACATTTCATAGTAATTATTTTTCAGCAAATAACTTTTCTTTTTTCTTGTGATCTTTACTAGTTTTTGATTGGTACTTGTTGGAAACATGATCGACGGCAACAATCAAGCAAATGTCATTATTTTACCAAAAATTAAAAGCGTGCTGAACTTCGAATAGAAATTCTTGGATAGTGAATATTTAATTTAATCAATCTGTATTAGTATTTGAAGTAAACTTATTATAATCAGACACTTTGTCGACAGCTATTGTTTAACAATTATTAAATAATAATTATAATTAAATATACAGAATCAGTATGCAAATCTATTTTTAATCAAATATTGGGTTATATTAATCATCCACTTGCCATTTACTTCTTAGTAGTACGAGCATACAGCATAAATTGCACTAATTTTATAATATGTAATATTCGATCAATTTCACAATTTTGTTCGCAGTTTTGTGAGATTCACATTTCACAATTTATTTTTATTCTAAAAAAATAAATATAAAACTTAAAAATAATTTATGAAAAATAGACAGGAATATATAAATATAGATATACAATATTTTTCTTAAAATGTAATGGTATTAAAAAAATTAGAGTATTTAAGGGCATACTCTGCATTGTCAGAGATTGCATTGTATTTCGTCCCAATTCAACAGAAAACTTTCTCTGCATTTCTGGATGGCATGCGTGCTGACGGAATCTAGGACGACGAGATTGCATTCTGTTTTTGCCAAGTCAGTCCCTGTCGTATTGGTGATACAATCTTATTCAACCGAAAAAGTGACGTCTAAAAATATCGATGTTTGGTTCAAGAAGATCTCGGGTTCTCCAGTAATTTGAAAGCAATAATTAATTTAAACTGTTGTCTTTAAACCAACTTCAAATCTCTCGTTCAATAATATTTTTATTTTTTAGCATAGAAATGGAAGTGGCCTTGATCTAAGAAGCGTCTAACTATTTACCATTTTTTTCGCAAGCAGAAACCACGTAAATTTGGATCAGAAAGGTATAATAAGTTTACTCAAGATAGCTTTGCAGCAATTAAAACATCAGAATTTTACTGTGGTCTAGTACACGGTTCGTTCCCTGGCGGAAATAAATATTTCCCAATTCTTTCATGAAAATGAAAACTATTGGAAAATAATTATTTCAGGAGGTCAATGACCTTCGCTGTATTTGATCAATTCGTAACAATAACCCTTGTGGGACAGTTTTCACTAAAATTGCTCGTAAATGACTGTGACGAGAGAATGTACGATTCGGGCTCGAAACATCAGTAATTGAACATATGGGCGCATATTAATTGCCAGTTGCTGTGAGAGTAGTTCTAAATCAACAAATACCAATTGATTAATATGGCGGAGAAATTGTGTATTTGCTGTGATCTGCTTGTGGTATTACGGTGATCCAATACTATATTATGTTTGAAATGTTATAAATATTTAAATCTCATTTTCTCATTCTGTCCATGGATATTCAAAATTTTATTTCTTTCTTCTTAGATGTTCATTTATCCAATTATTCTGTTCAAACCTTCGAAAACGATGAAATAATTTCTGAAACATGTGTGACTAGCCTCAGCAGAAAAAATATTATTTACATTGTGGAAGATAATTTCATTCTCAATTCCTTCATAAAGGTATTCCTCAAAATTTAATGTCTAATGAATAATTGTTATCGAAAGTTCAAGGTCGCACTTACGCAACCTTCTAAATTCATAAGAGTTAATACCAATATTATTGCTAAGGTAACTGCCTGGTAACACATGAAAGTAAAGCTGAATTCATTTAGTGAAGCTATGGAACACGTTGATTAAAGGGAATACAGATATCTGCGGGTCAGAACATGTCAAGCGCCGACCTCCCGCCAGGCATGACTCTGGCTGGAAAATCAAAAAATCGACTTCACTTGCGGTCGACCTTCCACCGTACCCAACGAAGGCGAGCGGTGCGGGTGTCCCTGCACAGGACGTCTATTTCTGGCACGGGCGCAGCGCACCGCACAGCACGGCATCGCACCACCGCATCGACCCTTGACCGTCGCCGAGCGCATCCTGTGTAATTAAATCATCCCGGGCTGTGCAGGCCGCGAGAGGCGCGAGGTAGCTGGGGGTCGCTCGTAAAACTTGCGGCAGCGTTCCTGCCTCCCCCACAACACACAGTGAGCCCAATCAATAACACAAGCGCGAATGGAACGCTTTACGTGGTTTGGGTGCTAGCACTTAACGAAACGATTTTTGTAAACAGATTTATTGATGTTTATGGACATGTTCACTCTCGTTGGTCTCATTAGTGTAGTGAATGTTTTATCGTAGGAGGTGGCGGTGTTCCTCTCCCGCTGTTTGGCGAGATCTGGCACCAATCTACACGCCGACTTGCGCGGGCCGTTTACTCTACGCTGCTTTCAAAACGTTCTGCCACTGGATGGCATCGGATTTCCACAACCACGACTTCACCGTTGCTCTCATCGCCATTTCCCGAGTCGTTACCCTTCAAAGCCACGGGTGAACTCTCTCAGGCCCTCTAGCTCGCCCTTGAACCTTTTGCCTGGGACTCGTTCAGTCTGTTGTTCTAATGGTGTACACGCGCGATTTGACTTTGGGGATAAGCAGAAACGCGTTGCGTTTCATCAACCCCCTTCTCATTGTTTAGGATTGTTCATACAACACAATAGAAAAATCCTACTGCATGTTTTGTAATCTAGTCCAATACATCTTGCGATAGCTGTCATTTCTAAAATCTCTCCGATGACATTTCTCTCTTCTGACTAGTCTTTAATTACGGAGCAATGAAAAGCGCGTTGCATTTCTATATATTCAATAAGTTATATCAATCTGGGTATTTCCGAATTGGAGAAGATGAACACAAGTAATCTTTCAAATAAAGTGTGGTATATTTTCTAATTCACATTCTACTATTACAAATTCTTACAGATTGAAACATTTTGAGGATATTTTTTCTTAACATCAATGATCTTTAATAGAAAATTAAAAGAAAACATTTAAATACACGAAGAAATAATAAGGAAGAATACACGTTAAATAAGAAAGATAAAACCTAAAGTAATACAATTCAATTCTTACCGAAGTAACGTGATAATCATGGTTTAAAAGTGCATTCACGTTGCCGGAGCCATTTTGTGCTCTCAGAAAAAACTTAATGGAGGAAGGGGTGGAAGTTGTGGGAGCAAACTTTAAGGATATTTAATTGAGGAATATAATTTATATTGGTTAGAGAATTGAGGGAGGAAACTTAAAGATATTTCACTAATTTTCAAATTTCGAAATTCTCTAAAATATGTAATTTTTGAACATCATTTTATAAACGGAATATTTTAAAACTAGTGCACTACTGTAAAACTACAAAATGTTATGTAATGCAATGTCTCGCCTTGTGTATCGACAAGGAGAATTGAATTTTTTTGCTTTCATTAAAAGTTTTTTTCATTACTTCTAGAGCAGTGAATAACTAATGTGTTGACGTACAGCACTGACTTTCTGCTAATTAACAGCTTTATCTCGCAAAGGTTTCATCCCATTACAAACATTCAATTTCTTTCTTTTAATTGCATTTCGTTAAAATTGTTTTTATGTTAGCGAAAACGCTTTACAGGCTCAGACACACGGATCTCAATGAATCATCATCAATAAGCAGCAATTAAAAAAACATTTATAATTGCATCATAAGAAAATGACAGCACAATTATTCATAGACCAACTTCATTTAGCATAATTTAGTTTGAGTGTACAGCATTAAAATTGTATGACTTTATAACCAACATTTACGAGCGCCATTTCGCAAATTATCACTCCTTCGTCGTCATCTTTACATCGTTTGCAGCGTTGCAATCGACTACAATTTACAACCCTGTTTATTTTTCTGTTTGTTTGCTTATTCCTTCCTTTTTCCTTTTTCCCTCCGCCCGGCGCTTCTTGGACATTCCAGAGCAGGGTCGACGCGGGCGCGGGCGCGAGCGTGGGCGTTGGCGTGGGCGACGGCGGGGGCGGGCGAGGGGGGTTCGAGGGGAGGGGAATGCGCAGTGCGGGCGCGCCCGGGCGTCGCACCCGGGACCGAGTGGCCCGCTGCCCGGCGCCGCCGCCACTGCTGCTTCCTGTGATCGATACGCGGCGCCCGCCCGCCCGCCCGCCCGCCCGCCCGCGCGCGGCCTTAAAGCGCCGAGGCGAACGCCACCGGGCCAACCGCCCACCCGCAGCGCACGCCAGGCCTTAGGCAAGCCCAGAGCGGTTCCAAAAGGGCCCGTTCAGGCCATGAGCCTGCTTGTAATTCTACGGAATTTAACAAATGTACACAAGAGGTTCAGAGTAAATGTTATAACCGTCTAAAGCGTCTAGGGTCGCTGAAGATGATCACCTTTTGCCAATGAACATGAAGTGGGAAATTTCATATAATGAAGACTATAGATATTTTCTCGATATGACAACCATTAGATTTTATGCGAGCTCAGGCACAGCCATAGGAAACGATCAAGACAAAGAGCCCAATACTGTTATTGACAGTGAGTAGATCCTCCTCTAAGAGCTCGTGTACCTAACAAATACTAGGGCGGCGCCTCCCAATGCGATATCAAATGTGATATTAAATGTGGACGCATATTCATCCCTCCTACAAGCCTAGAAGTTTGTAACATTTATTTTGAACCGTCCTGTATTTTAAAATATTCGCGATAAACATTATGTGCATAATATTCAATAAAAAGTGATTTACTACAGGCTGCCGAAGAGAATTTTATAGTATCATCCCGGACGACACAGATCCTGGACGATTGGGCAAATATTGGGGAGACAAGATGGGAATGGAAACGACAAGGCAGTCCCCATTTACCTGAAGGAGAAAATAAAGAAATGTAAAAGATGTTTATGAATATGTTGCAAAATAGTATCTACTGGAATAAACGTTACAAACTTCTATGTGTAATATGTAAAAGGTCAAAGGGGTAGGGTCAATAGCGTAAAATATCATATTATTTTGCTTATGAATACTTGGTGGGAAGTTTCAATTAAGGAAGTCACACACGAGACATGATTGTGAGGAAACCCTCATGTGCCGACAGGTTCACGAAATCTCTTTTCTTCTGTACATGGCAAGCTAGACACTGATGCATAAGCATCTCCTCTCTTAAACTGCCATCTAACGACGTAAATTTGAATTATATCATCGCGCCACGGAACTTGGTTGACAGGACCTCAAATGGCGTCCAGGGCGCGTTAATCTTAAATTAAAAATATCTACAGAAAGTCTATTGGATGAATAATTGAAATCACATCTTTTCTTACAGATGCCAATTTGAAACTACGTTTCGATGTACCTGTAAATAAATGTAAAATGTATTAATATAACTCAGAATAAACATTAGAAAAACCTAGGGTATGTAGGAGGTCGAAGATGATGAGTTTTGCCAATAGACACATGGTGGTAAATCTATCTATCAACGACATTACACATATCATTTTGCCTGTGTGGTGGTTGGTAAACAGTGTGCACTAGTGTTAAGCAAGTATTTAGTTGCAAAATGTTAATGGCAAACAAAAGTGCACGACAAATTGCCTGCCAAATTAGGGGCAAATGTCAAATATGTAACAATCTTCTACTAGCATTTGCCACAGCATATTCATTGCCAAAAGTAATCCACCTCGACTTCCACAAAAGCCGTAGAAGTTCGTAACATTTATTCTGAGAAATCCTGTATAACGATCGCGACCTACGGGACGTCTCGGCGATTGCGAACTCCGGACGGTCCAGCGCGGTGTCGCGCGTGCGCGTTTAAGTTGTCGCCCGCGGGGTTCCGATTTGCGATGGCGGTCGCGGGCGAGGCTTCGGCGGGCGAAGGGGATCACAGGCTTAATCGCCCGTAGGTGGGCGTTGGGCGTCCCGCCCAGTTCGCACCTCGCGGGCACCGCGTGCCCCGCGCCGCGCGTGAGCCAACGGACGGCATCGGCATTACGAGCTTGCACGCCCCGCCCGCCCGCCCGCCCGCGCGCGCCGCCCGCCCGCGCGCGCCGCCCGCCCGCCCGCGCCGCCCGCCCGCCCCGCCCGCCCGCCCCGCCCGCCCCTCCCCGCCCCTCCCCGCCCTCCCGCCCCTCCCCTCCGCTCCCCGCCCGCCCCTCCCTCCCGCCCCGCCCCGCCCTCCTCCCCGCCCCGCCCGCCCCTCCCCGCCCGCCCCTCCCCGCCCCGCCCCGCCCCGCCCCTCTCCCCGCCCCGCCCGCCCTCCCGCCCCGCCCGCCCGCCCGCGACTATTTGCTTAACGGCGAATTCCGCCCCGTAATGCCCAGTTGGCGCTGCGAGAGCCGCCTCGCAGGGAGATGAACGAGGAGGAATTATTCGTGGATACGTGCTCATAGCTCGCGATGATGACGTGGTTCGAGCTCGTTATCGCACAGTGATGAACATCGGTTTATATTCATAGTTCCTAACTACAAGATATGTTTCACTGAAGTTGAGCAACTAACTACAAGATATGTTTCACTGTTGTTTGAAAAAGTTTATGAAATACTATTGTAGCAAAAAGGCAAAAATTTCATTTGTTGAATGAGCAGAACGGCGCGATTGTTTTTTGTAGGGAAAATGTGATAAATGTGATTACACGATTTGTCGATATAATCGTTCAAGCTAATGTATCTTTAAAAAATTCCTATCTTGTAAAGTGTATGTGTTTGTGTTCATTGTTGCAAATCGAAGAGAAGCATAAAAACTGAGAATGTAATTTTGTTATATATACAATATATTCACTTATTGTGTATTTATTTTGCATATATCCAATATATTCATATTGGATATATTACATATACACAATATGAACTCTAATGTGTAAATTTTTAATACACAGAAAAATATTGTCTTTTTATCATATTTTCTTTTTTGTACGGAAGTCTATAAGAATAAAATTTCCTAAAGTATATGTATTTAATCAATATATTCTTCCGTTTCAGGTGATCAACTGTACCAACTGAGAATGAAACTCAGCATACATACTTTTTTCCGTTTATTTAAATTTGGTATACAAATATATGGTATGTTGCTTTACAAGAACATTCGAGAAAATACACAACGCATTTGATGTTTACAATACTATTTATTCATAAATGAAAATATTTTTTGTTTCAGATTCTAAATAAAGCAAAAGGTTTATCGCTCCCAGAAATACATTTCAGAGGGGATTTTAATGATTCATCCGAATATTCAAAGGTTAAAAAATTTTTTACTACCTTAAAATTGCTTTTCTCAATTAAAAAATTTTGGAAAGTAACTTTAAAAGAAAGTTTCATGTCGAAATATAATTAATAGCTTGATAGATGTATGTTATCTTTCATACTTTGGAAACTACTTCTTAACATTTTGTTTCCAAAATTGATAACGAAAAATCTTTTCAGCTTCGTCGCTAATTAATACCAACGTATTGTATCATATTCATTACTTCGAGTTCTTAATGGATTCTCACATAATATTTTTTTCTCTATACTGTAACTTCGGGTTAAACTGACGGTTCCTATTTGATTTGTGGAACTTACAGAAAATTCCTTAGGGTTTTCACGACGTGAATAAACCTCCTGAATTTTTTATTGTCTACCTAACATCTACTTTAATTTGCATCGGTCTCTAAATTTGTAATGTGCATGTACTGAAAGTCGTTGTGCATCGCTGTAGGAAAGCAAAACAAAACAAGCTTTGCTAAAGAAGATTTTCTTGTTCAAACTTGCTTCTCTCTAGCAACACCTTGAAGTTCTTAAGTACGTTCTTTGGACTCATAAAACCAAGCGGAAGCAATTCTGTTTGTAAGTTGCTTCCACAAAGTCGAGCCTGTGTCGAAAGTTTTGTATAGACATTTCGGAAACAAATGGAACCAATATGATTTCCCATTCAGTACATCATATTACATAAACATACTACAAAAAAAATTACAAAATATGTTCTTAGGTCGATTAAGTTCATTTGCTTATTACAAAAATAACAGGAGGTACTCTTAATCACCTTCCGTGCATATATGAGGGTAGTATTTTTGTGCTTATTCATTCAATAGCTTATTAACCAAAATAAATACGTTGATTATGATCTTCTAACTACCCCTCGTTCAAAATAATTCTTTCTCCAAGTCAGGATTATTATAGAAACTTTCGCTACTTTCCAGTTTCGTATCGAATTTTGAATTCAGAAGAGCAGTCAGTGGCGGCAAGTGATTACCACGTTAGGCACCGAAACTGAGAAACCCCTCGGGCATTTCGAAGAGGTTGCCTGGGAGCTGTGAAAATAAAACGTCAGACGACTGACACCCGAGGAGATAGAAGACGGGCATGAAGCGATTACCCATGAAGGGATGGCAATGGGGCGGTGACCAAGCGGTGACCGAGCGATGATCGCGCGGTGACCGGGCGGTGACCGGGTGGTGACCGGGCGGTGACAGGGTGGTGATCGAGTGGTGACCGGGTGGTGACCGGGCGGTGACCGGGCGGTGACTGGGTGGTGACTGGGCGCTGACCGGGGGTGACCGGGTGGTGACGGGCAGTGACCGGGTGGTGACCGGGCAGTGACCGGGCCGTGACCTGGCGGTGACGGGAAGTGACTGGGTGGTGACCAGGCGATGATGGGCAGTGACAGAGCGATGCAGCGACCTGACGCTGTGGTCTCTTTGACAGAACGCCGACGGAGCTGAGATTGAGTGACGAGCTGTGAAGAGCAAAGTTGCGCAGTAAATGGACTTGATAGCGGGCAGGCAGCTGTGGGGCGGCGGCAGGGCGGCGCCGGGGCGGTGAGTGGTCAGCGACAGGGTGGCGACGGCGCGGCGCCTGCCCGACCTTAGGAGCAGGGTGGCCGTGGAATCCCCTGGGACGCCGCCCCGAGCGCCGGCCGCCGCCGCCGCGAAGAGGCCGCTCCCGGCACGCACTGCCCTGGAGCGTCGTCGGATCTCTCAAGAATCTTCGCTGTGCACGGGAATTGCAAGCAAGGCTTTGTGAAGAGGGGGCGCAGAACATACTCTGTTCATAAATGCTTTAATTCTGTGTGTTTACGTTGTATTAATCGTACATACCTGTGTATAGGAGATTTCAGAATATAAACTTCATAAGATACGAGTAAGGTAGTAGATAAGATTTTTTTTATAAATTCAGAACAAACACAATGTACCCATGGTATAGCGGTTGAAGGAGAGCTAAGGAAGTTTTTAGTTCAAAACTTCTTGTTTTTTTCGGGGTAGTAATCGAAACACGAGTCAATAAAAATATTTTTATCACAAAATTTCAACTGTACTTTTGGAAGAAATGTTTGGTTTAGCATGTAATATATAGGTGATACCAAAAAAGAAGTTCTACACCTTGTGGGGGGTCAAAGATGACGTTTTGCTTTTTGTAGGAAATTTCATATTTAAGTAAGTTAGAAGTGAAAGATTTGCTCCTTATTGGTAACCAACTCTTTGTGCATTGGTATTCGTCAGGTCCCCTAAGTTTTCCTGCGTTCGTACATGACCGGCTAAACACGAGACCACAATGAGTAGCCTACCAATCAGGGCCAAACAATACTTGTGGAATATACTATCACATAATTATTGGTAAGTTCATTTCTTCGACACCTCCACATGGTCTAGAAGTATATAACATTTATATTGAGGCACCCTATTCAGTACAGTATTTCAACAAAAGTTTGAAAGCTGAGAAAAAATAGGTAAAAAAGTGATGAAATAATTATTTCGACAAAAAATTGAAAATATTTCTCTCAACCTTTTGGATTATATTGTTTGTATTATTCGTCTTCATTCTTTAATTTTTAATTACACAAGTAAATAATTACTTATATGAAAAGAGATCAGAGAGTGAAACTGGAGCACATATATACACGTTTATTTTTGCATGAATTGAGAGACACATTTCGTATTCTAATCCTAGATAGCAAAACTTATTTTTGGAGGTCAAAATATTCTTAAAAATCGAATTTTAACCTTATTTAAAAATAGGTTTGAAACCAAGATGTCTTTCCGTACACATAAAATAAATCGTTTCTCTTTTCTTGCAATCCTTTATCTTCGCGACAGAACAACTCTACAAAATGTCCTCCAACAAGTTTCTTTTGGAATGCTTTTTTTTAAATCCCTATCTTTCCTTTTTCATGCCGCTACTATTCTTTCCAACATTTCTTCGGAAATAAATACACATATAAGATAGAAGAATCCAACGCGACACAAAGACAAACAATCTCGAAACACGCGTCCAATTTTCCAGAAAAGCGAACTGCACCCGCTTCCACGAGGCTGTCAACGTTGAAAGGAAAACACATCGGAGTGGTGCATCCCCGTGACCAGCAGCGACGGATAAACAAATGAACAGCTGTTGGGTACAGAGCGCCTGACGCCCGTAATTAAAGGCGCCGGGAGCGAGCGACAGAGACGGGCGTCGCTGGGCCGGAGGGCCCCGGCAGGAAGCGAGCCGCGGTGACGGAGAGCGAATGTGGAGAGCAGGGTGAAAGTGGAGGGAAGAAAGGGCGGGAGCTGAGTTGAGAGAATGGTATGGATCCGGGTTGGGGCCGGGGGTTGGGGAGCAGGGTTGGGGAGCAGGGTTGGGGAGCAGGGTTGGGGAGCAGGGTTGGGGAGCAGGGTTGGGGAGCAGGGTTGGGGAGCAGGGTTGTGGAGCAGGGTTGGGGAGCAGGGTTGGGGGCAGGGGGGGGGGGCGGGAAAAGGGGGGGGTAGGGACGAAGAGAATGGGAGAGGAGCACGAGCGGGGAGGAATGCAGGGGTGGGGTGGGTGGGGGGCAGCAGGGAAAGAGGGTTGGAGAGCGGTGGCGAGGGCCAGCCACGAGAAGTGGAAGCGGTTATCGGAGGCCACGGTGCCGCGGTGTGCTGCAGAGGCAGGTGGATTTGTCGGAGAGCTATGTCGGGAATTCCAGAGGGTAGAGGGCTGGTTTGGGGGGGGGGGGGGGGGGCCCGGGAGGAGAGGAATGAATTGGGGAGACAAACAAGGCCAGAGACTCGGTCATGTCGGCAAAAAGTCAAACACAAGGGGAAGAATAGACGAAGATGAGATGTGCAAAAAAGAGGAGCACACGGATGGCAGACAACGTAGGTGGAAAAAACGGGGTTGTAATGGTTCGGATTGGGATAGGGCCTGTTAAAAAAGGAAAGTACCAACGGAGTAAAGATGAAACAGCCCTGAGTCAAAAATATAAGAAAATAAATATTTTTTTCTTTTGATTTCTCTGTTAATATTTTCTTAAATAACCTAAAAGATAAGCATTGCATTCTGCAAACTTATCACTCTTAATTAGTACTATTGAATTTAATACTCAGAGTGAAAATAAGACTTTCCATTAATAATCAAAATTGCTTTATTTTCTAGTTTTGTTTCTTACAACTTACAGACCTACATAAATACATAACTAGCAAATCAAATCCTAAGAAATGCACCTCCTGCAATTCTCCACACACCATTTGTCATGTAATACTGGAATGTACAATACCCAGAAGATAATAAAGGGATTCAAAATAACTAAAAATTTGAAATAAAAACCGTAACTCACTCAAAATTCTTAAAATAGTGTATTATTACTAAAACAATCAAACGATATGATAAAATGTTATAATGTGTATAACTCTAATGAAACATTGTAATAAGACAATAAATAAACATAGATTGACTTTAATTTTCTCAAAATAACGAAAAACCTGACCTCAAACATACAAACAAATGTTTCACAAAGACATTTTGTCTGCAAAAGTACCCCAATACGACCTACATGATTTATGTAAATCTGTATCTTAACGATACCTTATATCTTCTACTACCCAGTGTCACAAGATGACCAGTATTTGAGATGGTCGCCATCTCCAACGACAGTGAATTTCCCCGGAACAAGTGTTTTGGACCGAGCAGGAGAGTTAGCGAGGAGCCCAAAGGGAGGAGGGAGGTGCGTAATTTAGGGCCGTGGGGAGCCGAGCAGCAAGAACAATGGGAAACGTAATCAAGAGGGACATTGAGGTGGCGAGGGTAAGTTATTATGATGAGGGGGTGCGTGGATGGGGCAAGAATGCAAGAAGACGGTCGCTGTTTGACCTCGCGCGGGGCGAGAGCACTGAAAGTAACTGCCCCGGGCGAGAGAGCAAGAGCAGCTGTGTGCGTGAACAGAAGAACGCGATGATTTCGGGGGAGAAAAATACAGTTGGAACGAACGTCGCATTAAAAATGAATGGGTGGAAAAAGGGGAGAAAGTAAAAAAATTACAGCGGAGAGAGCGAAAGGGCAAGAGGAAAACTGCAGTTACAACAAAAATCAGAAGAGCGAGAAGTCGGGTAATAAAAAAGTGAGAAAGACGGAAGGTTTGGAGAGGTCAACATTTCAGCACAAGATCTCTTTAAAACGGAATGTGGTTAATGGGAAGCAAAGAGAACATGGCATCGGGACAGAGTGCTAAAATATTACAATTTCGTTCAAAGATTTGTAATGTATATTAAGCGGAAGGAAAACACATTTTATTTTTTAAGTCTTTACTACCAAAACTACAATTATATTGTAAATGTTATAACTAATAAAAATGGACTTCTTGTAAACATAATAAAATATTTACAAATAGAAATGATTTAAAAAAATTAAATTGAATTCCTACGCCAAACAGCCAGCAAATGAAAGACTTTTATGAATAATTTTTCCTAGAAAATCGTGATATTGGCATCGCAATGCATATGTGATTATGTAATCTAAACAGCTATGTATTAGTATTCTATTACATTTTTTTAAGGTTCACGGCTTTTTTAATACGGAGAAGGAAGAAGAAATATCAAGGTATCGTCAATGTTCTGTTAAACCACATTTTCTGATTAATTTAATTTATCTTTACATACCAATATTATTTTAGATGATTCTCAATTAGGAAGAGTAAAAGTAAATATAGTAATACAAAATGGCAACATAATACGAGAAATATCAGATTTTTTTATAAAAGTCTGATGGATAGGTGAACTAATAATGAAACGCGGGAAGGAATAAAATGAAATATAATGAAACGCGGGAAGGAACTAATAATGAAACGCGGGATTATTTATTTATTTATTTATTTATTTATTTAAATAAATAAATAAATAAAACGCGGGAAGGATGAACACATTCGAGAGAGTAGGACGGGTGGATGCTACTCCCAACGATGGGGTGCTGGAAAGGCGGCGATGTTCCAAGAACGGAAGGAGGCCGGAGTGAGGAGCGGGCAGCGACAAGTGAACGAGGGCACAAAAGAGCACTCTGAAGCCAAGATGCAAGCTTTGAGCTGAATACAGCGCTGAAGAGCAGCCATAACCACACAAAGCGAACAAGAACTACGCAATACGGTACATCGTCTAGCAGAGGAGTCAACTTACGAAAACGTAAAGAGATCTAGTCTTTTGTGTCGTCACGACTGGTCACAGGGCATGAACAGGTTTTTGCGACAAAGTTGCTCTTTCTGTCACTAAAACGTTCATTTTGTTCATTTTAAACACTTCAAAAGAAGTCAGGTAATATAGACAGGCGACGATCAAAAACATCAGAAAGAAAAATGAGTTGGTTATGTGACACGATTCGTGGCAATAAAGCTCACCACGTAGATGAGTTTTGTTTTAGCAGTAAATTTAAGAGAAAAAAAACTTGCAATTTGACTTTAACTGGTCTTGGAGAAACATTTCACAATTTAAAGATCAGAATTATATCATAAAGAAGACAACTCATAGAATACTGAAACCGGCTGATGTGGCTCAGAACATCAACTGATGTCACTGCATTGCCTCTCACTTGAGGTCCTAGAGTTAAAGAGTCCCGAAGGTACTGGGATGTTTGAGACTGGCTAGATAGCTAGGTCGAATTCAGCCGCTGTCTACAGGAGAATTCTAGCGACTGGCTGCTCTGATCGGTAGTTTTCCGTGGTTTCTCCGATCAACATCAGGCGAATACCGGAGCATTTCCCTAACAAACATACCATGGACCACGCGCGATCTTATCTTTCTCTTCTTTGTCCTATCATTTCCTCTTACACACATACTTGCATGAATTGCATAACCGCACATCCTGGTAGACCAATCGATAACTTAGAGCTTGTCCTGGCTGAGGTGGTGCCTCCGTGATGCGAAATGCATTGATAAGAAAAAAACCCGCAAACCAACGTATAGGTTAGTGCCGTATCTCACTATTTAGCGCGCAAAGAACACAACCAACCCCATGATAAAAACAAGCACTACTCACTGTAAGAATTACCACGGCATGTTGTGGCAGTGCAATGCAGCATACTCTACGCGATGAACTACGGCAATGCTTTTGTACCGACACTGGTATACATACATACATACATACATATATATATATATATATATATATATATATATATATATATATATATATATGTGACGTTCGTGGACTGGCCACAAGCTTACACGGCACTCTCACATCTTCGACGGTGACGGAGTGATTAATAACATCGGAAGTGCAGCACGCAAGAGAAAAGGCGCGACCTGTCGGTGGCGGCCAGAAGCAGCGGCGGGGTAATTTCGACGGAGGGGCGGCGCGCATAGGGGTTTCTATGACGTCAGGGCCGCATTTATACGGCGGTGCGGCGAAAAGCTGGGGTCTTCTGGGTTAATCCGGCGACACGGGCGAAAGCACTAGTTCTATGAGTCTGGTAGTGTAGGCGTACGCGTAAGTTCTCTACGAATTTGGTAGTGAAAGTGAATAATTGAGTGGTGTGAGCGTGGAGGATTAGTTGGTATAGGAATATGATTGCAATACGAACATAATAGTAATCCGCTGCAAGCTCGTTAGAAAGAAAGCGGTCAGAGCGAAGTAAGAACAGTAAACGTTTTTTTTTCAAGAGTGCTCATTTCGTGCAGAGGACAGTTTTGTAAAATCCAGTGGAGACTGCGTGTATAAGCGCTGGCCCGAGGGGAGCAGCGAAGTAAAAATTGGGGGTTGGGGAAAAAAGGGGCGCGTGACGGACGGGCGAAGCGAACGAGAGAAGGGCTCGGTTTCACCGACCGCGTGACGGACAGGTGAAGCGTACGAGAGAAGCTGGAGTGACGTCGCTGCGACACCGGGCAGCGGGAGTGCCAAGGTAGCCTTCGAGCGAACTGGAGAGCGCCGTAAAGGTAACCGAACTTGCGACTTTTCGTGCGAAGATTGGTGCGGACCAGAAAGTGGATAACGGCAAATTTGCGTGGTAGTTCATGTGAGAAACTCCCTAAATTCAGTATAGAAAGACTGTCACCTTTTAAACAAATTCGTTATGGTTTAAATTCTGCTAAAAGTATGCCTTGTTTGATTTTGCCAAAGGCCAAGACCTTGTACAATTTTACGGTAATGTTATGTAACTAACTGGCTTCATTCTGTGTTATTGGGGAAAGATTAAGTTGTTCCACTATTTGATGAATGGGTATATTCTTTTATGGTTTAAATTCTGCTAAAAGTATGCCTTGTTTGATTTCGCCAAAGGCCAAAACCTTGTACAATTTTTTTATGGTTTAAATTCTGCTAAAAGTATGCCTTGTTTGATTTCGCCAAAGGCCAAAACCTTGTACAATTTTACGGCAATGTTATGTAACTAACTGGCTTCATTCTGTGTTATTGGGGAAAGATTGAGTTGTTCCACTATTTGATGAATGTGTATATTTTTTTGTGATTTAAATTGTACGTATTATAGTAGATTTCCATGTTACTTTGTCACATCACTTTCTCATACCCAAAAGATCCTGCCCCCGAGATATTTAAGCTCGAAAGAGCAGTCTATCAGTGCGTTTCCACTTGTGGAGGCATTACTATATATATATATATATATATATATATATATATATATATATATATATATATATATATCAAACATTGCCGAAAATCCTTGTATTCTTTAAAATATTTATTTTTCATTTGTTTTACTTGTCATTGCTTTCAATATGGCGCTCGAAATACACTGCATAACTGATGTGTATTGACAGGGTAATGATTACGAGGTAAATGTGAAAGAAGTTGAATGCTGCCACATGTTCTCTTATGAAGAGAATTATGAAAAGGAATTATGCGAGGGAAATATGAAAATACAAAATCATAAAAGTTAACATCTTGTTAATTAGTAAATAAGTTCTTATGTATCATTAAAATTTTGTAAAAATAAAATGTAAGTACCATGGATGTTAAATGGTTCGAATCACCTCAGGCGACAAAAAGTCCTCGGGCCTTCGTTAGAACACTTATAACGCCCTTTGTGGATAAATAACTACTCTCGTGCATCAATTTATGAAATAAATTCCATGCCAATATTTTAGTGTTCTTGACAAAATATCATCCAAAGATTGGGGGGCAACAGTGGTTGACGAAGTAGAAGCTTCACTTCAAAGACGAAGCGCACCATCTTAACTCCATTCTCTCAACTTTCTAGACATTCCGATACTTTTTGACCTTGCCCTTTACATCTCATGGAGCTCTTGCGGAAAACAGTTTTTTTTTTTTATTTTGCCTATTTTACTTTATCAATACAGAGGTGTTGGGGTAGGTTTCTTCGCAGCAATACTTACGACGACTTACTTGTTCACATTACCTTCCATGAGATCACCTTTCATGTTTGTACGTACGTTTTTATTAAATTAATTACGCTGCTCGATTGCATCCATCATCTTCTTAATGACTAAAACTAGCTTTAATTAATTTTAATTCACATATTTCAAATTTTGTTTGAAATAATTAAATTAACGATTCGTTTTGTGTTCGATTAAACAAATCATTTCAGGTTCGTTTTAAATTTTTCCCATTGCATTATACCGAAAACATTTTGTACCCATTTAGTCCGTTAATCGTTCCATCTTACAGAAACTAACATCAATGCTGCATCATGGCATTACGCGCTACATCTCAGTTAAATTTTAGAACTACTTTTAATTTTTTTAATGGAAACTCAAGTCGACCATACAAATAAATACAATTAGTACTTGGGAAGATAACACATTGTCAATAAAAGTTACTCTTTGAGTCACTTGTCAAAACTGAAACCCACAGTTCAAAGTTGGACAAAATTACGAAGGACTTTCCGAAACCGACGGTTTCCAACAATATATTAAATAAAAACTAGTGGTGCTAAAATAGCACATACTTTCTCGACCCGATTCATGAAAATTATGCGAAAAGTACTAAAATTGTTTGAAAAATCGTCCATAATGAAAAGTGCGCTATTGTCGACAAATTGTAGAATACATTACCTTATCTCAAAATCTATCTTCAAGGAACCGATTTCATTAAGGGAAAAATTTCTATGTTCATAATTATAGTTGTAGGAAGATGCTGAAGAAATTTTGAACTTTTGCAACTTTCAAAAAATCAGAATTTTCATCGAACATGAAACCCACACAATTCTCTTAAACGTCCTTCGCACTATCTAACAACAATATTTAACCAAAAACGATGGAGCCATTTTTTGGAAAATTTTGAAAATGTTCCTAGGGCTTCGTGTAAAGTACCTCTCAAAATTAAAATATCGGTTTCAAATTCAAGGGACCGCGACATCAATCAGATCAATGGGAAAATATCAGATTTGGAGAAAATCAGCTAAACGGTTTATCCGCTAGCGTTGTTCACAACGGGACAGACAGACGGACAGACATTTTGCCGCCTATCGATTTTTTTATATCAAAGACCCACAAAACTGTTTCTGGCTACACGACGTGTTAGAGGATTTTTTCCATCAATTTATCAAGTGGATTTATCCACTTTTTTTTACCAGAACTCGGCAGTAAGAGTTTTTCTGCCCAAAATTCTCTACTCTGTAGGAAAAAAATAATAAAGGTCTCAAATTTACTTTAACAGTTGCATACCAATGCCATTTCGGTACAGGGAGACCAACAATATGTGATAAACAGCAGATCTCAGAATAAATGACAAAATAATTTAAGGAAAATTTTATATATTTAAGAACAAATGCTACATGCACTTGGCAATATTTAAGAATTTCTTTTTGCTAGTTCTTCTTAAACTATTTTCAGCTCTTTACTGATGTCTAATTTATTTTCTGTATTTCTTTTTATGAAAACTTTCTGTACTTGCTGTCCATTCCACGGGAACACAGATGTCTCTGTATATCTTTTCTTAAATCTTGTTCAACATTTACGACATTTATCAGAATGCACAATTTTTCTCTACATCGACAAATACTAAAATAAGACTGCAACGTTTATGCACCGGTCTGGATGTACAAGAACGCGGGAGTTTCCACAAAGTGATTAAGCTAGGCAACGGTTTCGAATTTTTTAAATATCCAATTAGAGTAAAGTTTCCGAATTGTTTTTTAAATATCCAAACTGTCACTTGGGTTAAGAAAGGTTCCAGTAATAAACATCCTTACCTACACAAAGAAACATTAAAAAATACTTTAGGTTCCGTCATCGACACCCTCTTCTCATCCATTGGTATACGACTGTAAATTTGTTTGATCTTGATTAGAGGTGTTCTTTATTTAATTAACAACAGTTTTTACATGAAAGGAAACTTAATTAACTTTTCACATTACAACACACGTCGTTAATAAGGTTCTCTTTAATGGAAAATCGTTTGTTTTGATTGTAAATAAAATAAAAGATACCTCCTATCAAGAGTACAACATAGACAATCATTGCAAAGGGGAACATTCCTCAAAATTTTAAATATTCATTACAGCAACGGTTACCGGGAGCGGTAGCTCAGTGCATCAACTGATGTCACTGCAGCACCTCTGACCGGAAGGTCCCAGATTCGAGTCCTGACAGCGGCAGAATTTTCGACACTAGCTAGTTTTCCGTGGTTTCTCCGATCAACGCCAGGCGAATGCCGGAGCAGTACCCTACCAAACGGGCCACGGCCCGCGCGTGATCTGTCCTTCCTCATCCTTGTCCTATCTTCTCCCCTTACACACACACACACACACACACACACTAACA
This sequence comes from Teleogryllus oceanicus, assembly GCA_964035755.1. Lineage (NCBI taxonomy): Eukaryota > Metazoa > Arthropoda > Insecta > Orthoptera > Gryllidae > Teleogryllus > Teleogryllus oceanicus. Next base: position 18,020,051 of record CAXIVR010000006.1, read on the forward strand.
TGCACTACACTACCACATATTCCGGGAGAACGGGCGGGAGCTTAGAGCTTGTCCCGACAGGTGCGGCGCCCCGCTGGTGGGAGAGTCCTGGTTAGGGGGAAACCCCACTAACCGACGGTAGGTCGGCGCCGGATCTCGCCATCCAGCTGGGGAAGATCACCGCCATCTCCCGCGAAAAAAACATGCACTACACAAACGGAACTAATAACCAAAGCAGTTGACGCTCCCGGAAACACGAAAAAATCAATCAATCAATCAATACAGCAACGGTTCAGTTTCGGTATTGCGTTGGTTGTAATTGGACGCCGTTGGCCGCTTTATCGAGGTCGCCATTCAACCGCGGCGCCACCGCGGCGCCGTCCATGAAGAGCAACGGCCGTCGGGCGGCGCCGCAGGACCCGCGTCGCGACGCCGGCGACGCCAACGGCGCCTTGCTTCCGGTTCCGCTTTCACCGCCTCGGCGACGGAAGCGCTGCGACTGTCGCGGCGGCGGCCGCCGCAATGACATCCGGGGGCGGAACGAGGGCGGACGCGCGGCTGGCGTTGGGTACACAGGGCGATGCAATGCCTAAAAATCTCCTGACAGTTTGCTTCCTTGAGGAAGCAGAGCATTATTTTCGCAGACCTGTTTCGCGCTTGTTGGGAAACCGATTAGTAGAAGAAATAGAAGCGTTTTATAATATTCTAGTTTTGTAATAAGACTCTAATTTATTAAAGTTATATTTTTGTGTATATGAAAATGCATTGTATTTTTTGTTTTTGTTTTGTAATTCGAATTGTAACATTCTCTGTGAAGGGAAATTGCTGTTCTGTGGAAATAAATACATAAAAACAATATGATTCTCCAGTATTTCAAGTTTTTTTCAACAGCTTGCTATTTTATTGAGATTAGATGTTCAAAATTATTCAACACATCCGTTCTTGCTTTATTGGAAACAGTTACGTAATATTGTAATTTTACAATTTGTCCTAACACTTCAGCTGGCATTTGAAAAAGTGCAATTCAAAAAAATTCTACATTTATTTTGATACTTCTACCAATGTAAGTCAATTGAAGTCGTTTCATACTTCCACCAATGGAACAAATATTAACAAATTTAACATTGTCACAGTACTTGTGGTACATCATTTAGGAAAGTAAGAATAATTTCACACAAGCTTACCTTGATTACATCGAAGTGAATTTCCAATTTGTGAATACCATATTATGCGATCAAAACTTTTAAACTAAAAGATTTTCATGTGTTAGTTATACGTTAAATCTATTTCTTTCCTTAAATCTATCTCCTTTCCTAAGAATATATCTACGCCGATCATGGACTTTAAACAGGCATATCCCTGCGTAGTCAGCGCTGACATCGTAGGAAATTAGAATTTGCAATTTCAAATATTTTTGTAATTTTCGAAAATACAAAACGTTCGCCTAAAATGGGATCAGCAGCACATTGTTTATGCTATATACTATATGCTATACTATACTATATTGCTACATACGTGGAAAAAATTAAAGAAAAAATATGGAGCCGCTTTTGAAAAAATAATTGTTTACAATTTTAAAAGTACCTATGTTTCACGCAAAATTACTCAAATTACTCATAATTTTGAAAAATTGAAAATAACTTTATTTCACGATCGGTTTTTGATGAAGAGATTTCATTAGTAAAAATCTAACTTTGTTACTGTTAGTTGAAGGACGGCACCGAATATGTTTGAAATTTTACAATTTTCGAAAATTCAGGTAGTGAAACAAAAATGCGGTCTACACTCTTTATGCGTATTTCGCTCTATCGGAGGAAATCATTTAAAGAAAAAATCCAGAGGCAATTTTTTAAAAAAATTGAAAATGTTCGTTAGGCTTCATGTAAAGTACTTTCAAAAATCAAAATATCCGTTTCAAATTCAAAGGGTCACATTATCGGCCAAATCGGTCGGGAAATACCAATTTTTGTGAAAATGCTGGTAATTGTTTAGCAGCTAGCTTTGTTCACACCCAGACGGTCGAGAAGACAGACAGACCGACAGACAGACAGGTGGACGAACGGATGGATGTTTTGCCATCAATCAATTTTTCGGCATCAAAGATCCCCAAACGTTAATTCTGACTGCACAACATGTTAGAGGAAGTAATTTATTACACATAGGAACAACATTTATCCACTTTTTCGTAACGAGGGCCCGGCAATAAGAGTTTTTCTGTCGAATATTCTCAGGTTTTACCCTCAGAATTACAATATTTTCTCTGCAGTGCGTAAGCAGTCGGTCAGAAAGAATAATATTAAGGAGATATCCTGGTTTTGTTCACAGAATGCATTCCTAACTTTGTAGAAAACTATATATTAACGTCACGGAACTTAGTTATTAATGAAGTTTCCTCTGGTTGAATTTGGTCGTCAGATAGATGACATAGATATTTTTTAATGTATATCTCAGAGAAAATAATCAGTTGCAAATAATTCCTCAATTCCACATCTCTGAATGTGAACGAAGAGCATCAATAACAGAGATAATTCTTTACAGTGTTTCAAGGGCACAATTTTCAGTGTGTTTTATAACACCCGCTTTCATGACCGAGCCTGGAAATAAAATAGAGTTTCATTTGACTTCATTGCAAATTGTCTGTCACGCAGTTGTGATGGCATCGGCCGCCAGAGGATTCAGGTCGAATGCGTCAGTCGATAACTGCCACGTGCCCCGAGTCAGAAGCTCAGAAGAGCCACCCCCTCCCCTGCATCCGCCCCCTCCACCGCAAGCCATAAATCCCTTCATTGGGCGGTGTCGGATCTTCGGGAGGCACCCACTCCTCGGAGATGAGCTAGTGGCTTCCAGCAGGGGAGGGCCAGTATTTTCCGAAGACTCTTCAGATGACTGTTGTAACAGAATCGGTCGCATCAACGATTTTCATGATATACGTTTATCCGTTGACCCATTAAATTGTTGATTCCAAAGTGAGTGAAGGAGAAGAAAATATTTGCTCTCTATTATAAATTGAAATATGTTTGAAATAAAATTTCTCTAAAAAACGTGCCCTGCACGAATATTTATTTCTTATAAGTATGAATGTACATTATTCACGAATGCGCTTTTTTTGCTTCTTTAAAATACAAAATTTCTCACTAAATCGTCTGCTTTGCTCACAAGTTTTTAACTATTAACGTGTTTTATAGTTTTATAAATGAATGTCGTGTTTCATGAGGATCCCGAAGTTGAATAATGCCTCCTCAAGTAAAACTGAACGCAATTTAATCATATCAAGAATGATTTTCAAAAATATGAAGTAAATTATTCAATTTACTAACACATTTTACTCGTGCCTTAAATTGACCTACTACACATTTTTTACTGAAAGGAATTTTTCGCTTGACATTTCAAAATTAAATTTACTTTCACAATAACTTCATTCTCTCTGCTATAATAATTCTTCCTGGCACGCCAGGAATTTCGAGTAATAAAAGACAAAAGGAACCGTACAAAATGTTAACGAAACGTTTCATCAGCCTATGCGGAAAGACTTAGTGGACTCAAGAGAAGATAATATGAGCAATGTTTTCTTAGTACTTTTCTGAATCAAATTAAATCCGTCCTTTGCACATGCTTGATGCATCACATTTGGACACTAAATACACACAGTCACACAGAGCGTTTGTTAATTTAACGCTGAGAGACACATACTTATGTTTGCGTTTCATTTAGAACTCGATGCGTCCCAACTGCAAACATAATTTTGTCGCAGTGTCACTCCAAGATGCGGAAAGTAAAGAGGTATTTCAGAAGACATTTTAATACGGAACGGCGCTGACACTATTCTCTGTTTTTCTCATTACTGATGTTGTATGTAGTTAAATGTAGTTGAATGTAGTTGAATGTAGTTGAGTAGTTGTAGTAGTTGAATATGTAGTAGTATAGAATGTAGTTGAATAAACTATCTGATATCTGAGAAATAATTTTAAAGTGACGAAGTTTTCTCAGCATTCTGAATCATCTTACACATGAAATGTACAAACAAGGAGGATAATTGAAGAAAAATTAACACTTTGCCCTCGGGAAAGATTGTTAAGAAAATGCCTCTAGATCTAATGGCCAGCAGTAGGGACCACTACTATGTCTGAGTCAGCAGAAATGTTTTCGCTTGGGTTTCTCGAAGTTCTGATGGCCAATGGTTCCGGGAAAGTTAGAACACCTCCAACAATTCTGACTAGCGGGACTTGTCTCAAAACCTAAAAACCTTGATTCCGTTTAGCTTTGTGGGGATCGTGTGGGAATGTATTTGTTTACGTTTTACGAAGTGTCGTTTTTTATGTTCCCCTTTCCAGTCCTTTATTCATACAAATAGAACAGAGTTATATGTAGCAATCTCTAGAACTTGCTTGTTCTCGTACTCGTTACTGTATTAATAATTTTAAGAGAATTAAGTGCAGAAATAAGAGATTGCTAAGAAAATGGAGAATATAAATATCCACAGATGAAGATTTAGCCGAAGACATAAAAGTAAATGAAGTTCGTGATTGCAAAGAAAAGCACGGCAACACTTGGAGAGAGTTTGAACGGCACAGTGTTTGAACGGAACTTTGTTTAATTTCTCAATTAAAAACAATATGCTTTTGAGAAATAATGAAAACTATGGATTATGGAAAAATAATTTGTGCTTCAAAATGAATTATTGGAAGGTTTTGTTGTAGAGTATACCATTCCTAACATTTTTGATTAAATAATTGCAAATAATTTCAAAAGTCTATTTAAAAAATAGTATTTATACTTATGATTCGATACCAATAAACAAGATATTAATGAAATTAAATGTATTTCGTTCAAATTGAATTCATCATTTACTATACAAGAGATGAAAAAACAATGGTGGTGCTTCGCAAAGTCTTCGCAGAGAAGTGATGAAGAGTCAGGCTGGCCATCAGAGCCAATTTGTTTATTCAGGGTTATTTGCTATTAAATAGTAATATTTATATATAATTAAGTTAGAAGTGGTATACTCTATTACATAAATCTTCCAATAATCCATTGTGAAGCACAAAATATTTTTCCATAATCCATAATTTTCATTATTTCTCAAAAGAATATTATTTTTTAGATTGATAAATTAAACAAATATGCTCTCTACCCGGTGAGCAATGACAGCTAACTTGAAGTGAGAGGTAGCCAATATAACTAGTCATTTGATTGAAAATAGTTAAATGTCAGAATTATATCTCTTTATTTCAATATACTGTCTCTTACGACCAAAAAACTCCTTCTGAATACATTTTTTCAGGCCTTAGGCTGCCAACATTGAAGCTCGTAGACCGTGTTAGCAAGGTTACATCCGCGTTGATGTTGTGACCTTCATAATGGCGAGTTCTTTAGGCTCTGTGGCTCTACATCATCAATTTCATTGCCTTTTCACCGAGAACCTATTGTCAGCGCTCCTATTGTTAGTCCAACAAAAGAAGCACCACGTGAGGTGTTTGAAGTCAAAGCCGCGTTTTCCTGAAAATATAACTACAGAAGATGATCCATTACTTACTTGTTTATTTGTTTTCGAAAGATTCACATACCTTCAATAAAATGCTAAGAGCAAATTAATAATAAAAGTGTTAAGAAAGTGTTAAATATGAGCTAACAAAATTTCAGATAACTTATATCTAGGACCTACTAGGGCCCTATCTAGGGCTTTTTCAATTATTCAAAGTAAATATCTCACAGAATGTTTTTGTTTTAAACATTTAATTCAAATGCAAAAATAATTTTATAGGAAATTCGTTTCTGATATAGTACATGGAACTCACTATGTTTCATTTTTATTTTCAATTCAATCAAATATATGTTTATTTACACTGTTGAATATTCAATTTTAAAATAATAAATCTAATTTAATCTCTCAATAATTTTTTCTTGAACGATTTTCATAATTGCGTAGGTTGATATTTTTAATAAACACCCAATCCAGACAAGTCTGGATGTTCTCAGTAAAGAGTGTACCCTCAAAGACAAGCAATTCTAGGTATTCGATTCCGGAAACTAGTAGTCGGCTGCACTATTTATTTTCCGACGTTGCATTTCCCAGAAATTCAATCTAGGTCAAATGAGTATGAAGAGGCCTTCCTCTTTAAGTTTTCCTTGTAATTATTTCCCTCAAATTTTCTAGCCTTAACACTCATTTTTTAGCGAATAAAACATAAAATGTAGATCAATTTTCACACTTCAATTTGATGACTCAATGCAATGAAACTACCCTCTCTGCATCAACAATCTAATATTTCATTAGAATGTAAATATAGAGATCATATATAGTATTTAAAGGATACATAAATATTTAGAACATACTACATTAATGTAGAAATCTTAAGAGCACACCAAGTGTTATCCTCTCCGTGAATGCCATGCCTTGTGCTGAGCACTTCGTGTTATGTTATCAAGGACAAAGAGGAGCCGTTGATGTCCACATCTATGCAAGCTCCGTGTACATAGCACGTCAATTCTACCGCCAAGTGGTCGTATTCGGCTATTATGCGTGAATACGAGCCACTTGCAGCAGCCTCTCTCGCCATTGGGACGGAGGAGGGCCATAATGCACCCGAACATCAATTCATTTCATCTGCCAATACGCGTGCAGCTCGCCCGCCCTACGCCTGAATCACTTAACTCGCAACTACCGTATCAAAAAGAGGCGCTCAAATAAACGGACGGGAAACAAATCAGAAATGTCAGACAATTTTTAATTAATTCGTAAAATAATGATTATTCAGAAGATTTTATTCGGAAGGTTAATGATGTTTCTTTATTTTTAACTAGTGGACACGGCAATGCTTTGATATTGCACTGTATTACACTTCACACGCTACTTGTCACATGATTGTTAATGATGTTTTACGGTGCGCTCTGCAAAATTTTAATAGACGAAATACTTTCTCCCGAGTGTGGGTGTCAGTGCCGGCGCTAGACATGGGCAGAGCGGGTGATAGCCCGGGGCCCTGCAAGTCAAGGAGCCTGATCGTGGGACTGATGGAATTTCTTTTAATTGAAAAACAATTAGTAGAAAGTAAGTAACAAAATGATTAAAATCGTTGACAAAAAGTAACTTTATTAAATAATAATCATATTCCAATATATGTATGTTTCAGAGAATAAAATTTACATTTACTTTATGTATGTATTTATGAAATGGAAAAATGAATACAATCAAATAACTTTAATATTAAAATAGGTTCTACTGATATTCATATTTATTATTTTTGGAATTTAACAAGTGATTGTATTGAACGCTAACGAAACACAATAAACTATTTTAGCGCTTTAAGGTCACCGTGGAAATTGTATTTTGTGTTCGCTAAAAATTTTACTTATAACTACTATTTAAAATGCATTTCCAAAATATTTTTCTATCTTAAACGTAGTATTTTTTGTTTATTTGTTGAGATAAAATAACTCATAGTTTCTTTATTATATAGTTTCTTTTACTTTTTGAGGGGAAGCAACGTTTCAGTATTGCTCCGGGCCCAAAATTGTGTAGCTCTAGCCCTGATGGGTTTGTTCTATGTCCTGGTTTGGGCATGGATGTCACGAATCCTATTGTTACAACGTTCTCGCTCAAATTCGGACAAGCATTCTCTCTGACACTGTCTTGCAGAAATTTGATTTATTTGTCGGAGATAACATTCAAGTAATAATTTCGGCAATATTTAACAATCATAGGGGCAGAATATGCTGCAAAGTCGCGCCTGATACTTTAGGGTGTGGCAGGTGGCGTAGAACTTCCGTTCAGGGTGCTTCAGTCAGCACAAACGCATAAAGTCATCATCAACGTCCCCATTTTGCGTCTATGTGCGACAGACATTCCTTTTGTAGTATGCATACCCTCGCGCAATTGCAAGCCAAGCATTTGCCAAAGTTTCATCGCAATCGTTGAACGGTACGGCACGGCATAAAATACGAACAAACATTGATTTTAATAAATTAGAATAATATTATATATTGCTTAAATTCTTTTTTATCGATGCCGTTTTCGGTGATGTGGTGACATGAAAAAAGTATTGCGTAGTAAAATAAATAGTAAAAAGATCTTAAATGTTCAATTAAAAATATACACAGTGGTATTATTAAAATTATATGAGCATTGCTAATCTCGACCAAATAAATTCCTGATGTCCTAAAGAGAGGAGTGTTGTCCGGTGTTATCCTATTGGGTGCCAAATCATTCGAAATGTTACAAAGCTCTACAGCAAGAGAAGTCTTGTGGTAGAGTATTGTTACACTTTGCACACTTGTTACACAGAAATGAATTGTTCATTCAGAGACAACAGCCCGCTATGAGCCTTGATCGACCAGCGGTGACCCAACCTCTCGTTCATGGGATAAGGTGTTTACGTAATTAGTACGAAGACATCCCTTCGCCGTATTTACTGGTGATCATAATCTTAGGGTGTGCTTTCTCATCGTCACACAGCAATACATACTGAGACATTTGTAAGGAAAATGTACAAGTAAAATTTGCCACGATCAGGAAACAAACCCAGGATTCCGCCGTGGAAAGCGAGCACGCTAACCAACGAGTCACCGAGGAGAGACAACAGAAATATCCAGTGTAATATGCTGGGAGATATGCAGAAATGGTTAATTACAGATATACCTGACGTTTTGTTAACGATACATATATACCTGAACGTTTGTTAATCTTCATCTATTACAAAATCTCAATTAGAAATCATTTCGGAAATAAAATTTATATTGACATGAAAATCTTTTTGCATTCAAAAATTATTACTTGCAGTCAATAGAGCTGTTTAGATTAGATTTTTGTTTCCATGATTTCTGCGGAATTTTGTGAAATTCCGTGACAAAGCCATGAACACAAAAATAACCTTCCAAAATGTAGAAATAATATTAATCAGTCATATCTCAGGAGTTATTTTCTTCTATTCCTTCATGAAGTTCATTCATTTGTGAAATACTCAGACCGCACGCATTACAGCAAGTGTTTCTAAAAGTGTTCGACACTCAGAGACACGAGAGGAACCCAAATTCAATCATAGGCTATGGACGTCATTTTCAACATTTTTTATGATTCCTGTACAGAACGCTCAAACTAATAAATATTCAAACACTTTAATGAAACATCCTCAGGCCCAAATTTTTATACTTTTTCCATTTTCTCTGGATTCCTTTTCTCTGCAATTTTTGAAGTGCTGCCCTAGGGTTTTAGACATTGCGTATGTTTGTATTGAAAGATTTTAAGTTTAATTCATTTCATTCATTATTTTAATGATATTTCCCATGAATATGTTAATAATTCATTGTTCTTTTTATTGTAATATAACATTAAATGTTTTCCAAGTTTCAGACATCCTATGGAACAGGGTTCTTCAAATAGGCCACCTGAGAAAAACATTCCTGAAATGATCGATAATAATATTTTGCATAAACTTTGTAAACTTTTTACATCCTGCGTTATTTATTTTTTAACAATCTAATAAATTGTGTAGACACCCCTGTATCCCAATGAAGCATAACGCAAATGTGTGTGTATGTAATATATATCATATATTACATATATTTTATATTCATATATATTTCGCGTTATTGGGTCGGTAGTTCGACTTCGCCGGCCAGCTACCGGTGTCTCCCGTGCCTGCGACTAGTTAAATTCCCATGCTTTAGGGTAAGAGCGACATGAGGCGAACAAGACGTATTTTCTTCACCGTAAATAGCAAGGTCCGCCTGCTCGAGCTTTTCTTCGTCACACAGCTACAGAAACTAGGACGATTTTAAAGGAAAGCTACAACTATATTTTTGCCTCGACCGGGAATCGAACACGGGACCAGAGAACGGAAAACTAGTTTGCTGTCCACGAGCCATCACAACGACTTTATATAACATAAACGATACCACAGTACTCATTAAATTGTCTTGTTACGAGTATTTAGAAATACTTTTCAGTCAAGGCTACTTCGTTTAAAGCGCCATGAGTCTAACAGTTGTTTAAAGGACATAGTTTAAAACCTTTAATATTTTAACCAATATTCGCTCCGCAAATCCGAAGTCGTATTGAGTATTAGGTGTTGGGCACGAATATTTGGATGTATTCCTTTTAACAAGAAGAGGAAATCAGTAAACTAGTATACTTTTATTGGCCTTGAGTACGGCCGCCATCATCGCCAAGTCGCGTCATTGGGTGGGACAGGACAGGCGAGATGCAATGACAGACGGGCAAACTCGCACGAAGAACGTTGAAGCGCGTTAGACGGTTCGCATGGGGGGGGGGAGAAGCCTTTGCAAAGCGAGTTTGGAGAAAACCGGCCCAATTTATTCTCGAAAGATATACTGAATTCCATACCCACAAGTTAGAACATATGAACTTGTACTATTTGCGTAGCAGTGTTCATTAAATAATACAAAAGGTATGTCACTTGATATTTGTTTGACGAATTGTACAAATGTAAGTATGACTAGGTAGTACATTACTGCGTGGGCAATGAGATTTAGGAGGATGAACAAGGAGTATTCAGTAAGAGCCTCTACGAGTAAGCCGTGGTGGCGTATGGCATGACCGTATCTGCCAACCATCAAGCGGGTTTCCGTCCATCCGTTGCGGATTATGTTGAAGTAATTACTAGTGTGAAAACAATAAACAAAAACAAACTTCAATCAGCCAAAATTAATTTAAACTACAAAACCTTGTTTTTCTTATTTTTATTTTAAAAGAACGATTTTATCCAACAAACTTTCAGTATTAAGTTTTTTAAATAATGTATTTTTCTAACTGAAATGTTGTAAATAAAATAAACTAGAACTAAAATAAAAAGTACATTGCACAAAATAATTGAATATTATTATTTGAACACAACCTCCTTTATTAAATCCGCCTTACTCTTACATAAAATGGTTGGAATATACCCAACATCCGCCTGCGAAGGAAAGAAACTTTCTCACATCGGATTGCGCCTATGGAAACAGTCGTAAAGAAAAGAAATATCGAACATTAAAATTTTATTTTACAGATAAACATAAATAAAGCCGTAAAGTTCACGACAAAGATATTCGTATGGGTGCACCCAATAAAGAAATAAACAGAAGTAACGGCAAGTAATAGCAGAGCAAATAAAAGAAGCGAGAGGAGTGAAAATACGCAAAATCGCGCATGAACGCGCGGCGCCGGCTGGCGGGGGCGGGGGCGGGGGCGGGGGGGGCGGGGCGGGGGGGGCGGGGGCGGACGAATCCGCGCTCGCAGGGAAAGCGGCGCACAGTGGCTCAGCACCAACCGCCAAACTAAGGAAGGTCGGTGTTGATACTGCTGGCCAGTCAGAGGCCGTGGTTTATTTGAGCTAGTTCTTTCAGATTTTTCATTTCCACCTGCAGCAAACACAACAACAACAACAACAACAACAACAACAATAATAATAATAATAATAATAATAATAATAATAATGATTATGATGTAAATGGACAGCAGAGCAGAAGAAACAACACAGTGAACACATGAAGAAAATATGGGCCCAGAGAAAACACAATCATCATAAAGGAATTCCAGTTCAAACGCTCTCTTTAAATGGGAATAATCGTTAATAATAATAATAATAATAATAATAATAATAATAATGTATTTGCCGTTTTGGGTCGGGTCGTTTGGGTCTTCCCTGAGACTAGTTAAACTCCCATGCATTAGGGTAAGAGCGACATGAGGCGAACGAGACGTATTCTCTCCACTGTAACTAGCAAGATCCGTCTGCTCGATCTTTTCTTTGTCACAATGCTACAGAAACTGGGACGATTTTAAAGGAAAGCTACAACGCTATTTTTTGCCTCAATAATAATAATAATAATAATAATAATAATAATAATAATAATAACAAATATCTAGGTATGGCGCAAAGCTACCGAATAGATCTTTCCAGCATGAGGAAAGCTCTGACCGAAAAGTATAGATCAAGAATTCGAAAATTCTGAACACTAAATTAAACGGAAAAAATTAATCATAGCAATCAACTCATGGGCAATCCCTACTCTTTCCTATTGTTTCGGTATTCTCAAGTGGTCGTGCGCAGACCTCGCTGAATTACATAGATTGTCAAGAAGGCTACTTACTAAATTCAGGTGTCTTCATACAAACTCGTCTCCTAAAAGACTATACATACCCGGAAAAGAAGGAGGGAGGGGACTGCTAAACATTGATAATCTCTGCAGAATCCAAGAGAGGAAAGTAAAGCAATAGTTACTCTCGTGTGAAGATGCCTCAATGAAAATGGCTGTACAAGCAGATGATGGTTATACTCCACTAAACTTGAGTGCATTCAACACAGGAACAACGGCAACTGCAGCAGTAACGAGACCAAGAGACAATTCAAAGAGATCTAGAAGATTGGCAACAAAAGGCAATGGACGACAAATTTCCTAAAGCTATCCATGAACCTTATGTTGAATTACCACCCTGGCTGCAATGGTTATCAGACGGCTGGCTATCTATACCTAGAAACTGAGAGATTTATAATGGCAATCCAAGATAGAGTATGCCGAACTAGAAACTACGAAAAACATTGCATGAACATGTCCGTGGTTGACAAATGCAGCAAATGCAGCGCCAGCGGTGAAACAATCGAACATATAATGGCTGGATGTTCCGCACTTGCTGACAGTGCGTACTTGGGGAGACACAACCTACTAGCTAAGATTGTTCATCAGCAATTGGCTCTCAAGTACGGAGTGTTAAATAGTAGAGCTCTACCGCATTATAAATACAACCCGCCACCTGTCATGGAAGCAAATAATATCATTTATTGTGACCGACCCACATTAACAGATAAAATTGTGGCTCCCAAAAGACCAGATATAATTTTCATCGATAGGAACAAGAAAGAAGATAAGCATGTTGATATTGCCGTACCATTGACACAATCTAAATAAAAAAAAGAGGACGAGAAAATTACTAAGTACGAAGATCTTCTCTAGAAATAAAACAAATGTGGAAACTACAGATGTGTAACAACATATTCACTTGTTATTTCGGCTGAAGGCGTAGTAACAAAAAAAATTCAGAAAAATATATAAAAAATGGGATTACTTCCACGAATCCTAAATTACGAACAGAAAGCAGTGATCCTGTAAACATGTCATATGGTTCGCAAGTTCTTCTTGAACTAACAAAAATGGGGCTCCCACATCGGTCTTCGGGTCAGACTAAAATCTGTTCTCAATGACCGAGCTCTTTCCTTATCGTGGCGGGAGTGGGCAAATTGAACCCAGCACAAACTGCTGAGAATCGTAAGAAATGACGATGATGATGATGATAATAATAATAATAATAATAATAATAATAATAATAAAAGAAGAAGAAGAAGAAGAAGAAGAAGAAGAAGAAGACAGATATTCTCCTGATAGATGAAAAGAAGAAAGAACAAGTAATAATAGACATAGCAGTACCATTATTCCACATCAGAAAGAAATTGAAAAAATTCAAAAAATGGAAACCTATTTTAGGAATTGAGACATATTTGGTAATTAAATCCTACAAAAACATACCCACTCGTGATATCGGCGGAAGACCAAGTCAGTAAAAGCCTCCTAAAAATCGAAACAGAACTTCAACTACCCAAGCAATTTCTGAACATGGGACAGCGAGCAGTTCCTTAGCAAACGGCCCATATTGTACGAAAAGGTACATCGTAAGTTCAGGTATAAGATGAACTTTTTCTGCTTTCGAACCTATTCTCCAAAACCCCTCTAGTTAAGGTGAGCACGTTTACCAGCGAAAGTATGCGAGAAAAAATTATATAACCATAATAAATAACAACAATAATAATAATAATAATATAATAATAATAATATAATAATAATAATAATAATAATAATAATTTGTTGTTGTTGTTCTAGAAAGATGGTTCTTTTTAAATTTATTGGACCAAATAGGATCAATCTATGATGATACCAGGAATTAAGACGTATAATTCATATAAATTTATTGGTGCTTAACGTTTCGCACATTTGGCATGTGCCTTTTCAAAAGCGTTTGACAAGCGTTTGAAAATAAACATTACATTTTTAAGTAGTAAAAAACAAAGAGATAAATTAAATATACATATCGAAGATATATTAATGTTTAACAACATTCTCTTGTAAAGCCTTTTTATAATATGCTGAAGGCGGCGTCTAATTTGGTGGCTAAAACATTCGTATGTAAGCAGCACAAATGATATATATCAAGGAATGGATGTGCAAAAATTAGGAGTGAACAGCGGCAAAAAGCAATTATGGATGTATGTTTATTATTATGACTTATAAATTGGATGAAGTTTACCAACACAAATACGACATTAATAAAGATTCGCATTGTACACATCATTAACAAAACAGAACGGAACGCAACCACTCTATTGGTTTCGATAAAGTCAAATATTTACATCACGAAAAGCTAACTTTTAAAAGACAAATTGCAGAAATGGTACATATTATGTTAAATGATACTATGAAAAAAATTACATATTGAAACTTCATCAAATTTATAAATCATTAATAATCGGTGTCCCCTAATCTCATTTTAATCACATGGATTTGATTACATGGCTCCAGGTCACAAGTCAGCAGGAAAACACCCCACCAACACTGAAGATATCTGTCGCATGTCCAGACGAAACGTCTAAAAGTACCTTTTCGATTGAACCATTGTCTATGAACTAGGTAATCAATATCAATGCCTATAAGCATATCGTTTAATAATATATATAATAAATTAATATATTATTTATTAATGAAATATATTAATTAATAAAGTAATAAATTAATATATTATCGACAGAATAGAAGTTAAACTCACTAAATCCAAAATCCGCACTTCCAGGTAAATCAATTTGAATCCTATTACACTCTGATTTCATTTAAATTTTGTCTACTCAATATGTACTCTTTGGCGAAATAGAATAAAACCTGCTTTTACGCAAACTTTAACCAGTAATATTGCTTTAAAAATTAAAAATAATCATCCCTAAAGACGGATTTTGCCTCAATATTTTCATTTATCTATGAAAATATACACTTTTGGTTAAATAATCAAATAATTGACTTAGTGGGTTTCTCTTGTACACCGACGTTATTTTTGAATTCTACGTTTTGCGTCTCTAACGCCCAATCAGTGTTAACTAACCTGGGTCAAAACAAAGAGGATTTGCGGAGAAAAGATAACTTACACATTCAATTTACAAATTTGTTTGAAAACGTCCGTCTCTATTAGACATGCACAAATTCAATACCGCAACACACATCACGCTTTAAGGTCAGTTTACTGACATCTATCGACCATAACACGAAAACGGAGAGTCCCACAGCCTGATTTTCCATCTGATGTTTGATGACCAAATCCTCGTGTTGAGTTTCCTGTGCCGTAATCTTTAGAATGGGTCCTTTGGGGACATCTATTAGGTTTTGGGGCTTCGGCTCTTCGGACGGGTCGTTTAGGAAGAAGTACGTGCAACATTTCGAATTGTATTAGAACACGTTTCGTTAAGATATTTCTCTTCATTCTAATGGGAGAGCAAGAGATGGGAGTCAGGTTTCCGTGCGCGAGAACTCTCATGCAATTAAACTTCTGTACACTATTATTATTATTATTATTATTATTATTATTATTATTATTATTATTATTATTATTATTATTATTATCCATTTCACGAACTCCGTGAGAGGCAACTATCTCACTCCGGATGAATTCAGCCTAATACTACATCTACAATACTACAACTTTTTCCATGTCTCGTTCTCCCAGAATTCTTCGAACAAACTGCTTGTGTCCAGAATGATGGATTTCTGAAAGAGGTGTACTCACTGTTCAAATCTGAGATGTCAACAGTGCTGTGAAGTGATTTGGGGAATTCCCTCTAGCACTCGCACCAACTGGTGCCAGTACTTGCTTGCCACTTACTCGTAATACCTCACATAGATTTGATTTCCTCTATGGATGGCAGGCACTGGTTAATTTTTTCCGTGTTATTATGTCGTATTATTATTATTGTTGTTATTATTGTTGTTATTATTATTATTGTTATTATTATTATTGTTATTATTATTATTAATTTAAAAATAATCAGCAAAACAATTCTTCTTAATGACTTTTTCCTTGTCTGACGGCTCTGATGGGAGAATGTAACGCTCAATGGATGGTGCTTCTTACTGGATAAGGGGAGATGGATGGAAAGACAATGGGAAGAGAAAAACGGGCGGTCACTAGGGAGTGCGTGTGGAAGCGTCTGGGAATGCTCTGGAATGCGACTGGAAGTGACCAGGAATACCATTGGTCACAGCTCTCAACCTACGAAGTCCATCCCAGCAGAAGCCACAACTCCCTGATACTCATCAAAAAGCACCTACCGCGAATTGAAACTGTGATCTTCCGTTCATTGATACTCTTGATCGACATATTAACGCAATGCTCTGTGCTAACATAGCTGCATTCAGTTCAATAACCCTGTATAAATATGGTTTCAGTACTGACCATATATTTCGAAAATCTGTGAATACAAACATGATACGTACATGTTTACAATGGCAGGGGTAATATAGTTAATCAAAAATGCAACATTAAATTTCAATTGATGGGTCGTCTATTTCAATCATTGATCTCAACTACGTAACGTAATGTTAGTAAATAAAATAACGTAACCAATTTTGGGGACAGAAAAACTCAGATGGTCCAAATACGAATTAATCCAGTTAATACACTTAATCGAACAACAAGAACGGAATCGAAGTAAATTGTAAATTTAATTAAAAACAATTTACATATTTTGCCAGAGAGAAAAGGTAAGCAGTTGACTGGAGGATTTTCATGTTTTAAATTTCAAAACAAATTAAACGCACGTAAATGTTTCACAATCAACCGGCTGTGGGAAAAGTAAAAACGTACATTAGAATGTTTTTGCAATGCATTAAATTGGATTGATTGATTGATTTTTCGTGTTTCCGGGCGCGTCAACTACTTCGGTCGTTAGTCCCGTTAGTGCAGTGCATGTTTTTTTCTCGTGAGATGGTTGTGATCTTCCCCCGCTGGATGGCGAGATCCGGCACCGACCTACCGTCGGCTAGTGGGGTTTCCCCCAAACCAGGACTCTCCCACCAGCGGGGCACCGCCCCAGCCGGGAGAAGCTCTAAGCTCCCGACCGGTCTCCCGGGCATTAAATTGGAAAGCGTAGTTGTTTCCTCTTGACTATTTTTGTAAGGCCTGCTCCGTACGCGGGCCCACAGCGCAACTGGGTCCGGAGCGGGGGCGGGGCGGGGCGGGGCGGGGGTGGGGACGGAGGCGGTATCGAGCGGAGCTATGCGGCTGCCTCGCGTGCAGCGGCCGCGGCCGCGTCGGCGGCGCCAGCCCGGCGCCGGCCCCTCCCCCGCCCCTACCCCGCCCCCACGGGCACCCGCCCCGCCCCCGGGGCGACGCTGGAACGCGACGCGGTCCTCGACCGTCGATGGCCCCGGCGCAGGGGGAGGACAGGGAGGTGGAGCCGGCAGAGGCAGACGTGGAGATCCAGGAGGAGAACGAGAGGGCGAGGAAAAGTCGAGGAAGAGGCTTCGGAGGGTGGAGTTGAAAGTGGTGGCGTCATAGACGGAGGTCTTGGCGCGAGTTGATGGAAAGGAGGAGAGGGTACAAATGCGAAGGCGGAGGGGGCAGGGTGGAGGGAAAGGAGGAGGGGAAGAATGAGAAAGGGAAGGAAGACGGGGAAGTATAGGATAAATGTGAGGGTGGAGGCGGAGGAAGGGGAGGTGGTGACGGCAGAGGCGGACTTGCAGATAGTGAGGAGGGGCGGATGAGGATGCGAAAATGTAGGAAGAGGAAAAGGAGATGACGGGGAGCAGGAGGGGGAGGTAGAACGACAGAGGTGGGGAAGGAGAAGGAGGGGGAAGGGAAGGAGAATATGCGGAAGAAGATGCTTGTGGTGGCGGAAAAGGAGTGAAAGTAGGCAAAGAGAAATAGAAGGGGAGGATGGAGATGAGGAGGCAGCGGTGACAGGCGAGGGTCGAGGGAGAGGTGAAGAGGAAGAAGGCAGAGAAAAGAAGGTGGCTAAGGCGGCGGTGGTGGTGACGGTGACGGTGACGGTGACGGTGACGGTGACGGTGGCGGTGGCGGTGGCGGTGGCGGTGGCGGTGGCGGTGGCGGTGGCGGTGGCGGTGGCGGTGGCGGTGGCGGTGGCGGTGGCGGTGGCGGTGGCGGTGGTGGCGGTGGCGGTGGCGGTGGCGGTGGCGGTGGCGGTGGCGGTGGCGGTGGCGGTGGCGGTGGCGGTGGCGGTGGCGGTGGCGGTGGCGGTGGCGGTGGCGGTGGCGGTGGCGGTGGTGGCGGTGGCGGTGGCGGTGGCGGTGGCGGTGGCGGTGGCGGTGGCGGTGGCGGTGGCGGTGGCGGTGGCGGTGGCGGTGGCGGTGGCGGTGGCGGTGGCGGTGGCGGTGGCGGTGGCGGTGGCGGTGGCGGTGGCGGTGGCGGCTGGCGGTGGCGGTGGCGGTGGCGGTGGCGTGGCGGTGGCGGTGGCGGTGGCGGTGGCGGTCGGTGGCGGTGGCGGTGGCGGTGGCGGTGGCGGTGGCGGTGGCGGTGGCGGTGGCGGTGGCGGTGGCGGTGGCGGTGGCGGCTGGCGGTGGCGGTGGCGGTGGCGGTGGCGGTGGCGGTGGCGGTGGCGGTGGCGGTGGCGTGCGGTGGCGGTGGCGGTGGCGGTGGCGGCGGTGGCGGTGGCCGCGGTGGCGGTGGCGGTGGCGGTGGCGGTGGCGGCGGCGGTGGCGGTGGCGGTGGCTGGGGCGGTGGCGGTGGCGGCGGTGGCGGTGGCGGTGGCGGTGGCGGTGGCGGTGGCGGTGGCGGTGGCGGTGGCGGTGGCGTGGCGGTGGCGGTGGCGGTGGCGGTGGCGGTGGCGGTGGCGGTGGCGGTGGCGGTGGCGGTGGCGGTGGCGGTGGCGGTGGCGGTGGCGGTGGCGGTGGCGGTGGCGGTGGCGGTGGCGGTGGCGGTGGCGGTGGCGGTGGCGGTGGCGGTGGCGGTGGCGGTGGCGGTGGCGGTGGCGGTGGCGGTGGCGGTGGCGGTGGCGGTGGCGGTGGCGGTGGCGGTGGCGGTGGCGGTGGCGGTGGCGGTGGCGGTGGCGGTGGCGGTGGCGGTGGCGGTGGCGGTGGCGGTGGCGGTGGCGGTGGCGGTGGCGGTGGCGGTGGCGGTGGCGGTGGCGGTGGCGGTGGCGGTGGCGGTGGCGGTGGCGGTGGCGTGGCGGTCGGCGGTGGCGGTGGCGGTGGCGTGGGGGTGGCGGTGGCGGTGGCGGTGGCGGTGGCGGTGGCGGCTGGCGGTGGAGGTGGCGGGTGCCGGTGGCGGTGGCGGCGGAGGTGGCGGTGGCGGTGACGGTGGCGGTGGCGGTGGTGGCGGTGGCGGTGGCGGTGGCGGTGGCGGTGGCGGTGGCGGTGGCGGTGGCGGTGGCGGTGGCGGTGGCGGTGGCGGTGGCGGTGGCGGTGGCGGGGCTGGCGGTGGCGGTGGCGGTGGCGGTGGCGGTGGCGGTGGCGGTGGCGGTGGCGGTGGCGGTGGCGGTGGCGGTGGCGGTGGCGGTGGCGGTGGCGGTGGCGGTGGCGGCGGTGGTGGTGCAGAGGGGATGACCGGGTGGAATGGCGGGCGGTGGCAGGGTTGGGACGACGGGGGGTGTCGGGGCGAGCGGTGATAGCCGTGGCGGTTGGATTGATGGTGGTTGTGTCTCTTTGGTTGGTGGTGGTGGTGGTGGTGGCGGCGGCGGCGGTGGCGGCGACGCGTAGAAGGAGGCGGTGGCTGCTTCGACGATCGGTGCGGCGGGGTTGCAGGGGGTGGTTGCGGGGGTGAAGGGGGCGGCAATGATACGAAGCAGTGGGAGCTAGGGCCGGTGACAGGGATGGCGGTACATGAGCGGCGGTAGCAACTCAGTCCACCTCCCCTGCCTGGCTGTTCGCCGGCCGCTTCCATCGCTCTCGGCAACGTCGGAACTGGACTTCTTCCGACACTCGCGGCCCCTCGCTACAAAGAACGCGCATTTACTTCAGCCCTGATTAAGTTACGGCTACGAGAGTGACGTCAGTGCTTATCTCGCGAGAGTTCCGTACGATGCACTTTGTGTCGGGAAATGTGTCGCGGGATAAAAAGTCGTGTATCACAGGGTAAGGAGGGAAAGATAAAGATTTAATAATAATTCTATAATACTTTTGTTAATCTCTACACTTCTCTAAAAACTTCAAAGTAATGTACTAGATTTCGTATTTTTTAATATAAAAATATTAATCTGTAAATATCATATTTAATGCAAATAAAATCTAAATAACCAAATTCAACCAGTAATAAGGCATTTGAATATTTAAAGTTTTAATTGCAATAAAGTATTATTATTGATGATGTGATATTATATACATGAAATATTATACTTTTTTGCAGTGTCATGTAAGAGATAAAAGTACAACCGTGTATATTCTCAGCTACCCATTCATGTAATTAACAAACTTTCCTACGAACTATTATATATACTCCCTGAAAAGTTTAGAGTTCTCATATTTATTTTTGCCTTCGACAATGATCCGCTTATCTCCGGTGTTCACTGTCTTTCCCTCTATATTGCTTCTCAAGATCCTCTGAAACTCCCATCTTAAGCATGAAACTCCTTCTGAAGCATCGTCTTTATCTGCACCGCCTAACTTTGTGGCTCCAAACCCTACTTAGCCCTTGTATCC
Organism: Teleogryllus oceanicus; assembly: GCA_964035755.1. NCBI lineage: Eukaryota > Metazoa > Arthropoda > Insecta > Orthoptera > Gryllidae > Teleogryllus > Teleogryllus oceanicus. The sequence goes on from CAXIVR010000006.1 coordinate 18,040,709, forward strand.
TAGTTTTTCTGCTGCACATGCAATAAATGTTTTCCTTTTAACTTTACCCATTAGAAATGCGCATTTTGAACGCAACAATCTATCCTCTTCTGTTTATCACAAACTCTTTCTTAACAAATAACAATAAGCGATGATACTGTTTTGTTTGTGATGTTCATCGTCATATCAAACTTCAGCAAAACCTATTTTTTATCTCCGTATAATATACATACTTGACCTTAAACCAAATATATCATCAGCGTTTACCTTTAGCACAATAATCATATATATATATATATATATATATATATATATATATATATATATATATATACTTTTCCAATTACTCCTCCCTATGAGACGACGACGATGGCAACACTAAAAAGAAATCCTCCATTTTGAGTGTAAACGTCCCCATGTGGCAACACTGGAGGTGATCCGTCTCGAGCTGATGCGACCTGGAAACCGAGTGCTGCGTTTCGCCGCCCGAGGAACCTCTGAGACGCGAGCGGGGCCATTCAGAGAAATAGTTCATCTGCATCTGCAGAGGTAGCCGCGCGAGGGGCGCTGACGTAGATGAAACTTGTAAGACTAACTGCGCCCTCTCAGAACTTCAGGAACAAAGATTCACAATGTGGACGAGTTCAGTTAAAACTTGGGCACGGTAATGTTCCAGTGAATGAAATAAGGGAGGTTGCAAGTCTCAGAGGTGTGCTTACACTCTTTTTAGATAATTATATTACATTAATTTGCCTAATCACTTTTTTAGGCCAGTCTGAAAAATATAAAAGATAACTTGTTTCCTGTAGGGTAATAAATATCAACCGTGGAAACTTCAATAAACTTCTGTAGTTTTTAATTATTTTATAAAGGTGTGCAATTCTGATGGCAAGTCAAAAGTATCATGCATTGTATTCATAGTTCTTCTAATTATCTATTCATAACATGAAAGAACTTTCTTTCCTCGATATTATTGTAAATGTCAATATAATCCAACGTATATCGAGTGTGAAAAGGCATTTCATCCTACATTTTACAAGTCTTGTTAGTAAACGTGCGGTAATTCAACGCTAATAAGTAGGGTCGGATTTTCATGTAAATACATATTTTTACACCGACAAGATACCTGCATTCACTAATATTTTTTACACTTAACACGACATTCTGAACTAATTGGAATTTTTATTTTACATATTTTTACATATTTTGGTATAATTACATATTTTACATATTTTATCTATAGCTACATATTTCGTTACATTTTAATTTATCACATGTGATGTTCGAAATATATGTTACTTGAAAACTAACTTTGTTACTGAAATACTTTAAAAAAATACGCAAAGCGCTTGTATTAACCCGGACAATCGCTATTAATTGCCAAACCTATCTCCCCCCGCCCCACTGCTTCTTGGAAACAGCGTGATAGGGATCAATGATGAGCGGATGTAGTATGTGAGGCAGAAGGAACTTCAACCACGTGCTTACTCGTGTTTCATAGACCCCATGCGTAACTCCATTCAAAAAATAGATCATTGTCTTATCCCTTTTCTGGAGTTGGGGTGGGAGTATGCTCCCTTTACTCCGCCTTCTATCACAGGCTACACGGTACTATTCACATGAGCTCCGGCTCCTCGTAAACAACATTTTATATAATACGAAAATATTGTTTCGGAAGAAACTAGCGAATAATTGCTTCTGTAGATGTAAAACTTTCATTCAGCCTCTCTGATTCCATGTAAATTTCTGATCGACAACGTACTTCGCTCGGAAAACGTTTGAAGAACGGAATTGTAAACATTATAACGAATATTTATTTCACATATTTCCTATTTTTTCTTACATATTTTTGAAAAAATTAGTACATACATATGTACATATTTTGCTTTTTTTTATTACAATAAAGTCCGTTCCCTACTAATAAGTAACATTTTTAAAAAAAGTGACGGAGGGACCGTGTAAACGTGTAACGGAGTAAACGTGTACGCGTGTATTGGAATAACTGCACTTGCACCCAATTTACACAATTTGACTGTTCTTTTATTTGTGTTAATTTTTCTTTATTAACAAATATATTAATTTCTTTTGTAAATAATAAATAATTTACAAGTTTCTGGAGTGTTTATATGTATCTGCAATGCAAATTCTTGCATAGAAAGTACTTTTTCAAACCAACTTTTGAGTGCTTATTACGGCTCAGCCATTCTAAATATCCAAAAGCAAAATATACTTAAAATTGTCTTAAGAGCTTATTTTCCAAATTTTATCATTTCCTCCCGGAACATCTGTATACATTTTTGAAACGTACCGAATTTCATCAAGTTTGAACAATGTAATCCTTCTAATTCCAGTGTATTATCGACATGGAATAGAAATGTTAACCCTTCGACAACGACAACGTTTAACTGGAACAATTTATAATTTTTTATTGTTTTTATGATTTGTTTACTATTTTAATACCTTGTATAGTTGATTCTTGGAGAATAAGGTCAAAAATCTCATTTAAAAAACATATTTTTGACTTGTGGCCATTTTATGGCTTGCATGTAATACTTCTTTAAACCTAAGTGAAGCCTTGTAATGTAATTTGTTTGTGGACGGACTGATGTGCTGCGGCTCTTCAAATTTACACTATGAGATAATAAACTATAAAACGTATTTAACTGCAAATGAGTACAAGTCAGATGCAGTAATTTACAAAATAAATGGCTGCCAATATAATATTAATGATGATATTAGTATTGTTGTTGATAATAATAATATTAAGAAGAAGAAGAACAAGAAGGAGAAGGAGGAAGAAGAAGAAGAAGAAGAAGAAGAAGAAGAAGAAGAAACAACAACTTAATAATACACATGACAATTCAACACCGCGCGGCGATATACAGCACTTCATTACGCTGTACCTTACTGGCCTACGTTTTAACATCCTTCAACTACATTCACAACACTTCACTGAACTGCATGACTCAAGTTTTAACTTAATGAGTAATATTTGCTTACTTTATTGGTTCTAAAATACAGAATCTATATTGTTTTAAAATGGTTAAATGCTTCACTAACACAAATATACAATATTACTAACTAAAACAATATTAGATAATTTGTGGTAAAAAATGTCAATATTACATTGAAAATTGCGTAGGTAGGTAACGTGGTTACTGTCCTTGGCAGTTCAAGGATGCCGAAACCTTGGTAGTCGAAGGACTAAGAAAAACAGAAGAGTCCCGTAATACACATATGTCGTGCATATTGCCTAGCAATGCAAGCATGGGGGCTCGTCAATAGAACGTCTTTTTCCAAGTGTAGGAAAACACGTTAACAATGACATGCAATGAGTGATTGGCAGAACCAGCTGACGGATAGGTTTTAAGAGGTTAAGATCATGAAAATGTTAGTACTGAATTGAGCATGTTAAATTGATAGTTTTGGGGAACTCATACTTCGGAAACAAATTCTTCCAGTTCAAATTTTCATAACTATAATTAATATTCAAACAATAAATGGGAACCTTCATTAAGAACGCTCTACAATGATTTTTATAGACATTTAGTATCTAAAATTTTTAATAAAATTTATAAAGCATTTTTGGAAAATATTTTTTATCGTTTGTTACATATTTTTAACCATTTGGTTGGTGATTATGACATGTTTTACATTGAAGATACTTCGGAAACAATAGAACGTGGGTCATTCCAACTAAAATCGGCCGACATTTTATCGACCCTCTCCAAATTACCTGAAAACACTCATACTTCTTCATTTTCGTCTAAAAATAAGTAGAAATGTGCTCATTTGGTTTAATTCATTGTATTTTCGTTATTATAACCTTTAAAAAAATTTAATTAAAATTAAAAACCTGAATGTATATGTGCATAAACATTTGTTATAACTTTTTTTTGGATTGACCATGCTGAAATATGGGGTCAAAGGTCAAAAATCTCGGTTTTTCTTTAAACATTTATTCTCAAAATACGCCATCTCCGATTTTGCTGAAATTTTGGGAAATTAAAGCTAGGGGGTCATACTTTAACATATAAAAAAATCCCAGATGTTTTTTTGTATTTTCTTAAATTATCCTGATTTGAAGTTGATATTCCATATTTTCTATTTCGCGTTTTAAGAGAACTTGATATGTAAAGGTACTAAGGACATAATTATTTACCTAATGTTATACTATTTGAAATTATATATTCATAAAGTTTCTAATCGTGTAATTAATTACTTTTTCATACTTATTATAGGTGGCGCCACTTGTTTTATTCAAATCCATATGGATCTTTCTTAGGTCAAAAGATACAAAATGATACTATTTCTGTGAAATCCATGTTTTTTAATTTATGTATTAATTTAAAGGATTAAAATACACGGAAAACCTAATATTTTAACATTCGAAAAAACTGAAAATGTGTTTTTATACTTTGCTTTTGAGATCATTTCAGAATTCGTTAGTTTTTCGTCGTTTTGTAGCTTCAATCTTTGGTTGCGAAAAGCCTTTGGTACTGGATCTAAAGAAAAAAAAATGAAATATTACAGAAATAGATAAATTTAAAAAACTTATATAATATATCATTTTTTAATATTATATACCTTGTAGACATTGGTTCAGCTTCAGACTGAAGTTTTGCCCAGTTGTACATTTCGGTAACGTTGAATAAAATTGCGTCAGCGTGATGTGAATGAATCTTCATTTCGACAAAGCCATTTGGTTGTGGTATACAAGAATGGAATCCTCGGATGCCCTTGATCGGTAACGCACTTTTAAATCTGTTGCTCAGCTTGCTTCTGTGTGCGGCAATTGCATCTTTCGGTGCAAATCCAATGTTCATTCCTGAAATGTTTTGCTGAGCCCACTCGAACAATTGAAAAGGAGTTTGAAGTTGTTCTCCAGGTGGTAACTGCAAACTCGCTCGTGCTGCAAGTCGTTTGATGGTTCCTCCCAGTCCATCACTTGGGCCTTTCCCATGTGATGTAGCAAAGTAATGCCATTCTGCTGGTACGCCAAAATCATCCTCGTGTAAACTTAAATTCAAAATATTGTACTTATTTTTGTATTGTGCTGCGGCTCCATCAGAAAAGTATATGACTTTTTCAAATCAGGAATTTTATGTTTCAAAAATTGATCAACAACTTTTGAAAATAATTGACGGCTGCAGTATTGTGTTCCAAATCGTCTGAGATGATGACGTAACTCAAAAGTTCAGATTCTTTGCCTCCGATATAGCAGCAAAATGGATGGATTGTCGCTTGTGTATTATTCCAATGAACTCCTTGAATGCTGTTTTGGAGCACGAAGGAATAATTTTCCGAAAAGTCGGCAACTATAATAATTTCTCCAATGTCAGCTTTTGTTTTTACTTGTCGAAAGTAATCAGCTTGTTGTTTTGAAATATGATGATGGGGCGAAAGTTGTTCCAATTTCTCCATCAGGACGTCTACAAATTGGTTAACTGGTTTTATTATAGTATCCAGTGAACAGCGATCAACATTTATCCATTGATTGAAGGTGATATTCTCAATATCATCCGACTCAAGCTTGTCAAGTATCATATCCTTGAAATCCGTGATATCCGAACAATCACTGCAGAGTCTTTCGTGGCAGGAATCGGTTGGTGGTGTACATTTGATGGCACTTAGTACATCTGAAAATTTCTCCAGTGTGTTTGTTTTGAATTCCATGGGCAACAAGGCGGCTCCAGTCAACATTAAATTGAAATTTTCGTAATGCAGCACACATACTGTGTGTGTACCTGAGAACCAGCAAGTACACATTGTTTTGGTCGAAGTTCTGCAAACTTGGAAAACGAAATTTTATCGTTTGGAAATTGTTCCCTGAAGACTTCAAAAATTTCTTTTAAATTTCCTAAAACGAGTCTCTTCTGCCTGTGCTCTCGCTTTCCATCGACAAGCACACTCTTATAATCTTTGCGTCCGGGCATTTCTCGCGAAATTTCAGGATCGAGATAAAAGTTAATTACTCGAATTACGGTTTCTTCAGGTGTCTCATACCTTGGCTTTGGTTTTGGCGAACAGAGTATACCTTGTTCTGCAACTAAAACTTTGGTTTTCTTAACAAGATGTTTTGAAACGTTGAATTCTTTGGTGATTTTAAATATGCTCCAGGAAGATGGCAAAACGGACAAAACTGTAATTTTATCTTTATTAGAAACACATGACTGCAACTTGTGTTTCAATTGAGCGATCATCTCTTCTCCAACCGTTGCACAGTCCATTATATCCGGTGCATCTGTAAACGTAATATTATATAGTTATAATTTTTTAAATTTTAAACACTACAATTTAATGATTTAATTTTAAAAAATAATATATTTTTCATTAAAAAAAATAATTTACCTTCAAGCTGATCAGATTTTCCAGAGATTAAAATTTTGTCGAATGATGCTTCATAGAACTTCATAATTTCATCCAATTTTTTAATCCTGTATGATTTTGTTGCCAAAGAATTTTTTGCGATTTTTCAATGTTCATCACAGCTAAACTGTCATTAATTTGGTCCAATAACATCTGAGGGGGTGTACCAAAAGCAGGAGATTCTTGTGAACTTTCTTCAGAGCTGGACAAATTGGACATCTGAGAAGCGACTGCCTGATCACAGTTTTTATATATATACGTTCGGCAATTAGAACACAGCTTCCTTCCTTCAATAAGTACAGGATATGTCGGAGAAAAAGATTCATCGAATTCTTCAGTGATGGTCCATAAGCCTGACTTTATCGACTTTTTGTGATTCTTTAACGGATCACAACATTTCGTTTGTTTGTTTTCATAAAATATGAGTAAAGCCATTTCATGATTCAAACATATCCCCTCAATTGTTTGAGTAGATTGACTCCGACGTTGAATCAAACTCAGCTGTTTTTCTGAAAAAGCCTGGGCTGGTTTTAACTTTCCGTCTTCTGAACATTTAAAAGACGAATCCTTCAACGAACAACTCGACAAATCCATGACCAATGTGATCTAAAAATATTTCATTGCATTTAACAAAAATTAGGTATTATCTATTATTTTTAAACGAATGTCAAAAGTCAACTTACTTTCCAACCACTTTTAGAACTGAACGCAGGATTCACAGCACTCGTCACAAGTGATGTTAGCATAAAGATCCAGGGATGGAGTCGTGAACCCAAAACGAATGCACGTTGCAATACAATAGATCATGCGGCGACCGTTTTGGGCATGTTTGCATAAAACAAGTGGCACCACCTATAATAAGTATGAACAGTGGCGGCTCGTAAACATCTGATCAGGTAGGGCACAGAAATACGCTAGAAAATCAATGCAACATGCAAAACACATGAATGAGAAAACAATTCAATTTAAAACAACAAATGCACAGCACATACCAGCACACACGCTCAAAAAAACTACAGATTAATCGGGGATTCCCAGCTGAGATGATTCACGCATTTCACTTCTCTGACACTAGGAGTGCTGTTTGTACATCTGATAAGTGGCGCTTGCAGTGGCAGTCACAAAAATCTTGTGCCCCAGAATGGCCATAAGGAAGCATTACCCCCTCCCTTTTTTCCTCGCACTATGGGGAAAACTTTGGCTGAACGGGAGGGAGTTGGTCACAAGACGCTCGTGGACTTCGCCCTGTTGCCACAACTACCTCGTTAGTCGTCGCTGTGAAATATCGATGTACACAGTGCAATCTACTACGTGTAGATGGCACTGATATCGACTGTGAATACCTTATCGTAAATTGTCTAGAAGTTTTGCGCGATAAAATGTCATGCATTTCAATCCACTTTTAATAGTTTCTTTTACAAGTGGGAGGGCACGTGACCATGTGACCTTATGGGAGAGCAGCCACTGAGTAATGAACAAGTAATTAATTACACGATTAAAATTTAAAATTTCAAAGGGTTCTCTTAAAACGCGAAATAGAAAATATGGAATATCAACTTCAAATCAGGATAATTTAAGAAAATACAAAAAAACATCTGGGATTTTTTTATATGTTAAAGTATGACCCCCTAGCTTTAATTTCCCAAAATTTCAGCAAAATCGGAGATGGCGTATTTTGAGAATAAATGTTTAAAGAAAAACCGAGATTTTTGACCTTTGACCCCATATTTCAGCATGGTCAATCCAAAAATCACTAGCAATGAGTTATAACAAATGTTTATGCACATATACATTCGAAATTATTGAAATATCTATGGTTTGTATTAATTTTACAAGTTAAATACAATTTTGTTTCTTAGTGCTCTGTGAAATAGGGCAAAAACAGCTAAATGTTTTATGTGAAATATAAACGAAAATACAATGAATTAAACCAAATGAGCACATTTCTACTTATTTTTAGACGAAAATGAAGAAGTATGAGTGTTTTCAGGTAATTTGGAGAGGGTCGATAAAATGTCGGCCGATTTTAGTTGGAATGACCCACGTACGATTATTACTTTTTGAAATATATATACCAAATGTGATAAAATATAATGAACTGGCTCTGACGTTCTGCTGCCAAATTTTTCATGTATTTCATTTCTGTGGAATGTTCTGGGCCATCTACTTTCTCCTAGATATTTCTCTTTTTTTAACTTTAAATTTTCCATAATATTTCATTAGAGATTGTGTTATCTGTAAAAGTAGTATTTACATTAGAAATTATTATCGCAAAGTAGTATTTTGGGAAAATTTTTGTTCATTATAATTTTACATTAGAATTATCTTTACAGCATGGAAAAGATTTATAAGCGAATTAGAGAATGACATTCATGGAGGACAACAACTGGCATATAAAGTTTTTAGGCACATAAATAATGAATTAAAAGACACGGCTAATTTCAACATTATAGAAGAATTTCAATGAGTTGAACATTATTAAATTAAATGGTATAACCCTGAAGATTAAAATATTCTATGTGAAATACCTGCGCAATGTTTGGTAGATGACATTGGTTTAGGAGATTCAGAAACAGCAATAATGGGACTAAATCATTGAAAAGATCAGGAACTTTACGAAATAAATGCCGAACTAATTAAATATGGAGGTTTCCTGTTAAAACTAAGACTCCTCCACTTACTAAATTTGTGTTGGAAGCCATGCAGTGTTCCTGAAGAATGGCAAAAAGCAAAAGTGATTTCCTTATTTAAAAAGGTAAAGAATAGACTGTGGCAACTACAGAGGTATTAGTTTATTATCCACATGCTATAAAATATATGCAAAAATTTTAAATAAACGGCCTGTTAATATCTCTGATAATTTTATAATCGAAGAAAAAAAGGTTTTATAAAATGACGCTCCTGTACAGAAAACATTTTTACTCTCCGATAACTAATAGAAAAATGTAGGGAATTTAATCTAGAGACCCATTTAGCTTTCATCGATTGTGAAAAAGCTTTCGATAAATTAAATCTTTCTTTACTTTATGGGAAATAATGGAAAAAGAGGCTACCCACACCACTTAATCATTAACATTAAATCTCTGTACCAGAATACTTCCGTTATTTTAGAACTAGAGGAAAAATTTCAAAAGGAATGAAAGCAAACCAGGGAGTTCGCCAAGGATGTAGCCTTTCTCGAAAATTGTTTAACATGTACTTGGATTATGTCATTCGAGAATGGAAGAAAATAATTAGCCTAGAATTTAAGCTTAAAAATGCAGTGTATTTAAATACACTCCTATTTGCTGATCAGATTATAATCCAAGTAAGTCAGGACGACGTACGGAGGTATATTGATCAATTAAACCAAACTTGCAAAGGATAAAATCTAAATATTTCAAAAACAAAAATAATGGCATTTGTGGGAAAACATCCTATACGCATCAAAATAATTTTGGAAAATACGACGCTGGAACAAGTTAGCCATTTTAAATATTTTGGTTACAACAAAACGTTGTTCACAGAAGTGGATATAGATGAAAAAATCCATAAATACCGGTATATATTCGGAACCATTCGGCGAACTCTTAAATATAAAACCGGCAGAGATACTCTAATGAGGATATGTAAAGTAATGGCTGTCCCGTCTCTATTGTTCGGAAGTGAATGCTGGATTCTTAGGGGGAAAGATAAACAGGCGTTACAGTCTGCAGAAATGAAATTATTGAGATCTGTAAAAATATTCACCAGGCTAGATAAACTCAGAAATGAGGAAATTCGAAAATAATTAAACGCTTAAGCAATCAATGACTAGGTACAATGTCACAGACAAGAATGTTCACGTGGTAAGAATGGAAGAGACTCGCATTCCAAAGCAGGCATTTAAGTATAGACCTCAAGGCAGGAGAGACCCAGGTAGACCGCTAAAAAGATGGATTTCTTAGAAGTCGGAACAGGTGATAGACCTATCCATGAAGCGGAGAAAAAGAATAATAATAATAATAATAATAATAATAATTACTATTATTATTATTATTATTATCTTTATAAGCATCATTATTAACATGAATGTTGTATTTAAATGTTGGTTTCCAAGAATTTCGGCGTATAACCATTCTTTCCTTCTATGATTTTTTCACTTTAATTTATTTCAAAAACAATTACTGTCAACAAAATCTAAACGCTTCACTAAGAACAAAATTATATCTCAACCGTCATAAATATTTTATAAATAACCAAAATCAGGCCACACTTTTTAAATTGTATCCTTAAATAAACAAAAGTCAGCTCTTAAAAAAAGACCTCTCCCTATTACTGTACGAAGCTAACATTCGTCCCATAATTACATATGCATATCAAATCTGGGAAGGAATCTACATCTACCTTCGGTACGTAAATGTTCCAAACATTCCAAAATAAAATGATTCGCTGTGCCCTCAAAGCGCCTTAGTACGTATCAAACAATTCCATAGATAGTTAGTTCTTCACACGATTGATGATTATAGTAATCACCAATAAAATATTTTTTTCTTTCCTTAACATCTCCCCTTGTAACTTCCATATTCAACCTAGAAAAACCTCTAAACAGCACCGAAAAATCAAATCTAGATTCCCAAAAGATAAATTTAAACCACCCTTAAGAGAAACGCATGATTTCCCAAACTTACTTTCTGTACCTTTTTCTTCCTGTAATTGCAACCTACATCCCTATTCTACCATGGATATTCGCATACAATAAGTATTGATTATTGAGGTCTCCAGTGAGAGTATCCTCGCTCTCCTGTTTGCAACTCTAAGTACTACGCGTGCTAAGTTGCAGTTTTATTCGATCTTGTAAAGCGCTTGCTTCACTGTACACGAAAATAAAATTTTCAACAAATTTAAGCATCCTTTACTACACACGAGAAAAAATTGAACGAAAAAACATTTACACCGAATTTTTTTTATAAATTACTTTAACTTCAGGAAGAAATGACGCGAAAACTACAAGTTTTTAAAAAACATTGTACATGACATTACTTAAAGATGTATTTTTACAGATTTTATTTAAGAATAAATCTCTTTCATGAATATAGTACATTTTAATGTTAATTTTTCAGTTCCCAAAAATATGAACTGTTCGGCGCAATCAAGACGTCGGCAAATCTCTAAGACTCCATCCAAAGAAAAAGATATATAAAACTTTGAAGACATTTTTGAGCAAATAATTGTTTAAAAATGACGTGTATTTCACGCAAAATTACGCGTAACAACTCATATTTTTGGAACCTTCTTTTCAAGATCTATCTTCAAACAATAGGTTTCGTTAAATCCAAAACCTTTTCTCCAACTTTGTAGTTGTAGGAAGAAACATAAAAAATCTGAACTTTTGCAATTTTCGAAAATTTAAATATATTAATGAATATGAGACCTGCGTCATTTTTAAACGTTTTAACTAGCCAAGAAAAAGTGTTTAATTAAGAATTTTTATCCATTTTTTAGAAAATTTTGAAAATGTTCAGGCTTCTTGTAAAGTCCCCCCAAAATCAAATTATTCATATCAAACTCGCAGGGCCTCGAATTTGTTTAAATCGATTAGGGAATATTAATTTTGGAGAAAATAGTCTGAACAGTTTACGCGCTAGTGTTGACCAAACAGACAATTTACCGACAATCGCTTTTTTGGTATCAAACAAAATGAGGATTCTGACTACACGAAAAGATAGAGAATAGTTACTACGTGTAAAAACAAACTTTATTCCCTTTTTCTATCCGGGGAGTCCACAATATAACACATTTTTGTTGACGAAAAATTGCTGAGTTCTGTTGCCACATTACAGTACTTTTTCTTTACAAGAAAGTAAACCGATATATAAATCGAAGGACGGGACAGACATTTTTTAAGTTTACGAAACCAAAAAGTTGTATGTTGGATACATGATAATTCGAGATTCAATAAAGACCTTTACGGCAGTAATTAACATACAACTGAAAATCGTGGACAGTGTTCAAGCACTATTTGTTGCAGACATATATTGACAATTATTATTTGTTTGTGTTTGTTTTCCATTTTCATCTTCAATGTGCTCTACGAATATTCTTTGTGAATATATGATACGGGAGTATACAACTATTACATCATCTTTCAAACTTTTAATTCAGCGTAAGATAATACAACCAAAAAATTAAATCCCTCTATAAAGCAATGACAATTCAACATTTTAAAGCAAAGCAAAAACTGATTAAATAAATGTAACATTTCTCATGTGCCACAGAAAAACGGACGTAATTTTATCACGGAGCTTCTCGATCACGTAGTAACTGCCTCTTCTCGGTAGTGTTCCTCGAGAAACAAAAAATGCACTATTTCTCTCTTTTACCTCCATTGTGTCAGCAGCGCGTATTTTCTCGGATCATCTCGAACTGATTTCCAAGAAAGAACACGCAGCCTCTTTGATTACCAGTTTCTCTGTTTCTCGCTTTCTCGTCTAGAAAGAACATCTGGAAAAGAGAGAAACTACAAGAGGATAAACGTCTCTTTCTGAAATCTCTGTGGATGAAACGAGATTCGTTCGCAAGCCTGGCCCACAGGGGAATATCCCACGGCCGCCACACTCTCTGGTGGTGCTTTAGGGAAACGTCACGTGATGCTGTCTCAGGAGACCTCGTCTACCGCGGTGGATCCCAACCCGTCGGGTGCTCTTGGCGTCGAGCACTGTTCGTCACGATTGGAATCACATTCGTGACGTTTCGCCGTGAAGGTTTGTGGACAAACCACGACTCATCAGGTGGATTGACAAAATAATCGTGTTAACTAAATATTGTTTTGTCTAGGGGCAAAACTTAAGCTCTATTCGTATAATCCACATTCTGTTAAATTATGTTGCGTGATAATTTCTAAAACTATCTAAATCCAATTGGTACTAAGTGATTATGGGCAACATTCCTGCTGTTTTGCCGTATTTTTAAATGCTAATATTCACTGAAAGGCACTTAAAATTGTAACATTTGTAGTATGACATAAGTTACGTTAGTAAATGAAACTGAAATATCGAAACTTTGTTTAATTAGTGAGTAAATACATATTTCCGTCAGAGAACAAGAATTATTGTTTTCTTTCATTTTACGAAAATCTAATGGAAAACTCAGATTATATTGGATGTTATTACTTTACATGAAAATAATGTCATTGTAAAGTTAATTCAAAATATTGTTGATTCACATTTTTTTACAGTTCTCTATTGGAATAATTTTAAGTGTTCTGAAACAACCACGACACTTCTACTAATATTAAGTTTTTCAATACGTTTTTCTTACCTTCAATAAGAAATTATTGAATAAAATATACGTAATACAATTTTTAAAATCAATTATACTGGGAGGATTTACTTGTGAATAACTGTTTTTATTTAATATGCTCCAATTTTATTACCATTATTAGAACCTAGTTAGAGCTCTCCTTCTGTCATTCTGCTTAGTAGATACTTGTACAAGAAGCATACAGTTTAAAATAAACCACTAGTGACCTGCATGAGAACAGCCTTCCAAAACGCCCCGCCTGCTCTTTTGTTGCAGGTCAGCATGGCAGCCTCGTTTCTATTCAGTGGCCTTCCCCCTCCGGATCCGGGACAATCACAAATGGACGTCATCCCGCTTCCCGCTGAGCACCGGGGTTGGCCCGCGGCGAGAAACGGCAGGGTCGTCAACCCTCCATCGGCCACCGGCTCCATCTGGAGCGCCCCGCCCCTCGCCAACTCCCCGCTCGCCACCGCCTCGCCCCGCCCCGACCGCGGCATCTACGACCCGCTCCTCTCCGCCCCGCACCGCCCTGCCCGCTCCACCCGCTCCCTCCGCTCTCCCGCTCCGCTCTGCCCGCTCCGCTCCGCCCTGCCCGCCCCGCGTCCGCCGTTCTGCACCATTCGCAGACCTGCACGGTGGCTCGTCTGCAACATCCCCCACCCGCACGATGCTTGGCTTCAGACCATGCTCCGTTCGCACCATGTTCCTCGCCGCATGCCTCCCGCGCTATACCCATCGCACCATGCCCCGACCCGCACCATTCGCAGATCTGCACCATGCTCCGTCCGCCACATTCCCCGTCCGCGCCATGCTCGGCTCTGCACCATGCCCCGCACCGACTTCCTGCATTAGACCCCGCACCAGACCCTGCCCTGGTTGCTGCCCTGCTTGCTGCCATCCCATCCTGCGCTACCCTCTCTTCCCTCACCACTACCTCCATCTCCTGCTTCTCTCGCTCTACACCTCATCCTTTCCACGGCACGTTGCGCCCGCCTTCTCACCTCACCAGGCAGAGGACTAAGGCCGTCGTCTCCATCCTTTCACCGCACCCCCTCAGACGAGCACCCGACGTTTAGTTTAGTTTAGTTTAATGCCTTATTTTACGTGGCGAGACTCGGGCCATCAGGCCCGCTCTTCCGTCTAACCACGCAAATTTCGCTACGCTCCTTTCACCAGCTAGCGGAGAAAGGAGGTATTATCTCGGGCGACGAAACAGGCGGATCTCAATTTTTTTCAGAGGCTTCTTTTAAGCTTGAGGATATTTTACATGCAGTAAATCTACTACATGGGACAGCCGGCTTTACTTCCCCTCCGATGGAAGGCGTACGAAGGATTTTTTCACTCTTAAAAATCCACGGCTTCGATCGGGTTTGAACCCGCAAACTCGGGTACAACAGTCCGGTACGCTGATCGTTATATCACCGAATCCGACGTTTTCCCCTTCAGGACCCCCCACGTCCCCCCCCCCCCACATTCCTGTCCCGTGCCCTGCCTCCGCGCTTGCCCTACACCCCACCCCCACCCCTGCATCAAAGGGACGGCCCGCCAGTCAGCAGGCAGGCGCCCTTGCGAATTCCAGGCTGCACTCGCTCTCGCAACTCACGAGCTGTGTCGGGAAGACGGTTTCATTACCTGTTCCCTCTTCATGGGGCCGAGAAATTACATTTAACAAGTTTATAAATTAAAATAAGTTTGAAATTGAAATTAGGAAAATAGATACATTATATCTATTTTAATGGCAAGTAACTCCTTTAATGGCGTGTTTTGGACCACTATTTTAATAAAATGTCCCATACTAGAAATATTCGCTACAAAATATGTAACCTTTTTAATTGTTGGTAATAATAAAGGTTCATAATAATGTCAAAGACGAATATTACTACTTGTTTTATGCAGCACGTTGATAAACAATTTAAAGTGTTACATATTATTTAGATGATTTGAATTAATTCAACTAGTAAACTATTTACCATAACAGAATACTAAAATGAAAACCACCTTTTAATAAAAAGATAGTTAATATTAAATACATAAATATTGACTAACATTGCGTCTTGTTATTTTTAGGAAGAGACTAACTAACATTAGAAAAAGAATTCAATATGGTACTCATTAACTGGATTTTTTCTTACCTTACTACAATTCAAAATATGTTTTACAGGAACCATGCATGATTTCTGAAATATAAAATATTCGTCCAATAAGAAAATGACAGCAATGAAAAAAATATTTTCATTGCCTGTGGACAGATCATTCCCCAAAAGTTTGCGTATTTGCCAAACACCAATGCGGTTAATTTGCCAACTAATCAGGAGCATCATGACAGAAATACCACATGTGTAACTACGTTATACTAAATTTGTTAACATATATTCATGGGCGAAATGATCATTCGTCCGTCCCCTATATGATCTCGAACATTGATTCTGAACCAACCTGCACAACGAATGCTGATCCCTGAGCACGAAAAACAAACTACGTAGAAAACAAGTTACCCCGTAGGTTCATTGGCAATGTGGTACGCTTTTAAAAATTACTATTCACCCTGCCATTCGTAAAGCACGCGCAGATGAGACATTTCCGACCGTCTGTTCAGCCCATAGTGGACCCGTGAGCGATGGTAATTCCGCCGTCGCGCACTGTGGGAGCGGCCGCCGCCGGGCACGCGTGTGGGAGCCCAGCCATGAAACTTAGTTCAGACTCGTTAGCATGCCATTCTGGAAGCGGGCATGCAAATGCTCGCGCAAATTGTAATATTGACTCCCGGCGAGCTGCATTTCCATTTAGGGCAAAATGCTAACGCCGATTCAATAGTATTTCTCTTTGGTTCAGTAGAAGCAATATTTTGTTTGTACTAGTAGTACAAAAGAGTCCAAATTTGCGGACGCTCATAAATGTATTTTCATTGGCAGACATCATCAAAGAATCTCGATATTACGATTTTTTTTCTTCTTCTGGGAAGCGCAATTCTACAATACTCACACTCATTTCTAAATGACCGACACGAATTAAAAGAAATGGAATATTCCCGCAAAATAAGTGCACTGTAAATAAAAATAGATGATTCATAAAATATAAACTAGTACGATAAGAGGAAAAGGATCTAGGAGGTTATTATTTAGGACGATCCGAGCAGGGAGCCATGAAAAATAGTATTAACCACAATAGCAACTTCAAAGTTCTACGTCTGCAAACACAGAAGACCCTCGTGGAGGTAGAAAAAACAAGTAAATATATGTATTAACTAATGAACAGAGCTGCCGATGAGACTTACATTAAAAAATAAACAAATACAGAAATGAAATACAAAATGTCTTGTGAAAGAAAAAAAAAATAACGGGATCATAAGAAACAGCATTAAAATGACAAGAATAAGTAAGACAAAAAAAATAGCCGAATAACGAGAAGGAAACCATTTTAAATTGTACAAAAACAATGAAAAACGAAGGGGGAGAAGGAGTTGAAGTAGAAGACATTTGAAATGCGAGCTACAGGCTAAGAAGTCTGCGGAGTTCTTAGATCAATAGCAGCTAGGAGAGCGACGTCGTGGCCCCATGGCTGTGCTGTAAACCTGCCGTTGCCAGCCGTAGGGGTGGGGTGGAAGCAATGCCGGAAACGCGGCTGCGAGAGGGCCGAGATTAAGCTGAGGTGGCGCGGCTATGAGCCCATTGCAGCAGCCGGCGCGGCACGGCGCCGCACAGCCGCCGGCAGCGATGCGAGCAATGCACCGCCCCAGATGCGCGGGCGGCGCGGCGGCGGAATGATGGCGGCAGTGAAAGCCACAGCGGTGTGGGCGACGGATGCAGCGGGGTGGTGCACGGGGACTGCCAAGGCAACACGAACAGCGGAGACGACCCAAGCGCTGAGGACGGCGAAGGCGTTCGGGATGAGAGAGGTGAGATTGGCGAGAGTGCAGCGGGGCGTAGACGTGCAGCTTGGGAACTGTGGGAAGCGTTGGGGGCGGTGCAGGCAGAGCGGTAGACGCGGCGGAGGCGGGGTTGGGAAGGGGTTGGCGGCTGGGAGCGGGGCGGGGGCGGGCGGCGGCGCGGGCGGCGGGGCGGCGGGGCGGCGGGGCGGCGGGGCGGCGGGGCGGCGGGGCGGCAGGGGCGGCGGGGGGGCGGGGGCGGCGGGGCGCGGGGCGGCGGGGGCGGCGGGGCGGCGGGGCGGCGGGGGCGGCGGGGCGGCGGGGCGCGGGGCGGCAGGGGCGGCGGGGCGGCGGGGCGGCGGGGCGCGGGGCGGCGGGGCGGCGGGGCGGCGGGGCGGCGGGGCGGCGGGGCGGCGGGGCGGCGGGGGGGCGGGGCGGCGGGGCGGAGGTGGGGCAGGTGTGTGTGACGGCAGAGTGGAATTGCGCGGTGTCCATCAAGGGTCAGAAACCCTCTGGGTGACGACGCGGGCTGGCGGCGGAATGTCGACGTCTCCACTGCGAAATGTAGCGGAGGAGTGTTATCGTTCATGATGATCATACCAACTTATATTAACGATCCCTTCGTTATCATAGGAAACGTCTCCGGGTAGTTAATGCTGTGTAATGTTCAGTTAACAGATTTTGTTACTAGTTCTTGGCAATTTCAGTTTGCACTAAATACGCAGTTCGATATTACAATCCGTTTTGTTTCAGCTCCTTGCGACTTTTTATTACTCATCTCTATCAGAAATGACTTTCTCTTTCTCAATTTTTTTTTAAATTTCTCGCTTTTTTAATCATTTAAGTTAATATTCGGTATCGTGATTTCTTGTTTGCGCAGCAAAAATGCGTAAAGACATTCGATTTCCAAGACAGAAATAGGCAGCGAACAATGGTGTTCTTTCAAAATATCTACTCTTTTCTCACACAAACACACACAAAGAGATTTCCCTATGGTATTCGCGCAAAAATTTAGACTTTTTTGTGAGTTCACAATTATTAGTAAAATTCAAAGATAACGTTAGTATAAATATCTTTTAAGACAAATGTGACCCCAAAAAGTTGTAATTTTTGCAACAAATTCTCTAGGGGGACGGAACTAAATTTGAAGCGGTACAAGTAATTTGATTCTGAAACACGAGGTTGGGAAAAAAGAAAGCAAACGAGTATCTGCAAATGCAAAACAACTGGTTTGCTATGGACAGTGCAAGCTGAGTAAATACAAACTGAAGAGAGTGATAAGTGACTGTTAATTTCCACACTTCCCCATTCTTCACTGAATGATAAGCACTAGCCCTTGCGGTCATAACATCGTAAAGAAACATAGTATTGTAATATATATATATATATATATATATATATATATATATATATATATAATCCTTGGTTAAAAATACCTTTATTTTGGTTCATTTGTGTTTAAAATTTCTTTCAGGTAGATGGTTCATCTATTACCAAGACATCTGCATTTAAACACGAATTTATGTTCATTATCAATCATAAATATTGTTTTATTAACAATGAAGGTAAAATATTCTTCTATGTAGAACGTAATGTTTTTTGTTAAGAACAGTATTTTGGACAATGAAATGTATATTCGGCCTGTTTCAATAAGCGTTTGTGGAAGTATCTTAGGTGTTTAATGTTTGTAAAATGACTAGAAACTGTATAATTTCCCAATTTACATAACTATGTACTCTCTTAAACGCACAGTGAATGCTGCCACAGAGCTTATGTGCCACAGACAATTTCTTTATGATATTAACATTGAACAGTACGTTATGAAACGTGTGCTACGAAAGATTGAAAGAAGTTATTATGAGCTTCTATTTCATACCGCTTAGATGATGCATTCCATTACACTCTTTATTAATGGTTTTTATACAAAAACTGTCATTGACACAAAATAACTGTATTGATACGAAAAGTATATTACAATTGGCCCAAGACTTAATTGTGACACACTACACGCTTTAGAAATTGCAATATTGCCACTAATTATTGTCATTGAATTTCTGTCTTACAATTCTTAAACAGAATGAGTCTGACTATATCTGTAACGCAGACTTCAACTAGGGAGGCGATAAAATTGGGTGGCAAACACAAGGGTCAACGAGCTTATTGAAGACTGTGAGAATTTGTAGCACATTGCGCAAAGAGAATCCTGTTTCGGGCAGAGACTTTGTTCGCCACTTGGCAGACACAATGGAAGCAAAGACAATTGCAGAGCAGTCAAGGCGACAACATTCAAAACGGAGAGCAGGAAATAAGCAATGACGGGAGGACGACGAGTTTGGGCACAAGTCTGTCGACGTAAGAAGGAACTAAATTTCCGGCGCGGGTGAAATAAGTGGGAACAACAGCGGCGGAGGCGGCCCGCTTGCTGGCAGAGCGCAGTCAGCAGACAGGGGGGGAAGCGGCGGTGGCGGGGGGGGGGGGAAGGAATATTGGGAAGAGGAGGGCCGGCGAAAGCAATTGGAGTGGGCGAATCAAGGCAAGGGGAGAAAGAAGTGGAGAGGACAGGAATGGAGCAGTCCTGAGAGGAACAGGTGGCAGGAAGTGCAGACGAAAAGGGTAAGGAAGTCGCGAGAGCGGGTGAAAAATTAGAGGAGCGATGTAGGAGCGATTATGAATAATGTGGGGGGGGGGGGAAAAAAGGGAGCGAGATAGTGAAACGAGGGACGACGGGAGAAAAAGACTGTGAAACGGAGATAACTCCAGAAGAGGCAAAGAAAGCAAACGGTGCAGGAAAAGTAACAGACGGAGTTTTCTGAAGAGGGTAAGGAGGGCGGAAAGAGAATTGGGCCAGGGAGGTGGAAGGAAACGCTTGGTGCAGAGGGAAGGTAAGCAATGAAAGAGGGCCGGACGGGGAACAGTCGGGGAGGCAGTGAGTGGCGGAGAAGGAGGTGACGTCGGAGGGGGCGGGGCGGGGGCGGCGCGGACGTCTCCGGGCGATCGATAGTCAGGGCCGGCGCCCGCCCCCGGCGGCGGAGGCCTGGGATTATCCCAGCAGACGGCGGCGGCACGTTCCGCTCCGCTCCGCGCCGACGCCGCCCGGCCCCCCCCCCTCTCACCGGCGCCCCCTGGCTTTCCCCCCCCCCTCCGCTCTCCACACCCGCTCACTCCGCGTGTGCCCGCCCCGCCCCGCCCTACAAGCCCTTCGCCTCTCAGCATACCTCAGCCGCTTCCCTTCCCTCTCCACCTTGCCCCATCCCGCTCTCTTCTTCTCCCTCCCCATCCCTCCCCTCCCCCCTCTCTCCCCCCCCCTCTCCTCGCACCACTCCGCGCCGCGCAGCCCAGCCCAGTCCCGCCCCGCTCGGGCCATTCCGCTCGTGGGGCGGCAACGGCCCCGCGGCTCAATCGCTCGAGCCACGCAGGGGATTGGCCGTATCAGGGCCTCCGCAGCCGGCCCCTCGGATTTCGGCGGAGCGCATACGCTTTGCACAGCAATAAGCATCGGCGCGCAGCACGGGGCGCGCGCCGCCTCATAGAGAGATGACGCTTCGGGGAACGCGCACTTAATTACAAGAGAGCTTCCAAGCAAAATTGAAGGGACTGCAGCCTTGGACATAATGGTTTAAAGGAGTCATCACTGGAAACGCAACGATTATGCATCAACGTTTCAGAGTGCTGCAGATTTTAACCTCTGCACTTTCTTCCGCACTCTACTTCGTTCAAGCCAAAAGGTCATGGACAAACATATCATCTTAAAATAAAATAGTAATTATTTTGTTTTATTATTCTGATAAGAACATTATATCATTTGAACTGCTGTGTTTCAAATAAATATAACGAAATCGAGAAAAATCAACTATCATTTAGTTTTAAAAATCCATTGTTGGATTTCGCAAATATCAATGTACTGACACAATATATATATATATATATATATATATATATATATATATATATATATATACGAAGGTCATTCAGTAATTAAAGAGGCAAATTGGTCTGGAGAAAACACAGTCAATAGGACAAGTTTGGAAATTTTAGGACTTTAAGTGGGCATCACTGGGATGAGCCCTGACCACTGGAGGATCATCGTTGATGTGTTCATTACCTAAAAATTAAGTATAATGATGGCGAGTCCGCTTGAAAATTCCACATTGGTTCAACAACGTTCTGTGATTCTTTTTTTACTCCAAAATGTGCTAATATATAAATCAGCTAATATATACTTTAGAATGACTGAAGTGTACGCTGAATGTTTTATGAACCACAGGAATTTTTACAAGTGATTAGTGACCAAAAATGGCCGAGACTCAGTTACTGACAAACATCGTGCTGGCCGCATCTGCAGGACAATTCATTGGAAACGTCTTTTTACACTCACTATGATAGACTAAAAAATATGCATAGTTCCATTAGAAAAAAATTTGTCAATATCTCTTAAAATACAAGTGATAAAATTTCAAGGAATACATGAATCAATTAGACCTATTCCCTTACGCACTTTCGTGAAAACTGCATTTGCAATAATTTCAACCGCTCAAAAATTACAGGAGGTGTCAAAGTCACGTGACTCATCCTGTATATCGACACAAATGTTTATCTGCATTTTGGAGGTAAAGGGTACTAATTAAATTATTTACCAAATTTTCTAGAAAACCAGCACTAAGGTACTATCTTCCAATGTAAGTAAAGAGGCACTGATTGCCTCTTTAACGAACGAGCAAATATTGTTTTTATGTTGATACTAGAACATAGGGGAGCGAGTACAATCGATTCGAGTGTACAGTGTGTGTGTACAATGTGAGTTTCAATAACGTACTATGTTATTTAACAATTATTAAAACAAATCATAGGAAGCATAATTTGGTCTTTAAGCAATGCACGATTAATTGGGCAAGAGATAATCGAGAATTATATTGATCACTTTAACGTGAAAATTCTGTAATACATGACCAACAATCTCTCTTTGGGGTGGTAATTACTGACATTTCCTAGAAAGGTTATGATAAAAAAACACCATAGAATTTTTCAGCACTGATTGATTTCTATCAATAAATTATATCATAATTATCTAAAGTAGTATTTAACATGATACTATATACCTTTACTTTTCGTGAAAGCATATAAAAAACTGTAACACATTATATTTAAAAATAAAGGATTTTTATTTTACTTAGAGTGCCGGTGAATTTATCTGTAAAGGAAATTCAGAGTGCCTTGCAGTCATATATCCAACCGTTCACGTGAACATTACTTAACGAAACCGCGGGAAACAAGAAAACGGCAGTAGGATGCGCTCGTAGTGCAGCCAGGAGAATTGATTGTTCGGCCTGACCTTCAGGGACTAATGTCAGCTGCGCGCGGCCATGAAGCTGCATGGTTCGTGACAAAACGACACACAATCAATAGCGAACGCTCTTTGGATTTACTCCCTCCTCTCTCAGTGCTAATATTTCATGTAACACACATTGATAGAAAAAGGGTAAATAGATTTTTTCTAAAGCCGATTGCATCATTTGCACGTACTTGAAAAATTGCGAGAAATTCGAGTACAAGGAATATTTTTTTACTAATTACTTTTTTTCAAGACTTAGTTACAACATTCAAGATACAAAGGAAGGTGTAAAAAACCTTTGAAGTGTCAAATCATACATCCTGACAAAATACAATAAATGTAAAAATGAATGAAAATATTAAAGGAATTAATCATATAATTTAATACTCAAAAAATAAATCAAATAAAACCATGTAATAAATCATTATAAACACATATTCCCAGTACCGGAGCTAGACAATTTTGCGCCCAAGGCAATGCTGAAACGAAACGCTCACCCTGAAAAAAATAAAAATGTGAAAGTTGTATCTAGAAACTACATGAGTTATTTTATTTCAATTCCCTATATTCAGTCCTAAACTTCAATGAAAACACACGACCAGTAACTGTATAATATTGCAAATAATTTTGCAAAACAGTGTTAAAATATCTTGGATATTAGAAGGAGAAAATCTGAAGGCTTAAAAAGCTTTCAACGACAGCATGGGTTCATAAGCTTTTCAAGATTGTCTGATATTTTTTTATTTCATAGATTTTATTTCATTCTACCTTATAAGTCTCTTTTTTTAAGTTTTTCCTTGTTTTTTTTTTTACCACCGAGAGCGGTAGCTCAGTGTATCAACTGTTGTCACTGCAGCGCCTCTGACCGGGAGGTCCTAGGTTCGAGTCCTGACGGCGGCAGGATTTTCGACACTAGCTTTTCAGGTAGATCGAATTCAGTCGCTGTCTGGAGGAGAATTCTAGCGGCCGGCTGCTCTTATCGGTTCCGTGGTTTCTCCGATCAATACCAGGCGAATGCTAAGAGCAGTACCCTAACAAGCGGGCTACAGACCATGCGCGATCTGTCTTTCCTCTTCCTTGTCCCATCCTCTCCACTTACACTAACATGCATTACACTACCTCATATTCCGGGAGACCGGTTGGGAGCTTAGAGCTTGTCTCGTCTGGGGTGGTGCCCCGCTGGTGGGAGAGTCGTGGCTAGGGGGAAACTCCAATAGCCGACGGTAGGTCGGCGCCGGATCTCTCCATCCAGTGAGGGAAGATCGCCGCCATCTCCGGAGAAAAAACATGCACTACACTAACGGGACCAATGACCAAAGCAGTTGACGTGCCCGGAAACACGACAAAATCAAACAACACGACAATGAATCAACTATGTTTTTCCATCAGACATCGGGCCCCTAGACTTGCGGGGCCCCGTCGATCGTTCGGTCTGCGCAACCCTAGCGCCGGTAATGCATATTCCTTAGCGAGTTCATTCGGGATATGATTCATTGAAAGTTCGTTCCTTC
Source organism: Teleogryllus oceanicus (assembly GCA_964035755.1). NCBI lineage: Eukaryota > Metazoa > Arthropoda > Insecta > Orthoptera > Gryllidae > Teleogryllus > Teleogryllus oceanicus. Next base: position 18,065,022 of record CAXIVR010000006.1, read on the forward strand.
TTGTCACCAGAATTTTGTTACTAGTTTGACGGATTGCTAGCCTCACAACTCCCGGAAACACACGATCTCTCCGGAAAAATCAGCGAAAGCCTTCGTGTACGAAATATCCTTTCGCAGTTCTATGGAAGAGAACAATTCGTCACCGTCAACGCAGCCGCAGAGCTGTCATCCAGCAGGCGTTGAGATTTCGCATTTCCAACAGGTCTGCGTGCGCTCTTTTGCAGGAGCGGACAAATGTAGGTCGCGTGCCGTCATTCTGACACATTGGACAGACGTGTGGGATCCTGTCAGATCAACTGTTTCGAATTTAATATGATGTGGCATGTGAGATGTACAGACGCAATACTGTGACGTCGCAATAAAACTGAAGTAGAAAAGGAATTTAACTAATTGATCATCAGATTCAATAATAAATATACCAAAATAGTAAAAATATTTAGATTTTTCAAAAAATGGCTCGTTTTATTTATACAAAATTGGCAAATATCGTGTTTGTGCACGTATTATGGTCAAAATTAATATTCTTTGAAATGTAATTACATATAAGTTTTTCATGACTTTGTCGTCAGGCATTTCTGTAAATAAAAGCATGTTGCTCCAAGAACTCCATTTGCTTTGCATTGAATGAAACGTATAAAAGATAGCAATTACGCGAAAGGGCATTCACGGAGATAACATACATCTGATGTTAATGAAAAGGAATGGTATGTTTGTAAATTAGGTAAAAGTTCGCAGAAGAGACGACAAGGACGGAATATCCACCGTATGGATACTGAAGTGCAAGAATTCAAAGTAGCAACGCGGTTTTCAGATCGTCATGCTGCCTTATGCAGAGGTACGTCGATATGTTAAAGACCGCCCCCAGTGTTTTATGGGCTGCGACACTCGTATCTCCGCTTGGGCGTATCGGCAGAGCATAGCTGCATAATCTCACCGCATGCACTCGTGGTAACTCCCTCCACGGTCTCCACAGTCGCCGTCGCATGCGGGAGGGGGCAAGGTCGAGATTCTTAACGGGGGCCGGAGGGGCCGGAGGGGGCGGCGCGCACGCGGCCGGCCGGACGCCACGCTGGCACACAGCCGCCAGGCACGGCCGGGGGGGGCTGAGCACGGGTCAGGCGGGGCGCGGGAGCGGGGACGGGGCTCAGGGCGGGGCTGACGACGGAGTGCAGGGACGGGGCTCAGGGTGGGGCTGACGACGAAGCTGAGGCTGAGGACGGGGCTGAGAATGGGGAGGCGAGGAAGGGGGGGGATAAGGAACGGGAGGGTCCGTGGGACAGGATGCAGAGACGAGACTGAAAACAGGGTTAGGGGGTGCGGACTGAGGACGGGCTGGTGGCTGCTGAGGACAAGGAATAGGTCGCGGCTGAGAACTGGCCAGAAGACGATGCTAAAGACGTGCTGAGGCTGAGGATGGGACTGAGAACGGGTTGAGAAGGGGACTCAGAACGGGGCTGAGGACAGGCTGAGGAAGGGGTTGGGTATAAAGGGGTCAGCTGAAGTACACGGGTATCTAGGAAATGAACACCTTCAAGAACAAAAAAGGAAAAAAAAGGAATACGAAATTAATAGATCAGACGCGAAAGTATGCGTTTTATCTGAAAAAACAGAAGATAGTGAGTGACCAATCAATTGAAGATCGTAAAGTGTCGAAAGAAGGAAGGAAACGAGTAAAATATGTAAATAAAAAATAATAATTAATAGATTTAAGGAAAGCCCATCCGGATAGCCATGATCGCTAAGGCAGTAGCAACGTTGCGAACTCGGACGGAAGGATCAAGAGTTCGCGTCCCGCCTCGGGCATGTTTGTGTGCGTTTGTGTTTGTATGTTTCTGGTCGTCCATTCACTTTTCATTATCACCATCAGCATCATCTCACAGTTCATCTATCTAGGGCTAACACCCAGGGGTGTAAAACTGGATTCAGTATTAAAACGTTCTGAAGCTCCCCCCAAACAACATGTACAGTTTCCCCCGGAAGAACATGACTAAGCCTCGACGGGTACAAGAGGCGCGTTCGCGGGGCCCTAGGATGGCCCATTCGCGATCAGAAAAAATATGTAAGGAAAGTAATCGATGATGAGATCACAAAAAGCAAATGCAAAGAGCAAAAAGAAAGAAAGCTCTAAAAAAGGGAGAAAATACTTAGGAAGAAGAAGAAGAAGAAGAAGAAGAAGAAGAAGACGACGACGATACAACAAGAGAACCCTAACAATTCCTGATGAGAAAAAATACGCTAAGTGTATGGAAACAAGGTTTTACATAAAAGAGGGGCAGGAAAATATGAGAGACAGGAAGGGAGATGAAGAAATGTATAATGACTGAACGTAGGTATAAGTAGAAGATGATAGGAATGTACAACAGAATTGCAAATGACTGCCGTGTGCGCGAACACGGTATATTCATGAACGCGCGAGAGAACATAAGCATATTGTGCTTTTTGGTCCCGTCCAGAGAGCACAGTAGGATTGTGGCTATTAAAATATATCCAGTAAGTTAACTCAATTTTTCTCTTTTGTTTTACCTAATTTAACAGCCTCACCGAATCTACCGTAACCCCTCCGTAGTTTTTTAGCGCTAGCGTTGTTGGCAGACAGACACAACAGATACACAACTGGACGAACGGATGACTCGACGGACAGACGTTATCCCGGAAACGAGAAGTATCAAGGAGTTACTGGGAACATAACGTATTAGTGAAAGTAATATGAGCAAGGAAAGTCCAGGTTTTTTCCATCAAGGACCCACAAAACGAGGATTTATGAGAATGAATCGGCTCATTTTCCTGCAGCATTACTATTCTTTCTGTATACTGCGTATACGATTCTGTAAGTATGGTTTTCGGTTTTAACCATCCACATGAGAGAGTAAGGGTGTTCTTCGGTTATAACAATATGTGTAAACAGTACGATACGAGAAAATAAACTAGTTTTTTTTTATAAACATCGCATACAAGAGATTTAACATGGTTTTCGGTATAACCACCCTTTTGGAGAGTAAGTATAGTTTTCGGTCATTACCACCCCATGCGAAAGAGTAAACATGGTTTTTGGTTACAGCCATTCCTGGGCCAGGGCCAGCAAGACAGTGGCGTGGCGTAAGTGCCTCCGTCGGTTGGCGAAGCGGAGGCGGCGGGGGCGACGGCGACGGCAGAGTGGCGCGGCGGCGGCGGCGGCGCCAGCGGCGCTGCCGGGACCTGCGGCGTGACGTCACACTGCGGCGCCGCGGCGCAGCGCCGCGCGAAGCTCTTCTGTCAGCGCCAGCGCGGCGCCGCCGCCTCCGCCGCCTCCATCGCCTCCGCTGCCACCGTCACCACCTCCACCGCCGTCTCTGACGCCCCCACCGCCTCCATCGCCTTCACCGCCACCAACGCCACCGCCATCTCCGCCGCCCCACCACCTCCATCGCCCCTTCCGTTTCCGCCGCCCCCACCGACTCCACCGCCGCCGCCGCCCACCGCCCCACCGCCCCCACCGCCCCCACCGCCCCCACCGCCCCCACCGCCCCCACCGTCCCCACCGTCCCCACCGCCCCCACCGCCCCCACTGCCTCCCCGCCTCCCCGCCTCCAGCGCCACCGCCGCCGCAACGACCCCCCCCCCCCCCCCCCCCCCCAACGACGCCGGACGCGCGTCTCAGCGCTTTGATTTAGTGCTCGCACTTGCAAAAAATGTCGCCACCACCCCCACCGTCTGCTCGCTCGTCCACATCAACATGCTCTCCTCCCTGGGCTCTTTATAAAATTAATTACCTCGAAATCTCTTATTAAGTCAGCGGCTGCGCGTAATACTCGTATCAGTTGGCAAGGATGGCTTGTTCTAAGCGCTTTACGCTGAAGAGCGTGCTCTCCGGAATAACGACACCAAACACCCACACACGTCCCGCGCGCTCACACACACACCAAGGCAAACGTTGTACGGAACGGTTCATATCAAGTCAATATATACCGTACGTCTAACACAGAATGAACTTTGAAAACAATTGCACCGAAAATTTAGCACGTGTCAGCTGCATCTTCTTTCTGTACTTTGATTTTTTAGGCCTCGCATGCAACAAAATTCAAAACCATGTTAAGCACAATAAGATGCCTGTTAAATCCATCGTACGGAATCAGATTACTTCTTTAGATCTTGAATTTACTACAAAAGCAACGGATAGGCTATTGTGTTGATAATTGGTTATATCTCGTGCACACAATTTCTATATTGTATTATAGCTCCATTTTTTTAACATTAAACAATGGAATTTGTTGACTGTTGACGTTAGTGAATAGTTTAAAACCCGAAAATAAACTTTTACAAAATACGTAATATAAAATCCATATGTTGCAAAATTTATTTCCAGATGAATCCTGAAACAAAATCTAAAGAAATTTCACAAATGAAAGTTGTAAACAAAAGTATACGCATGTGGCGTGAGCTACAATGGTACATTAGGTGATTTCATCTTTTATTTATTTATTTATTTATTTTACGTCAAAAAACAGTTGAAACTGCGTATGACGTGCTATGGGGAGAAGTGAATTCTGTGCACATTTTCAAAATTCTGTGATCCCTACACTGAGTCATATATAAATAAGCAATAAATTTTGGACTCTTATCCATGATGTCCTTCGTCAAGGAATAATACTTCCTGCCGCAACAACATGGAAACGATAATTTCAATAACTAAATTTCCCAATGAATTCTAGAAGACGTGCACAGATAATGAAATTACATTTATGTCCAGATGCAAAACAAAGGGCCATCTCAGCATTTGCTCAATGGATCAGGGAAACTGGACAAAAAACCTGATCGAGATGGGGGTCATTGACCCGGAAGCTGAAGTACAGTACTTCTTACAGGTTGTTTATACACATTTATACAGTCCAAATGGTAAATAATGCATTATGTATCATTGTTAAAATTAATGTTAATTTTCTTGTGATGCTCAGTATAGTCTCTAATTGTATAGAAACAGTTATGCAGCAGAAACGATTTCACTTGGGATTTAAACTTTTCTATTGAATTAAATCGTCTTTCTTTCTGTCTGATTGACCTTAGTCCCGATTCCTTTCTAATTGACCTTAGTAGTGATTTTATTGGCTCTCAGAATATTATTTATTTTCATGTATTTATCTTTCTCATTTGAAAAATCTGGTTCATATCAAATCATCAATTACATAATGAATTCAACCTCGACCTCATCATTCACCACATTACTTACCTATCCCATAAGTTCTTCTCTAATATTCACCTTATTCAAACATTATCCTCGTTCAACCTCTGTAAAAACCCCACTCATCCCACTCGCATCAAAAATAAATATCCATTCCATATAATTTGTAAATTATTTTCAGACAGAATAATATCTACGAGGTGCCATCATGGTTTCATCAACCACTGTATTAGAGTTAAGTTAGGTTAAGTGTTATGAGTTAAGTAATCACTACATATGTATAGTTTAATAGAAACTGATCTATGTACAAAAACAATCAAATAATAAAACATTAATAAACAGGTATCAAAATTTTGATAGTGTTTAAGCTATAACAACCTGACATGGATGCCTTGAACGTGCCTGAAACACTACGCACATTCAATGCTTATCTCGAGCTCATAATTTCATTATTCCCACTGCAGATTACCATCCAATGTACCGCCAGAATCTCCCACACATCGTTCGATACAGTGAGAACGTGGAGCAAGCTTCACAGCCACACAGCACGTACAGCACATATTCCACGCAAGTAACCGCCCTCCATTTACTAAATCCAAACACAGCGGGGGCGAGGCGTCTCCAGGGGCGGTTTTGATCTCGGCGAGAAAATCGCCGCCGGTGGCGAGGACGGGCGGCGCGCGCCCGAGAAAGATAGCGGCCGAAGGGGCGCAGTGGTCGAAGGTGGTGAAAGGGAGGCAAGAGAGACGGAGGGGGTAGAGGGCAGCGGGAACACGGAACGATGATGGGTCTGTGAGTGAGATGGTGTGACGCGACGTGGGGACGGGACGTGGGCGGGACGTGGGGACGGGACGTGGGGACGGGACGTGGGGACGGGACGTGGGGACGGGACGTGGGGACGGGACGTGGGACGGACGTAGGGACAGGACATGAGAGACAGGACGGTAAGAGGACAGCATAGGGACAGGAACGTAGGACAGGAACGTAAAGGACAGAGACGATAGAGACAGGACGTAAAGGAGACAGGACAATAAAGAGGACAGAACGTAAGAGGACAGAGAACGTAAGAGGACAGGAACAGTAGAGACAGGGACGAAAGGACAGGAACGTAAGGACGGGAACGTAAGGGACAGGACGTAGAGACAGGACGTAAGAGACAGGACGTAAGGACGGAGGAAGGAAGGTGGGGGGCCATTCCCCAGCGGCGAGCAAGCGGGGCGCAACGGACAGGGAAGGGGAGGCACGGGACGGGCGGGGCGAGTGCGCAGGTGTCGGTAGAGGCTTTGTGGGCGCCTGGGTATCAAGATCCAACGACCTGCGGCGCCCGGGGAAGGCTGCCTGAGTATCTCGCCCGGCGTGCGCGATATTTCGTTCCTCTTGTGAACGGGGCGTTCCTTGAGCGGGCGGGCGGCAAACGCAGCCGGGACGGGTGGAAAAGGCGCGGAGAAAATCGATGCGCGGTGTGGAAGTGATGCGTTGGAAATGAGCATCCGGAAGCATCATTAATAATAAGTGGAGTATGTCGTTTATTTTTCACACTTCAAATACAGCAACCGCGTTGCATTTACGGGTTTGCACCGTCTTGATTTACCTATTCAGGCTATCGCCGTTAGAGGTTAAAAAGAGTTATAATATTATTTGTTTCATTTACTGATTATTTTTTTAGTGTTGTGGTTAAAGTAATTTTACGTACAAAATTTATTTCATCCGACAAGCACGTCTATCAAAAATAGTACCATCACAATTATTTATAGATCACCATCAAACCCTCGTCTTTAACCATAACTCACTAATATTTTTATTTTTATTTTAATTTATCGTTATAAGCATGCTAAAAACTATAATTTTATTCATAAAATAATTATTCGCAGTAATCAATAAAAATGGATTATAATAGTTTCTAAATATTTATTTTAGATACCTACATAACCGTTTTGAATGTGTCAGACGAAAGTTTAATCATTGCACTATCCTAATAAAAGTATTTTTTCTTTTATTTGAATATCCTCCATCCCCATCCCCGTCTTTTCAAATTCAAAATAAACCCATTCCTACAGTCATCTAAGATTGTTAACTGAAGAATTATTTTCTGGAAAACAAATTCCGAATTTCTTCATTCGCAGATTATAATCATAAGCGTTAATAAACAATAACAAATGTCAGTAAATGTAACTACACATTCTGCATTTTCTTGAGCTCTCTTTTGCTAGGCTAACGGAAATGAGGTTAGTTAACTGACATGAAACTTAAGTTAGTACACCAATAAGTAATTTTACGTACGTAAGGAAAACAATATTTTTTATTCACTGAAAAAATTACTCAAGAATATTTTTGATTTTTTCATTTGGATACTACTCTGCAGCATATGATCTAAACTAAGCCAAAAGACTTTTTCGCTTTCGCGGAGTGTTTGGCCGGAGACATTGATTTTTCTTTCTTCGCGTGAACGTGTGCGTTGCCTGCTCCTGGGCAATAAAGCTTTGATATCATTTTCGTTTTTGCAGGTCAACATGATCAAATCTACATCTTAATGGGAAAATTCGTTTCTAGCTTTCAAATAAATTATCTAATGTGCATTGAAAACGTCTTTATTTCCCTCCTATGTGCTCACAATTTCAATGTCATTTTAATCATAACAATAAATAATAATTTCAAGCTTGTCTTTGAATTTTCAGCCTTATATCAATCCATTACTTTAGTCGCATCTCTCTTTCTCTCTTCAATTTCTTTAAAATGTTACTGATTAGTTGTTACTTACGTTTATTTGTATTTTCAAAATTTCATCAGCACGTGAAGAAGTGTAGCGTTAAAAATCGGAATTATTCAATGTTCTGTTAAGGAAATCATTTAATGTATTTTTTATTATTTATTAAATCTCAAATTGCGACTTTGTTTACATTTTTGCATTGTACAAAAATATGTGTAAAAACAGCCGTGGAAAACTACTAAAGAGATGCAGCTCGTCACATAAAAAATTCAGGAACGAAAGACGAGTCGCGGCAAAGTAAACAGAAACAAGAGCCTTCCCAAATAAAAGGAATCCTCCCGTTCTTCATTGGAAAGCAAGCCCCCCTTCCCTCCTTCCCGGACCAGTCACCGCAGAGGCCGCATCAACACGCAGGAGACCGAAAAGGCGGCAAGTGGATAGCAGTAAACAGACTCGCAAATAATTCCCCCTCTCTCCAGCTCCCGCGCGACCGAGCGCGGGGTCGATAGCGGACGCGCGAACTGCGGACTCGGCGCACGCCACTCGGCCGCACCAGCACCCGCACCCGCTCCCGCCACTCGTTACTTGCCACCCGGCACACGACATCCGACACCCGACACCAGCCACGTGCCACCCGGCACGACATCCGACACCGCACGACTTGCCACCCGCACGCACTACACCCGCCACTCGTTACTTGCCACGCGGCACACGGCATCCACCATCCGGTACCTGCCACTCGTTACTTGCCACCCGGCACACGACATTCGGCAACCGACACCCGCCACTCGTTACTTGACACCCGGCACACGACATCCGGAACCCGTGGTCCGACATCTGACTCCCAGCATCGACACCGGCACTCGACACGTAGTAACCGGCTCCCGCCACTCCCCATCCGCCACCCGCCACCACCAACAACGGCACCCATCACCCGGAACCCAGCACTTGGCACCTGACACCATCCAGTTACCGGCATTTTAAATGAAAATTGTGAAGGTTCAAGGACGAAGTCTCGTCGACAAGTAGGAAACGCGCGAGCGATACCAAGTCTACTTGGATCTAAAAGTATCGTGGCATAAATGTATTTTTATGTTCCAAATGGCCCCTCATGAGTAGCGTGCTAGGTTTCTGTGAAGCGATCCCGTGCTCTATTTCAAAAAGAAAAAGCTCAGGCAAGCCAAGAAGGTTGGGTACGGTGAAGAGAATTCGCCACGCTTGCCACACATCCCCCTTAACCCCAAGCGGAGATAAAAAAAACAAAAACATCCCAGGCCTGGGAACACCGCAAGCCCGCTCGAATAAATCCGACCCTAAAATGCCAAATGCATACATACCTACAAACATATCCTAAAGTGTCTACGATTTTGACAGCAGAAATTATGCTTCGATTTTGAGAATGTTAGAAACTAACTGCAAGATGAAATTTTCGTATTACACACTTCAAGTTGCAGGTAAGACTTGCGTATGTTATTTAATACTGCCGAGGTATAAGTTTTGATTGGTTCTAAATAGATGCGGACATTTCTTAACAGTCACATACCAACGTCATTCCGGTACCAGGAAAACACCAATGAGAGGTCAACGCCGGCTCCAGAACAAATTGAAAAAAAAATCAAGTGAAGTTTTATATATTTAAGAACAAATACTGCAAGTGTTCAGAAATATACTACAACCACTTTCTGCATATTTATGTTAAATGTTTTTCGTGCGGCAAGGGAATATATTTTGTACATTTTCTATTGCAGACACAAAAGGCGTTGTTCTTTCTTTAATAACAAATTTCTCATTTACTGGGTTGCTCTGATTTTACAACTGTTCTCTACATCAACGTTACTAAAAGAATGTTTTAACATGATTCTGGGTATGCTTGACTATAACAGAACACAGGAGATTCCAAGGAGCGATTACACATGGCGACTTTTCCTATTTTTTTCTAATCAACCGACAAATATTGAAAGACAAAATTATCTCTGAAGGAGCAGAAAGGTTCTACAAAAAATGTTCACAAGATGAAGTTGTTGCTGAAGAATTAATCATACGTAATACCATACTATAGTTCAAACATAAGTTACCTCCAATGCACAACTTTGCTCTACATTGACAGATACAAAAATACAATTTTAACGCATCTACGAGCATTGCTGGCTGTAGGAGAGTGCTGTAGTTTCTACGAAACTTTTAAAATTTCCGTGGCGACGGTTTCGAATCGTTTTCTAAAATACCGCAGAGCGTTGAAAGACGAAACAATCACTAAGAGGCTACGAATTTTCAAACAACAAAAGTCCTAAACGGTGAAACGTAAAGTCCTTGCCTAAATAAAATGAAGGGGAAAAACTACGCTGGGGCTCATCGCTGACCCCTTCCACTGATAAGCGACTATTATTTTTTGCCGCTAGACCCCCCGCGCTGAGCAACTGCAACACTAACCCTCAAAGACCACGCACTCCACAACGGAGACTCAGGTCAGAGTGTGGTTGCGTTTGAAAAGGGATGGGCGCTCGGCGAGTAGGAAATGATTTTCCTTTCGGCTCTAGATCCACTAACTGGACCCGTCAGAACATTCCACAATTCGTTAATCATTCTTTTACAAATGCAAATTCAGAGCGGACCATATTCGTCGTCGGAAATGACGAAGCGCAGTCTCGGCAGGGGATTGAGCAGCTTAGAGATTGCACTTCGCGGCCAACGCGTCATTCCAGAAGCCTTGTTCCTCGAAATCTAGTAACTGCAATACACAGGAGTCATGATTTTTTCTTTAGAATACATTCATTCAATATAATTCTGCCGTTCATTTTTTTTGTAGCACTGTGTGTTGCAGAGATCGAATAATTAAATGGTCGTAGGACTGGCAAAGGTGACTCAATTGGTATCGACTGATGTCACTACAAGACCTCTGACCGGGAGGTCCTAGGGTTTGAATCCCGACAGTGACAGGATTTTTTATACTAGCTAGACAGGTATTACGCCACTGCCAAATTACGCCACTGCCTGAAGGAGAATTCTAGGGACCGGCTTCTCTTATCGGTAGTTTGCCATGATTTCTCCGATCAACACCAGGCGAAAGCCGAAGTAGTACCCTACCAGACGAACTACAGACCGCGCGCGATCTCTTCCTTGTCCTGTATTCACCCCTTAATTACAAACACCAGTCCTCACTTACACTACTCTACCACGTATACCGGGAGACCAGTCAGGAGCATAAAACTTGTCCCGGCTGGGACGGTGCCCAGCTGGTTGTCTTGGTTGTTTGGGAAAATCCCCGCAGGCCATATCGGCGCCGGATCTCGCCAGCCAGCCAGGGAAGATCACCGAGCCTCTCGGCGTAAAAAAATGTGCCCTACATTACGGGACTAATAACATAAGCAGTTGACGCGCCCGGAAACATGAAACGGTCGAAGTGACCTGTTTATCGATATTGGAACAGTTTTATCCACGCCTTCTGGCTAACTTGCTACTTCTAAATGTAGCCGCAACATATTCACCATTTTCTTGGCGTCAGCAGAACAGAGGTGAGTGCAGTGCAGTGCTGACGTGGGTGACCGGTAAAGAACGCGAGCGCATAGTGCTACTCATTGCACTCAATCTACCAAGAAGCGTATTCCACCAATCATTATTCAATTACATTCACAAGCATAGCAAAAGCTACAAAGGCTCTTACGATATAAACATATTTTTCTCTTAATGTCTTCATTCATGCCTTTCATGGTGAAAATAGTCTCCTTCCTTTTCCAGAAACCTTTGTGATTTAGCACCTCTTTCAATAAAGGAAAGTTTGCATACAAGAATTTCAGGTGTTTGTTTGTTAAAAATTTAACTAAGTATGTTAATCAAAACACAGTTACCTTGATTAACTCTAAAAACATTGCATTTCCGTGACGATTAAACTCTAATTTCAGCGATTTACAACAAGTAAAGCTTACGCTTCTAAAAAGTGAGCTAAGTAAAGGACAAAGAGCAAAAAATAGGGAACCTGAATATAGAAAAAATAGCTGTATAAACCTGCGTCCTCTTTACTAGCTGATTAATATATATTTAATTGTTTAGAAATAGAACATCAAACTTTATTATACTAATAGTATGGCTCTTTTCCCAACGTAAACATCAGGTAAAAATATCCATAATTCAATAATTCATCAAAATATGATATTTCCCTCTCTGTTTAATATTGGTACAAAAATTAAAGAAAGTGGTTTTGGGAATTAGCCGGTAGTGGTAGTTTTAAATACACCTATCTTAATAAATAATTAAATATTGTAACAAAATATGAGCCAAATAAATCCACCCGCATTTTCTGATCCTTTCCCGTCCTCACTTCACAACTATTTCCCCTTTAAAGATTTCAGCAACTTCATGCATTTCTTTCTGTCAAAAACTTTGTTGAATAAATAGGTCGATATGTCGAAATAGGATGTTCTGAATTTCGAAATTCTCGACTACATTTTATACATTAACGTTTCTTATTTTATATGTAATTGTGGCCGTTAAATGTTAATTCTTAAGACAGATCATTTCAACACACACATTTTGTATGAAATGTATTACAAATTTCACAAATTATAAAGACCAACTTGAGTAGCTGTTGTAGTAATAGACTTAACAATTGAAACGTGCGGCACCTCACTCTGAATTACCGCAGTAGGCGAACAGTGATTAAATCATGAGTACGCGTGTCGAACATCCTGTAAAGCGGCCTTCCTCGCCGGCCTAATCAAGTGGGCGGCAAAGGCCTTAGTTCGAGCCCCGCTTACCTGTGCGAAGGGCTGGGCGCCGCTTCCTGGCTGGGAGGGGCTTCGAGGCGCGGCCGGCGGCCTGGGTCGATGCTCAACCGCCGCAGCGGAGCGCCGCCGCGCCCTCGGCGCCCAGGGGCTCCGGGTTCGGTGCCCGATACGGCGGTCGCCGACCGACCGCAGTGCACAGGCCCGGAGGGGGTGAGGGAGGAGGCGAGGGGGGGGGCGTGCCACGGGAGAGCAGTTAGAGGGCACGAGGATTGCGGCAGACACGGCACTGGAGTGAGAACGATGCAGCAAAGCCGGCTAAGAGTTCGGAAGTGAAGTATAAGAATAAATTTGGAAATACGATTAAAAAGAATGAGAATTACGTAAAAGACGTAATTGCAAAGGAAAAAGGAGAAAACAGGAGGAAGATATAAAATAAACATGTAGTCACGGAGTGAAACAGAGTAATGAGTAGCAATAGCTACCATGATTTATTGAAAATTGCAGGGCAGTAGATAACAAAGGTATGGCGGCGAAGAGAATGGCGGTGAGTTTATATCCGAGAGAAAATAATGATATGGAGGATGAAGTGAGAAAATACTGGCGAGAATAGTTGTGATGTGAGATATTATGAGGACTGGGAGGAATGAGAAACTAAGGAAGGGTAGAGGCATAGAGTAAAGCCTCTTTACTCTATGGTAGAGGTAAAATGTGATGGGAAATATGAACAATAAAACGTCCGTGAAAAGAAGAGGGAAGGGAATAACCAACAGTGTGGGTGAAGGGGAAACATTTTCTGAAGAAATAATTACGGATTAAATCTTGAGGCGAGATAGCGAGTGTATTAAAGGGGCAATCAAGGTGTGGCAGAACCTTGCTCCAGGTTGCAGAATGTTGCTGGTCGGAATGTGTGACGAGGAGCATTTAATGAGAGAGAAAAATTAACTTAGAGAAGAATGTGAAGAGCAGAACAGGCCTATAATTAAACAATAAAGAAAGAGTTGTGTCAGAAAAAACTACGGTAACACGAATAATCGCGCCCGTGGTGGCGGAGAGGAAATCTGAAAGAAGTGGTGGAGAGAAGGGTAGCAAAAACGGAGAGAAGCGAGTCCAGAGGAATGCATGGAAAATAATGAGCGATAAATGTGAAGGGATAGAACGGAGGAACGTTTGACGAGAAGAAACGTAGGGAAGGGGAAAGTCGAAGAAGAAAGTTGTTGATACGGTGCAGTGGCAAACCTAAGAAAGCGTGCAAGATGAAGGTAGTGTAGAAAAGGGAAAAATAAGACAACTGATAAAGGGAAAAGGACCAACGGCGACAGGGAGAAGGTAATCTTAAATGTATGAAAGAAGAAAAATACGGCGAAGAGGAACTATCAGAAAATTGGAATGCAAACGACAAGATAAAGAAAACGTGGCTGTAAAAGAAGTATTGCTGATAAGACCGCAGTAAAGATGGATGGATGAAGAGTGGAAACATGAAAAAAGAAACATAGAATAGAGTGTCAGAGAGAATCGCAGAGGGAAAAAACGGCTGACGAAGACAAGAGGGTGAGGAGTGGAAGACTGGAATGGGAACTTAAGTCGTGTTGCGTGAAAAGGCCTACAAAAAGAGCCCTGTCGGAGAGAAAGGAGAGGAGCGGGGGCGGGGAAAGGAAACGAAAAAGGGCGGTGGTGGGGGAAGATCGAAGTGGGAGGGGCGCGGGGCCGCTGCGGCCGGGCTGAGAGCCCGCGACCCGATTCCATAAAGCGGTGCACCAGGGTTAAACGCCGCGTAACCGCTTGAGCAAGTTTGCTCAGAGGTTAACTGCAAAATGCATGGCCCCTGCACCCCCTGTCGTGGGCAGACAAGCTACTTCCGCTTTTACTTTCGTGACGTCACTGCGCCGAGGAGGTATTTGGTTCAAAGTGAAGGTTGGCCGATGAATTTTTACGTGTCATGCACAGGATGCTTCTCAAATTAAATTACAATGCAAAACAGGCAACGAAAAGCATTTAACTGACAACTTTTCTCAACCGTTGGGGGTCAGTTAAAGACTGAAGGTCCGAGAACGACTGAACGTTATAGAGGGACGCATGCCTTAAAAACACACATGAAATACTAAGTTTATGAAATCATATATGACGTAGCGTTGTTTGAATTAAATACTTTTATTAAAAACTACGAAGATATCGTTCGATATTTTGAAGTTTGCAAGCGTCCAGGCTAATGCCAAGGCATATGCTCACTTCCCCATTTCTGAAGTCAATAATTTGTAAAGCAGCTTCTTCAGAACCGAAGTTCTTAATCGTAGAGAGTTCAGTGTTTAGTTCTTTTATCTTGGTTGGCATGTTATTTCACATACGTCTAAACGTTTTGAGGGCTTCGCAAAGCATTCTTCGCAAAGTATACTTCAGAAAGAAATATAAAATAAATTAAGAATACGTATGAGTTCATAACTCTCTCCCTTTTCCTCTCTTCTCCTTGGTGGAGTGTTGTTTAATAAGAACAAACTTAATTCATGTTCATAAGTTCAAACTTTAATGCGCTGATATAAGCGCGAAAATACGCACCCCGAATAGTTAGGGAAGGCAAATTTAAAGTAGTTAAAGAAAACACAAACCCAACAATTGTTTGAAAATGTACGCGTATATTCTCGTAAAGCACACTTCAATACAGACTAACAAGGCCCATTGCAGAAAACCAAGAGCTTGCTTTGCCCTACTACTCGCAATTGCACAAAAAAACTAGTGGTGCTATAATAGCACATATTTTCTCGCCCTATTTTCACGCAAAATTACGCGAAAAGTGCGCTATTGTGGACAAATTGTAGAATACATGACCTTATTTCAAAATATATATTTAAGAAACAGATTTCTTTAATGGGAAAAATCTCTATCTTTAATATCTTGGTCGTAGAAAGTATCCGAACAAATTTTGAACTTTTACACTTTTCGAAAAATCAATGTTTTTAACGAACATGATACCTGCACCATTCTCTTAAACCTCATTCACACTATCCAACAACAAAATTGAATAAAAAACAATGGAGCTATTTTTTTGAACATTTGGGAAAATGTCCATATAGGTTTCATATAAAGAACCCCCCAAAATTTTTAAAATTTTAAATGCAAGGAGCCGCGTCATGCGACACCTCAATTGCGGAATATCCATTTTGGAGAATAACAGCTGAACGATTTAGCCGCGAGCGTTATTCCCAGACGGACCGACAGACAAACAAAAGCGCGTTTTATGCAATAGAAAGCCATGAAAACACCGAATTCTGGAATATTTCTAGAATGACACACCGTCTGAAATAATTTCAAACTCCAAACCCGCATGCAGGGTGCATGGAATAACTCCTTTCTTTCCCCTTCCTAACGGAAAGAAACTCACCCGGTTACTATACCTATGCGTTTCGGGCCAACGGACGATTATTTACATATTACTATAATACAAAATACAGTTTATCTAAAGTAATCAGACGCTTTGTGAAGGGAAAATGAGACTATATCAGTCCTGTATGTTTAACAAATAAAAATCTCAACAACAAAAAATCATGAAAAGGGTTTGAACTTCTGTCACTATAATACTTGTATGCCGATCCGGTGGCCGAGATCCCTAAGGCGGTATATCGTACCAATCGTGGACCGAAGAATGACGGGTTCGAGTACCGCCGCATGGTTGTATTTGTGTTTGTCCTTTCACGCCTTTTCATCTCGGTATCATTTCATCTTCACAGTTACCATTACGTTAACGCCAATAGTGGTCGCTAATGACCTAGATGTTGATGCAACCTTAAATAACAAAACAAAACAAAAATACTCGTATGGCCAGTATAGTAAGCTAAAGGTAATCAATAGGGCCCGGACTTTTAGGATCGTATAAACGTCATTCCAGTCTTTTTTTGAGAAATTATTTTAGTCTATTTTAGGTTTTTATCATTTTTTCTAATGATGTTAATATTAGGCTGATAAACAATTACAAAAAATAACGCGTTTAAACTACTCAAATATTCGCTTGAAAATGAGCTTATAATTAACTTTCTTTAAAATCCACTGTTGTAATGAACAACCAAAATCCCAAAATATATTACAAGAAGGACTTTCTACTGTCTCAACGCTCACTTGAAACAAGAAACGGTTCCCTCAACCTAACAGGACAATAGTGTATACTTTATAGGCGCCACTGCTCTCGGTCTACAAGATAATTCTCACGATATTTCTTCTAGAAAAGCTTTATTTATGTCTTTCATCTTTGCGAAACAAAGATTACGTTGAAATTTCGAGAGATTTGACAAGAACCATCACCTACAGTTCCTAGTAATTCTTTCCATGAAAAGTCTTAAATAAGTTAATCTCTTTATTAAGTAGAAGTCATGCATCTTCTAATTTTTATTAGGAAATTAGTATTAATATAATTAGTTGTAATTAAGTCAGCCACGTTTAATGCTGTGTCCAGGTTACCGTAAAATTACCAGCATGCATTTGATTTTATGAAATTCCGATTTAGGCATTTTAGTATCATAACTCATTTCAGCTGCTTTGAGAAGCTGTAGAATGTACGCATTTCGTTCACAAAAAACGGAAAGGGATACGTAAAATAAAGATGTTAAAAAGTGAGGAATAAAATAGGTTAAAACCTAGGAATCCCGGCCTTAGTAATCAATGATGCTAAAAAAGATTGTGTTAATACGCCTGGGTGACGCGTGATTCTTTTAGAAATAGCCTCAGGGATACAATCGAATTGTATGAATATATCAAAATAGCGAGGGTAATATTTAATAAATAATATCTATTTTGAGATCTACAGATTACCTAAATAAAAGTGCTCCAACAAGTAAATGAGCGTGGCAAGTAAGATACGATTAAAACGTGTAGCTTCCATGACAAAACGTGTAGATTTTTCGATTTCAAGAAATATGTGTAGCTTATTCAACTTATTTTCTTTTTCGAAAGTACCTGAATTAAGAGAAGACATTGTCACTTTTTAAGTCATGTGATTTCCTTCGAGGTAAATTTCAATTTTAATTTTTGCCATAAAATGTTATGAAATGTTAAATATGTCATGCCTGGAGAATATTAATGTTTCATTTAGATATATGAGTTGCGTTTATATCATCAGAGTAAATAGTTTTCGGAAATGTAGAATCCATATTGAATTTCATATTTTGAGGGATAGAATAAATTGAAAGTTGATGAGCCATGTGAATTCAAATTCACTTGTGAGTAATTCGAAAAAATTCGAAATAACATTCAAATACATTTTTAGAAAATATCAATTCAAATAAATTTACTATTGAAGTCATTTTTAGGCTCCCAGATTAGCAATTAGATTAATAAGAGTAATAAAGATTCAAATCTTACCTTCATTTAATCACATTCATTTCAACAACATTGAAATATTCAGTTGAAAATATCAAGAAACTTCCATAATAATTCTCCACCATTACTTGAGAAAGAGCGAAACTACACACACAGAGGAGCTCATAGACACGAGCATCACGAACAGCATTCGGTTGCAAACTAAACGGCAGTATCATAAATGCTAGTGACAGCTCACTTCCACTGGCGACTCGACCTTCGCTCTCACAGTCACGGGCAAGGTGGCTAGCTCACCAGAGATCGCGAGCATTGCCTTCGGAGCAAATACCGGGAAGTTTAAAAGCAAGGTTTATAGTACAAATTCCTACGGAATGAAGAAACGTAAATTGGATCTATAGCCTTCAGTATTTGTTAATTTATTTAGTCAAAAACAGTCAAAAACTGTATGTGACGTATAGGGGAGAAAATCATCTGCGCACGCTTTCTTGAGTTTCAGAATCCCTTCCCAACAATTTAACTATTAATAGTTGAAAGATGAAAAAATAATAGTATTTTGCCTATCATTATTTTTGGAGAAGTCAGTTACCTGTTATTGCCTCAAATTGAACTACATTAATTCCTATTCCCTCTACTAAAGCAAAAATATATATATTAAAATGCAACAGATATATTTGAATTTATTAAGTGTAAAATTAAACATTTTGAAACTAAAGTAATATATTGATATAATTGAACTGTATTCGCGTTTACAGAAAATTTTCATAATTGCACTATTTTACTACGTTCAAGGTAGAAACAAATATTCTTGTCTGTTAGAAGAGCTGTCCGACCGTAAGAGTGATAAAATAAATCTGACGCGGCTTTACTAGAGGACTTAGTAGATATATTTTAATTTAGACTTCTTAGATACATTTTAATTTATTTCACATGATTGCTACATACAACAAATAATAGGATTGTTTAAGAAAACAAAACACAAAACCAAAACAGGCAGAGCATTTATTGTAATATTCCTGCCTCTTGACAAAAATGATTCTACAAAAGAAATTATACTTCAAACAAGTATATAATACATAAGTGTATAATAATAATAATAATAATAATAATAATAATAATAATAATAATAATAATAATAATAATAATAATAATAATAATAATAATAATAATAATAATAATAATAATAATAATAAAATAATAAAATAATAATAATAATAATAATAATAATGCCGGTCCGGATAGCCGAGACCGCTAAGGCAGTAGTGCCGTGGCGATCTCGGACGGAAGGATCGCGGGTTCGAGTCCCGCCTCGGGCATAAGTGTGTTTGTGTATGTCTGTTTGTGTGTGCCGTCCATTCATCCTTCATAATCATCATCATTTCATCTTCCATCCCTCCAGGACTAACAACCCTGGGGTGTAAAAATCGGATTCAGCCTAATGCTGATCCCCCTAATCATCTACATGCAAGACTTGCAACGTGATAAATTAATACTGAGCCCGTGCAAGTGCATGTCTTGCGTGGTCCAAGATGGCCTATTCGCGAACAAAAAAAAAAATAATAATAATAATAATAATAATAATAATAATAATAATAATTCGAATATCGGTTGTTTGACACAAAACATCCAGCACGCATATTTCCGCATGAAGCAACCATTCTTGAAGATATTTTAAGCATGTTTTTCGCTTACATTACCTAATTCACATTGCACGTGAACCCCCTATCTGGTTTTGGTGAAGAAGTGAGAGTGGAGTCAGAGGAAGTGACCAATTCCCTAAAAGCGGCGGGACAGCGCACCAGGAATGTCTCTCCGCACCGACATCTTGGTGCTAGCAGCAAAAATTATGTTGGTAGCAGCGTGTAACAAATGAAAGCGTAAATACCTTACTCACCACAGTCATAACAGATGCTGGAAGTGTTGTCCCCTTCACTTGTTTCCGAGCGATCTGTTTTTAAAAACATCAATGCTATGTTAAATAGGAGGCTCTGACTCGACCCAGTGTGGAGAGATTTTCCTATCATCATCAAATTCTAATATAACTCAATTCGCAGACGATACAGCCCTATTCGCCTCAGGATACTCACGAAGTAACCTACGATCACAAATTCACTTACACAACATTGAAACCTGGCCAAACCTCTGGAAAATTCAACTCAATCCCGACAAAACAATAGCAAAAATCTTCTCACTCAGAAAGCTTACCTCCCCCACTCCGCTAGTAATAAACAACTCCCCCATCACCTGGACCCCACCATCACAACCCATAAAATACCTAGGACTTCATCTGGACACAAAACTAACCTGGAAAACCCACATAGGTATCAAAATTAAACAAGCAAGAAATAAATTATTCCAACTCCGGCCACTAATCAACAAACATAAATCTCTGTCATACACAAACAGTTCAACACTATACAAAACAATAATCAGACCACTACTGCTTTATGCATGCCCCATATGAATAAACGCAGCCCCCACAAATGTCAATAAAATTCAAGTAATGCAAAATAATTTTTTAAGATTAATCACAAATGCCCCCTGGTTCATAAGTAATAAACAACTTCATTCAGAATTAAACATCAATACAATAATAAACCAAATAGAACACATATCACACAACTTCTACCAAAACCTAACAGACATACCAGCAGCATCCCATTACAAACTACCAAAAAATCCACCCCACACTCGAATAAAAAATAGATTCCTTTTTGAAGCATTCTTCAAAATTTTAGCCAACCACGATTCATAACACCGAGGTTCTCCCTTAGAGTATCCTCTCCAATCTATAGACTAAGTTAGCTTAACAATTTTAACTAGAATAAGTCTGAAAAAAATACATCTGTATAGTAATTGTACTGAACAATGTAAATCTTCCAAAATGAATAAATGTGTGTTATAAAAAAAAGATTTTCCTATCGCACTAAGGCCCATGCGGACACATTTTGCCACGCTCAGCATAATCAGACTAAGCACATGCTAAAGGCCGACACTGCATAAGGGATTTTGATAATTTTTAAACATAATTTAGATTAGTTAATAACTACTAAAAAATATATCCATATAGGTCAGGTTCAGTCGCTGTCTGGAAGAGAATTCTAGGGACCGGCTGCTCTCATCGGTAGTATCCGCGTTTCCTCTGATCATCACCAGGCGAATGCCGGAACAGTACCATAACGCACGGAGCAGTAATTCACGTACCGCGCGTGATCTTTCCTTCCTCTTCCTTCTCCCATCGGCACCCTTACACTCACTCACAATTACGTTTATTACACTACCACACTTACCGGTAGACCGTCGGAAGTTAAGATCTTGACCTGGCTGGGTCAGTGCCCCGCTGGTGGGAGACTCCCGGTTGAGGAAAAATCCGCTACCTGACAGGAAGGTCGGCACCGGATTTCACCATCTAGCGGGAGAAGATAACCGCTACCTCCCGAGGGAAAAACCTGCACTACATTTACGATACTAATGACCTTAGCCGTTGTTGCGCCCAGAATTATCAATCATTCAATCAAATAAAGTCGCCTACGTTTAGTAGCCTAATATTTTAAGATAATATCATTGTTATGTCATTCTTGGAGCCCTTCCCGATATTAATCCGGACCTTGGCGACAGTCAAGGACATCAGATGTTTTCACGCCAAGACAGCCCGAGATGTATTGCCCGCCAGCGAAGGAAAATCCTTTAAGCTTCATCCCTTCTGGCGGGTGACAGATTGCCATCCTTCGTAACTGCGGATGTTTTACAGATAGTTCTGACTGAAAACCGATTAATTCTTTGATTTCACACTATTTCGACTGATAGAAATATTTTCGTTTTGTGCTCGCCTATCCGTCCCCCTCAGTTCACTTCTGAATTTGACGAGGGATGGAGATGCGGTTACGTTCTGTGACGTGGGCGGAGTGAGAATTCTTTTCGGTTGAGTGGTTATTTCGTGTTTCCAGGCACTTCTATGGTCATAGTCCCGTAAGTGTAGAGCATATTTTTATCACGAGAGTTGGCAGCGTTCTTTCCCCGCTGGATGGTGAGATCCGGCGCCGACCTACTCTTCGGCTTCCGTGTTTTCCACCTTCCCCCGCGTCGCACTACCACAGCCGGGACAAGCTTAAGCACGCGACTGGTCTCTGGACATGCGTTGTACAGTACTGCATATAAGTGTAAGTGTAAGTAGGAGGTGAGGATAGGACAAGGAAGAGGAAGGAAACATCGGGACGAGCTTAAGCACGTGACTGGTCTCTGGACATAAGTTGTACAGTACTGCATATAAGTGTAAGTGTAAGTAGGAGGTGAGGATAGGACAAGGAAGAGGAAGGAAACATCGGGACAAGCTTAAGCACGCGACTGGTCTCTGGACATGCGTTGTACAGTACTGCATATAAGTGTAAGTAAGAGGTGAGGATAGGACAAGGAAGAGGAAGGAAACATCGCGTGCGATTCATATCCTGATTCTTAGGATACTGCTCCGGTATTGGCCTGGAATTCGTTGGAGAAACCACGGAAAACTACCGATCGGAGCAGCCGGCTGCAAGAGTTCTCATCGAGACATCGGCTGCCTCTTGACAAAAATCTAGCTATCTAGCTAGTGTCGAAAATCCTTCCACCGTCGGGACTCTAATTCTAGGGCTTCCCGGTCCCAGACATTGTAGTGACATCAGTTAATGACCTGACCCACCTCATCCGGTGAACGCTTTTAGACATCTTCTGCGAAATTTAATTATTCTAATAAATTCAGTTAATATTGTGCTTGTCACTGGAAACATTTTATCTTTAAGCACAGATAATTTAGTGTAGCACTCTCGCTTTTTTTCCTTCCAATTTTTTTTTCTACGTTATGGTATGCAATTTAATGACTTTACATCCTCTAAATTTAAATTGTCTACTTCCTTCGTCCACAAATAATATATTTCAGGAAACAATGAACCTGTTTTCTTGATTCTGAAGGTAAATTTCTGTGAAAATCGTTTCGTATTTCTGATGACTTTACTGAAACCTGATATAAATACATGCAATGCTGCGCAACAACAAGTTATCACATATTAGAGAATTCCTCACTAACTGTTATCAAACTGCAAAGAATCTTACATCGCAGGTGAATTCACAATTATTGTTGAAATGTTAATTGCTATAATAAATGTTTTTAAATTTCTTTCTTACAAATGTATACTATATCTTGTTTTATGACTTGTGTACTAAAGTTTGGGGTAAAAACATGTTTGCTTGATATTTGTGGGAAAGCCATGAATCCCAAATGATATCAGACAAGCTATTCAATTAAGAAAAAACTCTTAAAAATGAAAGACAAGTGTCAGGCGGCAGATACCCGCTACGCAATTTAATGTGTTCTGTGAGACCGCGCGAGAGGACGAAGGTTAAACCAGGGTCCATCCCTATGCAGCACTGTGTCGAGGGGTCGACAGAGATATTGGCTCCTCTGAAAATTCCAAAAGGGCTCCATAGCTCTGAGTAATAAAACATTTTATTTCCATAAATATGATAAATTCCTGATTCTCCGCCTTTTTAAACTCAGTTTGGGGAATTAATACATGACACATGGGGAAGAGGCACTCCAAATCCTATGGCAACCTGTAAATGGTTCAACGCAATACCAATTGAATTACTTAAACTATTTCATTCTCCTTGTATTTAATTTGTTTGAAAAAAATACTGCTAAAGTAAGTAACTTTTAAATTAAAAATGTTTAATAGAAAAGGGTGCCCTGTGGTGGGCAGAGGGCACAGAAATATAGGTATCCGTTTTGTTTTAGGCTGTGCATGCCTATGGGATGTACGTGAAAGGACCTTTCTTCGGCCGAAGAAACCGTCAGGAACGAAGGTAAGTCAGGGAAGAGTTAGAGGATGGGTTTGTATCGTGAACTAATAAAAGGTGCTTAGTGCCAAAACAGCTACAGCAGTACATACGTGTACGAAAAAAATGTAATATACTTAACTTAATACTCACGAAGAAATAAATATAAGGTCACTCAGGCTACGGCACTTGAAATGCGGCATAGGTGAGGGTCTCTTTGACCTCTGCATTTCCTCGGTGCATAGCTTAGTAGCATTTGGCTCCAAAAAGGCACCAGACCTCACAGCGTTCCTGCAACGTCGTCCTAGCCGAGAGTACCATACCACCGTTCCAGGGAGTTTAAAAAGTTAAAATCCCTGTTCTAAAACAATCAGGTTATCGAAATTTAAAATAGTGTGAATATAAATGAAAATATACTATTTATAAGTAACGTTGAGTTCAAAACTACTAGCCCGAAGAAACAACAAAGATTCCGAACTAAACCACCAAAAACGGTTTTCCAAACAGTAGCATGTTCATTGCTGAAGAACAACAAATAAAATACTATTGCGAAAAACTGCAATAAATTAAACATTTTAACAAAAACAGTCTTCACGAATACTGCATTGTATACCATACTCGTAGTATAGTATATAAGGATTTAAAGTACAAAATTTCTTTAGATACAAAGAATATCAAAAGCACTACGCAGAATATCAAAAGCATGACGCACTGATATTGGTACGCGCAGAATAAGAATAGACGGAATAACACAATCAAATATTTGCATCTTTAAGTCAAAATCGAAACTGTTTCAACGTATTTGTATTTTCTCCGAGTTTCTGGGTATCTAACAACACTACAGACACCTTTCACATGGTCGGAGGCTGCATAGGTTATAGATATAATAGATAGTTGCAATGTGTATGAATAGACGTAATATTAGTAATACGAATAGATACCATGATTATATAGGTGTCCCACCATCTATGAACCAACCTCATAACTTCTAAACGGTTCAGGACATCGAAATGCAGTTTTTGCTGAACAATGCGAAATCATGAGGCAAGTAATGTGCCTTAGAGAAATTGTCTGTAATATTTTTAGTTTTAGATAAATTTAATCATCTTCGATTTTTTTAAATGGAACTATACATTTTTCTTGCCAGCAATAGATAGACCATGAAAAGTGGATTAAAATTATGTATCATATGCTAATATTTTGAGAGTAACTTGAGTATAACATTAGACTTACTGAGATGTGATTTGAATTAAACGGACAATCGTGAAGCAGCCCTTGCAACTCTCGCTTTCGGGGAAGGTGGCCTTCGCGGCGTCAAGACCGTTGCGTGGAGAGAAGAGACTGAAAGGGGTGGCAGTGGGGGATAAAAGGCATAACTACAGCAATACTTGGTGTTGACACAGACGTTACAAGATATACCAATGTTAACGATCATAATGGATGATTTTTCCAATTCGTTTATCTGGATTTAACTTGTCTTCTACTGAAATTTCAAAACGTCGATCGTTCCAAAGAACGATATAAAAATTGTTAGAGTAAGGAAGATGATAATAATAAATATGATTTTCAAACTGAACAAGAATCCAAACACTGTCTCTTCCTTCGTAAATGTCATTTTTAATTAAAATGATCACTCGCCACTTTGCAACAATGCGACTGCTGTTCATAAATGGAAACGAAAACAGTGCACTTCCGTTTTCCGCAGTGGATTTTCAAGTTAGTGGCAGCACGTGGCACTATGAAGTGAGAAACTCTCTAATCAGTATTAGCAGTCGCGACTGCAGATATGCATTTTTGTTAAAGTTTGGTGAATTTACACTGATAGAACTGTCAAGAGTGTTTCAAAATTTGTATAGCTTTGTTCTTTTGGTACGTGTTTAAACAGGAAGGTAAAGCAGTAAATAATATGAAAAAATATCTAGCTTCTATTATTTAATGAAATAATCGTGATATCACAAAGAAAATCTTTAAGCATTCATTCGCTTATCATGTTTTAAAATGATGGCTTGTTTCTGCTCTGAGCTCGATTCTTGTAAGTTTGAAAATTACCTTTATTATTATAATCGTTTTCGCTACAATATTTTTATTTCGTTCTTTTCGATTATCGTTGTTTTGGAATTTTAAAAGAACATAAGTTCAATTCTGATGAACGAATGGGAAAACAATCTCTCACTCTGATCGTTAGAATTGATGTGTGTGCATATGTTACTCGTGTCAAAACGAAGTGCTACAGTTACGCCTTCACCCTGCACGGCCACTCCTCTCAGACTCCTCTCTCCACAAAACAGAATCAACGCCACGAAGGCCACCTACCCCGAACGGCGTCAGTTGCAAAGGCTGCCCGTTTACTTGAAAATCTTATGTCAGAAAATCGAATTTGATACTCAAATTACTATCAAAATACTAACATATGATACATCATTTTATTCCTTTTTTCATGATTTATCCATTGCCGGTGAGAAAAATATATAGTTCCATTTAAAATATCGTAGATGATTAAATTTCTCGAAAACTAAAATATTATAGACAATTTCTCTACAGCATGTCACTTGCCCCATGATTCTGTACTGTTCAGCAAAAACTGTATTTCAATGTCCTGAACCGTTTAGAAGTTATGGGTGTGGTCAATATTTGGTGGGATACCAGGTATATTTTGAAGCGCTACAAATACTTTTGAGAAATAGGAACAATTTCATAATCTTCAGTTAAAGTAATGCGTACGATGAAATCGTTATTTTCGGAAGTCGTTCAGCATTTACCTTCATTTAATATGCATTGCGTTCATCATTTCGATATTCTGTCTACAAAAGAATCAAATGTTCATATATCCTTACAGTATCCACAAGAATGACAATATGCAGAAAGCTTCACGAATCACTACAACTCTCTTTTAAAAGGTACTAATTATTTAAGACTTTAGTAAAAATTTGAATGAATAACATATCAATTGTATAAAATCAATACATATTCATTTTCTATTTTCGCTTGGAATAATTTTCTGAGTTGTATGCCTTCACCTGTTAAATTCCTCGTTTCCATCCGATTTTATGTTGTCTATATGCACATTGTATTATACGCCAATTCTATAAGCTTGATATCGAATATAAATGTCATTGCTTTTATTCAAAGATCGAGTCTTCTGCATAAAACCTTTTTTTGTGTGATACCCTACATGTGACAAGCAACTCACTTCTATGTTTATAGTTCCGACACTTACATCAATAGATCTTCAATAAAGCGCATGACATCATAATAAAGAGGAAAACAAGCATCGCACCACATAGCCTCATGAAAGAGCCAAGGGAGACACAAAATGGTCGTAAAATTAACAATTGCCTTCCCGCCAGATAGATTGTGGAGTGCTGAAAGGGTTTACATCGTTCAACGACAAAACGTTGACTATTACGATCAATGATAAAATCGTGAAACACGCGCTTATAGAACAATGCGAGTAAAGAAGGCGATACAAATTCTAAGAAACTAATGTGGGAAGAATGATACCGATGGTAGTCTATGCAACCAACTATGACTTTATAACACAATTGTTTTATTTTTCTTCAATTCAAATTTTTATGCATTTCTTACAAATTACGTTGAAAAACGATGGTAAAAGTAACACACATTTCTGTATTTACCCTATCAATTTTATATAACCTTCTTTAAAAAATCATTAATAGTAAATGAATTGAGCACTTTGTTGATAGATTCTATTTACGTTAAGGATTTCATCTCATTCAAATATTATGGAATTTTTATTATTTAAGTAAGAAGTGGTTCTCGTAGAAAAAAAGAGACAAATGGGCATTTTCTATTTGTTGATATATGCGGGGTTTTCTATAACTCTGCTAAAACAATCAATACAGAATTCTCTCTATTCCATAAGTATAATTTCAAACTCATTTCTCATTGACAGAAAATTTAAAACTGCGTACATATTAATTAAAACAAAGCATAACGAATAAGCACCTGCTTTTCTCGGTTAACAAATTGCTGCATGATTTATGAAAAACTCACTGTAAAAACAAAAAAAAAAATTCCATTACCTTCTATTTCAATCAAATCCATTTCATTCTAGTATCGGTTATCACTGATCATGTAATAATACAAATAAAGACTGGTTAAAATCTCTCCCTGATATTTAACTCAAAACGTTCATTTCATTGAAACAATTTAAAAATAACTTGAATAAATATATTTAAGATTACATTTTATTTGAACGATAATTTGATGACAGACACAATTTCTACAACACATCCATCACTTATAATTCAATTCCAAGGAAGATACTTCATTTCCTTATGATTTCCAAATGATTCGTAAACTTATTAAAATCTCTTTTCGTCCACAAAAATTGATTTTAAGATATAATTAATAGAAATAAAAGATTATTTTTAAGGTGACTTGACGCCTCTAGAGTTGTGTTTATTTTTTAATATATTCTAAAGTAAATATTCTTGTGGTAATCGTAAATATTAGCTTTAATTAAAATTCTGTAAATAATAATTTTACAGTAATTAATACACACTGATTTATTTTTCACAAATTCACCAGCATATGAGACCATTATTTAACATCTGCAATATTTTCTGCTACAGTTGAACACTAGTTTAACAATATTCAAGTCAAAAGTCATTTCTACTCAACTTGCTTGGAACTCTTGAGACACCCGTATCACATATTAAATTAACCTCTGTTATTAAATTACATATTCAACGCAGATGTGCATCCAGGAACACATTTACCATTATCTCCAGCTGAATCTGCGGATCGGAGCTGCCAACGTGACAAGCTTCACGACGACCATCAAGCTTCCTGCTCGGCGGCTGTCAGGAGACTCTCAAGGAGACAGGTGAGACGGTACGTGAGGTCATTAAAGCAAAGAGATGGGTTGACGGAAGGCGAAGTACCGCTTAGAATTCCCTGCTCGTCGCGTTAGAGTGTCTGGCAATCTCCTCATAACGATTCCCCCTCGCGTTAATCAGTTTCAACCTATTTAGGTGAGCTCCGTTATGACTAGTACTGCGTAAAAGTGCATAGTTATACGCCAAAGTACTATTTTTGCACATGATTCTCATAAATCGACACTGGATATAAAATGCGCTATATTTTTTTATGTTTACATCCCATGCAATACACTTATGTGTCATATTCTTAGAATACTAGTAGTTGTTGTTATGAATTCGTTGAGGTAGTCCTGGTTTTAAAGCAGTTTCCCTGAATCCATCAACTCAAAAACGTAGAAAAAAATTATTTGATGTAAAGATGTAGACAGTTCGATATATTTCGATGTTTGATTGACAAACTCTTTCATCAAAATGTAATTCCTATTTGGTATTTTGTTCGTAGGATTTTGTTAAAGGTACACTGGATCATGAAAGGCAAAAAGGCAATATGAATAAAGATAAATCGGATGCCGTTTGAGATAAAAATTATTAATAATAAATCCTTAAAATAGATTTACAAAAATGACATTATAAAAACACACACTTTTAAAAAAGCACCAAACGTTTAATGTTCACGTCACTATCAATCGTCAATGTCTCATCTTCTCTCAATTGTCTGCATTATTCGCGCGTGATTATAGCATGAGAAGCATGTTTAAATCCATATACCGTAACTCACTTTAACTACCAGGAAACAAAATTACAGCACACGAAACACATGAGAACGTTCGCTGCCGCCCAAATGGGATGAAAGCACAGCTTCTCTAATGCATCTAGCAGTGGTAAATCACGTACGTTTCAGCTTTCTACAGAGAATTTCATTTCGTCTCCAGCGGCAGCAATCCAATCTCAGAACGACTCATCCCAGTTTGATTCCTTCTTAAAATCTGAACCAAGTGCTTGTATCTCGCGTACTGTTCACTTTACATTTATGTAAAGTATTTTACTGTACATTTTATTACGGCGCGGCGGAGAAACATCGTATGTCTGGCGGAGATGTTTCTGAAGACTAATCGATCGAAGAGTAATCGATTTGGAGGTACATCTAGGAGAGAAATGCTGAAATAAAAACGACGACCTGAGTTTGAGTTTTTTTATAATGTACGTATTCCAATCGCTCTCGAATGGATTTTTTTTAATGTGACTTCAGTTAATCTTCTCAAACAAAATATTCTAATACATTACACTGTATTGCCATATTATCAACAAACGATAAGTATAGTTTTTGACGATGAGATTAAAAGATAAATTAAGAAAATTAAAGACTTTCGTTGGCAACACATTCCTATTCTACATCATAGTACGCATTACAAATTAAAAAACCTTACAAGAAGGGTTTGAAAAAACAAATTTTATACGTATAAAGTTAAAGCTTTGGTAAACTTTAAAGTTTAAATTCAGAATAAAAATCTCGAGCAAAGGTACGTTTTTCGGAATTGTGCACATTATAATTAAAATTAAACTGAAAACTAAGCGCTCATTCTTATGTTTTTCAAATATAATTTCGGGATTTGTGAAGTTCTCAATTTTTAGTTTAATTACTCTTTTCAAAGTAGTAATGAATTTGCGTGCGCAGTAAGCAACATTTACATGTCTGTCAACAACAAATCATAATTATTAAAAGGGACCGGGATTCATGTTAATACATAGTTTTACAGGAATAAGAGACTCGGGTATTTTTTAGAGTTCACAATATGTTCTGAATGAAGTAGAACCATTTTTAGTTTCCATATTTTTACATATTTCATTATAATTCCATTTTTTACATATTTTACTTAAAACTACGTATTTCGTTACAGTTTAATACATTTGCAGGTTTGTATAGAACATTTCGGATGCGAGTTTGCAATATAGTACCGTAATCATGTTTCTTACAATGCAATGTAATATTACTGCGCTTCTATGACCACCAGACACCCATGAATTATGAAACTTACCCACTCCTGCTTCTTAGAAATCGTATATTCGGAATCAAGGATAATTGGATGTTTGTAAAACAGAAGTAATTGCAACTATATGCTTTCTCACGCTTCATAGGGCCCATGCATAACCTTATCGAAAACTAATAAATATTTTTTTGTAACATTGTTTTATCACATTGTAGAATTTTTCCCTTTAACCGTCCCCTCCCCCTCCGGGATTCGTCTCTGGCAACACCGTATTCATTTGAGCACCTGCCAGGTTTTGGTACTGGAATAACTATTGCGTGTTTCCATGAATGCGGAAAGTGGCTTATTCTCAGACAGGAATTATATATGTTTGTTAGAAATGCTGTTGCCCTAGAGGATACTTTTTTATTATTAAGTTGTTTATGTTATCATACCGGGAGATTTATTGTTTGGCAAACTTTTTATTACTCTTTTGATTTTACTTGGTGCAGTTTGGTATATTCTTTGATGGGGTCCGTATTGGGATTGCGTTATAGATTTAATTATTGTAGTGTGTTCTGGGTGATTTTGTGTAGTGTTTATTGTAAATATGGATTCAAAGATTGAAGCTAGCTATTCGGCTTTTACTATTGCTGTATAAGCTTCATCAGATGACTTGTTGAGAGGTGATATAATTGTGTTTGGTTTTATCATTTTTTGTGAATTGCCCTATCGAATTATTTTTGGTATTAAGAGGTTGGATTTTATTCCCGTATTGGCGATCATTAAAGTTTTTTAATAGTCGTTTGACTACGTTCGTTATTAGGTTAAGTTCTATTTTTAAAACTGGGTTTCTTGTAATTTCCCATAGCCTTCGTGTTTTATTTTTGATTTTTATAGCATTTAAAATTGGTATTAAGTCGGTTCTACAGATGCTATTATTTTTAAAGTGTGTTGATTTACGATTCTTTTAGTATTTTGATTATTTGAATGACATCCTCAGTAGATTGTTTTGCATTTATTTCACCATGATGAATAGTATTAATATGGGGTTGGATTAAGTTTTCGATACTTGCCGTGGCTATTTTGGTCGAAGGTGGTTTATATGCTGCTATTGCGTTCCAATTTATGTTATTTATCATTATTCTGATTGCTATTGTTGCTATAGAAACAAGGCATATATGCCTGGCATATATTCCAGGCATATATCCTTGGAGTAACAGATATGTTTCAGGGTGTTAGATATTTATTTTTATCGCTATTAACACCCCCCTTCCATTGTCATTTCTATCTGTTCAGTGAATGGTGTAGCCTGGAATACATAATTTGTTTTTATTTTTTAAATGTGTTTTGGTTATGCATGCGATATCTAGTTTTTGAGAATGTAGAAGGTTAATTAGTTCACATTTTTATTTGTAATGCCATTTGCGTTCCAATTTATGAGTGTTAAGTTATTAAGGAAATGAACTGCCATAAATGTTGCTTAAACAAGAGGGTAGGTATTGAATTTTGAACTGTTGAAATAATAATAGGGATTAGTGAGTTAATGAAATTGATATGTGATGTTATCGTATTGATTATTGTGTTTAGGAAGGGATTGCTTGATTGGGAGGGGTGTGTATAACTATCAAGCTGTGAGACGGTTGAGTTTTGAACATTGTTCTGTTTTAGGGGCGGGATATTGTTAATGGGAGTAAAATTGTGAAGGGGTTGAGTAGTTGGTAGGTTCGGGAATTGAATTGTTGGGTGTTTGGGAGGAGGGTATGTGGTTTTGGTTATATAGTGACAGTAAAAATAGTTTGAACCTCTAATATTTGATTGGCGTCCAGTTGCAAATGGCGCACTTAGGTTTTGAATTTTTACTTTGGCATGTAATTGTGCAGTGATTTCCTGCGCAGTACGCATAATTTATTACATGGTTACAATTATTCTTTGGAGTCGATATTCAAGGCATCTTTGACATTGAATGGGGCGGGAAGGTCTTCGTCTTCTTTCTGTTTTTACTTTATGATTCCGTATTTCGTTTATTGACAATATAACCTCTATTGCGTCATTCTCACTGAATTCTGCTACAACAACTGAAATGCGTTTATTTTCTTCAAGTAGTCTAGTTTCGTTAAGTAGTCTAACATTTCTTTAATAATTGAATGATATTGTTGTTTTAAGTCTTGTAGTATTTCCAAAGCCTCACAGTTTAGCTCATTGGTCAGCGTTCACGCTTTCCATGACGCAACCCGAGTTCGATTCTCGATCGGCGCAAGATTATAATGTGCGTTTACCTTGGAATTTCCCAGTACATGTTGCTGTGTAACGAGGAATATTATTTCTCAGATTGAGAAGCCCAGAATACGTCGTGGGAATGTCTTCGTGCTAACCATATCTACCCCTTAATCCATGGCCACGAGGCCGGGACGCCGCTGGTAGGTCATGACCCGTACGCGGGCTTTCGCGCAAAGTACAGACAGGTAGTATCTCCAGTTCGGAAATGGTTTGGTTATTGGTTTAAAAAAAATAACGATAACTTATTGTTTGCCGGGTCTTTCTAAGAGTGGAAACATCTCTACGTGCTAATTAAGTATTTCACCAGGTTTCTACATTTTGTGGTAGATTTGGCACTGAGTTTAATTTCTTTTTTCTAAATAAAATGCTATATTTTTTAATTTTTTAATTAAGTTAATTAAAAATTTTCTGTTATAAAATTTGACGCTTTTGATTTTAGTGTTTTAAAATTATTTATATTAGAAATATTGGCTATGAAAATGGGATGAATTTTATTTGTGTTGTTGGTTTATTCACTACTGTTTTCCTTTAGATAGATACATCTGTTGTTTTAGAGGCTTAGATTTATTTCACTTAAAGAACCGAATCTGTTTTCACTGGTACGTTGTAATTTAAATTTGTTGTATCTGGCTGTTCACTATCACAAACACAACCTGCACTTTTTTCTTTGCATCTTGTGTATTTGAGTCACTCACTGACCTTTTTCAATTATTACCATTATTTTTTGGTACTTGGATGAAAGTGTCCTTTGGATTTGGTGGGTTGGAGGCCACTCCAATGCCGGAGTCGCTTCTTTGTTGGTACATGGCTGTCTGAAGTTGTATATCCCCGTTGCTAATAATATGCCATTAGACAAGCAAAAATTAAAGGTATTTAGTTGATACTGTTTCATTTCAACTTAAACAAGGTTTACTACACCAAGCTAACAGCTCGGATGCTAGGAGCAGACTAAACATTTACGCTCCTAACACAAAAAACAATAATAAAAAATAACGTATAATAAAATAAATTTAAACAATTATTTTACATTTTGGGTAAAACATGTGTGGTGATGCCCAGTGTACAATTAGTTTCGTAGAGGTAAAACTTCCTTTCAGCCGTTGCGAATTCATTTTAGACTGATCGGCGACGTCCTGTGCTCCAAAAATGTTTGTAAAGAGCCATTTTTCGTATTTTAATTTGTTTACATTATAAATACATCTTGACACTGATGAGAGGTGATTCATTTATGGTTCACGAATGTATTAAATCATGATCACTAACTCACATGTAAATCCGCGGAATGTAAACTAAATTGTTCTATGTTTCTCCATAATGTTCAAAACTAAATCTTGAAATGTTGTAACTCGTAAATGAAATTGTAGAATCATACTGGTTCATTGAAAATTAAAATATAAAAATCAGAAAGAATTATTTTTAGTTTCTCTGTGGTCTCATACAAAGCACAAGGCAATAGGCAGTAGAAGCCTCGCGATAACGCCATGAACAAAGTTTGGGAATATTGCGAAACAACAATAAATAATATTCCTGACGATGGCGCATTTTCGACCCTAGCTTGTCAGCAAGGTCCAATTCAGCCACTGTCTGGAGGACAACTCTAGCGCCCGGGTGCTCTAATGGGTCATTTTCCGTGGTTTCTCCGATCAATTCCAGGCAAATATCGGAACAGTACAATTACAAACGGGCCAATTCAACAGGAATTTAAATATTGGACTGAGTGTATGTTCTGCTGTTTCAGCTTCTAGATTGCTTTGTTCAGAAAGATATAAATCTATTGACAAGTTTGTTATAATCAAGTTTCTTACATGGGATTTTCTATTTATCAGCTCTAATAGTTTTAATAATAGTACTTAAAGCTGGCCCTCGCGGTTTAGCTCATTGATTAGTGTGCTCGGTTTCCATGACGTGACCCCGGTTCGATTTCCGGTCGGGCAAGATTAAAATGTACTTTTTCCTTGCAAAGTCCCAGTATATGTTGTTGTGTGACGGTGAGAAAACTCACTTCTCAGGTTGAGAAGATCAGAATACGGTGTGGGGATGTCTTCGTGCGACACCCTTAACCCATGGCCGCGAGGCCGGGACACTGCTGGTAGGCCATGACCCGTACACGGGTTATCGCGCCAATACAGACAGACACACTTAAAGCTGAGTTATTCTATTACAAAATTGTTGCACAATGATAGAAATTATAGAGTTTTGCTAGTTAGGGTAAGATGTAAAACTGTAGATATAACCCAGAACCTCCCGGTAAACGATGCTACAGATGCGTCAAAATGCCACCGAGCTATCACACTCGACTATAAGATTCGCGTATTAAAATCAATTAGTTTACTATATGTGTTTTGTTCTAACAAGGAATTCACTCACGTCTAAATAGTAGTCGTATTCTTCAATAGCATTGTTGTTAAACTTGATATAAAGTTTTTTCTATTTCCGTCCAATGAGTGTTCAACGATTTCATTTCTATTCATTTTCATTAAATCTTGAACGGCGTTCATCATGCGAATCAATACGTTCTTTGAAATGTAACATTTTCTACTGAAAAATTGAAAAGCGTCATAAGTACGGTATAATTAAATGTGTTGAGCTTTAAAATCTTGGGCAATCAATCCCAGAATGAAAATTGAATCATTTTCTTTAATTTACTATAATTTTAGATTAACGGAACACTCTGCTAAATCTCAATACATACAAAAAATAAAAACTAATATTTTTACAACCAAATATAAACATATACACACACATACACACAAGTATTTAATGAAATGTTCGGATAATCTGAGGTGACATGTAAAATGATTGCGCATTGCAAAATATCATTAGTTAGTGCTAGATTCAGTCATCTCTTAAGTACGTGTTCCGTGCATAATTTCGGTTAATACTAGCGTACACTGGAATGAGAAGTTAAACGGTTTACTAAAGAAACTCTAGAGCTGAATATGTGGGATTTGGTAAAAGGAAAACTGGACCATCATCCTAACGCACTCAATACAGATTTCAAAAATCCAGTTCCTTCCTTCTCCTCTGAAAGCTCCCCTCCCCTTTAGGGCAGCTCCCAGAAAGGTTTCGAAGTGCGGGGCGAGAGTGATGAGCTCCTTATCCGACCGCCGCTTGGGGCTCTGCATATTTCATAATCTCATAAGCACCCCTCATCTAATCACTGAAGCGCCGGCGCAGAAAGGGCGATGACCAGATAAACATTAGTTTGGCTTCCCGCATCAACGTCCCAAGAACCTCCCCCTCCCCCCACCTCGAGCATCAAAAGAACACGACCGCCCACTTGCTTCGCACACTTTCACATTTTTCGGTGGAGACTCGTTTTAATATTCCAAGTTGCATCGGTGTATATATTTTTTCTAGTTTCGAAAATAACTCCTGAAAAAAAACGTGAAGCGCACATGTATTTTATGTTTCCTTACAACAACCCTTACAGTATATTTATGAAAGAATGTGTTGAAACTTTTAAAAAATCGTATATATTCTAGAGACGCTTACGATACAGTTGGCATCAATAACCTGATTAAAATATATTTCAAGCAGTGCATAAAATTCTATTAAATTATACTGAAAGAAAAAAAACTTTCAAAGCAAATGTATCAACTATTATGAACCCGGTTTTTTGGAAGTAAAGAAGCGATTTTCAATTTCTCTATCTGAAATATCCATACGCATTTAAGGTTTCTCGCTTCTATGTTGACAAGCAGTAACATAAAAAAATCCACATTGAAATATAGTACGTGGGAAATGCAATCCGTTTTTTATTCAATTCCAACATGATTTAAATTCAACAACTGTTGGGAAACGGAATGGAATATTAATATGCGGTATAGTCCGTTTTGCTAATAAGTAAAATTGTAAGTTTTCTGAGTAAAAAGGAAATTTCTAAATGCGATAAATTTTTCATATTTTTTCTTTAAATGAGAATTAGTGAGCTCTAAATGTCTATTTTGAATACCAGCATTATAAATAACATTTTTGATGCAATAAATCGTTCATAATCGAGCATTTTACGCCTCAAATGATTGCGTCATCACACGTTCAGCCAATCACAACGAGAGAATCGTAAGGAGGATGAGGTAAATGGAACAGCCGACCACCGTTTTCTCGCACAGACGTCAAATACTCAACACGTCACAAGAAAGTTGGTTCGCAAAATTAAGTTGGATTATTTTATAAATGTGTAATGCTGTTAAGCGAAAAGTAGCGTATGCAACTCGTTTATAATATTACTTTACTACATTCGTCCAAATTTGAAAAATCTCTCCTAACATACCTCGTTTACAAAACATGTTCTCTTGTAATATAGCTTTACATTATAAACTAATTGCATAAGCTACTATTTCATTTGCACTTATTAACCGTTTTTATCACATAAACACTATATATTAATACCATCATAAAATTAATAGAATAGACTGCTAACTGTTGCCATTGTTCATTGTGTGAGTTGTAATCGATCAGTTGAAAGCACTCGGTTTTTTCTCGTCCAGCGTGTACAAGCATGTATGCCATTATAGCTAGCGAAATGAAAATATCGAGTTATTTTTTTAAATTTCCAATAATGTTTTCAAATAAAAAGATTAGCGAGTATGTATAAACGCAACGTTCCACAATAGTCTGACACATGTTTCCTTCAGAAAAAAGTTCGTGATTATTATTATAAGTGATACATTAATATTTTACGTTAAGGTTTACTATAGGATTTCTTTATAGCAGTTCAACATATGTATAAAACATTCCAATTTACAGAAACATGTTTACCTGTGTCCACGGTGAATAATGGTCCCATTGTTCGAGAATTTGTAAACTTCTCTCTTTTCATTATTTTTAGATAATAAGTTTTAAACGATTTGAAAGAACATATTGGAGAGTTTCTATTTTCCTTATAATATTATTCTAACTCATGTGTAGCTCTTTCTTTGTGCAATGCCATCGCCAGGATTCAGCTAGTATAATATAACGTACAATAGTAGTACTACAATATTTATTCTAACGTACACATACAGATATTTTGACAATTCTCACTCTCTCCCTCAACTTATTTTACACCTAATTTACTTATTTTATTAACTGCTTAAATTCGCTAGCTCGATTTTTTTATAATGATTGGGCGTTGCTATACTTACAATCTCAGGGCTGCATCTACTCCGTCGTTGTGAGCTGAAAATTGACCGCTCATACGGCTGGTGATAATATTAATTTATGATGAGAATTAAATAACAACACTCAATTTAAGTAATCAGTTTTATAGCGGAAAGAAGTGCCGGCCGCAACTTATTTTATTTCTGAATTTACTTTCGTATCTGAAGCGACATAAACATCTGATCTTATTGTGTTACTTTCCCTACCTAAGATGACCATTAATACTTAATTGGAATAATTTTGAAAACTTGCTTAATTTAACTTAATTACTACTGACAATCTTGGCTTTGAACATTGAATAATTTTTCAGTCTTTTTAAAAATGCATAAGTTATATACTTCCCGTTATGTAGACAAAGTGCTCTCTTGACACTGAAACGAGGAGGATTCCATTCCTGTTCTTAGACCTACGTCTACTTAACAATCTTTTTGTGTCGACTTTCCACCTTTCCTTGCGATATTCCAACACTTACGTTTTTGTCACAACATATTTTAAAACTGTCCGCGCTCTCCTCGACTTCATTACTTTGCCAACCAAATCAAACATCTCACGACATTAATACATCCGTAGCTTGAAACTAATAAATTTAATCACACAAATGCTGTGAAATCAAACTCTTCCTCCCTCGCGTTCACTCCTGTCTTCTATGTGAGAAAACTTTCATCCAAATTGCGTACGTATTTTTCACTGAATGACTTCCTTAATTATGCACTATTCTATTATAAATTTTGAAAGTAGTCTGGCGGAAGAGCAGACTACATGGCATCGCCACCAATAAAGACACTTATTTATTCTTTGCAACCATCCCAGCGTTCGCATATATGACCGAGGGAGCCACGAAAACCCGGATCAGAATGGCCCGCCCGGGTATCGAACCCACCGTTCCCGACTACGCAGTCAGCGCGCTATGCAATGCGCCACTTCGGCCGGTGAGCGACATGGAAATGAAGCGAGGAACGGCGAGGAACGACCTGGATGGCCGAGGTGGCTACGAGCGAGTACCGACTCAGCGCTTCGGTCCGAAGGGTCGCGGGTTCGAGTCCCGCCTTGGGCATGGTTGTTTGTCCCTTGTCTTTGTATGTATGTGTTGTCGCGGAGGGCCTCGCGTTCTGCTGACCCCAGATCAGAGGAGCCCGCAAGTGTGTTGGTGTCTAGTGTATGGTGAAATATGCGTTCCATCGGGACGTAAAGGGTAACCGGCTGTCGGCTGGATAAAAACCCTAGAAAGAAGAAGAACGGCCGTCTGCGTCGCCAGAGAAGCGCACGGATGCCCTGGCGCTCGCAGCACGTGCTTCGACCAGGCGCAAACGGACGCCCAACCGCATCGCGTTGCGGCCGGCATATTGAGGACTGCGGCGATTCAGATTCTCTCCGCTCCGAAGGCGGCTGCGATAGGTTATTTATTTCGCTCCGCGCTTAGAGCTTGTCCCGGCTGGGGCGGTGCCGCGCTGGTGGGATAGTCCTGGTTAGGGAGAAACCCCACTAGCCGACGGTAGTCCGGCGCCGGATCTCGCCATCCAGCGGGGGAAGATCACCGTCATCTCCCGAGAAAAAAACATACACTACACTAACGGGACTAATGACCAGAGCAGTTGACGCGCCCGGAAACATGAAAAAATCAATCAATCAATTATTTCGCTCCGCGAATGAACCATGGGAGTTTACTCATTTGTACCTCTGTTGAACCCTGATAGCGGTTACTTCGATTAATTTCTATCAAATCCTATTGGATTGATAGATTTTTTTCTTTCCGAGGGCGTCAAAAGATATGGTCATTATTCCTTTAAGTGTAGTGCATGTTTTATTGAGGGATGTAGCGGGGGATTTTTCCCTTTCGAGGGGCTGCCAATAGGGTACCGAGCAGCCGGGACTAGCTCTAAACTTCCGACAGGTCTTCCGACATGCGTGGTAACTGCGTGAGCGCACGCGTGCATCGGTGTGTGTATAAGAGGATAGGAGAGAACAAGGTTGGGGAATGAAAGTTTGCGAGCCGAACTTGACACTTGGAGTTGGAATTTGCCTGGTATTGACCGAAGAAACTAGGAATATACTATCGATCAGAGCGGCTGGCCGCTAGAATTCTCTTCAGTCAGCCACTAACTTTCACCTATTTATGTAGCCAATGTCGAACATTCGTCACTGTCGGTCCTGGAACCCTAGGACCTGCCGGCTAGAGATACTGCAGTGGCAACAGATATTGTTGGGCGGGGGTTTGGTCAGTGTAGTGCCTGAAAAAATGATTCCATCAATGCATAAATATTAAGTAACTTATCCTCGGACTGTGGTACTATTTATTATGTGTTTGTCATTGGGAATATTGCAGAAGTATTTGCATTTTTTTTAATTTAGCGAGAATGCAATAATAGTACAGTTTCTCTTGTGCAAAGTATCCCTGATGGTATAAAGTAACCGTTTTATACGGTATATCGTACATTAGTTTTTTTTGCTTTTTATTTAATTCTATTGCCAAATTTAAACATTTTAGCATTCACCTGTGACGTGCTGCAGCAAAAATTCTTCTGTTGAGTGCATGTAAAATGGGGAATTTGCGGATTACCATAATGAAAATGTTGCATTTTTTAGTCAATATCATAACTATTTCATTGTTCACTTATTTTCCAAATCTTCCTGAGTGTCTTACGAAACCATTGATAACTCTCGCATGGCCAAAAGGATGCTTATTTTTCCGACACTTAATACAAATATTCGAAATTAGTAAGGTAAATATAAAGCCTGAGGTGAATGATGGCGGCATTATCAGAAGTGATAACGGAATTGCAGCTGACGTGAAATATCCCCGTGAAAAATAAATAGAAAGTAAACGGGAAAGAGATGGAGATATACTGCATTGCGAAGCTCCCTGGGGAGCTTGGGCATTCGCGGCCTCTTGCAGCCTCCGGCGGCGCTGCGAAACCGGAAGTGCACAGGCGGCCGTCGGGGCGCCACAAGTCGCTAACGGGCGAGCTGATTCTGTAGTTGGCCGCTACGAAGCGCTAGGCTCTGCGGCGTCGGTTGCGCTACCCTGCGATGGTAGCCGGCACTAGGTTCAGCATTTGAATTTGGATCGATAATATGCGGCTGTACCGGTATTCACCAGTTACAAAGATTTGATTGTGCATGCGATTAGATTATTTCCGACAGGAGAAGAGTTGTTCATCATAAGTCTTTCGTGATTTGCTAACATGGAAAGGCTGCAATTGCGAGTAGAATCGTAACTGATAGGAGACAGTTCGTGTCTCCTTGAAAGCATATAAGATGACAAATAAGGAAGTATAGAAGTAATTATCAACAACAGTTAACTATCACAATTTTTTACATTTAATATTATTTATATGCAAACATACAAAATCAAGATTAGTATTCGAGGTGATTTCAACGATATAATACTCGCAGTTTACACCACAATATAACACTTGAAGACATGTTGAGATTCTGTAAATTGAGAAAATTCTTGTAAGATTTATTTCTCGTCACTTTTTTTCATACTTTAGTTTTATCTTTTTATCTTGGCTACCCAACGTCCAAGAGTTAGTGCTGTGTTGATCACGTAAGATTACTAGGAGTCAGTCTCTCTCTCTATCTCTCTCTCTCTCTCTCTCTATCTCTATCTCCCTCCCTCTCTCTCCATCTCCCTCTCTCTCTCCCTCTCTCTTCCCTCTCTCCCTCTCTCTCCCTCTCTCTCTCCCTCTCTCTCCTCTCTCTCTTCCTCTCTCTCCCTCTCTCTCCCTCTCTCTCCCCCTCTCATCCCCTCTCTCTCCCCTCTCTCTCTTCCTCTCTCTCCCTCTCTCTCCCTCTCTCTCCTCCCCTCTCTCTCCTCTCTCTCCCTCTCTCTCTCTCTCTCCCTCCTCTCTCCCTCTCTCTCCCTCTCCCCCTCCCTCTCTCTCTCCCTCTCTCCCTCCTCTCTGTCTCTTTTCATCTTAACATTTTTATCTGTCCTATAATCGGCCGCAAAGAAATCAGCCAAGTGTTAGTGCATATTTGCTGCAAGTGAACACCGGAAATCTAAAAATAAATCCTTACTGAATTTTGTTTTATCTCTAAGCACCGCAAAAAAGTAGTAGAACTACACTCATCAAACTATACACTGTAGAGTAGTATCAGTTGATGACGCAATTGCATGACAAGCATTCTTCCGGTTATTTTCTTTAGATAGAAGTGAGTAATACCCTTAAAAAAACAATCTGCTTAGGATGTACCAAGCATGTCCAGAAAGTCCCTAGGTCGTCAACATAGCACAATTTCATGGGAAATTCTATTGTAGCCAATACAGTACATGTCTCTCTGTTCTTCCTCATAATCACTAGCAGATTTTAGACATTTTTGTCAGATCGTGGGATCATCATTTGTCTCCCTGTGTCATAGAAGTCTGCCGCTTGAGATAGCGGCCAGTGTTTGACTGCCACTTGCAACTCTGCAATAGTATAATACGCTGTATATAGTATAGCGTAACATATATAGTATAGCTATATATAATATAGCGTAACGCTGACAGCAATTTCTTGTGTAAGAAATGATGGAAATCGCTGGGGGGGCGAGATCCGGAATAGGGATCATGGTCAATCTCCTCCTAGAGGAAGTTTTGCGGAAGGTTATTGTGAGTTGAGCTGTGCGTGATCGAGCGTAAACGGACAGGAAGGCACCTGCACTGGGCATCCCGTCACTCTTGTTCTGAACGGCCCATCGAAACATTCTGCAGTGCTGCAACAACATGTTGCGTGTTAAAGTGAAGCACAGTTGCAGGGGGCTGTCAAACACTTATACTTACAAAAATACACTTATACATTTGTAGTACATTGTCCAGACGGCAGATGTCTACGCCACATGGTTACAAACGTTGATCTCACGATGTGACAAATATCTCAATTCTGGTGGGATTCCTTGGAAAAAATACTGTGACATTTGGTGTATCTGCTCGAACAAAGTTTTCCCATGATTGATTTTATAACGACCTTGAGAAATTTACTTTTTGCGTGAGTTCAGTGATGTCTTCTATATTCCCTAACTTGATTAAATGTTAGCAAATTTTTTGAGTGTAACTAACTAAAACAAATTTTACAATTATTTTATGAATATAAATTTTATTTCAAACAACAACTATAAAATGTTTTTGTTCCGAAAAGATTATGGGACCGGATGTTTCGAACTAAAATGCCCCCCTCAAAAATAGTCTGGATACGCTCTGCATTTCAATGCATTTAAATTGTTCCAAGGGTGTTCAATTCTGGTATAGTGGAATATCAATTGCTTCAACATGACTGGAGCCCCTCCTGTGCCAAGTAAGCGCCAAAATGTTCAGCCTTCCGAAAACAAAATGGCGATAAAGCCCCCTCGTTCACTTTACATCAAGCGGAACATCGGCGACGGCAGCAATTCGTTTCTTTTTTACTATCAGGTCTCAATGTAACCCGATTGATACTATAACCTTCAAATTCTTATCATAATTTCGATTGGCTTCTCTGTATTGAGTCAGAATATCCGAAAAAAGGAACATCATGAGTATTTCAAGTTATATCAGGTATCTTAATCTCCTGTATTGTTGGAATATTATGAACCGAAAAAAGGAAAAATTCATGTTTTTAAACTTTTATATAAAAATTGTGAAAAACAACAATTTGACAACAATATATAGATGGCAACTTTTAAATTCATTTATAAATGATTTTCAGTGAAGCTTAAAGTATCCCAATTAATTTTAAAAAACATAAATGTAGAAATTTAAGAAAGAAAATAATGAAATGAACAACAGAAAATCTTGAAATGAATTTTACATGACACATT
Source organism: Teleogryllus oceanicus (assembly GCA_964035755.1). Taxonomy (NCBI): domain Eukaryota; kingdom Metazoa; phylum Arthropoda; class Insecta; order Orthoptera; family Gryllidae; genus Teleogryllus; species Teleogryllus oceanicus. The sequence goes on from CAXIVR010000006.1 coordinate 18,108,722, forward strand.
TGATTTTAATTTATATAAAGTAAAAGCAGAAAGTAAACTTGATATGATGTTCGATTAATCAAAAAAATCATTACAGCATAAAACCCTTCAAAAAACATTTATTTCCATTTTACTCGCCAAAACCTGCGTGTACTAGTATATTCTTTAGTTTATAAATTCAAGTAATTATTCCCAGTTGAAACTTGTTAAAATAATAAACCTAAGATATCGTCAGCTACATTAAAGCCTTAGGAATAAGGATTTATTTAAAATTAAAGAATAGAGAAAATCCGTAGAGGTGGCAACTATGCTCACTTTTTATCTGTCCCCATTCTACTTGAACGATTCAAGAGGGTTCCAGTCACCAATCTCAGCGCAGGATGCCATTGAATGGTTTTCCGTCCACACGACTTCGTAATTTGTCCACGTAACAGAAACCGCACGTTATCGACTTCATTTATGGTTCATTAATTTGCCAGCACCGCGCCCTCGGAAGGGATGGATGGAAAAGGGCAGGGAGATGGGGGAGAGGGCAATTAAGTCAAGCTGGCAGATAATTTAGAAGGTATGACGCGGTAATCACACCCAAATGAACGGTCGGTCTGCGCCACTGGGCGGCCGAGCGGAAATCCTGCAGGGCCCGCGCGTTGCGGTGGAAGAGAAGTTAATGAGAGTCTGCAATTTTGTCCCGCGCCTTTATTGCTCATTCCGCCACCGCGGATATTCAATAAAGCAATATGGGTTTCATCTTTGATAAAACGCGCTTTTTGCTCTCTGAAAACGAGCGGAATTTTAAATCCCATTAACTCTGTTGACCTCATGCTTAACGAAATGGTTGAAATATTACTATTGAGAAAAAGTGCATTAGCTGTTCAGATAATTTGTTTATTTCCCCAATTTGGAATACACTATTTCGTTCTTTGCCTGTAAAATCGATGCAGACACCTTTATCCACCATAAAATAATCTCTAATTATCACAATGTTTAAATCCATCTCATTAAAAAAATTCCTAACGAATAAGTACATAGTGCGACATTACTGTTTGTAAATTGATTTCTTACAATGCAAAAAACCTGCAGGATTAAAGACTGTATTACTATACTCTAGTTTTTATTTATGTATGTGTTTGGCGTTTTGGGTCCGTAGTCCCACTTCGCCGGCCAGTTACCAGTGTCCCCTTTGCCTGGGCCTAGTTAAATTCCCATGCTTGGGAGTAGTAGCAACATGAGGCGAACATGACGTATTCTCTTCATCGTAACTAGCAAGATCCGCTTGCTTGAGCTTTTCTTCGTCACACAGCTACAGAAACTACGACGTTTTTAAAGGAAAGCAACAACTGTATTTTTGCTTCGACCAGGAATAGAACCCGGAGACCACAGCGCGGGAAGCTTGTACGCTGCCCAGAGCCATCCCAGAGGCTTCATTTTTTTTTTCAATGTCTATTAAGTTATGAAGTTACGTATATAAATGAATGCCGTTTAAAACATTGAAACAACGTACAGAGCATAATTGGGTTAATAGATTTTTTCAAAAAAAATTATAGAATTCGTTGTTTCACAAGTACGTTCAACTTTTTTCTATACATTAAGCAAGAATGTTTCATTACTCTCCGTTCCATTGCTTGTCGAAGCGTCAACGGAAAATGTGCTCTTTAAAATGGAAATCAATGACCAACTGAATATAAATTACTCATCGTCGTTATATGCATTAAAATGTCGATAACGTATCACATTCGACACTTTTCCGAACGGGCTGAATCTGGATGCGTAAAATAGTTAAAACGGAGTTCCCAAAATGCAAATAATGCAGTACTGAAGCGCAAATATCATGCTCTTAGCTAACAAAAGAAGCTGTGAATATACGTTTACAGGGATATGTAAGCAATATATTAAATTACAAGGAAATTATACATATTATCAATCAACATGAATGATTTTGCTCTTCAATTTTGCTATTTTTCAAAAATGCTTAACAATATGTTTACTGATTAAATATATATTTTCATAATTAGAAATGTTTTGGATTAGAGACCCTTACTATCAGTGTTTATGACATTAACCAATGGTTCTTAGTAACAACAATACGAGTACATTATTAGCGACAGAATTACCATCCTTTTAACATCAAAGTTTGAGTATGTGTGGATTGATAATGGCTCCTTTACTAGGACGTTAACATTTCACCGTTCTTCTCCCTCTAACCCAGCAAAATAAAATCACTTTTATCATGTGTTTTATTCATTATATTTTTAGACAATTTTACTAATTTTCATTTTATTTGAATTCAAGTATGCAATCAATTACTTTTGTACTATATTACATTAAGGTCAGTAGTAGCTGATGCGGCCAGATGTAAGAATTTCTCTTGTTTGCTGTACTCACAGTTTTATCAACATTGAAGCATCATCTCACGCTTAGCAGTTGTGCTAAAAATTGAACTTTTAGCACGCTCTGCATGCTCTAAAAGTAACGGCTCTTAGTAGTGTCTGTCTAAAAAATCCATTAATGTGAATTAAATTTATCAGTTTTCAACAACAATAGTCTTTTTAAAAAAGTGCATCTCGAAAAGGGATAAAAAATAGAACGTGCGCGTATACCAAGGAATACATTATTTATTTCTAATTAACTGTGTTTCGTATGGATATAAATCAATATAGGTGTCAATAAATCCAGAGATAACCTATCACCCAATTCGCAATGAAATTGGATGGATTTAGGGATTAGAAGCATGTTTGAAACTGATACGTCCACCAATAAACATGGAATGACATGGCAATCTAGCAGATGCCTCCCAGAAGTTCTATTTTCAGCTTGAAAATATTTACACCGATACGCAATATTTACAATATTTTACATTCAGGGCATTAGATGTGGGGTTGTATTGCACTTCGTCGCAATGCCGACTTCCTTTCTTTAAATTTGCAGCATTCATATTGATATTCTCAACTTAAACATATTACCCGCAAAGACGTCCTTACGTAATGATATTGCAATGTCCTGTTACAAGTGCACGTACTAGATCTCTGAAAACAGTCTCTACACAAATCACATGTATGTGACGTCTCAAAACATTCAATTTAATGACTAACTAACAAGAACCAAAATTTGATGGTTATTTTCATCGGCATCGCATTTCTAAAGCAAACATTTGATGTATGACATTGAATAATACTAATATGGAAAATTATTAAAAATGAAATTCTGTAGTGCGTCTATCAGTTCCTGTTTGTGTTATTAATGAAACCTAAACAAAATTACAGTAGTAAATTCAATGTGAGTTGGTTTAGATTTATTACGTTTGCTTCGTACTGGTTTTCTACAGAACGATTTTTTTTAATGGCAAATTCCTGTCCGTCTATTTGAATATTCGAATGCTCTTTCTGTAACAGAAAATCCGACACATTGGAGGAGAAGCTTATGTTCAATACAGTACAATTCAGAATACTTTTACGAATCAGATAAAACGTCAGAGGTACGGTGTAAAAGCTGCACGGAGGGACTCAACATGTCCTTTTTGACCATTCAATCATATATTTCTGAAGGGAATGCTGCCGACCAGAGGGACAATTTTACCATAATTTCATAGAAACTCTTGTAACACGACTAAAGGCGTGAGAAGGGCTATGGCAGAAGTAAGAAAATAGATTTTGAAACCATGAAGTTTATTGAGGAATATAAGACATGGTAAACAGTAGCGAAAGGCTACTGCTGACAAACGCTTAAAACTAAAATATTTCATGTCCATTTTCAAAAATTGGTAACCCCAACTCTCTCATCAAAGTCATAAAATGCTATTTCGTATATTTCATTTTTATTCATATATACATATTTATAATAGATTACGTAATTTGATCCGCTTGATGCACTGTTTTAGAGAAACGTCCAATACGTTTCAGCCGTTACTCATAAAGTGTATTTTGTTTTCTTTGGATAATTGCATGAATTAAAAACTCTGCTGTTCACAGGAGAAAACGTTTACGATTTTTGCAGAAATATATATTTAAGAAAGTGTTGATGTGGTGACGAGAATTTCGCGTGCGACTGATGAAGGGTGAAAGGAAGGTATCTAGGATTCGGATAAGCCATTAGTTTGTAAGTAGGCACAGATTAAAATTTAGGAGTCTTGTCATTCCTTAAACTTATGTCTTTATAAGTGTTTAAAATTATGAACATTTTAGGAGTCTATTTTAAGCACCTGTATACATTGATTATTCCGATTAGTTATCCCTAAGCAGATTAGTCTCCCCGAAGATGAAAAGCGGGAGATGAGTTGGAGTGTTTCACCTCTACTAAGTCTAATAAGTCCTCTAAGAAAGGGGAAGTGGCGCTCGGATCCTCCCGCAGGAGTTCAGTTGAAGCCCGGAAGGACTCTCCTTTACCCTGCGTCTCTACCTGCGTCATGAGTCGGAGACGACGAAGTTGGAGTGGGCGAGGCAACAAAGGCGAGACTCAAGTGGGGCGGAGGCGGGGCGGAGGCGGGGCGGAGGCGGGGCGGAGGCGGGGCGGAGGCGGGGCGGAGGCGGGGCGGAGGCGGGGCGGAGGCGGGGCGGAGGCGGGGCGGAGGCGGGGCGGAGGCGGGCGGAGGCGGGGCGGAGGCGGGGCGGAGGCGGGGCGGAGGCGGGGCGGAGGCGGGGCGGAGGCGGGGCGGAGGCGGGGCGGAGGCGGGGAGGAGGCGGGGCCGAGGCGGGGTTTTAGCACGAGCGAGGTTCGGCCGCTGAGATACACAATAGAAATGTGACATGCGGATCGGAGGCGTGATATGAATCTGGAGTGCTGGAGCACAGAATTAATTTTATATAAACAGCTAAAGAAAATCGAACCTCCGCTATAATATGAAACACCCTTAAGTCCGGAATAGGCAAAATTTGCAATTCATTTGACACTAAAATACAGAAATGACATATCCTGACTGACTTCTCCGCATAACTACTAAAGTATTTTTACTACACGCGCATTCCACACCAGTTTCATTTATCCATTTGCTTGGGCTGTTTGTTACCCAAATGCTCCCGAGCGGGGCGGACGGAGCATTGAGGAGTATTGGGACCCAGGGCGGCGGCAGCGGCGCTCAGGGCAAGGGTCGAGAAGGCGCCGTTGGCAGCGCAGGAGGTGGAGGGCGTGGAGACGAGAAGCCTCGCGGCGCGGGGCGCGGAGGTGCGGCCAGGGCGTAATCCGCGTTGGCGACATTCTCAACGGAGGATTTCGGAGCAATGGGGGCCGACATCAGTTGGCGGAGAGAGGTCGGAGGCCAACTAGAGACAGACAAGTTAGTTGAAATGGCAGTGGTGGTAGCGGCTGGAGAATTGAAAGGAAGCTGGGACGAGAGAGAGGTGAATGCAAGTATACGAAGAGGAGGTAGTGGAAATCGAAGGGCAAACTTGATCAAGTACGATTGAGTTAGGTTAGTGGACGTGTCGACTGCTGTAGTCATTAGCCCCGAAAGTGTATGCTTTTATCACGGGAGATACCTTTAACCCCTCTCGATGGTGATGTCTGGGCCCCGACATACATGTCGACTTACGGGAAATTTTCCCTTTCACGAATCTCTCATAGATAGGCATTGTCCTAGGTGGAACAAGCTGTATGCTCCTGACTGGTCTCTCTATATGTGAGATAGTGTTGTGCATGTGTAAATAACTGTGGTAAGGGAGAGGAAAACTGCCGATCCGAGCAGCCGGTCTCTAGAATTCTCCAGTAGAGAGCAATTGAATTTGACCTAGCCATCTAGGTAGTGTCCAAAAATACTCTCACCATCGAGACTCGAACCCTAGAACCCCGCCTCTGACCGGAAGGTCCTAGGTTCGAGTCCTGACGACGGCAGGATTTTCGACACTAGCTTTTCAGCTAGGTCGAATTCAGTCGCTGCCTGGAGGACAACTTTTGCGGCCGGCTGCTCTGATCGGTAGTTTTCCGTGGTTTCTCCGATCAACAAAAGGCGAATGCCGGAGCAGTACCCTACCAAACGGGCCACGGACCGCGCGCGATCTTTTCTTCCTCTTCCTTATCCTATCCTCTCCATCTTACACACACACTTACACTCACATGCACTACACTACCACATATTCTGGGAGACCGGTCGGGAGCTTAGAGCTTGTCCCGGCTGGGGCGGTGCCCCGCTGGTGGGAGAGTCCTGGTTAGGGGGAAACCCCACTAGCCAACAGTAGGTCGGCGCCGGATCTCGCCATTCTGCGGGGGAAGATCACCGCTATCTCCCGAGAAAAAACATGCACCACACTAACGGGACTAATGACCAAATCAGTTGACGCGCCCGGAAACACGAAAAAAACAAACCAAACCAACCTAGAACCCCCAGTTCAGAGGAACGTCAGTTACTTCAGTTGTTGCCCTGAGCCGCTGCCTCAGCTGATGCCAGCATCGGGACTCGCATGGTCAGGAAGAGGGAGGGAAGGGACAAGATATCCCTGCGAGTAACGTGGGGGGGCGGTATAAGGCGGGTGAAAGTGAAGACGTGGCCAAAGAAGTACCAACGTAGTAGCAGTTGTGAAGCCACGCAAGGGGGAATAGTGGACACGCGAGCGAGTGCTGGGAAATCATTGGTGACGCGATCCCAGGGGTGGCAGCGGCGGCGCAGAAAACAAAGTGCACTCAGAAAAAAGGCGGGGACTGGAGAGGCAGTGATACTTGGGAATAGAGTGAAAGAAGGGGACGACGCGAACGGTGACGAAGGCGAGAAGAAGGACAGGGCAGAACAGGGGAAGCAGAGGGGAGGGGAACGGGTAGTTTCAACTGGGTTAGGGAGGGAGAAAGGACGGGAGGCAATGGGATCGCGGCTTGAACGAAGGTGTTGGCAGGATCAGAGTGAAGGGCGAGGGCGGTGTGAGCTGGAGGACGGGGACTAGGAGGGGAGGGACAGAGGCTTGGGGGAAGGGGGAGCTGCAAAGTGGGCGGAGGCTGAGCGGACCAAGAAGGCGAGTGGCGGAGGCGGAGAGTCGGGCTGCTGCGGGGCCCCCAAGCGGCTTTCGGAGCACGGAAGGCGGTGCAGAGCTGGTCCGTGGGGAAACCTGCTACGACCTTCGCTCGACCTCACGACACCATCGAGGCCAAGGCGCGAATACTCTCGGCGCCATTGCGAATCAACTTTATAGAGGCGCAATGACCGCGTGAATGACACTCTAATACACACGCGCCATTATTTTAACCCGCGAGTGCTTGTAGTGTTTGGGAGATATCAAGAGTTAGATTTTTTCAATAATTGAAAGACCCTATCTAGCGAAATGAAATTTCTTCTATTTTCTAGTGATCATGGCTGAGTAATCCATTGTCACTTGTTTGAACTATAGATGTCTTGCTAAGCTCTGTAGAAGATGAAACTTTTCCACAGCGTTGCGGATCCAATATGGTAGGTACAAAGCGAGCTCTCGCGTCAGTGAATATATCTTGCTAGAATGCATCCTCCACGTCGTTTGTGAATAAATATAAAACAAATTAATTTTTCAAACTGAATATTATTGAGTCAAACTCAAATATGATTTGAAAACTGATTACAAGTAAATTTTTCATTTAAGCAAGTATTCAGCATCGACAAAAAACAAAAAGTAGTGAATCTTACTGAAACATTGAGGGTACTCACACTACATTTTGCACTGCGGCCACTCCCAGGTTAACAACTCCACCCCTTCAACAGTCAACGGCTCTATCAATAAGCGCCAATGATTCACACCACTTCCTCGAAACAACCCGATCAGAGCATACACTGATGTCACTGCAGTGCCTCTGACCGGGAGGTCATAGGTTCGAGTCACAACGGCAGCAGGATTTTCGACAGTAGCTTTTCAGCTAGGTAGAATTCAATAGCTGTCAGGAGGAGAATTCTAGCGGCCGGCTGCTCTGAGCGGTAGTTTTCTGTGGTCTCTGCGATCAACACCAGGCGAATGCCGGGGCAGTACCCTAACAAACGGGCCACGGACCGCGCGCGATTTTCCTTACCTCTTCCTTGTCCTATTCTCATCCCTTACACACACACACACACACACACACATACACACTAACATGCACTACACTACCACAGATGCCGGGAGACCGATGGGGGACTTAGAACTTGTCTCGGCTAAGATGGTACTCCGCTAGTGGGAGGTACCTGGCTAGGGAAAACCCGCTAGTCGATGGTAGGTCGGCACCGGATCTCAACATCCAGTGCGGGAACATCACCGCCACCTCCTGATGAAAAGCATACACTACACTTATGGGAATAATTACCTCATTCGTTGACGTGCCAAGAGTTACTAACAATCAATCAATCAAAACAATCCGACAATTTCATAGTCATGTGCTACAAAGCACAGTTACCACGTCATAATGCATAATACCGGCCGAGAACATTAAAGGAAAAGTACTGCGATATCTTTCTTCACTTTGGTTAAAATCATTTGCTAAAAAGAATGTTTTAAGTGAAAATAGAATCTCGAAAACGCATTCTCTGCTTTCTAAGTAACATTTAAATTTGTAGTTTAATTTAGGGGTATTTTTGCATTAAATGGTTACGACATCACACAAGTATATTAATTTTTGCCTATACACAGAAGAATAGATGAGAAACAAATGCCTTTTTGCTAGTCTTTGCATAACACGGTATTCAAAACGTGATTAACGTTTATTATTACTAGATCAAAAATTAATACCATTAAGTTTTAATGATGTTAAAATTGAAGTATTTCATCTCTCACAACATTGCCATTAATACTGAAGAATATTTGCATTCTTTTCGCTGAGAATCAGCATCGCGATCGTAAACGCCCAACTACTTTATGTAAATCCTAACCAAAGTCGTATTCTCATGGATATAAGACTGAAGAAACTTTAGTAATGAAAGCACGTGCACTCAATTAACATTCAAGACCTGTAATAACTAGAACAAAATTTTCTGACATAAATCGACAAATTTCTGAAACAGGACTTGCGAAAGGCAGAATACTCTTCTGGTATGTTTGAATGGAACTAGCCATAAGCATTCAAAGCAATTCTAATAAATTTTAATATTGAATTTTTTCTTCTTTAAAAAATATTAAATTGTACAATTACCTCCGTCTACATTTTCAAAAAATAATTTATTAAAATCTTTTTGTCTAAATATGTTTGAATCACTGAAACATTTTAACATAATTACCGAGAGCTTTATTCATTGTTCTCGCAGGATAGCAAACAAAAACATCGGCCATGTACACACAAAGTACGAATGCATGTATTATATTCCAATTTACAGTAATTCAATTATTTTAAACAAAAGCGCAGACTGAAACTTTACAGTCAACGTTTTTTCTCTCAGTTGCTCTCAAATATTTCATTTTATTATATTTGCGAAAATTCAATTTAACAAAAACCGAGGTTCAAATCTATCACAATTTGCAAATTTGCACAAATATCTCCCATAAATGGTGAATCTTGCAATTTTAGGTTGCATGTCTGTACGAGATAGTACCAATTATGATTCAGTAAAATTACCAACTCAAATTTAATTTATTTTCTCAAAAATTGGAGGAAAATAAGAGACAAGAGGTGAAGCAGACCACTAATAGTTCTTCTGGATGAAGTTTGTTAATACAAATTAATTTTTCCACATAAAAACGTCAAATATCAATTTAATATCATATAAACCATTTTTGTTCTTTGAAATTGCAAGTCACTTCTTCAAAAACATCAAGTAATTCTTCTATATTCAATACCCTGAATGATTCTAACGAGTATATGTTATCTTTTTCTGAATATGAAATATTTTATAAAAGTGTTCAATTATTTCTTCCTTCTCTTGTTAGGATTTGCAGTTTCAATTGCATTCTAGAAATGAGAATACATCATACGTTTATGAAAAACATTAACTTTTGAACTCTTCTGCATATGAAATTCTCAAATAAACAGCGAAGCGCAATGATACTCAATTTACCTTCTGTTATGGAGTAAAGCCCAGACGATTTTTATATTTAGTGAAGTGTTAGACGCAGAAGCGTATCTAAAAACTCGGATCCTTTCCATTCATTTCCAAATTACTCAATGACATTTTTAATCATACGATAACAGTTAATTACTGTATCAACACTTGAACACTGCATTCTAAAATAATTTATTTACAACCTTCTAGTAATTCAAGATAGTAATGAATTATCTCTGCATTGTAATATGAATGTAATACTATTTTCTACCTTGCCTCATCTTGACCAATTTTTCTTCACTCCCCCTTCACTTGCTCGACCTCCCAGCCACGCCCACTCCCCAACCATGCACAGTCCTCCCGCCTCGCCAAACCTGCCCTCCCCCCGGCCCCCCACCCCGTCTTCCCCGGCACGCCATCCACGCCACGCCCTCCCCGCCACGCGACGTCCGCCCTCCTCGTCATGTACCAACTTCCCCGCCAAGCGTTCGCCACCATGCACCGCCCTCTCCGCCAAGCTCCTCCCCCGTCACGCCCACCCCGTTACACCCTGACCGTCACGCCCTCCCCGTCACTCACTCCCCGTCTCGCCCCCCGTCACGACCTCCCCGTCACGACCTCCCCGTCACGACCTCCCCGTCACGACCTCCCCGTCACGACCTCCCCGTCACGACCTCCCCGTCACGACCTCCCCGTCACGACCTCCCCGTCACGACCTCCCGTCACGACCTCCCCGTCACGACCTCCCGCCCACCCCCCTGCGCCGCCTCCCCGTCACCCCCTCCCCCCGCCACCTGCCCCATCCCCGCAATGCACCGCCTTCCCCGCTAGGTCCTTGACTCCGTCCACCTCCCCGCACGTTCCGCTCGCCCGCTCTCACCACCTGCCTCTGCCGCTTCGCCCTCCCCGACCTTGCCCCTGCCCCGCGCTGCCCGCACAGCTGCTCCGCAACACCCTCGTGCACTGAGGGTTGCATTCAGCCAAGTTTTGGAATAAGAACGAAATATCAACGTCAAAGGATCATTTATCTATTCCATGTCAAGTTGCATTTGTATTAATAAAATCATGAAAATTGTATTGTAGGTTGAAGTTGTTGGATTTGGTAGTACAGACTACTACATTAATTTTATGGTATAATAGTATAATACACAAATATTTGGCAAGGTATTTATAGTGTTTTTAGATGTTCGAAATAGACTGCCCTAGTTCCAAAAATCTTGTAATTATAATTTTCATTCATATTGCAGAAAAATAGTATTAAAGTTAAAATGACTGTATCTCGTTCGACCAGTTCTTGCTACTAACCTCCAATTATATAATTTAACCCCTCAATTATTTCCACTCCTTTCATTTTCAGTGATGTAGTAAATGCCAATGAATTATGAAAGATTAACATCGATGGAAAGAAAAAAATGTTTAAAGAGAGGGAAAAAAGGTGCAAGGCGATAAGAGAACACATGAACAAGACCGGAGTTCGTTATTTCAACACAGGAACAGAAGCAAGGGGAGAGAAGTGAGAACTCATTATGGAATCGCGCCGCATACCGTGCAAATATTCCCTAACTCCTCCTCAGGCAGGTAAAGGCGAAATTTGCCTCCGTCAGGGCTCCAGCCAGAACCAACGCCCCTTGGGCAGCAGTCGCCTGGCCGACGGCGCGGTGGGCGGAGCGGGGCGGGGCGGGGCGGGGGGGGCGGCAGGGGCGGCGACGGCCCGTGGCTATTTCCGCCGCCCCCTGACATTTGCGCGCCCTACCGCGCCGCCGCCCCCGGCCCCGCTCCGCCTCGGCCGCCCGCGCAGCCGTCGGCTCCTGGCCCATCGATCGAGTGGCGTTCTGGCGCACCGTCGCCATGGAAACGCCGGATGAGACCGCCGCGCCGCGCCGGGCGACTGGGAGACGCCGTCGGCGAGCGCTCGGGGCGGCCGTCGCCTAGCGCCGCGACGCCGCCGCCCGCGCCGCCCGCGCCGCCGCCGTCGCCGCCTCTCCCCAGGGAGGCGACTCCGCAGAGCTATTTGTATACCCTCCCAGTGATACGGCCCCGCTCCGCTAGATAGTCTCGCCGCATGGTTTCCGACTGCGGCGCTTATTGGACGAGGAACAGCGGGCGCCATTCTGCCGACGCGACGACGCTTTCCACTTGCGCCGCCCTTTAATCATGCTTGAGGCGAGATCCAATTTGCGATAGCGCTCTTTCTACCAGCTGTGAATGCTGTATGGAAAGGACTATCGAAAATGGTTCGTAAAAACGTCTAAGCAAAATGCAACAGACGACATGAAGTATCTGTGTTTCCTTCATTCTTGAGTCACATTCAAAAACCTCTTCACAGAGAAATTTCAATTCATAAATACAATTTGAATAATTAATTTAATTTACGAATAAATACCAATAATAATAAGAATAATCTTTAAAAAGGATTTTTTACGAATTATTAAGATGAATAGCGTTCACAATACTTCCCATTGCCCTCACAAACAATAATATATTTATTTGCGGTAAATTGAATCTAAAAGGATCTTAAAATTGTTGGGTTTATTTTTTGTAAGAACTCATTTATTTTATGGATGTATTTTAATTGATGCAATACTTGAGAATTTTAGTAATCACTTTTATCTTTAGAGCTAGTCAACAAAAATCAATTAAATTCTATTGTTTCTCATTTTGTTCTACTCACAAAAGACATGTCATTAGGAAATTAAAATAAATAAAACTGAATCGGGTAATGTTACTTAACAATATTTTTTTCTCGAGAGAAAACGCTAAGGTAAAATATTGCCATATCAAACATCCGTATTAACTAAATAGGAATTGCAAAGCCTTGAAGTCGTAAGTAGTTTTCGATGACAACAAACGTAGTGCTTTTGGGGAGTGGGTCACGCACACACACGTATATGTAATGCCCAAAAATGTAAGACGTTTTAATGCACTTACAGTTATGATACTTTAAAGACTTGCATTAGTAACACAGAGAATAATGTTTATTCTGAGAGTATCGCCCGCACATTTCCATTCACAAACGGGGGGAAAAAATTTTTATTATTTTTACGAGATGTTTTTAGGAAACAATATTTAACACAGTATATTGTGTTGGCCATACGTGGTAAACTTTAATAAATGTTCTTAACGGTCATTAAACAATGCAAGGTATCAAAGCATTTTGGGCACTCTGGCGTGTGACAGCGATAAAACGTCGCTATTTACTTCCCAATCACTCTCCTTGTTAATCGTTTTAATTGCAACATTACCCAGGGAACGCTTCTGTCCAATTGCGAATAAACATACAACTAAACATGTTTTCATAAATTCTCATCCATTGAGATTTCTAATTCACTGCTCCTGTTAAATCAGTATGAAAACGAACACGGAATTGTAGAACAAATCAAAATTTTGTGATCGCATGCTGCCTATAAAATAATATTTTGCTTAAGGTGAGAATGCTAAACACTAATAACAAACATGCAATATAATTTTAAAGCGCTCTTTGTTCTTTTATTAACAACTGTTGCAGAATTTTACTTCAAAAAATTCATAGTAGAAAGAAAGAAGTGTCGTAATGAGAGGAAAAGAACTCATTGTGAGAGGACTGTTTAGGGACCTACATTATTCCATATGCTCTCTTCGACCTTGCTTAACGTTTTATCAGAGGTGGTAAATACAACACATTCCCACCAGTAATTAAGTTCAGGGATGTTTCTCGACTGGGAGTGTAAAACGAGTGTCTCTGAGAGTATCTTATTCCAGAGAGTAAACACTTGCAAGTCTACTTCAATTAACCTTATACCCTCTCTGAGCTCCATGACCTGGATAGGGACATGTGCAAAGAGTGGTCACACCGTATACGAGATACTCCCGTCTCAACGCATACACACATTAAGTAGGACAGGACATTAAGTAAATATTCTGCACAAAAATGTACATAAACATGGCTGCATATTGCGTTTGTAATAATGTGTTTTGTTGCTTCCGTTAAATTTCCTAGTGATAAAATTTAATGATTCTTCTTTAAGTGTTATTTTCAACTTGCCTTTACATCCATCAATATATTGCTTGTTCGTAATGAGACAGACTGCGGCAACTTTAAACATTAGACGTTATTTTTAGTAAAAACGAATTAGAAAATCTTAAAACAGGGACATAGTATGTAATCCCATTATAATTAACTATCATTCATTTTTTTAAGTCCAATGATATATTTTGTTTCAATTTTAGTTCAATCAAAACTTTCACTAACAATATTAAACTGAATATGAGAGCGACTTATGTGATGGACGATCAATACACACTTGTCAATCGGATAATTGAATTCCACTACATGCAGTGACGATGTAAAAGGTAGTTTCGAATATGATTCAGATTAAAACAACACAAAAATTATCGTAAATGTATAACGAAGTTCTTATCGTGCTTCATGAATTTTCCCTTAGGTTCAAAGAGAAAATAATAAATGATGAGAACCAAATGACCAACTAGAATGCTATTTCCATATTTAGATGCACACATTCATTAATTTGTTGAAGTATTAGTTTTCATTTATTCCTGTTATTTAATATATTTGCTATTACATGTAATTCTTGATCAATCACAAAAGATCTTCAGGTTTGATATCATGCCATTGCAATCACATGCTGGTGATGAGCTTATAAAAAATTAAACTAATATAGACTTATGTACAATAACAAAAAATGCATTATAAAACACACTTTTATACATAATGCACTTTCATAGAATACACATTTTCAATTTACACTAACATATACAGAATACATATTTAATATTTATAAACTTTGAGGAATTGAAATGTTGGCATTAATATTTACCAAACTATGCAGATGGCTATTGTGATTGCAACAACTATAATGATACAAAATGTACGAAAGTATAATAGCTATAACATCCTAAAGTTTCCCTTTCATAAGTATGCTTTTGTCATATGTAGCCAACGTATTTGTCTTTAAAATTATAAAGTTTTTAAAACATCCATTCTATCTGTGAACAACACTAGCGTCTAAATCGTGTAGGGAATTTTCACTAAAAGGAATATTCCTCGATTGATCAAAATGATGTTCCGCCCCCTCAAATACGATATGAATCACTCAATTTTTGTAGGTACGATAACATTTCGAAATTTTATAAACATGGTGAGAAATGCTCCTTTTAATTGTTTTATTGCCCGAAAAGACCAAATTATGGCTTTAAAATGGCGAAGTTCGATTTTTAAACAATCTCTGAATTCCCGAAAATTGAAAAATTAAAGTCTTTTGGGATCCCTTGCTAAAGCTAAATAATTGAATCTTAATGTTTTCTTAATGAAATATATTCTTAAAATTTAGATTTCTAAGTAGTAGTGTGATTTACAATTTTTTCAAAAGATGAGCATTCTTCTCGTAGTTTTGTACGAAATTATATAAAAATGGCACAGGTACAACTTTCCGTAAGGCTGTCGGATGCAAGTCCAGCTGTTGGCAACAGTAGCTCCTAAGTTCTTTTACATTCTTCATTTTTCATCATTTTTCGTCGATACACACAGAGATAGACCGGTCTGGATGTAATTTGTTAAAACTGCATCCAGTCTGGTTTTCAAATTTGCTAAAAAAAATACGCATGCTACATTTTTCGGTACAGATTTCATCCAGATTGACTTCTGCGCTCCTACTGTCACTTTTTGGAACTTCCTCTGGTTTATTAAGCGTATGGGGCGCTTTGTTCCTTTTGTATAGTTTCGGGAGCATTCTAATATGTTGAATTGTAATGTGAAGAAATATGTAATAGATAATAAACAAGTTCTGTGTTGTAATATCGTCTCGTTCAGTACTCAGAGCTAACATAACCTAACTTAATTTGTTACCATAGATGCTATGCTCAACTGTTTGTTCTTCGGCGCTTTTTACGGCGTCCAGGGAAAATATTTTTATCACGATTGCGTACAGAAAATGAACGTTTATAACCCTCAATCTTGTTTATCCCATTTCAATACTGAAACAATAGAAATGAACGTCCCTTTTCTATCCATTTTCTGTACAAGAAAACGATGAAAAATTGACCGTGTAAACAGGCTTAAGCCTTTCACAGGATTTTCTCCAAAATTATTATTTCCAGATCGATCTTGCACAGGGGCTGATTATCGCTGAAACCTCTAAGTTTTCGAAAATTGCCGAAGTCAAAGTTTCAAATGACTCCCATTACATACATCACTTAAATTTTTACCCGTCGAACATTTTTCTTGAGCCTCGCGCCTCTCTCGCCTGTGTTGCAGAGGGAGGCCGCCCTCGCTGCTCCAGTTGGCGATTTGTGCACACGCTCCGTTTGACGGCCACGGCGTGGGGACAGGGGGAGGGGAGGGGGCGGGTGCAGCGAAGCGAACAGGGCGCGGCAACGCCCGCTTCGGTGCTCCCGGTCAATAGCCTTCCTAAACGCGGGGCGCCATTATGCACAGGTGCAAGGAAATAGGCACGCTTATTCTTAGGCGGGTGGCCGACCAGAGTCGCTGAATCGCCAAGATGATTCAGTGACTTGCAAATTGTCTCATATTATCCTTTTGGGATGTGGAATGTATGAATTGACAACTTTTACCACAACCTTTCAGGCAGGAATCCAGACGCGGTACATTTCCTGTGTGTCAAGATGACCTGAATTTGAGTAAGAGATAAAAAACTGATTTTATCTTAGCAAGGATGTAAGAGTAAAAGCTCTAACAGGTGATTCTAAATATATCAATGGAGGAATTCAAAACAAAAATTGATTCATGGAAATGATCATCATCAATTCATCAAATATATGTTTGAAAGTAAATTTGCAATTCGATTTCGGAATGAAGTCATGATCTTATCTTTTTCTGTCAGAAATATCAATGAAGTAAGGTAAAAATAATTTTGAGATATTTACACAATGCAAGAAATCAATTGAAGAAATTTTGTACACAGAATGCTTTGTGTGGTTCTCACTTCACTCGTTTTCAGGACGTCAAACACGTTAGAAAAATAATGTCCGGAAGTCGCAAATTGGATGGGAATGCTATTATAGAAATGTTTCTTTGATTTTGGTCAAATAAAGTTCTAGATTTTCATTAAACGTTTGAGGTTTTAGCTTTACGGAAGTCGAGAGATACGATACGAAATTTCACAAAGAAAAAATATGCTGGCGGTTATAATCCGATAAAGGATATTTTTGAGTATTATCAGATAGATTCAGGAGGTTAAACATGAAAGATAGCAGAGGAAACCTGGTCCTTGAAGAGAAGTAAAAAGGAGGAAAAATAAGATTAAAAATGATTAATATTGACATAGAGGACAAAATGAAACATGTAAATTAACTAAAATGGCATTTGGTTTGTTATAACTAGTTTTTAACACTCGTAGTAAGCGTCATTGTTACGGAAGGAGTTTGTTTTACAAAAATATATGCAAGTAATGATTTTTATCGGTCACATGCGTCTTTAACCCCCATTAACATGCAACCCTGGAGGTTTGGTAAGTGCACTTGTACCTACCTGTATGTTAAGAAATTTAACATCCCTAGCAACGGGTTTTACCATCCTTAACAACGTAAACAACTATCGATTTATCGCAAGTCAATTTTTTTTTAAAGAAAAACCACGGCAATGTACAAAACAAAACAAATTCAAACAAATCAGAAGTAATTCACATTAGGTTGTGGAATAATATTATTCTTAATTGTAATATTATTAATGGTACAATTAAACAATGTATATTAGGTAAATTAACCTCATTTTCCTCACATTCCACCAAATGAAACTCTACTCCGGGAATAATATTGCCTGACGACGTGAATATGTCGCAACTAGAAGTTAACGCGACAATTTCCTAACCGAATGTCGTTTCTTTAGGTATCCTTAGGTTCAGGAGAATTATTTCCATCCATCTTTCTCGAACAACGTATACGAATGTTTTTTATATAGATATATCGCAAGCAACATCCCACAATATCGTACTAACGTTCCGCAGCAACAGAATTCATAGTTTATTCCAGTAATAAATTTTGCCGATAAAATGCAACATACCACAATTCCAACTTAAAAATCTCCGCTATCATCCGCATCGATTTTTAACTTTTGCCCTCATCAGTAATAACACTTATAACATTAGTAGGTATGTTAATAACTATAAGGAAATGCCAACGTATAACCACCACAACGTGTCGAATAACATCTCCACCTCAGACGGAGATAAGAGCAGATAGGAGTACATATCACGTTATTCCGTGTAGCAGTGTGTTCGTGGGTCTCGCCGCCTCGATAAATGTATCGATCTGTCAGCTCCTGTGACGCGCGATTCCACCGCCGTGAGCCGCACGAAGTGGTTTCGCGTTGCATTACAACTGGAGATTGCGCGCATGACATACGCGCCGGAGCGGCGCCGCGTGCCGCGCCGACACCTCCATCAAAATGCCACCCGCGCCCCCGCACTCATACCATTCCTCCGTACCCTTTATACCATTCGGACCATCTCGATGCCCCTCATACCGATAGCCCTCACACAATCCAAAATTACACGTAAACATGTTGCCGCAAAACTTAGAAACGAGTTATTAAACGTGACCATTCCAAATAATCGGACTCTTTGTTAGCTCAAAGGTTCCAATGTTGCACCTGCAGCATTGATGACCGAGAGGCCCTAGGATTCAACTTCCGGGTATTTTCGAAATTAGGGACAAACTGATTAACGGATTTGTCTACTGTCTGGAGAAGGTCGGCTGTTCTCATCGGTAATTTTATGTGGTTTCTCGGAGCAATAACCGGCGAATGACGGAGCAGAACTCTAACAAGCGGGCGACAAACCGCGGGAGAACACGAACACACACACTTCCATTCGCTGCATTACCATTCGTGTCGGGAGATCGGGCCTGGAACTTAGAGCTAGACCCGTCGTGACAGTAGGCGCCGGATCTCACGTGTCAGAGTGTGCGGGTGAGCGATGGGAATCACTACCGCCTCTGGGATTTGACTTGAACTCCATTTACGGGACGAATGAACTAAGTAGTTGACACGCTCGGAAACAAATATTGACTTATTCACCATAATGCCCTAATGTAAATGTATATCTGTGAAGTTTAAAGGCGTACAAGCTCCGATCTTTTACGTATAAGTTTATGTTAGCGATCTGTTGATGGCCAATGATAGAGCAGCTTGAAAAGAGAAAGAACAACGAATTAGGCTTATAGCAAATTGTAGATCGTTTTCGTCTCCGACCACTTGTTGTTTGTGCCGGTATCCAAGGCGGTAGAACGAGTATTCTTCCGTGATTCTCCCTAATATAAAACACTGAAAAAAGATATCTCGCGTAAAAGACGTTAACAAGACTTAGATAGGTTGAATTTTAATTTGTTAACGTGAATTGTAC
Source organism: Teleogryllus oceanicus (assembly GCA_964035755.1). Classification (NCBI taxonomy): domain Eukaryota; kingdom Metazoa; phylum Arthropoda; class Insecta; order Orthoptera; family Gryllidae; genus Teleogryllus; species Teleogryllus oceanicus. The sequence continues at coordinate 18,127,937 of CAXIVR010000006.1, forward strand.
GTTTTTCACTGAAAATGCTGGTTTTACATGCAAATTTTACCGCTACGTTTACAGAAATACGTTAACTTTAAATTTGCATTGTGGATGAGGCCTTACCTGTTCAAGAGAAAACTTCGAAAAAGTTTAACTGCTCCGAATGATTCCAAGCCCAAGTCATTCGAGGAGTTTAAAGCCATGGTCGTAACTAGAGATGTGAGACGAGGGCGTTGCAATTCAATCTAACGCGTTTTAACTGTTTCTCGTGTCATAAACCACTTTAGGACACAATAAACTACTACTACTTACAGGCAATCATTTTTTTAATCTTTGAAGTAGCTTTATACACTAATCAAATTAATTTATTTTCAATAAATACCTCGATTTTTTTCCATTTGAGAACATTATCCTCCAAATGCGTTGAGAATTGTAATAAATAATGAATTAATAGTACGAGGTTACGAGGTAATGAAATAATCTGTTATTGTCATTCTAGTAACAATCACATGATTTGACAATATGTTTCAATAAATTTTATCTTCACTGGCCAAAATCGTGTAATTCGAAAGTGCGTGGAAAAATTATAATGAAAAATAGGGTAATTCTAAAATCAAAGAGAAGAGATCATAAGAATATTGATAAAACTTGAAAAGCCAAACATAAATTCCTAATCAAGTATACACCCCACAAACACAAATAGAATTAGAGCTGCCCTGCAACAACTTCTTCCAATATTAAAATTCTCTGCGAATCGATGTACGATACAAGTGAAAATTTAGGGACGTGTGCTATTACAGCAGTATATTTCAAAACCAAAATATTCATGACTTAATAAATCGTTAAAATAATAGCTAATGAACATCTGTCAATAAATCAATTTAATTATGAGGATCGTGAAGATATGGCGATATGAATATATCGTCCCCTATCAAACAATCTTGTTTGAGAATCTTTTTCTGTACGATACAATCTCGCTCAAGTATTGTCTCGCTATCTCAGAGCAAGCGATGCAAAATTTGAACTTCAGAATATAGTTCACGTGGACTCAGCAAAACCTTGTTTTCCAGTATGATAATTATTTAAGAACAAATGTACTCGTAACAGATTTAATTGTCACATTTTTTATCTCATCAATTGTCTACAATTTGTTTATAAATCGTTTCAGTGTTGAAAAGAAGATTGCAACATTTCACTCACCTTTCGCAGTGATTAAAAAAATCAATTTCATTGCACTCTTTCATCTGTAAAGATACTCCCTGATTGGTGCCACTTTTGACTTGTTAGCCTCTTAGAAGTAATTGCAACTATTTAGAACGAGAACTTTGTTTGTGTCGATATACGTTCTCAATTTTGAGTACCTATTTAGATCATTGACGATAACGAGTCTAATTTATGGCTCATTGAGACATAGTTTTAATCTGCAGGGAGAATTTTCTTTTTCCACCCAGAAGGATGCTCCTAAAGTTTTGAACATATTATTTTTGTACAACACATTATTAAAATGTTTGAGGAACAAAAATAAAGGTACTTGGAAGTGATGAAGAAGTTCGTTTTATGAAAAAGTGTATATTGTAGATCGGTAAAAGAATCTGCATTTAAATGACTTATAATAAATATAAATTACATTGCATTCATGTTTGTTGTTTGTAGAAAATGTAAAATGTCACCGTTCTAAAGATGTCTTGCCACCAGGAAGAGGGTATATGCAAAGGATTGTTTGAGATGCAAATTTTTTGGGTGGCCTGGTAATTAAACGTTGAAGACTTTCCCTTCAAACTAAGAAAACAAATTTGTTTGTTCACTTTTTTTCCTTCATGATATAAAACCTTCAATATAACAAAATAGAATTATTTTCTACTAAAGTTTCACTCCAATGTAATATTACTAAAATTATTTTAAGTTTTAACGAACTTAAATTAATATTAATTATTATATATTAATATATTAATATTAATTAACTATGAAAACATTTTACTTTTTTAAGTGCAGAGAACACTTTAAAAGTAAGTCAATTGATTCAAAATTTAAATAACAGTGCTATGAAATTTATATCAACACCAACTTCTGCTTCAAAATCCAATTTCAGTTTTTAAATTGTGCTATCCACTTCAGTTCATCGAATGAAGAGTTACCAGTACACCTGAGGACGCCTTATTTTCACTTTATTGTCAACTAAAGATTCGTGGAAATGCCTACTTCAATGCATGAAATCTGAATAAAATTTGTAAACTATGTAGTTAACAAGAATTGTGTCTCCAAATTTTAATTTATCATCTTATAGTACGATAATCTACGGTGGGGGAAAATTAATTCTCTGAGACGACAAATTTTAATAAAAATATTTATGCAGAGATATTCAATGACTGCAAATATCTAGACGCATTCCTAGATCGTTCTGTCATATCGCTACACAAAAAATACACCTCTTCTATTAGCCCTAGTTTACACTTCTGGATGTTAGTATTTCTGCAGATTGTACTGCGTGGCTTTAATAATAGCTTCGTATAGTCTTGTGCAGAATATTTTTTCATGAAAAAATACTCGATTGAAGTTATTCATATAATTATCTTAAAAAATAAAAAAAACACCATATTTCTCTTATTACTTTATTCTCCGATTCCTTTGAGTCTCTTATTCCTTCTTACATTCATATTAGAGAAATATCCCTTACTCACAACGTTTGGAACGCAAGCTAGAGCCTAAGTGTAAGGATTGATCAACCGTCACATCTATGAGCTTCCTTGATTCGTATGATGAGCTGCACAGTGGTTCAATAACTGATAAAATAATCTTAACCATATACCAGATATACCAACCGATCGATTATTTCAAGAATAACACGTTTTCAATGATAACCAAAATTCAGACTTAGCAAGTATACGTTGTAATCATATCTAAGAGAATTTTAATCAAGGAGGAATACAAAGAAGTAAATATAGTGGTCGAATTACCTTGGAACACATGAGCACGCGAAGATGGTGAATTCTCTTCTTGAAAAACAATGTTGAGTTTTGAGATGGGAATTCACGAGAGTCAATTGGTGCAAAGCTTTTGACAAGCAAAATCGGCACGTTCACTCTCTCCCTATAAGTCATCAACGGATTATTATTCGGCGGGCGTCGTGCACAGAACTCACCGCTTCGATTCTATGAATGTATGTAGTACTCATTGTATCTACAGTCTGGTATAAATAGTGCAAAAACATCAAACTTCGTATTACTTTAACTACTATTATTAACTATTATTATTATTCAAATTATATCAAATCAAATCTACTATTATTATTATTGTTATTATTATTATTATTATTATTATTATTATTATACTATTAACTTACTATTCAAATGTAGTCTACAAAAAAAGGTATTTTTGGTACTAATGCACACACTAAAGTACCGATAGAAGCTTTTCAATGAAATGAGAGAAACACTTTTGTCGAAACTCACTTAAAACGAATAAATTCCGTATTTTCTTGGGAAATACAACGGATTTTGAGACACGTAAGTACAATGCGTCTATTTTATTAGTGCCGTGATCGTGGAAAATTGTGCTCGGTCTACGGTCCCTTACTCGCTAAGGAACGGTGCGCTGAACTCCACTACGAACGCTGCGGACAGGAAGTTACCAAACGTCGCCCTGCAAAAGGCATACTTTCCAGCCTTGTCGAATAGTTGATTTGTGATGGCTCGCCCGAAGTTCACTCTCAGACAGAAAGTGTTTGTGTCACACATACGTAAAATGTGCCAAACCGTTATGTGCATTGCATTCTGGAGCCTTCCTTCCAAATGTTGACAAACGAAAAGCGTAATCACGGTCATTTTCAACAGGACTCCGCAACTGCACACACTGCTTCCGTCTCCTTACGGGTTTACACGCTGTTTATGAAGACAGAGTTATTACACGGGGACTGTGATCCGCACGCTCTCCTGATCTGACTCCGTACGATTTCCTTCTTTGAGGATTCCTGAAAGATAGCATATATGCGATAAACCCTCACGCGGAAGAAGAATTAAGGCACCGTATAGGGGAACAGATCTCTGCAATACCAACATCCTTTAATGAGTGAACAAGAATTTATTTAGGTATCAATAATGCATCGGAGTCGGAGTGAGCATTTTCAGCACTTATTATCACGTGAGTACAATTTAAACTTTCCGGTAGCGAAAAGCGACCTTCTCTCTGCGGCAATTCCACCAACCGCCTGTCCTGTCTCGATTGCCCCAGCATCCATGGCCTCGTTCGCCGAGGCCAAATCACCGCACGACTGGCACATTTATAAAATGGTCGCACTGTAGAATGGCCAATGATAAAGTGATCAAAAGAGAACGTTTCCTCGCCCCTTTACGCGTCCAAGAGTGGTTGTATCTCGCATGGGACTTACCTCAAAGAGGCTCTTCAATGTATGGAAATGAACGAGTAGTGTCATCGAATTCTTAACGTGAAAAAAACAGGTCGAGAAATGTAATGAGGAATATCAACAAATTCAACAGCTTCGAGATGGGATATGGGAACATATTCTCTGTCCGTTTAAGCCGTCAACTATTGGGTCCTATGCGAGCACCGCGCACGAAACTCGTCTTTCAGAAATCTATGAAATAGCAGAGTTTTTTTCAAGAGAATGTAATGGGTTCGTTAATTACTCAGGATATTAACACTTAATGTGGCGTTTTAATCCTAAATCTAGTGATGCTAAAAGAGCACGTACTTTCTCGCCCGTACTTTCAGGCTAAAGTTGTGCGAAAAGTACTCCAATTTTCGAAACATTGTACATGACCTTACTTTTAAGGAACAGATTTCATTAAGGGCAAATCTCTAACTTTAATATTTTAGTTTTAGGAAAATCTCTCAAAAACTTTAAACTTTTGCAACTTTCGAAAAATTATGACTTTTAAGGATCATGAGATCTCTGCGCCATTCTCTTACACATCGTTCACACTATCCAACAACAAAAATGAATAAAAGACGATGGAGCCTTTTTTTTGACAATTTTAAAAATGTCCCAGGGACTTCATGTAAAGTACCCCCAAAATTAAAGTATCGGTTTCAAATTCAAGGGGCCGCGACTTCAGCAGTATCTATTGCGGAATATCAATTTTGGAGAAAATCGGCTGAACGATTTCGTCGCTAGCGATGTTCACAGACGGACGGCCAGATGGACTGACGGACTGACGGATGGACGGACGGACGGACGAACGGACGGACGGACGGACGAACGCACGGACGGACAGACGGACGGGAAGATGGACGGACAGACGAAGGGACAGACGGATGTTTTGCCGTCAATTGACTTTCAAGAACACACTAAACAGGGATTCTGCCTACACCACGTGTTAGAAAATTTTTTTCTTCCCTACTTCATAGCGAGAAAGTAAAAAGACCGTCATTAAGACTATTCGGTTTAGTTGTATCTTAAGATGTTCGATGACGGCATTCCGTGATGAAGGGCTAATAAATACATGTATGTTGTCGTTCAGCTCCCCTGTAATGCGAGAGTAATGTTGTAGGAATCGTCCGTGAGAAATTAGTTTGGAAAGGAGTCATGAGAGTGAAGAAATGCTAAGTTTGAAATGCACCATGGGGGTAGTTGGTCTGAATGGTGAGCAACTCGGGGACTCTCCCCTCAGGAACCCGTGAACGATCAGAAATGCATGAGTATTGTCAATGGTTTCTTTGAGAGGAGAGTGAACAAATGGCAAATCTTGGTTGCAGTTGGTGTGTGGGCAATTCGTCAAGCCTTTTAGGTCGTCAACTTACAGTTCTTTGAGATGCTGTGCGTGGATCTTGCATTCAGAGATCTATGAGGTTTCTTCAAGAGGACCCAATAGACTCGTCAATTACTCACCATTTTAAAACACGATAATACGTCGTTTTCAGTATTAACTAAAAGACCTCAAAGAAGATATGCAGTGTACACACTACACTATCTAAGACTGTTTTCTCAAAAACCAGTGGAAATTCACTATAGGAAACACACGTGTAGTATTAGTAGTTGTGTTCGGTGAAAAAATGCATATGAGATACGTAACGAGGAGAGTCGATAAAATGAAAAGCTTGAAGATACGTAATGGGAACAGTTTGTCTGCCCATTTCGAAGTTACGGCTGCCCTGCTGAGGGCCTTCAGAAGTATCAAAAAGCACCGTGGCATTACATCGCGAGGAGAGTGAATAAATGCCAAGTACGAGGTGCAGTCGGAGTGGGTGGGCGCTCAGCTTATTGGGGAGGGTGAAAGTTGAGAAACTCACGAATGTTGTCGTTGGATGAAAAATGGATTTGAAATGCTTAACGACAAGAGTCAACAAATTCAAAGGTTTTGAAACGCTTAAATGGGGCCGTTCGACTAACCCTTTGCTTGTGCGTTGCACCCGCCTCCCCAGGGGACTAGAGACGGCTCAAAACGCACCAATGTGCATTATTTGCATCACGAGGAGAGTAAAGAAATGCAAATTGTTGTGGGCTGGCACTCAGCTCATCGGGGATCACGAAAGATCACAAATGCACAAGTAGTGCCATTGAATCTGTGCGACTCGTCTGGTGAGGACCTTCTGAAGGCCCAAACTGTAACAGTGTCATTGCATCACGAGAAGTGTGAAGAAATGCCATGTTCGAGCTGCAATTGTTGTGAACTGGCACTCAGTTCATCAGGAACCACGAACTATAAACGCACGAGTAGTGCCATTGAATCTCTGTGCCTCACCTCGTGAGGGCCTCCTGAAGGCCCAAACTGTAGCAGTGTCGTTGCATCACGAGGAGTGTGAATAAATTCCCATTATTGTGGGCGGACACACAGTTCATCGTGGACCACGAAAGATCACAAATGCACGAGTAGTGCCACTGAATATGTGCGACTCGTCTGGTGAGGACCTTCTGAAGGCCCGAACTGTAGCAGTGTCATTGCATCACGAGGAGAGTGGAGAAATGTTTACAAATAGAAGTATCCAAAGTTTTTCATGACAATTTATTTCAGCACGTTTCGTAACTAGTTTTGTTACATCTTCAGGTGCTTAGTGAGGGAACGCTATCCCAATAACTTTGAATGGAACGTCTGTTATGTAGTATCAACTGAGTGAGAGTGAGGTATTTCGTAATGTTTCCTTGAATGTTCAACTACAGAGGTAATTCAATGGGATAGCGTTCCCTCACTAAGCACCTGAAGATGTAACAAAACTAGTTACGAAACGTGCAATTGCTGAAATAAATTATTGTCATAAAAAACTTTGGATACTTTTATTTGTAAATATATATTGACAATCAAGAAGAAATATTGATTTACTGGATGCCCTGTTCGAGCTGCAGTTGTGGTGGTGGGGGCGCGCGCGCACTCACCTCCTGGTGGCGGTGGTGCGGCGAGCGGTGCTTGTGCTGCGCGGGCGCGGGCTGCGGGCTGCCCTGCGGGGGCGTGTGCTGCGCCAGCGCCTGGTGCGCGCTGCTGGCGCTGCCGCGCCGTCTCCGCCAGCGTCGGCTGGATGTGCGTCACGAACTGCGCCATGCTCAGGCCGGGCTTTGCCAAGAGTGCGCCTGCCTCACTGCCTGCCTCACTCACTCTCAGTGCCTGACTGGCTGCCTTCAAGGCCAAGTGCTGCCGGCCATGCAACAGCTGCGGGCCTACAGGAAGCGGCGTGGGCGGACTGGCATGCTCCTCGTCCGCTCCTGCAAGCCCAGGGCGGCGCCGGTGTCACCGCCCGCCCCGCCACTCTCCACCCCCTCCCGCCATTCCCCCCACCCCACCTCCACCCCTGCTCCTCCCCGCGCGCCCGTGCGGCCCGTCGCCCTGCGGAGGAAAATTCTGTACACGCACTCAGCCTTCCGGCAAAACATTGCCTCTCCGAGGAGAAATGTGTTCCATAGCCAAGAGAACAATTCTGTACCTTGAGTCACTTCATTTTCAGTGATTTTGAGTTTTTTTAAAAAATAATTACCAGTAAGAAATCTATTTGAAGGTATATAATAGTAACTCTCAACGTTATAGCCTTCCATTTACATTTGTAATATGAAGCCGTAATTACAAGTTACAACCAAGGGAGCAGATATTTTTTCCTTCTTCCTGTGAACGATGGAAATTGTAAGTTTCGATTCTAAACTTCTGAGGCACGGTATTTCTTTTAAATTGTTACATAACCTTTTTCGTAACGTATTTACCTTTTAACGTACACTGACTTTACCCTTCCAACAAAATATTACATTGTTATGAAGGGAAACGTTTCTAAATAGAAAATATTTCTTTGTAGGTACCGTATTCACAGCTAGGGTAAGTTTCTCTGAAATTTTTACATATAATCTATTTATGCATAATGTTTTTACTGTTTCATATTCACCAACTTACCGATAAGGATAGTTACGTCTTAAGTCGTAAATATTGCAAATTCACGAATTAACGATTAATTCGTACATTAGCCTGTCCGTTAGAATGAAAATATGTGAATGTCGATAAACGGATCATTTCGAACCTTTTACGGCTAATATTAATAAAGAATAGGCTAAAGCAAATTGATCGAGTGTGGGATGGTTTCTGTTGTCGCGAGAATTCTGGCATTAAATTCGTATGAAATTAAGCGTTGACCCTACAGATTCAAGGTTGTTTCGTGTAAATCGCGGGGGTGAAGGCCGAAATCTCGTCACCAACTCAGAAATGCGGAGTGAAGTGTCAATTGAGGAATGTAGTGAGGTTATGTTAGGTTGTTTCCAGTAAATACAAGGTATAACTGACACTGAGGAACTGACAACTACACACTTGTCTTTCGCAAGCCCTAGAAACTTCCTATAATCTCTTTGAATTATATTTATCATATATCTGCTATTCCTCATCACCGTAATATACTTCACCTATCTTAGCTACCTCGTGTTGACTTAAGTTCACTTTATTCGATTAATATTCGAATAATATTCGATTAATATGGGAAAATACGATTTACGATTTTATAATTTGACAAGTAGGCACGTTTAACTCACACCTGTGAACGTATATGTTAAACAGCACCTTTCACTCAAATAAGAGATGTGGCATATATACACCTTCGGTAAGAATGCAAGGAAACTTCTGTCCACGTCAGAAAACCTTCGTCTACACTAATTTGCAACTCAAATCGCGTTTCGATTCTTATTTTGCGAGGTTGCCACAACCTATTTTTTCAGTTCTTTTATTAAATAAATTCCCATTCAGTAACGGAAATTTCATCTTCCCAGTAATACTTGCACATAGCTGTTTTCACGAGCGTCTTTTCTACAAGACCTTCAAATTATAAACACAGTAAAGATTTAAGAATCAAATTTTAATGAATTTAAAAATAAAAAGATGTCTCAATTTATTTTAATTTATTCAATTGATACAATTAAACTTTCGTAAAGGAATATTAATTTATTTTAATTTATTAAATACTTTTATATTCAATGTTTAGTCATATTCAATACTGGTGACACGCCACAGCTGTTTTCTAAGCTCTCAGCTCAAGGTTTGTTCAGAGATAATTCAAATGACATGAAATGTCTAAATTTTATTGAACCTTATTCAAACGTTAAATTTTGTTGTATCAATCTTTGTTTCTCATGAGTAAAGTTTTCTTACCGATGATTTCTAAAGAAACTTTCTGAATATTTCTTATGATCTGTAGTATAAAAAGTAACAAATCACAATGAGAAGTCCTAAAAAGATAGCAACGGTCATGAATTGCAACGTTTAAGCCTCATTTTCTACATAAATTAGAAATTGACATTCACTTTTCGTTATATTTTTTGCCTTGACGCTTATTAAAACGCAAAAATAAATGACACTTTGCCATTCAAACTGCGAACTCGCACTAATAACTCGTACTAATAAAGGTGAATGCGGTAATTGCCTGCGGAGCAAAAACCCCCCTGGTTGAGACTGAAGCTTTTTTATTGAGAACCAGAAAATAGCAATATCCACCGTACGCAGTCTCATTATAATTCGCATTGTTTATCTACATTAAAAATAACTTTGTGATCAACCTGCAAACTCAACATTATACGAGAATAGATATATTAAAAGTGAAAATAAAATGCATTTTAAAGTTAAAATGTTACGCTTCGTACTCATTATTATAATATTTAATTGAAATTATTCCATTCAATTATCAACTATTCACAACCGGTCATTATATTACCATATTTCATTACCACATAAAGCTCCTTTAAAGATATGTTTTCATCAAAAGCCAATCTTAGCGATTCTCCTTTCAGAGAATATTAAACTTTTATGGTTGGTTTAATTACGCAGAATATTGTAATATGGAGACCGTCAAGTGAAAGAAGCTCTTACCATTAGATATATAGAACTTAGTCAAATATGAAAGTTTTACTGATATTTGAAAGTTGTATATCTCTAAATATATCCCTGGAACATCATCCACATAATACGGAATATTTTTTCTGTATGTAACTTTCCTGATTTAAGATGTGTTAATCAAATAAAATTGTCTCTAGATTGATTATTCTAACAACGTTTGCCGATAAGTTCCATCTACTGGGATGTGACTGAAGCTGGCTTACATGGCAATCATGCATGATAAAGTCTTGATGAATCTATATCACATAGATCAATAGTTAATAAAGATAGGTAAAAAGTATATTTTCAATTATATTATTTTTAATTTAATTGATTCTGTATTTAGTAGTTTTTCTTATTTCTCCAACAAGTTAAAATCAAATAAAAATTAATATCCTTGAAATATGCATAACAAACAATCCAGTAATCATTTTATAGATAATTTCTGTCCTATTTTTTTCATTTATTAGTCATTATATTATTGTAGTTTCTAAATTCCACATAACCTCGTCTGCAAGTGTGCCACTTATCTCACCAACCATCAAATTGTTTAGGCCTCTGACATAAGACAGATTTCGACAATATTAAAATCATAGACACTGAATCTAGGATTAAGCCAAGATTAATATTTGAAATCATAAATATGAAGTTAAAAAATACCATGAATACAATGACTGACAACATAAGAATGACTAATGTTTATATAATGCTATATTCGCGTTAAAATATAATCCAATTAGACATGAGAAAAATGCCACCCCTAACCACATTTCCCCTCCATTACCAACAGATGACGTAGACCGTGCACCTCCTAGCACTTGACACAGGCGGTCGCACCGCATTTTAGGACTGAGAGCTGAAGGAAGTAGTCAACTCCGGTTATATACTTCTGGGGACTAACATTTTTGGTTCACTACATTCGATGATGTCAAAATTAAATAGAATGTATCCATACCGGTTGATTTTACTAATATAGAGGTACATCAAAATACATTAAGAGCATGTACTGAAAATTTCAACATCTTTATTTGTCCCTAAAAATCATTTTTTTCAATAGTTCGCTTCGTACTTCATCATTAGTAATTTCTCTAGATCCTTCTCCAGAATTTGTATTCTCTCCATACTTGATTCTGCATTATCCTCTGTTTCTAAATTTCGTAAGTCAGTCTTGATACCCTTCAATAACTCTTGCGCTAGAATACCGTCCCACTTTCCGAAGACCCTTTTGCACGCGTACGAGATGCTTTCAGTAGCGGGATGGCTAATGAAACTGATTACTTTTCCGCGCAATATCGCCAGGCTGTGGCAGTCGCGTGCTTCCTGGCGCCTACGTAGAACTCAACGCGCTTTATCCCACGGAATACCAAGTAGCATCAAGATTGAAATTGAAGCAAGCAATCGCGCGTCGCCGCCGTCAGTTGTAAGGGACGCAAGACATCACATTTGTGTCCGCAGTAACACTGAGTGGCGTAAGGTCATCAGTAAGATGTCCATTCCCGGTCTCCTACCTTCACCTCAGAGAAGACTTCTATTATAACCTTTGGCCAACGACATTTTTTTTCAAGCTGCCTAGTGTTGGAATTTGTGGCACTAAGGCGATAGATTATTTTCCAGGAAGGAATTAATTTCCAGGACGAATTTCCTACGTTCACTATAGCAGATGTTCAAGTTCACAATAGCCGAATCATTTTATACAAATTAGTAATGTAAGTGAAACGGGACCAGTGACTTAAGTTCGCTATAACCGGAGGTTCACTATATCAGAGTTCACTAAAACCGGAGTCGATTGTATTTGGTGATAAAAGATTTGACCATGAGTCTTCGGAAGGTGACAGTTTGAAAGAAATATTATAAGTAAATATTAACACGGGCAAATTACCAAGTTGCCTTTGAGACCAAAAATAGTGAACATACATCACAAAGAATATGGGTAAGTTTCCACATGCTTACATTCGTACAGTTTGGGAATAATATGTCAGTTTTCAGATTCCAATGTTCATCAATTTTAAAAATTATAAGTTTTAAAAATTTTAACAATTGAAAAGATCTTAAAAATTGATTTTAAAAAATTTCAGATATCTGATGATGATGGGTTGAAAACTTTACCCGAAACGTTGGGTTGTATGAAGATTGTTATATTTTTAATAAATAAATTGAAATGTGATGTGGTGATTTTAATGGAACGTGAATGTTAAAAGAAAAAAGGAAGAAATTGTATTTAAAATGTATATAGAAGTCATAATAATATAAACAAATCCAGTAATAACTTGTGTAACTTGTGAACCTTAATTGTCAATGTATTAACGTTGCTCCAATCTAAAGGCTAACGGAAAAAAGAATGGAAACTTCTTGATGTTTAGACAGAAAAATAATGATTTCCTTGAAGAGCAATACGACAAAGTAGTTTCATGATTTTCTATCAAACAACATGCAAAATTAAACCTCAGGTAGCTTGAGTCACATTTAATATTATCCCCTTTCTATCATTTCAGAATTTTTCTCCTCTTGCACCACAGTGACGTATTGCCTCGAAATCCCAGCTGTTCTAGTGCATCCTGAGATATCAATAAAAGTTTTCCGCAATCAGGATTATAATATTTTCAAGAAATGAATCCCAGTTTTTGAAATGCTTCTACTCATTGTTTCAGAAACGCAAATAATAATATAATAAAAAAAAAACAGTACTGTGAAAGAACAAAACACTTATACTTCGTACACAGGACTATTATTTGATTTTCGAGCTCATTTGTTAGATTTAAAAAAGCTGGAAATCGATAATTATCACTCAATCTGTCCAGAATAAAATTAAATACAAATGCCATTTTTTATAAAGGGACTTCATTGCTTTACGATAAGTTGTATTTCAATTATTTGATTAATCTCAATAATTTGAAGTAAATGGGTCTTTTCCTTTCTTGAACGCAATCTTAGAGATAAAAGAAAAAATGCACTTTTTTATCACCAACTTATATTTCAAAGCTTCTTTTTTTACACGAAAATGACTTGTTATGCTGTTTCTGCAAGCAGTAGTTTCATTAAACTTTTTTTTAAACAATTTAAAAGCTTTACTTGTTTGGAAATCATTAAATATAATTTGTTATCGTTTGTAGCTTTAGAATCAAATAAATTCTACACACTAAAACAAATATTTCATTTCAAAACTTTATGCATAGAAAGTTCTAGTTATCAGAGTTTTAATATTTAATATGACATGACATAACTTGGCATGAAATGGTATATCAGTATATTATTTGTTTATTTTGTGCACGAAATTGTACCAATACATCATCCTCATGAAATTCAATTGTGTAAGCAGTGCTCTACAAACATTTCACAGAAGACGCATGATGTGTCAGAACTGCCAGAGTACCACGAACTTGCCAGATTACAACGAGATCTGTAGAAAAGAACTACTTTGCACTGTTTACTTGAAAACAAAATTTAAAATATTTTAATTTCGAAAGAATATTGTTTTGCTTGTCGAAGGCCTCATGCTCAAAACTGCCATTTAATTGTTGATATTAATCAAAAGATATTACTCAAAGATATATATCAGTTTTTTGTCCATTCCTACGGGAAGTAATAAGTCAAAATAAAACTACTGATTTCATATTGCCATATTGAAATACTTATATTTTGGACCAATATAACAGAACATTATGACTAATAATTTTATATAAATCAATATTAAAACAAAATAAGATTAATAACAATAAAAATTCTAAACATGAATAATAAATAAAAATAATTTTTTTTAACGACATAATATTCAGACGTTAATTTTTAAAAATCAAACAATTCATATCTCGATTGAAAAATGAATGAAGAAAATTGAATAAAGAAAGGAATGATATGTCGCAAATTAGGAAGCGTCCCTAAGATTCATACTTTTTAAATAATATAAAAAGTAGTCCTTCCTCTAATCTTCACCTGATATCATTTAAAACGCGTGTGTTTGTGAAGCATGAAATTCCTTTCTTCCAGAAACTTCTCTTAAGGCACCCATCGGAGCGCGCGCTGCATGCACAGAGCGAGATGTGCTACGCCGAGCGGCGTGATGCAATCCCGGGCGGAACAGCTGAGATGAGGCGCCGCCATTTTCCCTCCCAGGGCGCGCACGGGGGCGCGAGCAGCTGCGTCACCACCCACGCATCCCCCCTCCCTCCCCTCCCCACCCCCACACCCACCCTCCCCGTCGGTGCACCCTCAAAGCCAACTCTCGGCCGGGACACAAGTTCACACAAGTCTGGTGCATCTGCATCCGTACACTGGAGGTGGAGGTACTGTAAGCGACTGCTGTGGAACTCTTCAGTAATAGTAGAAAAATATAATAACAGTAAAAAATTAAACAAAAAAAACTTTAAAGAGCAAAGACCTCTCCTACGTGACAGACAGGAAATTTGGAGAAGAGTCAGAACTTGGCTTTTCTTATTACACACTTTTTGTTTAGTTATACACAAATCCCAAATACGCTTTAAACACATTTATCTTAACTTTTATATTTTCAATGCTAAAAGTTTATAAATTAATTTATTAAAATAGATACTAGAAAATAGTTTTGCGAAGTTAAGTTATTCCTCTTTCTTACCATAATACCAAATTTACCAGTTCATTATGCGTTTTGACGTGAACCGTAAAAATTCAGAAACGTTGCTGAAATGCACTTGACCCAACACTTTCTTGCTCACCCAAAGAGTGTATGCAACAAATTCTTAAAAAATACATTTTTATATAAAAAAAATAACATACATTCATAAATCAATAAAATCTTTAAGGCACATTGTGACAGTTTTACTCAAGAAACAAAATACCTGTGTGACAGTATAATCAAATGACTGTATACTAATTTTTGAAAAATAAATTACAAAAAGTATGTCAAAATAAAATTGAAGTAAATATTAGCCGATCACAAATGAATTGTCCACCATAAAACGAATTATTATTTTACAGCATGTACTTATTTTATTTTTATAGTTCAAAATTTTCATGAATTTCATTCTGTAAAGTTGTTCATCGCACCATATACTTGTAAAACTTGTGTCCCGGTAGTGAATATGAAAACTGGCGTGGATAACTAGGGCAAATTGCATGCAGTATAAAGGTGTGTGTGTGTGTGGAAAGGAAGCGCCGAAATATGAATTTCACGACCTTTAAAATGTAAAAAATACATACAAAATTGTTAATTTACAAAGCAAGTTTGTATTTTTAAAGATGATGTCAATATAAACATAATGATTAAAAAATATTTTGAGGTAAATGTTAATAAACTTCTAAAATGGAATCTAAGTGGGTCACCTACATTTCAATAGAGATTCCATTACTAGAGTAATCCTTATCGACCTGTATAAACTTCTGCTTAATGAGGCCATAGCTATATATAGGAAACGGGAAGAAATTGTGGAAGGAAAATATTTCGCAAATCACTGAATTACACCAAAAATCATGTTAAATATTTATTTTCTCTCTTTATTTCATTCACTTCTGTAAACATTTTATAACACTCATAATTAACCACAAATTTGTCTAGTTTGTTGCTACTCGACGGCACTGTTCTGTGAATAAATGTGCAGAAGCACGATAAATCGCAAAAGAAACAGTGCCGTGCAAAACTACTTGAGGCATTCTAGAATGAAATAGCCATGCATCGCGCAAAGCTAACAAGAAACTATCGTAGTGAACGTTTTAAATAAAAAATTTAACAGGATGCGTCATTTACTACGAATTCGAGCAATAGATCCTGGAGAGTGCTGAAGAAATATTTCTATACTAAAATACGTCTTCTGTTTCTATAGAAGAAACTCTATTGAACTGTTCTACATCACTGATTAAAATTTTGTCCAAAATGCATGCGTCGAAATATTAAAAATCTATTTTCTATTCTGAAGATTGTCTCCTACTATGAATAAACCTGAAAGATTACGTTGATCCTAGTCCGTATCAAGCAGAGCAATAATATTTTTATTGCTCACACACAACTAATTTTTTTGCCACTACACTGAACTATGACTAGAATCTACCAGCACCATAGGGTGCGCTAGGGTCCCGCCTGAGTCCTGCGAGGCGGGCTAGGCTAAGTGAGATAATGCGAAATAGAAGAAGAAGAAGAACAAGAAGAAGAAGAAGCTGGGGTGCGGCGGGAGGCGACGAAGCGTGCGGGTGCGGGCTTACCGTGTGATCCGGGGGGCGGCGCGGGGGCGGCGGCGCTGAGGGAGTGTGTACGTGTGTGTGAGAGAGAGAGAGAGAGGAAGGGGAGCCGGGGAGCGGGACTCGCGGCTTTATTCACAGCTCGACAGCTGCCCCCGACCTGTTGCTGGCGGCGGAGCGGTGGTCGGTGGCGGAGGCGTCGGCGCTACTGTACCTGAGTCGGTGGCGCAGCGGTGCGGGAGGAGAGGGCCGCAGCTGGGCTGAGGGCGCAGGCGACGTCCGGCGGTGAGCGCGACACGGGCGCGACTGGCGCCGCGCCAGCCGCCGCCCAACGCGCAGCCGCCGCCGCCGCCTCCCCCCCCTCCCCTCCCCACGCACAATGCACGGAAATGGGCCAAAAGGCGCGCACTCCCACTCCAAAATCAATGGCGAAAATCTGGTTCCGTACTTCGGCGGATCTAAGGGCTACCAAGTGTGAGATGTCAATTGATTGATTTATTAGTGATTCTGGGCGCGTCAACTGCCCAAGGCATTATTCCCGTAAGTGTTGTGCATGTTTTTTATCGCAGGAGGTAACGGTGGATGGTGAGATCCGATGCCGACCTAGCGCCTAGCACGGTGGCTAGCGGGGTTTTCATCAACCAGGAATCTCCCACCAGCGTGGCAACGCTCCAGCTGGAGCAAGCCCTAAACTTCCTCCTGGTCTCCCGACATGTGTGGTAATGTATTTCTTTAAAGTAAGGGGAGCGTAGCAGTATGTAAGAAAGGGGATATGATATGAGAAGGAAGAGGAAGGAAAGATCGCGATCGGTCCGTGGACTCATTTTTAGGGTCCTGCTCCATCATTCGGCTGATGTTGATCGGAGAAACTACGGAAAAATTACTAATCAGAGCACCCGACCGCCATAATTCTCCTCCAGACAGCGGATGAAATCGACCTAGTTGACAACCTCGTGTGAAAAATCCTGACATTTTTTGGACTCAAACCTAGGGTCTCCCGGACAGAGGCACTGCAGTGACATGAGTTAATGACTTGATCCACCTTTGACCGTGAGACATTAATTACCTATTACACGATTTATGTTCTTTGATGAGCCTTTCAACCAATGAGATCGTTCGGATCCATCAGATCCCCCTGTTGATTAATGAGGAAAAACAGATACCTAAATGTCCAAGCTCAAAGGGCTATTAAGCGTTAGATGTTTATTACTTACTTATGCATTTACTTACGCATCGAGGGCAACTACTGAGATCTCAAACCTTAAATTATGAAATAATGAGTAGGTGAGAGCAATGTTTATGATCAAGAAATGAAGGAATGAGATGCAGAAGATTGCCGACGAAACGAGCTTTTTGTCCGTCACCAATTTCTCAAGGAATGGAGGGAGATCAAACCCCGAGTCTTACATTCAACGGCATAGTCTCTGTCCTTTACACTACGGCCGCGTATGATGACGCCAACGCGGATTGAAATGATGTTTTCCTTATACCGAACATTGGTGAGGCCAATTCGTAGAGCAGGTAGTAGTACTGGCGTACGAGTATGCACAACGTTTCGAACCCAATGTGTCTTTGATTCTTAATTATGAAACTTGCAAACTTGCAGGGTGCATCAAATGAGGTCAGTCTCATTCTGAAACGCCATTAAAGATGGTGGATGATAAAATAATGTTGACGCAATTACATGTGTAACCCCAGGGGCGAAAAGTTTTTCTTTTAAATGAAAGATAATAAAGTTTTAACCTTTACACATTTTTTCATCTCTTTCCGTTTCCAAGTTAAAGTGCATTTTTTGATCATCTGAAAAGATGTTCGGGATATAAAAAAAGATCATTCTCAGCAAATTTTGGAAAACTGCCCTGCGCGACTTTCATAGATTTTCAAAAAAAAATATGTGAAGTTCCATAAGTCCCAAAGGAACTTTTGTAAAGTTGTCCGGCGGTGAGTAAATACGGTAAAAGTGCCTCGATGTTGACAAAATACTTAATATTCAATAAAAAATTATTGCGTTTAACGTTGTACAATTTCCTCAATATTGGAGCAAAACAATTGAATTTAGAATACAATATCTCAGTATAACATAACAGAACGTGAAATTCCCACTTTTCTAGTTTTGAGAACAATATGCATAACGTTCAGACAATTATGGCTGATAAACGGTACAAAACAGTATTTAAAACAGGTTTAGACTATTGTTTCCCCAAATTAAAATAGAACACCATAAGTGCGTAAATTAACAGTAATAACGAAAATTTCCAAACAGCTGTTTATACAAATTTTTAATTCCCGAGCTAAGGTGCTATCAGGTTCGCGCCTTTCGCCCCACTGTTCTCGGCGGGGTCGTTATATCCGCCCCGCCCCGCGGTCGTTATATCCGCCCCGCGCCACGCACTGTCGCCCCTTCTCCGCCGCCCCCCCACCCCCGCGCGGCGACCCCGTTCTCGGGCACGTGCCGAGTGCCTCCTCTGTGAAGCGAGTGCCCGGCGGAGAGCGCATTTTCGCGTCCCTCGCTCGCGCCGCCCCGGGCGCAGCCTCAGAGTTCCTCGCCGCCCACCCACTGTTTGCTCGCTCATTGGGCACCCACCCCGTCGCCCCCGCTGTCCCGCCTCCACCTCCATCCCCCTCGCCGAGGCATTCACCCCTGTCCCGTTGTCGCCCACGTCCCGTCCCCGTCTCTTGGACAAAGTTTAGTTCAGAAACAGCGTTGCCTCTGTCTCTGTAGCGACTCTGAGTAGGAAGTCCTAGAGCTCGGGAAGGCCTAGTCCTTTGGTTTGTTTGTAACAGTTAGTAATGTGATATCTACTGAGTGAGAGTGAGTTAATTTCGTAATGTTTCCTCGATTGTTCTACTGCAGAGGTAATTCAATGGGATAGTAGTTCCCTCACTAAGCACCTGATGATGTAACGAAACTAGTTACGAAACGTTGTGCAATTGCTGAAATACATGATTGTCATAAAAAACTTTATTGACAATCAAGAAGAAATATTGATTTAGGGAAGTCCTAGAGCTCGAATATCACTAAATATATAGCTAGTGTAGCTAGTAGAATTTTCGCAATTTTATCTGTTATTTGTAATTAAAATTACAATTTATCTATTAATTGTAATTTAATTTGCTATCTTATTTTGTATTTTATTTCTAATTTATTTATATTGTTCTATATCTTGTAGGCAGATGATGACGGCAAAGCCGTCGAAAGCCGGCTCTCTGAATAAAAATACTAGGACGATGGACCGCGTGCGATCTTTCCTTTCTCATCCTCGCCCTATCCTCTCCTCTTGCACTTATATGCACTTCACTACCGTACGCGTCGGCAGACCAGTCGGGAACCCCGCGAGCCGATCTGTAGGTCTCAGCATCCAACCGGATCGCAGCATCCAACACGAAAGGAATCATCGCTACTACCCGGAATAACACGTTCACTGTATTAACAGGAGTAACGATCAGGCAGACCAGGCATTTGAGGTGCCCGGAAACAAGTATAGATCAATCCGTCTTCTACCCG
Organism: Teleogryllus oceanicus; assembly: GCA_964035755.1. Classification (NCBI taxonomy): domain Eukaryota; kingdom Metazoa; phylum Arthropoda; class Insecta; order Orthoptera; family Gryllidae; genus Teleogryllus; species Teleogryllus oceanicus. Next base: position 18,147,842 of record CAXIVR010000006.1, read on the forward strand.
GTACCTAAGCGACTACTTCTGGCCCCGCCGCCTCATTTACCACCATTTCCGTCCTTGTCATTTTGGTTTTTGCCCCTGCCCCCACTTCGACCATAGCCGCCCCCGCCCCGCCGCCCTCACAGCAATTGCTATCACCGCCTACTTCGCGTGCAACCACCGTCCCTCCCACAGCACAGTCGACCCCCTGCCTCTATTTCCGCACTCGCATCTAAATCCGCATGCGTCCTCAGTTCCCACCCCTTCCCCGCTTCCTCTGCCTTGCACCTCAGTCCTTTCACCGTCGCTTCCCTCTGCGCTCCCACCACCTCCGCCTTCCTACAAACCGCCGCTGCACAAACGCTTCAACCGACTCTGCCTCCTCCGACCCCGCCTCGGCAGAGTATTTCCGATACTAGCCTAAATAGTGAGAATTTAGCCACTGTCGGAAGCAAAATTCTACGGGTCAGCTGCTCTGTTTGAGAGGCGAATGCTGGATACACCCACAGAACCCCCAACCCCTACTTCCCCGCTTTCACACACACACACACACACACACACACACACACACACACACACACACACACACACAACTCAGTCGCCCCCTCCCCGACACCTCTCCCGCCCCCCCCCCCCCCCCCCCCCCCCCCCCCCCCACCGCATCCTCGTCCGTCTATCCGCCTCAGACTTCCCCGCCGACCGCGCCCTCTCCGTCCTCGCCCTCCCGATTGCGCCACGCGTTCCCCCCCCCCGCCCTCCTACCGCCCCTCGCGCGCGCCCCTGTCACCGACCTCGCTCGCCCGCGCGCCGTGGGCGGCACGTGCCGAGTGCACGCCCTTTGGGCGGAGGCGGCTGCGAGGCTGCACCCAGGCGAATGCAACCCCCACTGGCTTTCCCACGTCATATTTGAGAAGAAATAAAAGAGGTCATCTTCGTCAACATATTAGCTTTATTAAGATAGCCGGCTTTCCACGGCTTTGCTTAGATGTATCCATTAATTGTAATTTAATTTTCTATCTTATTGTGTATTTATTTATAATTTTGTTGTATCATTCTGTATCTTGTAGACTGACGATGACGGCAAAGCCGTCCAAAGCCGACTATCCTAATAAAGCTAATATGTTGACGAAGATGACCTCTTTTATTTCTTCTTATAAGAACGTCCACAACACCAAATCAGAATTCCCACTATTCACCTCATATTTGTCTCCTTCGCGACACACGTCTTAAAATAATTCGATATATACTTCTAGTTTGCTTGTATCGTCTGCTCGAAATTAGGATCCTAGCTGTTGAACACTTTCCTGAACATTTTTTTACCTTAAAACAGAGTTACGATAGGGTGCGATTGCTTTATCGAATGCGTTTTTATCTTCAGGTGAATAGAAAAGCTACCAGTTGTGATATGTGCAATTGTTAAATCGTCACCCCCTCCCCTCAGTTCAGCATTCAGAGTCATTAGCGAATATTAAAATAAGACAATGCATTTATCTTCCGTATAAGCACTTACAAGAAATAAATAAATTCTGGGTACGTTTTTAATACAGTCTGAATATTCTTATACGTCTACAGTTAAGCAGTATGCAAAAAGTTGTTTGTGAAAAATCTTCCTCAAACGGCAAAGATCGATTCATTACACTAGAAATGTTGAAAGTACTAATGTTCCATTGATACCTAGCAAATTAACCCATTGAAAAACTACACAATTGTTATTTGCGCAATTTTAAAATGTTTTGAGGTATAACGTACCCCACTCAATTGTTGAATACCATATGATGCTTTTCTAAATGTTAACAAATTTTGAAAACCATTTCATTCTCACATTGTCTAAATACCTTCAAAAAGATTACCAAATGGCACCAATCTTTTATGGTAATTAAAGTTTAATGGTATCTGTGATTTAGCTTATTTAGAAAGCCTGATAAATTTCTATAATTTTCTTATTAAATTTTAATACGTATCGTTTCTACTGAATATAGTTCGATTTACAAACCTCTCTGACCTTCGAGATGTCATGTCCTTCTGACCTTCGAGATGGCATGTCCTTATGACCTTCGAGAAGTCATGTCCTTTTGACCCCTTCTCGCTGTCCATTCCCATTAAACTTTTTGCATCCACACACATTTGTCGCCAGTTACTCTGCAAGTTCATGCTCTACTTCATCTACAAGTTTCACAACTGAAATCACACTCGCTGCATCAACATCACGAAACGCAAATAAAGTGTCTCGTATCGTCGTTGAGGACGTCGTAGATAAGCACGACCTGGGGGAAAGCGCATTCACCTGTAATTCGTATTTTTATTCATCTTCAAACCATATGGACTATTACGTGTGTTCTAATAACGAATACTATTAACTTTTCGGAAAATTTAAACTTGATTAATAAAGCAATAAATAAAGTGAATTGATTCCGAAGAAATGTCTTTCATTAAATTCAATTCCTTTTGTATTATTTAATATGTTTAGATGAAGCATTTCATTTCAAAGATAAAAAAAGGTTGTAAGTAATTAAAAGAGAAAAATGAATAAAATATGTTTTTTATAAAATAATGCAAGAAAAGAAGAACGAAGGGATGTAGCGAATGGGAAAGTATGATAAGTTAGACAAAAATACGAGGTGCGTACAAGTTAGTAAATAGAAATGATTTAGAGCTCGAACTGCACAAAAAAGTTGAACAGTAGACAATCGGATGGAGATTATTATCGCAAGAAGCAAATTAGAGATTCGAATGAAGTCGACATGAAAAACGGTCATGGGTGATGAGCTCGCAATACAGAGTTTCTTTTAAGTTGTATTTGATAACTGATGTAAATTCTCGAAGTAAATAACATTTTCGGGATAATAATAAAACGATGATGTTTTGGAGAAATTTTAACTAGAAATAATAATTAACAAAATTAGAAATTTAAATAATTTCGCTTGTTGTGTAATGGAGGAGACTGCCAGATATTGTAGCCGAGCAAGAAAGTTTTCCTGTTAAAGAGAGGAAAAATTCATCGTCCAAGAGAGCTGTGCATTCTTCAAAAGCTTGGTGAAAACTTTGCAATTAAGACGTAGAACAAATTTGTACAAGGGTGAAGATCGGTTTAAAAATGAAAATGAAATAGAATTATATTTATCAAATTACTATTTAGTAATTTTAAGTTAGGTAAAGATTGCTCAGATCTGCACGCGAAAGAGATGAATATTGTTTTATGTATTTAGAGTGAATGTGTTTCTTTTGTATAATACTACTAGTTGGTAGTTATAAGGGCTATTACATATAATGTTGAAATACCGGTTTTATCTGACTCGCCTATGAGAAAGTGGTCTTTTCTAAAGAAAATAAATGGCATAACGCATTGTAGCTCTTCAGAAATTATTATGAATACTATTTTTTTTCAGTAATAATTTATTTTTTTCCTATTGACCATAAATTCCCCAAAATGAATTTTCTATAAGCTGAGATCTGGTAATGAGCGCTGAATTTTCAGGTCCACTCCTTTAATGATATTAAAAAATCCCTTAATATTTGTTTATGATTATGTGTTTATTAGTAAGCCCCTTTAGATCGAAAATAAAAATAACTGAGCTAGTCGTAAGAAGAAGAAGAAGAAGAAGAAGAAGAAGAAAAAGAAGAAGAGAGAAAGAAAGAAGGAAAAGTTTCAATATTCTTTTGGTCACCATGAAAGCGTTTAGAGAAAATATATTTAGTAGTTAGACATTATAATATACATAAAAGCATATATAATATTCCTCAATACAATATACTGCATGACCACTATATTTTACATCATTAAATTATTATTAATAATATTATATAGTCAAATATTTTGCATAATTGTTTTCTGTTACTCATAGCCTAGAAAAACAACTACAATACAATATGTGTAATGTTGAATGATTCATTCAAAATTACACCTCTAAAAGCCTTCTAAGTCAAGATAGGTAAATTCTCATATCCTGTTCTTGCAAAATTCCGCCATTGAAAAAAAAATGCCTTCCTCGTGACAAGTTTTGATACACTCGATTACAGATTCCGCTGCGAGCAGTCGCACAGTACGAAGCTCCGCGCTCAGCGCTGCGCCTCGTCTCGTACCTGTGTTCTGTGCCAGTGTAAAATAAAGTGCTACAATAATAGTGTTCATCAGCACTTCTAACTGTGTGAGCTAATATTGCCAGCTATTAGTGCAACATTTTCATCAGACAACGCTGGCATACGCCAGTGTATCGCAGATGCCCTCGCCCAGGTCTACCCGACCGAGGGCGAAATGGAGGTCGCTTACCCAGAAGGCGACGTCCGTGAAACATCACTGCAACATATTCCAGATCATCTACCACAACATCAACTAGAACAGCAGTTACCTCAACCCCCGTTACATCAGCTCCACATGCTAAACGGAACAACCGCACCTCCACTTACTGACCAGCAACGCATTGTTGGCAGCCAGGAGGCCGCCACAACAGACGTCAGCACGATGTCGCAACCTTCATCATCAGTCATTAACACCAAAAAGAGGTCATTCAGTGTCAGTGAAATCCCCATCGAAACAAAAAAGAAAAGTGTAGTCTCGAGTAATCCTAACGAGAACTTTAATCTATCCAGTGCTCTACAATACAATGTCCCCGTCGGGAACAGATTCGGAGAACTCGCTAATCTGAATCCCAACCCTGAAGATAATCGGTTCGAATATTTAAATGTAAATACGGACGATCACTCTTCGCAACCAGCCAAAATTCCTCCAATCTTTGTGGCGGACATAACCAGTGTACGCGAACTTATAATCGAACTTAAATCTAACGTCACAAACAACTTCATCACAGACGTGAAAAATAACAAAGTTAAGATCAATGCCAATAACCCTACGGACTTCCGTAAAATAATCAAATATCTCATACATACCCATCGTAAATTCCATTCATTCAAAGATCCATCGAACAAAAAATTTTCTGTCGTATTCAAAAACATTGAACAATCAATAACAGAACCGGAAATTTTGAATGACCTACAGCAACGCTTCACTTCAATAATCAGAGTCACCAGACTTCAAAAGATGGCCTTCAATCCCAGTAGTCGCTGCAAAATTCAACGGTTCTGAACCCATAGAAACTATTTTAACTATACATCAAATTTGCAATCATCGTGTAAGAACCGAAAGACGCAAAAGCATAAAGGCCCCTTCAATGCCAAAGATGCCTAGACTATGGTCATACCAAAAACAATTGTAACCACTCCATCACGTGTGCATTTTGTGCCGGGAACCATTACTCTGTGCTCTGCCCTAAGAAGAACGAATCTCCGGTGTGTGCGAACTGCAACGGGAATCACAAGGCCGACATAAGAAACACGAACTGCACCTACTACAAAGAGATCTTAGATAGGAAAAGTACCTCTAAAAATAAAAATAATGAAAATCCACCAAAATCCAATGCTACTCCTTCCCCCAAAATCAGTCAAGAGCCCATTTCCGCCACTGCCGCAATCCCAGCCTATTCAAAACTTCACCCATGTTTCAAACACGAACAATCCACCTCCTAGCACATCGCAAAACACCCAAAATTCCAATCACCATACGACCCATTCCAATAACATCCAATATAATCACCCAATAATCACCACTATAATTAACTCCATCACGACCTGCATTATTAACTTCATCAACTCTCTAATCCCATCTATAATTAGTACTATTCAGAACTCTGTGGCTGAATATCTAACCAACAATGGCAAATAAATCACAAAGCAATTTAACCATCCTAAATTGGAATGCAAACTCAATCACCAACAAAAAAACTGAATTCGTACATTTCCTTCATCACTACAACGTAGATGTAGCTTGTATAACCGAAATGCACTTGAGCAGAAAAAATAAATTATATGTTCCCAATTATAACGTATATAGAACTGACAGAACCGAAACGAAAGGCGGCGGTGTACTCATCGCAATCAAATCTATTCATGCGCATAACCAGGAAACTCTCCCGGATACATCAGGCTTAGAAACTATAGCAGCCTCAATAATAATAAACAATAATTCTTTGAAGATCATAGCCGCATATAAACCTCCCTCAACAAAAATAATAAATACAAACCTCCAAAATCTATTTAACCTCAATGATAAAGTTGTGCTATTAGGTGACCTCAATGCCAAACACAGTAACTGGGGATGCCAATCCAACAACCAAGATGAAAAAATTCTAGTCCAATTAGTAAACAATGCCAATATTAAAATTCTCTCCCCGAGTGAACCTACGTACTACCCACAAGACCGTTCGCGCAAACCAGACATTCTCGACATTGGTCTAACCAACACAAACCTTCACTTTCATTCATCGGTAATATTCGAACTTGATTCTGACCATACCCCAGTCTTACTTACTTCGCAGCAAATGTCACCTCAACATGCCCCTGTATCTAAACCGAACTCATTAAAAATTAACTGGAGGATGTTCACCTAAACAATAAAAAGTACAATACCCAAAATAAAAATACTAAATACTCCCCTTGAAATAGATCAATCCGTTAATTTTCTAACTGACCTCATCAACACAACCAGCAAAATTCTCAGTTGACTAACACTCCGAATACATCCCACAAACTCTACAATAAATTACCCTCAGACATTTTAAACGCTATATCAGTAAAGAATAAGACTAAAAGACTTTGGACTCAGCTAAGAACACGAGAATTAAAGAGAGAACTCAACCTAATCTCCAACGTGGTCAAACGACTTATCAGAAAACATAACAGCGAACAATGTTATAAACTCATACAATCACTCAACACCAGTAATAACACATTATGGCAATTCACGAAAAAAGTTCTCAAGAAAAAAAACACGGTCCCTCCTTTAAATACAACGACAGGCAAGGCCTTATCCTCATTTCAGAAGGCAGAAATGCTCGCCATGCATTTTGAAACCACATTCTGTGAGAACACGAATGCCCAACCGCAACATAATAATATTCTACAAGCCACAAAATTAAACTTCTTCGGTCCGTATCAGAGAATAAATTTCTCAGCACTACAATAGCGTTATTTGCTGACGATAGTGCAATACTAACCTCTAACAAATGTTTAAATACAGCTACAGAAAATCTACAAGAAGAACTAAACAAAGTATCACTATGGGCAGACAAATGGAAGATAAAATTAAACCCCAACAAATGTGTAGCAAAAATATTCACACTATGCCCAATAAACACTACTCCCAAACCTCTAAAGCTATTTAATAAAACACTTGACTGGTTACCAAAAAACAAACCAATTAAATATCTTGGAGTATTAATGGATACAAGACTAACATGGACTAATCATATAAATGAAAAACTTACACAAGCAAACAGAAGACTACATAAATTGTATCCATTAATCAACAGAAAATCCGCCCTCAAAACAGAATGTACTCTAGTGCTTTATAAAGCAATAGTTCTTCCCATCATAATGTACGCATGCCCAATATGGTACAACACCTCTGCTACTAACATAAAGAAAATACAAACCTTCCAAAATAAAATCCTACGGATAGCAGTAAATGCTCCCTGGTTTATTAGAAACACTCAACTACATTCAGAATTAAAAATAGAAACTATCCATCAAGTAATGCTTAAACGTTCACATTCCTTCTTCACAAATCTACATAAAATACCTACAAGTGACCATTACAACCTTGGGTCATCAGCAACAACATCCCGAATCAGAAATAGATTTCCATATGACAAATATCTAATCCAATTTGCTGACCCCCCATAAATCCTATGAATTAAAATAAACAATACAAGAAATAAAATTCGACTTTACTTAGAACAACATACAATAATGAGGAACCTGTTGGGCTTCCCTTATTTCTATTTATAAAAGAATGAATGTATTTTATGAATGCTACCTTTTGTGTTAGTGCTGAATGAAGTTAATTTATGTGTTATTTATTTATTTTTGTAAGTGTTTTATTTGAAATTTAAAAAAAACCCAAAAACGGTCTGTGGAAAAAAAAAAAAAAAAAAAAAAAAAATTAAATTTAAAAAAAAATTAAAGCCCCAGGTCACGACAAAATAAACAATTTGGCATTAAAAAACTACCACCAACGGCAATCGCGTACTTAAATAACATATTCAATTCATGTTTCAGAATCGGATACTTCCCCCATAAATGGAAACATGCAATCATCATCCCCATAGCAAAACCAAACAAAACCCCATCAAATCCCGAGAGCTACCGCCCAATCAGCTTATTAACAACTTTTTCCAAAATATTCGAGAAAATCATATTGCGAAGACTGAAAAACCACCTGTATTCAACCAATGCTATCCCCACGGTACAGTTTGGATTTACAGAAAGAATCTCAACGCAACACCAGCTACTAAGAATTTCAGAGTACATTTATTCCGCTTTTCAAAAAAAAACACCACTCCATAGCTCTATTTATTGATATTACACAAGCTTTCGACCGAACCTGGCACCAAGCTCTTTTATATAAACTAATCCAAATAGGCACTCCCCAATACTTAAAATCAATAATAACAAATTTCTTAAGCAATAGAACTTTCTCAGTCAATGTTAACAACCATTTATCCAACCCAAGAACAATAAACGCTGGACTTCCCCAAGGCTCTCCGTTATCACCCACCCTATTCAACCTCTATGTCGCTGACCTTCCTACATTCAATAAAATCACTATCGCTCAATTTGCCGACGACACAGCCATATTTGCCTCCGGTACAACCCTCACTGAGTTAAGAACCCACTTACAACTTTATTTAAATATGATAGACAGCTGGGCTGCTGAACTTAAAATCCAACTAAATCCTAATAAAACCGCTGCAAAAATATTTAGTTTAAGACCCCACTCTCCTCCACTTCCTCTCACTCTAAATAACAAATCAATAGAATGGTACCCCCCCAATAAACCAGTGAAATATTTAGGATTATATCTTGATACCAAGCTAACTTGGGGAAAACATATAAATGCCAAAGTGACCCAAGCTAAAATAAAACTGGCACAACTACGACCACTAATTTACAGCAACAGCCCAATACAATATAAATCAGCCATAGCAATTTACAAGACAATTTTAAGACCATTAATGTTGTACGCCAGCCCAACTTGGATCAATTCTGCTAAAACTAACATCCATAAACTACAAGTCCTGCAAAATAAATTCTTAAGAATAGTTGCTCATGCTCCATGGTATATAACCAACAACCAACTTCACAACGAATTTAATTTGGAACCCATTGAACAATACATCACATATCTGGCCACCAACTTTTATCATAACCTACCTCAAATCCCAACCCTATCACCATTCAAACTAGCCAAAAACCCCAATTACCAAACACGAATCAAAAACAAATATCCATATCACATATTCCTAAAAAAATTTGCAGATTTAGATCCGGACTGAGGACCCAAAAAGGGATTTCCTCCCCCTTGTTAGTATGTAAGATTATATTTAAGGTTAGCATATAAGTCTGTAAATACATATGTATAGATATTTTTACTGATCTATGTAATCTCTTCAAAAATTAATAAAAAAACAAAAAAACACTCGATTAGAGACCGTCAGCTTGGCGCTACAAAGAAAACCCTACCCCTTAGCTAAGTAAAAACCTCAACTTTAACTGCGCAACATTCACCATTTAGAATTCTGTTGTCATTATAGGGCTCTCGGCGTCTAAAATGTCACAAGTCATATCACACTCATACATTATCGTACGGCAATAATAAATCAGCTTATTAATGTTCACAATGCATATTATTTTAAAGTAATGTTCCAGTAGTCCGTGACTCTCAGTATTTTCTGTATAATATTTCTTTATTTCAAACCAACAGCCATTTCAAAATTAATTTTCGCCGAAATGGCATTACATTATTTAAGTACCTACGAGTGTGTGTGTGTGTGTGTGTGTGTGTGTGAGTGTGTGTGCGCGCGCGCACATGTGTGTGACGCATCTCTATCTTCTGGTAAGGAACTGATAATTTGTTTTCGCATCCGGCCAGAAAATTCTAAGAAGTTTTAGCCTGTTTTAGCGCTGCGATCTTAGTGGGTCGACGGAGAATTAAACCAACGCCACCTAAATAGACGTTTATTAAACCCTATTACCCATACTCAATGTTCGGTTCACGACACTATAATTTTCTTCCATGAGAATGGCAACACTGTTGTGGACAAGTGAATTGCGCTGCAGAACTGTCAATAGTGGTGCTGCTTTGAAAATAAGTGACCTGTTGAGTCCGTATTACCGTATTTTAACAATAAATGTGCAAATACCTACGTACATAATTACTTTGAAACTTATTAAATTTAAAAAACGCCAAGTGAATACGAAGAAAACCAGAACTGCATGTAATGTTAGAGAATTAACATCCATATTAGACTTTGCACATTTGCATTCTTAAACGTGCAAATACCGATTTTCAAATAAATTAGACTCACAACTTATTCTTATTATACTTAAATAATACCTTATTTACATAAACATACAAAACAGTCACCTTTTAAAGTTTATATGGATTCTCCTACGAAACAACAGAGCAATTGCAGAAGTAGAAGTGAACACAAAGCGGACTGAGTTTGTGGAGTTTTAAATTCTTCAATAATTTGGGGACAAAAATATGGAAGTGTTAAGCAAATTGGGGGAATAATCAAATGTAATTCTGGTGAGCTTGTGACAAAATTTTCGGAACTAATTGAGAATGATCTTATATTGGGATTAGAGAATAATGTTCAATAACAGCTTAGAGATGATCTTTTATGCTCATGATTATGCTTATTACCAAAAAAACGTAGCAAAATGTAGCTATTTTTAATTCTAACTTCAGTAAACCTTCAACATTTGGGAGAGTTAGGTTCTCAAAATACATCGCGAATGTTAAATCCGTGAATGTTGAGTCGATATTTTAATGAAGAAATCAGGGTCATTTTGCTGGGTATCAAAAAACTGTTTAAAAAGGAAAGAAAAAAATCTGATAAATAATTGCAGTAGAATTGTGTAATCACTACAACAAACATAATTTACAATTAACAACCCAAAGAGAAGGAATAAAACAAAATTAGAATGTTATTTCAAAGTTGAAAGTGACTGGACATAGTATTTGGTTATTTTTGTTTGTTTCATCAACATCGTCATTGTCTTTATCTCCAAATATGGAAGAGTTGCTGCTTCTATTTCTCCCTTAAATTTCAAGGTAATTTTAGAAGTTCGGGTCTCATTCGAGTGCCGTTCCCACAAGAACATGCACAAATTCTAGAACGTCATTAAGAGTTTTTACATTGAAGTTGCTACAGAAAGCAGTTTCGCTTCCATTATGTTATCATCACGTTGGAGGAGATTTTCTTCACTGATGATTTCTCGAAGCTCGTCTCCATTGAGTAAAAAGAGTTGCACACATCCTGAATGGGTTTTCTGTTCGTGTCGTCAAAGCACTTACCTCCAATTTGGCGCAACTGAATTGAATTATTTTATAGTTGATATATTCTATTAATCTGAAATTACATTCCAATTTGACGTCTTTGCAGAACGTAATGCTTTGAGTCGGATTCCCAGTTGACGCTTTTGAAAACATTAAAATCCTTTTTTTTTTTTTTTTTCAAGAAATATATAGTACGATCAAATGACGCTCTAGCGAATGTTGAAATCGCGAATGTCAAAACCGGTAGCATTTCTCTAATCACGAATGTTCAATACTCGCGAATAGTGAATTCACAGACGTTGAAGGATTACTGTATTCGCATCATCCATACCTGCAAGTATTGTTTATGGCGATTACATTTTTGAAATTGCAATATTACCTGTTCATATCCCGTGAGGAGATAACATGCAAGGTCATTGGGTGTTGACAATTTTTGAATGGAAGTATTACATTATTAGCTTCTACAATTCATTTAAAAATCCAATGGCAGATACTATAAGAACATATTTGAACAAAGCTATGCATCAAATTTAGGAATGTTCGCCACATGAAAATACTTTTAAAACGGTTATACACATTGAACTAGTTATAGATAACACCTGCCGCACCTCGAGAGAACGAAGGCAACTTTCAATAGATCTGTGTGCTTTCAAAAACATTCATTATCATTTTCACAAGAGAGAGCAAGACGAGACCGTATTAATTAATTGATAATTAAATCGCACAGAGGTCAAGACAAGTCCTCACTATACACTCTCCTCTACGTCATGAACGAGGTGCTCTCGACTGAGAAAACCAAGGGTCTCAAGTTTGATACGTACTTACGACTCCACTGGCAGTCACAGCTTCGAGGGAAGAACGTGAAGTTAAAGATATCGAGAAGTTGAATGATAAGAATTGAAGCATGTGCGGTAGTGTAGTGCATGTTAGTGTAGGTGTGTATGTAATAGGTGAGGATAGGACAAGGAAGAGGAAGGAAAGATCGCGCGAGGTCTGTGACCCGTTTGTGAGGGTACTGCTTTGGCTTTCACCTGATGTTGATCGGAGAAACCACGGGAAACTACCGATCAGAGCAGCCGGCCGCTAGAATTCTCCTCAAGACAGCGGCTGAATTCGACCTAGCTGAAAAGCTAGTGTCGCAAATCTTGCCACCGTCGGGACTCGAACTTAGTACCTCGCTTTTCAGCTTTCTATCCAAGACTATAGAATTATAATGTAATGAAGCTGATTCAGACGAAATCATAACGCACATGAAGTATGCGAGATGTTCCCAGACAAGGAAACCTATTTTTGAGACATAAACATCAGAAATAATGCAGATACAGAACATCAGAACGAAATAAAACAGATGAAAGGAAACTGTAGTATTTAGTTTTACAGGGAATTAAAAAGGGTAACTGAGAATGTTAGTTCCTTTAAGAAGCCCTGCCGGAAATGACATCACTTAAATTATTTGCAATTAATTCGCGCCTTCCCAAGGATTGTTATTGCGAAATACAGAACATGCTCTACCAAAAACCAGCAATAAAATAATTATTTATTTTAATGACTGCAAATTATCGTTTCATTTTTTATTATATTCCTCGGCTAGGGAAAGTTGACCCCTCAGCATCTGATGTTCTTTTCTTTCCATATACCCGATAAGAAAATAGCTTCCCACTTTGCACAGTAATTACGAATGTCAATGCCAACGATTGCAACAGGATAAGCAAGAATCCACAAGCGATAAGTGAGTCATTTGCCTTTCTTCCAGCCACCTCTCTTCATATCTAATGCAATTTCAGCTAATAAAAGGATGTTTTGTAACACCTCACTCGCATATCCTTTAATCGCAATATTCATTGACATTCACTACTCTCTGTTTAAACGCTAAGGGTGTTCAGTTAGAAAGAAATCTGAACTTTCTGCTCAACCAAATCTCCTCATTTTTGCTGTAAATGAAAGGTAGTGAGCACCAGATTAATAGCAAGCGATAGTGTTACCTCTTGCTATTATTAACCGATTTAACAGTATAAAGATCAACTTTTAATTAAATCATAAAAATTATTCTAATCAAAGATTCCGGCATTATTTGTTCATTGTGGGGTTTGATTGTGACAAAACCTTCAAGTACACTCCGATTTAAACATAGTTACACATCAAGGTCACGAGCTGGAAGGAGAGGAGGACATTATTATGCAATCGGGAGATCCAATAGTTTAACATTAGAACGCCCAGCGGAGTCGTTTCGACTCCGAGCCTTCAACGATACTTCTTTAAAGGAAATATTGGAAAAATATTTATCTACTTCACTATAACATTATTAAAATAATAATGTAGTGTATAATAGAAGTATTATGCCACAACTTAAATATATTTTAAACATTTATTGTCATTACTGTCCTGCGAAATGGAAGTTAAAGGAACATATAGAGAGGAATGCGCAAGTGAACGGGCAAATGTTTATGTTGAAAAGTAAATTTTAATATAGTAACAATATTGTAATCATAATATAAAAATGTTGTAAACATTTAATTTTAAATAATACTAGTTTCACATATGACCCAAAAATATATTTCCTTGCATTTCACTTTCCATACTATCTCGCAATATGTCAAATGTATTTGAAATATTTTAAATGTTTGTTTCTCACCGATGGGAACTTGATATGTATTAGAGGACAGAGTTCTAAAAAAATTTAATGCGATGTTTCAAATGGTAGAAGTTTTTGTTCATGTTTTCATTCTATGTACTTCCTACATTGTATTTACTTCTCGTTTTTCATAAAACGTTCACAATATTTCCAATGTATGTAGTACTTGCGGCTCCACTGGCAGTCGCAGCTTCGAGAGAAGAAGATCCATGCTATTTATCGGTTTTCATGCCATGAACTGTAAATACATCGAGTTGGAAGGTAAATGCCCGCAAATCACCTCTATTCCAGTGATGCATAATTTGGTACAGTTTGTAAAGATATCGTTGCATACTCATAATTTTTCAGATGATAGCCGTGATATTGTCAGCAGCTTTTACTTGTACGTAACGCATTGTGTTTCTAAACTAAGATAGACTGCAGAATTTCCTGAAACAATCCACTGCAATATACATGTCCACATCTTAGTACATTTAAATATTTCAATTACATTTTTAGAAAAAATGTTTAACTCTGTGTCCACAATGAAAAGTGATTGTGTAGTTCCAGAACTGTAAACCTTCATCATTTCATTAGTCTAAGAGAATAAATATTTTTGTAACACTATGGGGGAGGGGTCCATTTCCCATTTAGTGAAGATGTTCTATCATTTCCTGTCTTTCCGTTCTGTATATTTGTATCATTTCTATAGCTATTCCTTTTGTGTGATGCGGTCGCATTATTTCACCTATAATTCTCTATAATTTTGCACGAGGGAAGGAATTATTTTCGATTTTGACGCATAGTGTAGACTCTAATTGAATAAAACTATGCATCAAAAAATATATTATTTGGTATTTAAACTTGTGCAACGATTTTAACTGTATGATACCATTGCCCCTTGAATTGTTTGACGCCCGACATCCTTCTCCTCTACAACCGAGCAGCGGAGTCATTTCGGCGCCAGCGCCGTCCCATAACCCAGGGTACTCACCTCTCTGCCTCCCTCACTCAACTCCTCTGACCTCGTTCTACTCGGCTTTACAGTGCGCGCCGCCATATCAGCTCCGTCTTTGTTGGAGGCAACCATTCAACTGCGTCCGTGCCCTTCCAGGTCAATGGGCCTCCAGCCGAATAAAAGAGGGAACAAACACCTCTTACTCATCGCGAATTCTTTACTTCAGTCATCGCGTGAACGTAATAGTCTAAGGCGAAGATCGCCAAACTACCCCGTGCCACAAGTAGCTATTGAGGAAATTTTAAACAGATCGCAGTGTCGCGCTTAGGTTGTCTAACCTGGAGTTGTTCCACTAAGCTCGGACAGGGGTCTCACGAAACAACTACTTGCATATACTTCCGTCACCGTCAGTATTGTAGTTGTTTGTTTGTGAACTTCAGGTTATGGCCATTAAGTTTTCAGAGTGTACATCAAACATTTACTAATGTGGAAAGTTCTGTAAAAGTTATTATTTCTGTCCTGTTTTCTTCTGGTAGCATACAGTTTTAAATACTGTTCTTTTGCTCAGAAGTTTTGTTAGTGTGTCTGCCATTTGTCTAAGGACTTACTTACCACGTACAACATACCTAAAAATGTAATTAAAAAATGTAATCAAAACAACTTCCAACCAATGCAATTCTTATTGTTAGTGACACAAATGCAATTACACTTAGTTCTTTATCAACCATTAAGCCTTGATTCCTCTCACACGTTATTTACAACTGAGCAAAAAAGTCATGTTAAACTTCGCTCCTTAACCGGAGCAAAGTTTTTAAAATGAGAAAACTTAAAAATTTAAGAGATTTGTAAAACCAAGAAAATAGTTCACGAAGAGTTGAATAGTCTTCAATAAATATTAATTAAATTAGTATTAAAATCTGACGTATTTAAATCTTTCAATACTTCCGTAATAATCTATGAAGGCTTCAAAATTTCAAAATGGTGGCACATGAGGGTAAGTTTTATGGTCGACGACATATTTGAGAAACTTTTTAAAGTTGATTTTCATTTCATTTGTAATTCGTTGTAGTTACTAAAGAAAAATGGTGTCGAAAAGTTACAGGAAAAATAAACACGTTGAAACAAAATATTTATCTTATTAATAAATAACTAAAACCGACCTGTCTGGATAGCCGAGGCTGAAGAGCTGTAGAAGAATCGCTTCATGCCTGAAGAGTTGCGGGTTCGAGTCCCTCCCGGGGCATGGATGTTTGTGTGTGTGGCTGTATGTTTGTAATTGTCCTTTCATCGTTCATTATCATCATCATTTTATAACTCATCCTCCAGGGCTAACAACCCTGGAGTGTAAAAATGAATTCAGCAGGAATGCTGATGCCCCCAAGTAAGTAACGTGCACTTACTCTCGGGAAAACACGACTGGGCCTCGGTGGGTACAATGTGACGTTCGCGTGGTCCAAAGATGACCAATTCGCGACCAAAAAACTAAACCCAATTCGAAAGGCAGTTTACATGCCAAATGCTCATTTCCTGATCTTATTTACCTGATTTATTGTGACAAAAATGACCTAAATAATTCTTGAATAACAATATGCCTGAATGAACATATTCGAATGCCAAAGATGGGCTTTTTCGAAAATTATCACTTATCTATTTGTCTCTTACGTGTTCAACAATAGCGATCTGTGTATCTGACTCATTAATGAAGTTACTACCGTTC
This sequence comes from Teleogryllus oceanicus, assembly GCA_964035755.1. Lineage (NCBI taxonomy): Eukaryota > Metazoa > Arthropoda > Insecta > Orthoptera > Gryllidae > Teleogryllus > Teleogryllus oceanicus. The sequence continues at coordinate 18,164,499 of CAXIVR010000006.1, forward strand.
AAATGGTGAGCAAAACTATTTGTCAAGCAAGAAATACATCAACTCCAAAATTCAATTCAGATTAAATCAACTGGTTAATGTATTTCAAATTTTCTCATCATGTGCCGTGGACATGCCGAAGCAGGAAATATTAAATCCATATACATAATTTAGAAAATAAAAGTATTACATCAGAAAATATTAAATCCTATAACATTACCGGTTGAAAATACTTGAAATATTTGAATTGTAATTATTACGTCTTCGTCTATTCCTAACAGATTATTAAAACAACTACTAGTGAATAAATTTTGCATTAGCTTCACAGGTTCTACTTTAGCTCAAAATCTAATCTACGTAATGTCTACGTTTGAAGAGTTAAATTCCATTTGTAATCCGCCACGTCTGTCGGTCGCGAAGACAGGCGCCGCGCGTCCTTTTAAAAGGACGCGTCCTCGCCCGGAGGCCTTTCCACCTGCCTGGGCCGCTTGAGGGCACTGCTCTGACGAGGTGTCAGGCGGACTTCCTTCCCCGGCGCCTCGCTCCGTCCTCCTCACCCCGCCCTCCCGCCTCCGGCAATTTCCGCCCTCCGTGCTGTCTCCCTACTTACCCGCCTCACGACCACTTCCATCTCGGGTTCCCTTCATTCTCCACTGGGTGGCGGCTCCGAGGGACAAGAGATCGGCCAACGGATCGTCCTTTATGCTCAGTTATTTCTTTTTCTGACACATTTTTCCTCGCTTCTTTTTTTCCGTAACTTTATTTTTATATTCCTCCTTCTTTCTTCCTGTTTCCTTATTTACTTTTTTCTTTCTTATTTCTCCTATACATTTTTAAAATCAAACACGTACCGATACATAATGCCTAACTAAGGGATGTACACTAGGAATGTTCAAATAGTTGTAAAATAGTATTAGCTTAAAATTTTATAATAGTGAGCATCAAAACATGTGAAAAAGTTTGCAATGTTAAACTGAACCATGTATACTAATCAGAGTGAGACAAATTTGAAAAAAAGGAATGATTACGAATATTGTGAAACAATTGGTGGTCATTATTTTTCAACCTAAAGTATCAACTATAAATATCGAAGGAACTGTACAGGTCTGCAAAGATTTTCCGATCGAGTGCACTACCATGATGCGTTTGTGAGGTTATTTGAGTAGTTATTTATGACACGAATGGTAAAATTGGCATTTTGTTTTGCAGGTAGGGAACGATTCAGCACGAGATCCAATAACCTCGAACAAAATAAAATATTTTTTACTACGTGCGTCTTACACTACCTTTTAGACAGTCTCACTGCCTTACGTTTTTTTAATTCAATCATACAAATCACTTAATTATGTACTATGATATATTAAGATGACATATTAAGAGCAGTAATAGACATTGCGATCAGACGAATATTTTTTTCGTTGTTGCATTCACAGTTTTATCTCAATATTTGAGTCTCACTTTTAGTAACAGTGGTAAAAATATGAACTTTTAGCACGTTGTGTATGCCCTAAAAATAATCGTTTTAATTTGTGTCTGTCTAAAAAAATATCTTAATTATACCATACAGGGGAAGAGGTACTTTAGGTTCAACACTGCTGAGAGTGATGCCACTAGAAAATGAACGACCTACGGTACAATAAACCGACTATTGCGAAATGTAAATGCAGGTGAAATGCGAAAACGTTCGTAATGGTCAAAATGCGCTATATTAAATAAATGTCTTAAAGTAATATTTGAATATTCAGAATTAATAAATGCAGCAATTTTATTATATTTGATTATCTTCACAATTCTAAAAAAACAGTGCGGTAGAAAAAACTGTGGTTAGTGTTTTTTATAAATTTATTTTCTCGTTCTTGTTTTTAACATTGTCTCCATCATTTAATTTCTTTCTATAAACATTTTCTTTTGTTTCTCGTATGAATACGGCTTTTTCGTTTCCTTTCTTTCTAGTGCATAATGTTTATCTTGTGTTAATCTTGTTCTGCACAAGCAACAATAAAAACCGTTCAAACAACTTTCTTCTCAAGTGCTACTGTAATAGAAATGCAACTGTGTTCACAGTTTCATTTTAGATGACAATGGTTATTCTAGTTTACTGCACTAATTGGTAGTGTATACCCACCTTAGATAACACGGTAGATAAAGAAATTTTATTGACTGCAAAGTAAAGAAAACGCGGGTTGATAACGAACGCCATTTTCCAGAGATAATAGGATTTACTAATAAAATGCACACACAATGGAAGAGAATTACTATTGCATCAGACGTCTAGATTGAAAAAAAAATTAACTAAACTCAACACCATACACGGAAAGTCATTTTTTAATCAGAATCAAAAATGAAGTCTTTGTTCCGTCAGAAGCAGAATTAAAATATTTTATTTCATTTGAATTTTGAAGCATTCAAATGTTTCGGATGCAAAATTCTGTAGCAAAACAGTGTTCTCTTGAATTATCTTTAAATGTTGCACTATATGGAAGCAAATAGTAGCTTTGTTTGTATACTAGGCCTCGGTAAAGTATAAAGGCGACCTGACTACCAGCGTGTGAAGTATTCGTTGATCGCTATAGTATGCAATCCATTAATACGTGTATCCGATAGTGCACACTATTTACGTCAGGGTCGAATTTATTGATTTAAGGGAGCAGTAATGAAAATGTGAATTTGACATTTATCTCTTTAACAGCGCAGGTTCATTAAGGGATATTCATTCGAATTAAAGGATTCGAAGACGCCATATTTCTTTCATTTTTTGTATCTTTCTGTAATCTTGTGTTTTGGCTAGGCTTGAAAATGAAGTAATCAGTTAACTGAACGCTTATCAAGGGAATATGTCCTTGGTCCTATCAGAATGAAACCTACAGCTAGTTCCGATCCCATTATCGCCTCTTTGGATCCAGTGATAGTTTCATACAATAGGCAATTACACGACATAATGTATTATTAATTTAAAAAATTATACTATTGGCGAGCAAAAAATTGTCAACTTCAGTTTTTTCTTCTTGCCAAAGTAATATTCTCAGCAGATTGTGCTTCTATTGCAGCCTTATTTTGGGCGCCGCACGAATGCAATGTTCGTCATCCTCCAGCCGAGACGATGTACTATGTGTGTGCCAGGATTGCGCAATACACAGTAAGCACCAACCTGCCAAGCCCTACACCGCGAAATCTGGAATTCCCCAATCGACAATATTTGAGGCATACATCAGCAGAGACAGCTCAGTATGACTACTCTTTGCCACCGCATCGCATCTTACTATAAGGTTATAGAAGTTGATGGTGGCCAAATTTCGACATAAACTAGAAAGCTAAATGACATTCAACAGCTGTGTAGAGGAGAGTTGCTCTGATCAATAGTTTTTCGTGGTTTCACGATCAATACCAGGCGAATGCTGGAGCACTATATGTATTATTGGGTGATTTCCTGTTTCTGTGGGTGGTGGTGTCCTGTTTCTGTGGTTTGGGTGATTTCCTGTTCCTCTCCAGCCAATAGCCGGTTACCCTTTACGTCCTGATGGACCGCATATTCGACCATACACTAGACCAACACACTTGAGGGCTCCTCTGATCTGGGGTCAGCAGAACGCGAGGCCCTCCGCGACAACACATACATACAAAGACAAGGGACAAACAACCATGCCCAAGGCGGGACTCGAACCCGCGAACCTTCGGACCGAAGCGCTGAGTCGGTACTAGCTCTTTGCCACCTCGGCCATCCAGATCGGCGATTTCCTGTTTATAAATAAATAAATATCACACACACACACACACACACACACACACACGCACGCACGCACCCTTCATACACTACACTACTACACACGTCGGGATCAGTCGGAAGCGTAGAGCTCGCCCCAGTTTGGATGCTACCCCGCTGTGGGGAGATACCTGGAGAGAAAAGACCACGTATTCCGTCGTGTAAGTCGACGGCGGATCTCACCTTCCACCGGAAAGGAACACCGCCCCCTCCAGGAATGTAACGGGACAAATGACTTGAGTAGCTGTCGCACCATGAAACAATCAACAAACAATCACTCATTCGCGAGGCTCTGCAGTCTCCTCTCTCTATTTCATTGCTAAAGGTGTTAGCCTACTTCTCGCATTTCTTTATTTCCGGCATTTCGTGCATTTATTTTTTATTTTCTCTAACACCTATTCTGTTAGTTCTTATTCCTTAACGTGCCCAACGAGAAGTAACATACTCTCTGCACCAAGAAAACTGAATATTCATCGCAAACGACAGAGTCCTCTGTACATGTACAAAATGGAACAAAATGAACAATAGAGTGCATGTAATAAATAACTTCAAAATGCTTCTAGATCCCAGTTGACGCTTCGCTAAATATTTCCTTGTTAGCGAGAAGTCTCCGATCTTCGACCATCGCTTTCTACTGTAGAACAACATTCAGTCTGAGCATCACCAAATTTCACAAGCATTTTCAAATAAAATACTTTACGCGGAATAGTTTGTTGAAATGTTAATTTATAATCGATATTCAAGGAATCTATTATCCAGAATAAACATCATAAGGAAAGCAATGAACTATGCTCTTCGTTTCCTATTTTCTTTCGCCATTCTCATGGCGAATTTATTCGTTAAATCCGTTGAAGGATAAACTCCTGTTGTTACATACAATTTTCATTCTCTAAGATAATTATAATTTAACCTCCCAAATAAAAACAAAACTCCATCAAAACAAATAGAAAATAAAAATCAGAGTTTGTGTTTCTCCAGTCAGGAAAACTAAGTCACTCGACTGAAGCAGATTTAAAAATCATTAAGCTCAGAAATATCTTCCAATATCGTAGTTTAGGAGGAAGTCTTTTAATCTTGATTATAGTTCTTAATCTTGATTAAAAATAGAATTAAGGTCACTGCTATTGCACATTTCCGGTGAAACGTCGTCTCCTTTGCCTCGATTATGACTCAGCAGTTGATAATAACTCTCTGCGCTCGAGTACACATCACTCAAACCAGCTAGCTTTTCTGCACACCCACCCGCGACCATATCAATTGGATAACTGCAGCTACTGGGTAATATAGATGATATTGAATATACCTATTGATTTAATTTAAATTTAGACCAAATAGTATCAAGCCCTACACCACGCCCTACATCAAGACCTACACCACAAAACTACTTGGCTAATCGGGTACTCCAAGTGGAAACACAAAGGATCAATATAGACAAGAGGTATCCATAGAGAATGTAAAATCTCCGACAGCGTAATCAATAATGAAATCTAAACAGTCGTTTACTGATGGCAGAGGGAGTCAAAGATGGACCACAGCATTGTTTTGCCCTATATCTTCATTTAGGTGAGAAGTTTATGTTTCATTTTTTAGGACTTTTAATGTTAGAACATTCGTAAACTGCAAGTGATAGTTTCGTTTCTCAACGTTCAGCAGTTGATTACAAAACGATTCGAAACCGTCGCCATGGAAATCGTTAAAGCTTTGGGGAACCTAGAGCACTTTCTTACAAACAGGCCTGCTCATAGACACGGTTATTTTTGTACCTGTCAGTGAAGAGAACCGCTGTTCATTCAGAGTAACATAGTGAGTAACATACAGAGTAACATACAGTAATTAGTTCAACACCAACAACAAGAAAAAAAGCACGTTCATCTGTGACACAGCAGAAGGACCACAACTACAGAATATGTTCAAAATGCATACCATGCTCTTGCCGTACCTAAAATTCTAAAAGGTTTTACCACAAACTTGCATAAAAATTGTAATATACTGCTAAATACATGTACCATTAGCTTTGAAATACATAAAATTATCTTTCAATGATTTTGCAATTTATTCTGCCAACCATCATTGATTCCACCCTTGTACTCTCCGAGTACCAAAATAGCATTGGTAAGACACAGTTAAAGCTTGATTATCAGAATCCAATGCCATTGACAATCCATTTCCGGCGCTTTTTCCTTCACTGCGGTCACGGTCCACCACCTGATAAGAACCATCCGCTGCTCCAAGTTACCTCACGCCAACCTGGCTAAACACACCCACCCCCGCCCTCCGAGGCCCGTCGCAGCTATCGCGCGAAGAGCCGTATCAGCGGCTATCGCCGGGGCTATCTGCACGCGGCGGCGGAGCGGCAGTGAGCGGCGCGCCGGAGAAGCAGCCGGAGCCAGGGAGCGCCCACCTGCACTTCGCGGAGACGCGCCCCCAGGACGGAGCTGCACTAGGGCGGCGAGGGCTGCAGCGCGCGCGACCGCCAGCGCGCCCACGCCTGCGTCGCTAGAGGTCGATCCATCGAGATGGCGTACCAGTACGAGTACGAAGAGTCCTACGAGTGGGAGCCACCGGTAGGTCTTTCCGCATTGCGCAGGTGTTTCCCAGCACGACAGTTTCTAAGGTCATTAGTCACGTTAGTGTGGTGGACGTTTTATTGCGGAAGGTAGCGATGTTCCTCCCCGTTGGATGGTAAAATCTGGCGCCGACCTACTCGTCGGCCTGCGGGAACTTCTGCCTCCAGGTATCTCCCTCATAGGGACAGAGCCACCGCAGGGACAAGTTTTAAACTCCCGACTGGTCTCTCGACATATGGAAGTGTAATGTGTGTGTGTGTGTGTGTGTGTGTGTGTGTGTGTGTGTGTGAAGGGGAAAGGGGATAGGACAACAAAGACGAAGGAAAGATCGTGGGTGGTCCGTGGTCCATTTGTTGACCCGGGTATTGCTTGAGCATTCGTCTGGTGTTGGTCGGAGGAACCAGGGAAAACTACCGATCAGAGCAGCCGGTCGCTAGAATTCTCTTAAGCTGAGCCATCATAGTATAATGTTATTAGCGGCGATCGACCGGTAGTGTACCATCCGTGGATTGATAGTATATTTAGCGTTTCCGCGCAGATCAAATACTTTAGCCACTAGTCCCGTAAGCGTAATGCATTTTCTATCCCGGAAGGAGGCATTCTTTCTTCCTATTAGATGTCAGATCTGGCGCCGACCTTCAATACGGCTTGCGCGGTTTCCCCCTCCGGGCACTTCATCCAGCGGGGACTGACTCAGCCCGAACAACCCCACGGCTCATGACCGGCTTCCCATTATGTGTGGTAGTGTAGAGCGTCTAAGTTCAAGTGTAGTAGTGATTGGCAGTTAAAAAACCTACATATCAAGCCAGATTTTTTCACGGGGTTAATAATAAATGAACTCACAGATTCAGATTAATTATAGTGAATTGAATGATATATTCAATACTTTCAACATTCAGTATTGAAGCATGAAAAAATTAAGCAAAGCAAATATATCCCAATTTTTAAACATGTTCAAAATGCGTCGAATGCTGTATTTAATTGCTCGTATTTTCCTGTATAAGTGTCTATTACTGCTGACACGAAAATATTGGCAATCACACACTTCTGAATTGAATTTTTCAATGATTATTGTCGCATGCATATCTTATTATTTTCAAATTAGTTAGAATCAAATTATTGCGTTGTTTACCCATTGAGTTACATATTTTTGCTGTCCGATAATATCAAACAACATCTGAAATCTGTATAATGAAGCATTTCCATATGAATTGCTTTAATTGAAATTTTTGTGATTCAATAATAAAAGACTTTTCCAAACAATAGTTTTTGCATCTTTTCAACTTCTGATGAACTTAATTATGTAGACACTCGGAAGGATGGTGTAAAATGTATATTCATACTAGTGTCAAAGAAAACAATTCAATATAATGCCAATCTCACGAAAAACGTAGACACAATAATTAAGTAGGATCGTTGTTTTTTTTATAAAAATAGTGGCTGGTTCAACACTGCGAAAATAATTAACAACATAAAATTGTATCCAAACGTCAAAATACTTTGCAAACAAAAATGATGTTTGGAGAACACTTCAAGTCTTATCTAACGCCATTATTGTTTCAAAAGAAGCCATTGAATTAAAAATATTTATATTATGTTTGATGATATGCAATTATAATACCCTCAGTCAATAATGATTTTAATGAAACATACGAATAAAACAATATAAAAAAATTACTGTTTGACCCAGACAGAGAGAAAATAATATAAAAATATCGACATTCGTATAGTTGTTTCCTAAATGTTTTATTTTGGATGTGCAATATCCACGCATCCATTATCTCGCAATTAGTTGGCACACACATTAATAATATTAGTCCATGCTGGAGGAATATATACATCCACTGACGTGATGGCAAACTTCATTCGTCGATAGAGTCAGTTTTCAGATGATCTTTTATATACCAATTTCTTAAAAAAGACGATTAATTCAATATGAATACTAATTAACAAAACCTATTGACAAATTTGTCTCGTTTATCGTAATTTAAAAACAAGCTTTGTCAATATTTTGCCTACTATCTAAATTATGGTTTTCATGTCCGGTTTCTTCATTTAACATCCTTTTGTGTTAGTGACAATGAAAACGTTCTCGTTCGATGAACTGAACCAAGAGAGCCGGGAGATGCAGTTTGTGACCGGCAGAGGCAGGGTGGGGTAAAGAGGAGCGGGAGGTGCAACGAAAGGCCAAAGATGTGCGGGAGGTCGGGAGAGACCGAGAGATTGCGGGAGAGACAGAGGCAAAGGGAGGCAGGAAAGGGCCGGGAAGGGTCAAGAGAGGCCTGGAGAGCCAGAAAGAAGCCAGAAGATGCCGTGAGAGGTAGAAAGAGACCGAGGGAGGCCGGGACTTTACGGGAGATGTAGAGAAAGGCAGAGACAGGCTGGGAGAGGTCCGGAGAGCCATAAAGAAGCCACAAGAAGTCATTAGAGGTCGGGGTAGGTCGGGAAAGGCAGGAAGAGATGAGGCGGAGCTGGACGGGGAGGCAGTACGCTTCACCAACGAAAAGACAAATCAAAAGTACTATCTTTGAAAAATATATCGCAAAACTCAATCACAGAGGCAACTCTTAAAATAGCACTCATTTTCAGGCGGAGAAGGTCCACAGTTACGGAAGTCCGGCCTCGTCCAGAGGCTACCGAGACCCCCAGGTGCTGGCGGACCCCACTAGCCTTGGGTACGACGATGGCTACTTGTCTCCTCCATCCACCAGACGCAACCCGCCGTACGGCGCAGTCAACCCCAACTTCGTGTACCCCGCCGCGCAGGGTCCAGCGCATCCGCGCTCTCACAGCGTCTACGACCCCGAGGAAGGGTAAGTGTTTTTTCTCTGCATTGCTGTTATCGCTTCTCCCTGCGTTACACCCCGCTATTAACAACCGGTTGCGGTAGCTCAGTGCATCAACTGATGTCACTGCAGCGCTTCTGTCCGGGAGGTCCTAGGTCCGAGTCCTGATGGCGGCAGGATTTTCGACACTAGCTTTTCAGCTAGGTCGAATTCAGTCGCTGTCTGGAGGAGAATTCTAGCGACCGGTTGCTCTGATCGTTAGTTTTCCGTGGTTTCTCCGATCAACGCCAGGCGAATGCCGGAGCAGTACCCTATCAAACGAGTCACGGACCGCCCGCGATCTGTCCTTCCTCTTCCTTGTCCTATCCTCTCCTCTTACAGACACACACCAACATGCACCACACTACCACATATTCCGGGAGACCGGTCGGGAGCTTAGAGCTTGTCCCGACTAGGGCGGTGCTCCGCTGGTGGGAGAGTCCTGGTTACGGGGAAACTCCACTAGCCGACGCGTCGGTAGCCTACCGTCGCGACGGTAGGTCGGTGCCGGATCTCGCCATCCAGCGGGGGAAGATCACCGCCATCTCCCGAGAAAAAAGCATGCACTACACTAACGGGACTCATGACTGAAGCAGTTGACGCGCCCGGAAACACGAAAAAATCGATCAAGAAACCTCTATTAACACACAGTGAATGAGAGAGAAAGAGAGAGAAAGGGAAGTGAGTGAGAACTGGGTGAATGCGTGAAGAGAGTGAGCGTTTTTCGGCACTTCAAGTGTATAACCATTAGTCCCGTGAGTGTAGTGCATGTAATAGACGGAACGTGGTGTGTTCTTTCCTAGCTGGAATGCGAGATCCAGTGCCAACCTACATGTCGACTTGCAGGGTTCCCCTCCTAGAACCTCTCCTAGTGGGACAACGCACCGGCCGGGACAAGCTCCGAACCCCTGACCGCGACAAGATCTGATCTCCTGACATGTGTTGTAGAGCAGTGCATGAAAGAGAGAGAGAGAGTGTGTGTGTGTGTGTGTGTGTGTGTGAGTGCATAAGGGGAGAGGAAGAGGACAACGATGGGGGCGAAGAAATCGATCGCAGTCTCTGCCCGGTCTCAACCGAGAAACCACGGCAAATTACCGATCGATGAGAGCAGCCTGCTGCTAAAGTTGTTGAAGTCGACCTTGCTATATAGATAGTGTCGAAAATCCGCCACTCTCGAGACTCGAACCTGGGTCCTCCCCATCAGTGACGCTGCAGAAACAATTTCTCTTCGTCTATATAATGATCTCTCCGTTTTATCTTGAACATTTCTATTCTAAAACAACATTTAACAGAATTAGCAGCATTCACGATTTTACCAAGCATGCTCACAAGTACATGGACATCTTCATTTTGTAACATTCCATATTTTAACCTTATAAAAACCATTTTACATATATTTTCAAGTTTATTGAGCGTATGTTCAATTATTTGCCGCATTGCTATGTATATTGAATATTGTGGGTGAAACATAGTTTACGAGTTTTCACGCTAAAACGTAAATCATGAAAAAGAACTGAAATGTAACTTCTTCCATTCTTCACTATGAGTCAATAAATGTTTAAAATTTCATCTACGTCACGAGCCAAAGAAATCTACTATCATTCGGAGAAACAAGAAAATGTGATCAATTACATAAAAATATGCATCGAAGAAAATCCCAAGAAAGAGTGTGACTAAGGTGGTGTGAATATAAATAAAACTAGTAATTCTGTGATCCATAGATCTTCCAACAACAAAATAATAAACTGTTTCTAATCACAGTAGTTCAGAGTTTTAATAATTATTGAAAGCTATTCTGCTCCTGCTCATGCTCTTAAGACTTAGCCCATAAATCGAATAACGCGGCTTATTGAATTGTTCAATAGTGTAATATTACAAGGAATAGAGTCATTGAAATTGCAAACTTCTTGTAACGGAATAAAAAATAAAAATCCTAACACACGTAGTTTTAATGACTTCGAGAAATATTCAAACCAAAATTTGAAGAAAATCGAAAGGCCATTCTGTCATAATCGCATAACAAACAAATTCACTGACAAAATGAAGGGCTCAGGAGTAAAAGATAGTAATCTTCAAAGTTATAGTTTTTGTCATATTAAAATTTTCGTATGCTTGCATCTGCTGTCCATACGCTATGATACTCAAATAGTTTGAATGATGGCGTATACTTGTCCCCCCGGCTGTTGACATTCTTGTGTACCCCGTTTAACCCCCTTCCAGCAAATATGTTCACTTACGTCTCACAAACGTTTCCACATGGGTTACCATATTTTACAAGCGAACGCTTCAAATGTCACTGCCGAGTTAAAATAAGACCTCGTTACACCCGGTCAATTCTTTTATAGCAATGGCTTATTGTACTGTACATGTTAAGTAAGTTGTTTGTTCAGAACACATTTGTAGCTCCCAAACCAAACAATTCTTCCTTTTGATTTGTCACAATGCCGACAAACTCATTGCAGAAGGAGGGGAGCAATAGTCTAGCAATAAAATCTAGAATTTAACGATCTAGATAAAGTTCATTCAACGGCATCTAAAGATGTTAAGGATTTCAGTTTGATACGGTCTAGACCACATTGTAATAATAAAATACCCACATATTATTATTTTGCCGAGTCATTTTAACATTTTTCCAGGTGTATTCTTTGAGTACATCCCATGAAATCATTTACGTCTAAATAAATTATAAATTATCTTTAAACATGGAATTACATCAACGCTAAATAAACTTTATATCAAATATTTTCGTTCTTTTAAAATGAACCCTATTAATAATTTTTTCCTTACAAATAAATGTTACAAATAATACTAACATCAAGTAGACTTTAACATTATGGTATTAGACATCATGCAACACCATCGCTTAACAATTAAGTTTCATAAAAGCTATTTTATCTACTCTTAAAAACTGCTATAAAAGTTTCCTAACTTTGTATCCCTCCCAAGAGAGAAGAAACTGAAATATCGCCTGTGGCAGTATCCCGTTAAAGCGCCGAGAAACAAAGAGTTCTACACAAAAGAGACGTGTAAACGCTGCGAAAGAGTTGAATACCTCGTTCTTGCTCCGCTTATGTAGTGCGCGCCAGGAGCAATTTCCCTGTGCACCCTACTTGTTAGAAACGCATTCACTTTGGCTCAATTCCAACGGGCTACCACACTAAATGACCAAATTCCTGCATCCTGTACCTGCATGCACGTTGTTGTAGATCAGAGGTTATTGGGACAAACTGATGCCCGTAATACGATGGACGCGTCATTGCAAAATGTTCCGCACAGTCATTAATTCTGTGGAACCCCCGTTATGCATATGAATATGGAGAACATATGTAAGATAGATTTATGGAATTACGGGAAATGTGATCATGCAAGGGAATAGCGGTCCGTGATTGGTTATCGCGTTGAAACTGACAATGCCACAGTTAACACATTACCAATGAGTGAATTGTAAACAAACATAGGGCCTGACAATGTATCATTTAAGTTTATTTTGCTAAATAAAGCAGGAGTAAGAATTAGTAAGAGAAAATTGTTTCATTTCAAAATATTATGATAATGCAACAGATGTGTGATTCTTGTGCGGGTCATTGAGCTGTTATGTGCGATTCTGTTTTGTTAATAATTTCATCAGCTCATGTGTGACTGTAGTTATTCTACGAAACGAATCTATTTTGTATGGCTAGGAGTTGAACCTTATAATTAATAATGAAAAATAATTACAGAAATATTTATTATATAAAATTCATGCGATAAAGAACATTGACTCGTATTTCAATCAAAACACTTCAGAACACTTGAAAAGAACTGATTCGAATAACTTAAAAAGAAAGTTGTGGGTTTCTTTATTGGCAAAAAGTGTTGTTAATTTTTTGCATAAAAGTCAGTTTACTTTGTAACCCAACTGGTAATTGGCATAGGAACTTTAGACCTCGCTAACACAATGTTCTTGAATTTGATGATCTTTTAAGTTGTCATATAACGTTGTTACATTGTCATATAACACGTCTTATGCTCTCATAATTTACTTTACGCATTATTTTGTTAATTTCTCAGTTCACCTTCTCATAAAGTAGTTTACTCCTTCAATTCTCCTTCGAAAAAATGGTGTGCTTGGAAAAATTTCACACGGTTTTTCACACGGTTGCCTACTACTATGGTAATTAGTTCCGTAAATGCATTCTTTTATGCCTATACGAGGAGCATTCAATAATTAAAAAGACAAATTGGTCTGGAGAAATAAACGTTCAGCTTTGTGGACTTTTCCTACTTTTCAATACAATTCCCACCAACATTAATGCACCTGTCCCAATGATTTATCAGCTTTTTTATTCCGACTGCAAAGAACTCTTTATCGTCGTGCCTGAAACAATTTCCTACACTTTTTGACATCCGCGTCATCCTGGAACGTCTTCCCACGTAATGCCTCCTTCAGTGCTCAAAAAAATGAAAATTAGATAGTGATAAATCGGGGATGTAAGGGTATGAGGCAGTATCTCTCAGCCCTTTTTGTCGATGGTTTCATGGGTTGTTTGAGCAGTGTGAGGACGTGAGTTGTCTTGCTGGAGAATCACACCTCTCCTCTGTAGTCCATGACGTTTCTCTCTCATCGCTAACATCACCTACTTTAAAAGCATACCTGGGTAGCATTGGTTCTTATTGTACGCTATTCCTCGACATAATCACAAAAACCGCACCTAGAACCTCCCAAAACACCGTCAACATGACTTTTCCTGGTGATGCGGCCAGAATGGTGTGCCTCGACCACTTTAGGATTCTTCTACCCATGCAAGCATGCTTATAAAATGGGAGGTGGCAGTGTTCTTTCCCCGCTGGGTGGTGACATCTCACGCCCACCTACACATCGGCTTATTTTCCCGTCTAGATATTTTCCCCGGCAGAACACCATACAGTCCACAGCCGAAACACCTCTAATCTCACGACAGGTTGATCTCCCGACACATGTAGCAGTGTAGTGCACGTAAGTGGGTGTGTGTGTGTGTGTGTAAAGGGGACAGGAGAGGACAAGGAAGAGGAAGGAAAGATTCCGCGCGGTCCGTAGCCCGATTGTTAGGTCTCTGCGCGGACATTCATCTAGGGATCGGTGAAACCACGAAAAACTACCGATCAGAACAGCCGGCCACTAGAAATTTCTTCGAGACAGCGGCCTAACTTGACCTAGCTATACAGTCCATTGTCAAATATCCGGACAACGTTGAAACTTGAATCCTAGAACTTTCTGGTGACAGGCATTGCATTGCCATCAGTTGACGTCCTACCCACCTCAGCCGTTATATGATACGAGACGTAAATGAATCTTGCCTTCAAAAGTACGCATAGCGCCAACGGATTATAATTAAAGTGTCGACTGATAGCCGCATGCTGTCAGATTTGATAAACACTAAGGCAGAAGCTTTTCCTTTTATTTACGCATGCGCGAACAGCAAAATATGGCAGGAGTGTTTTATTGGACGCAGCGTCGCAGTTGGCGAGTTAAAGTGCCATAAATCGGCGCGCGAGAAGCGCCCACGGCGCAGAGGATGAGCGCGGGCATCTCCCCCCACCTACCTCCACCCACGCGCGCGCAGTCAGTCAAACTGCGCAGGTTCCAGAGCAGATCGTTATCGGCAGGTCGAAGCCCTCTCCACTCCCCTCCCTCTCGCCCACCGGGCGACTCCCACTAGTTCGCTCGTGCTGCGGCCGTGGCGCAGCCGGCCGAGGGATGGGTAGGGAGGAACGAAGTGAGGGTGGAGGAGTAGGCGGGAGCGAGGGGGGGGCTGACGAGCCGGGACGAGCAGAGGGCATGACGAGGGGCGGAGGCGGGGCGAAGAGGGACGTGAACAGGCGGGGGACGAGATGCAGGGAAAGGCGGGAGAGAGGCGCGAAGGAAAGCTCGCCGGTGCGAGTGGGCAGAGGGAGGCGGAAGTGGAGGAAGGGGCGTGTCGGAAGGAATGGAGAGAGGCAGGAAATAATGAGTGGGGGGCGCTGAAGGCGGGGAGAGTGGAGGAGGGGAGGCGATGGCGGTTTGGGTGGGGCGGGTAAAGCCGGAGATGGGGGGACTGGTGCGAGAGCGTGGAGGGAAAGGTCGGAAGAGGCGGAGGCGGAGGCGGAGTGGGGATGGAGCCGGCTCTTGGTTGAGCGAAAACGCTTCTATCAACACTCCACGCTTGGTTTCATTCGACTGCAACTCTACTCCGTGATATTATATTGCGCCACGCTGCGATGGAAGTACTGTGAACTAAAACTCTGTAACCCAACAGAGAAAACTGCAGACGCTCTCAGGCAAGGGTGTGAACAGGCGCAGTGTTAAGTATAATAAAAAGTCTTCCGTAAGATTAATGTTTTGTCCACTTCTCTTTATTGAATTCCATTAACTACAGAATTATATTCTGATATTTTACTCTGAGCATATAATTAATTGTGCAGAATATTTTTCTGTCTAAAATAATAATGACATTTGTATCTGAAGAGTTACTAAAAACCTTTCAGCATAAGGGAACAACTCATGTATTGTTAACCGACAGTGACGACCGATATTAAACGTTCACAGCGTTTCCTAGACCGGGTTGTCCGAGGCTCATAGCGTAATGATACTTTTTTCGAAAGCAGATCTGCCCAAGAAACATCTGGTGCGAGCTAAAGAACGCGAAACTGGTTGCTCGTGAATGGGTAGACGAGGTGGGGTGAAGAGAGAAGAGAAAACGGATGGGAGAGCTCTGAGATTGGAAAGATATGAGTACACGGATCTTCGGATTAACGATAAAAGCGCTACTTGATAAATTAAAAAGAGATTTCGTGTTATCTTGGTAAATTGTTTGATGTGAATAAAGAATGTAGGCAAATTATTTTTGCAATTTTTCATGACGAAGTAAATTTGAAGTAGAATTGATTAAAGTTCATGATAAGCGAGAAATTATCGCGAAATCTAAAACTCGCAAGAATCAATTTTACTTTGTTTGCTTGCGAGTAATAAAATGTTTATTATCATTAATTCATTTTATATCAGCGATTTTAATAAAGTAAAATTTAACTCGTGGTACTAAAAAATGGTGTATACACGTCGATCAATTCGGCGCCGTTTCTGTTTTACCTCACCCCTTCACGCCTCCGTAAGGAGTCTGTCAGGGCTTCCTGAAGTAACGAACGATCACCTGAGATAAAATCTAATACATAGAGGATCTCCGCGGTAAAGACGACCAAATGGGTGATATTCGAGAAAATGCATCAATCTAGCTAGTGTCGACAATTCTGCCACTCTCGGGACTCGAAACCTAGAACCTTCCAGTCAGAGGCACTGCAGTGACATTAATTAACGCCCAGAGCCGCCTAAGACGGTAAATTACTGGGTAGCAAAGGGATACGCAGTGAAATAAAGTGAAGTGACGTAAAGTGAAGAAATGTGTACGGAGAAGAGATGGAGCGTATTTTACTTTTTTATTTTTTTAAATTTACTTCTTTATGTTTTTCCGCCACCCCCAAGACTCGAACCTAGGACTTCCGGGTCATAGTCGTTGCAGAGAAAGCTGTAATGTTGACTCTGAGCTAACTACGGGGAGAGATGTTTTAGAGCATCAACTGATGTTACTCTGACCGGGAGGTCCTACCTTCGAGTCCAGACAGTAGCTGGATTTTCGACACTACCTTGTTACCTAGGTGGAATTCAGTCGCTGTCTGGAGGATAATTCTAGCGGCCGGCTGCTCTGATCGGTAGTTCTCCGTGGTTCCTCCGATCAACACCAGGCGAATGCCGGAGCAGTACCCTAACAAACGGGCCACGGACCGCGCGCGATCTGTCCTTCCTCTTCCTTGTCCTATCCTCACCCCTTACACACACACTTACACTAACATGCACAACACTACCACACATGTCGGGAGACCGGTCGAGAGCTTAGAGCTCGTCCTGGCTGGGGTGGTGCCCCGCTGGAGCGAGATACCTGGTTGCGGAAACTGGCGCTAGCCTATGGTAGATCGGCGCTGGATCTCGCCATCATGCCGGAAAGGCTATCGCCACCTTCCGAGCAAAAAAACACGCACTGCACAAACGGAACTAATGACCATAGAAGTTGACACGCCCGGAAACACTAACAATCAATCAATCAATCTGAGCTAACTCAGCCAATGCTCGTGTAAACGAATAAATAATCACTGTCTGGGAGAACATCTATGAGGTTGATTGCTCTGATGGGTCGCCTAAGACGGCTCCTTTAATCAATTCGAGGAAGATGCTAGAGCGGTACTAACCCCCAAGCAATGGGACACGGGACACGCAATCCGCCCTTTGTCTTATGTTCTTACTCTTAACTGGAATGAAACTTATTTTGAAATGATCAGGAAACTTTAGGTATTCTACCCTGGCGGGGGACTAAAACTCATTAATGTTTAACGCATCAAGCAAATTTCCGTCACCCTCCCAGAATTGACTCCGCATTTTTCAGTCACTGTCACTACCGGTCGTTATGTTGCTGAAAGGGCGTCGCCGAGATATCTGATGTAATATAAAAATAATTTACTCTTTAACACTTCATTATCTTTCTACATCTGTAGATAGAATCATTTACACCTAACATTAATTGCATTCTCCACGTTTGTTTTTCATCTTATCAGCCAAGCATGGCACCACCCATGATACTAGACTATTACCAAATTACACCACAGATTATTTATCTAAAGAATAATACATTAGTTGCAAAATTACATTTATCTAGATAGAATGAGTAATTGGAATGGGCATAATTAATCATTAAAAAAGCGTTATTTACTTTTGTGTGTCAGAGAGAATTTACTGCAATCGTTACTCTCGGGAGAAGTGAGAATTTGTTTTAGACCATCAAACATTTAAAACTGTCCTCCCACTTTTTCAACCGAGATATTTTCCTAAAATAATAACCGAATTCTGAAACATCTTCTATATTACTAATTTTCAATGCGCGCAGAATTTGAAAGAAAACAATGCTGCCACCAGCCTTTTGAGAGGTATCAATAGTTCCGTTTGCCACCCAGGTACTCGGGAAATATCCAAAAATAATATAGCAGTTTCTATTTCGAATGAAAAATGTAAGTATTGGATAGTATTCTTTCGTGTATTCTCATATTGCGCGTACCGAGAATTGTCGTTCCCAGTGCGTCACTGCTCGTGACACAGGCCGGGAGCGGTAGATCAGTGCATCAGCTGATGTCACTGCAGCACCTCTGACCGGGAGGTCCTAAGTTCGAGTCCTGACGGCGGCAGGATTTTCGACACTAGCATTTCAGCTAGGTCAAATTCAGTCGCTTTCTGGAGGAGAATTCTAGCGGTCGGCTGCTCTGATCGGTAGTTTACCGTGATTTCTCCGATCAACACCAGGCGAATGCCGGAGCAGTACCCTAACAAACGGATCATGGACCGCGCGCGATCTTTCCTTCCTCGTCCTTGTCCTATCCTCTCCCCTTACACACACACTTATACAAACATGCACTACACTACCATATATTCGGGTGGCCGATCGGGAGCTTAGAGCTTGTCCCGGCTGGGGCGGTGCCCCGCTGGTGGGAGAGTCCTGGTTAGGGGGTTAGGGTAGCCGACGGTAGGTCGGCGCCGGATCTCGCCATCCACCGGGGGAAGATCACCGCCATCTCCCGAGAAAAAACATGCACTACACTAACGGGACTAATGACCGAAGCAGTTGACGCGTCCGGAAACACGAAAAAATCAATCAATCAAAGTCCATATTAACTCCATATTTTGATAAAAATAAGTACATATATATTTACATATATCTCGTATTTGTAGTCCGTAGACTAAATCCGTTCGCTGCTAATAACGTGAAGAACGGATGCCATGTGTATATATACATATTATACTATTGGTGCTAAGAGTATTTTGTTCTTCATTAGTGTTCGTGCTAATTAAAGAAAACAAAAACATTTTGTGTGGTTTTGTTCAGCAGCATTTTTGTTTCTGCAGATCACCAGCGTGTATTTTTTAATTAAACTCGAAACAATTTTAGAGGCTTGTATTGCATTCGCCTATACGTTTAATTTCCTCAGCACGTGAATCATTTACAGTACTTGAGTAGCATTAATGAAAAATGGTAGTTTTGAGCTTGTTCCACCGTATAAAGGCAATGTTAAGCCGGCCTGGATAGCGGAGTTCGCTAAGGCTGCAGGGCCGTAGTTGCCTTCGTTCAATGGATCGCGAGTTCGAATCCCGCCCCGGGCATGGATGTTTATGTGTGCTTGTATTGTCCTTACTCTCGTGTTCCGTCAACAGTAACCCATATGTAAAACAATGATAGTGGTCGCTACATGACGTAGTAAGTTAAAAAACAACCTTAGAAAAGGCAATATCATTAAAATAGAGGATACATCTGCTGTTCAAATGAAATAAAGAATTCTTATCTCTTTATCAAACTGATACTTGACATTTTAGCACAATCATTATACAAAGTTGCAAGATGAAAAAAGAATTCTGACGTCTTTTAGAAGCCAATTCAAGTGCACAATTACTTCCTGTTAAGCAGATATTTAATGTGCTATTATTGGAGGACAATATCTCGTTTTCTATTCATTATATTAAATATCATTAGGAAAATTTTCTTTTATTTCGTTACAATGAACAAACTTCCACAACAGATCCGCAGATACATAATATTTGCCAGTACATAGCATTATTTACTCAATTTATTCGTAACAAAAATGTTATCGCAGCAGATTCTAACATAACCTTATGATACAGCATGATGCTCATCCCATCAAAACATTTATTAGCATATGATCGTTTTCGATCTCACCATAACACTATCTCCAGCTGATTTCACAAATGACGACTCCAGATTAATCCCGCAAAAACACAAAAAAACCCTCAGAACTTCCCCTCTAAAAATAAATAACTTCCAACTCCCCTGGTCAAAAAATTCCACGCCCATAAAATATCTGGTAGTATTAATACAGAGACGTTTAACATGGAAGCAACACATTAAGCCAGTCCTACAAAAAGCAACAGAAAAGGCTGTCGAATTATATCCACTCTATAATTCAGCATCCTCTTTAAAAGTTGAAATCAATTTGCTTCTCTACAAAAGTATCATCAAACCCACACTGATATATGCCTATCCAGCTTGGATAAACGTTGTCCCTAGTAATATCAACTCTTTACAAACTTTTCAATACAAATTACTCCGAAGACTTCTCATCGTATAATGTTTTTTACCCAATAGACAAATTCATTATGAACTCCAAATACCTCTAATCACAGACTATCTGATCAACTTATTCTCAACTTTTCGTCCTCTTACCATCCTGCCCAAGAACGGCCCATTTTGAATGAGGTAAGCAAGCAAACATCCCAAACACAATTAAATTAAGACTCTCCAAACACATCTTCAAAATTCAAAACAAAACTCAACTAAAAACTCCCCAATCCTTACAAAATCTACCTTAACTACCCTTCCCCTAAATCATTAACCATCATCAATATAATCAAACTAAAATGGTATACGCCGTACTGCCCGAGTAAGAACATTCGAAATAACTTAAGTTTCCACTACGTTAATGTTAATGCGTTTCTCACTTCTGTAAGGCTATTTGTATAATTTCTTTTTCAAAATATTATCCATTCTATTTTTCCGCTTGTAGTACGAATAATTAAACATTGTAATAGATAAATGTAATAAATAAACATTTCACAGCTTTATTTTCAGTTGTTTGTAGGAAAGAGTATTTTTGTCATTGATTACTAATAGACAATCTGCTTCAAATATAATGGCGACTATTTTAATATTTCTAAAATTATCTGAATTCTGCCTAACCTCCGCAATCAAGCAACCATTCTCATTATAAATTGTTCAAATTGATCATAAAAATGAGAGAGTACTATCAAAAATAAGAGAGTATCTATCTGCTGCATAAATTAAATACGGGATTTGAATTGTATGACAATATTTTACTGAAAATGATATTTTCGAGTTCGTTTGAACTAAAAAACAATGAAATTATAATCTAATTAGTCTGAAATTTCATCAATCGCAATAATAATAATAATAATAATATATTATTATGGTACCTAATGAAAAAGTACCCCAATATCTGCACAATTTACGACATACATTCAGCATTTAATAATACATTACCGAAGTTTTTATTTTGAATACTGTTAGGTTTACGAATGAGGCAGGGTGATCGAAGAATTATATGCAAATATCATTTTACGAAGTCCCAACATGGGCTTCGCATTGTATCCCTCAATAATAAATTGAGACTCATTCATGCCACTTCTATGTAGTACGGACTACTTTGTACTTCTTTGTACTACCACTACTTTGTAGTCATATATGGGGGCCATAAAGATTTTAATACTCTGAGAAATATTGGTAAATGACTTACAAGATTCTCATTACCATTATTGCCTCCTTTCTTTTAGCAGAGATACGTCAAGTGAAGTGAAACTGGCGATATCTTGCTCCATTGGACGCAATGTCTGGAAATTCTAAGTAATCAACGCTCGAAGTGTGATCAGCAGCTGCATTCACCACACCCAAATACCCTTGTATTTGATCACCGCACCCAAACAGTTCATCACGATTAAATTAACACCTCTCGTGGTGATGACATGCCTCAATAGCACTAGACTGCGTTAGCGTGTCTGATGAACCTAACAGACAAAGCGCAATACGCACATGTAACTTCAATTACAAACGGCAACCTTGCATGCGTGCCCTTTCATCTTCCAAACCCATGCAGCATTTATAATCGAAGTCTATAACTGTGCGCTCGTGTGTGTGGGAGTGCGCATGTGTGAGTGGTATGTTGCTCTATTACTTACATTCTCCCTTGAGAAATGTTAAAAAAATTGGAGGAAATAAGCCTCAGATTTGGGCATCAATACTTTATTCTGCAGTTGGATCATGGAACGAATGAAGTAAAATTTAATGATTTTTTATTATGAATATTCAAATATTATTTTACGAAGTGCATGTACGCTGATTTTTCGACAAAAATGACATGGGTACTTCTCTCTCAACCAACACGAAACTCATTTGTCCTAAGTTTTCGACGTGGGAAAGATTAATATTGTTTAATGACACTGAAAATGTGTATTTCTTATTATCTTAAATAAGATGCAAAAGAAATGTCGAAAAAGAACCAACCTTGAAAAAAAAAAACTAGTACCATGGTAATAAGCTACATAAATGTTATAGTAAACGGATGCCCTGCGGGTTTTCTTCCATCCGCCCGTCACTCACATTTAGACCCTTTCCTATGCACCGTTTGTTGCAAATGAGGTGCCATTGGCGATACGACTCCGTTTGCTGATGAGGAACTGGCAATATCCATTGGTATCCTTTTAATATAATTGAAATAACCTCGATTGATTTGTCAGTGATTCCATGGGCGTCAATTACAGAGGTCATTAGTCCCGTAAGTGTAGTGCAAGAGTTTCATCGGGAGGTGACGGTGATATTCCCCCACCGGATGGCAAGATCCGGCGCCGACCTTCCGTCGACTAGCAGGGTTTTCCCCTTACCAGGTATCGCCCACTAGCGGGGCACTACAGCAGCCAGGACAAATTCCCAACCGGTTTCTTGGCATGTGTGATAGTATAGTCTGTGTGTGTGCGCGTAAGGGGTGAGGATGGGATAAGGAAGAGGAAGGAAAGATCGCGCGTGGTCCATGGCCCGTTTGTTAGGGTACTACTCCGGGATTCGCCTGGTGTTGATCGGAGAAACCACGGAAAACTATTGATCAGAGCAGCCGGCCGCTAGTCCTCCAGACAGCGACTGAATTCGACCTAGCTGAAAAGCTAATGTCGAAAATCCCGCCGCCGTTCGGGTTCGAACCTAGTACCTCGCGGTCAGAGGAGCTGCAGTGACATCAGTTGATGCACTGAGCCACCGCTTCCGGTGTCTTACTGGAGCAAACATGAAAATGCTTAACGCAATCAAACAGAGGACCAAAAAGCCACTCTTAATGACCTGCGTCAGTTAAGGATTTAACATTGTGCCATCTGCTAAGGACTGGGGAAACAAGTGAATTCTAACTAAAGACGACGTTTGAACACACTTATCCAAAAATGTATTTTTCTTATAAGAAAACGGTATTACGAAACATATTGAACGACACACGTTGATAATAAACCTCTTTCACTTAAATTAACGTATTTCTGTACAAACTGCAACCCATTTGTTGTTTGCTGTGTATCGTTCTAATACCTTTAATAACTAATAAGACTGTTTAAAGAGTCGGAGACGCACTCGAAGCTAGTCAATACATAAGATGCAGTCGCGCCTCCGGCCTGACGCAATGGGCAGCGACGTGCGACCGCGCCAGACGGAGATAAGGCGACTCTTCCCCGGTCTTATCAGCGCCCGTAATCGCCCCGCCAGAACAGGTGTGCGCCTCGGCGTGGGCAGCCTCTCCACTCGACAAGGCGTTCGCGCGGACTGTTTGGCCAGTGCACCCAAATGGCAGTTGACCTCCTTTCATCACCTTAGACTAATTATTGTCTTGTTGACACCAAGCGACATTGTTTTGAGTTAACCAATCACATTGTGTTGTTAGTCGTAAGTTATGAAGTCCATAATCGGAACGGCTCAAATTAGTGCCCTGAGGCTTCTACACATACAAAAAGAAAGCCCCACCCAAAAGGACGATTGATGTAATTTTTCCCTGTTACTTCACCACCAGCCGCAAAGTGCCTCTGAGAATTCACGGCGTGGACGCTGTATGCCTATGACCTTATCCGTTGATGCACCAGGGATCACTAATCAATCAATCGAACTCGCGACATTCCACCCACCACCGGTACGATAGAGTCGTGAGGTTTCCCTTTACTGCTCGCCGCTACCGGAGTCGGTATAATTAACGTACTACGATACCAAAATATCAAAATTGATTTCTATGAATTCTATATTTCAACGGTCATTAATTTTTGAGGCTCAGTAAACAGTATAACAAAAAAATGTTTAAGAACATATTCCGTGCCCTCTTGTTTTTTCCTTCCTTTAGAATGATTATCTGACACATGAAGTGAAATCGTATTTATTTATGAATTATATTTTCATTTGTATCATTTTAAGGTCATTCGCACACCATTGTCCAGAACAATTATTTATTTAGTAAATTAGTAAACAATTAACCACAAGGAAACACAATTGCTTCTGAAAATAAATGATGAGATGATCATCGTTCCCTCTTCAGTTTTATAACGTTTCTCTCTCGAAGATCTCCGAGCAATTCATTGCATTTGGAAGTTCTTTTTTACTAAGGAAACTATTATAATAAAAAGGAAAACTTGTAGTTAACAAAGATACAGCTTCTATTTTTATGATAATGGTGCTCAGTATACGTGGCAACCCTGTGTCTGGTCGATGCTGTTAAGAATACCGCGCAGAAAATATAAGGACTTTGATCAAAAGAGATAACGCTTTGCACAGGTGTCACTGGATTAGTAGAAAACAAACCGACTCCTAGATAGCACGAACGCGAATCCTAGTGTCAAAGCTCAAGGGTGCCAACTTCATAATGAATATACTATCTTCCAATGTTTTCGTCAACAATAGACGCACAAAACGAAATCGATTATTAACGAAGAATTCTTTTTACAACATTACACTATAATTATTTTGAAAATAGATATATGGTGAACATTCTGCAAAAATCTACAAAAAGCAATTGGCCTTCTTATTCTAAACTCAAGTTATTCTGACGTCCTCATGATTCATAAAGTGAACACAAAAGTTCACAAATAAAATACGAGGATTATAAATAAAACATATCCAAATCTTTTCACATCATTGTACACAGTTCTTCAAATATTTTCGTACTTACTCTTTTCCCCAGCCGGAATAAGCTTTACGCTTCAGAATGGACTCCCATCATGTGAGGAAGGGTAGAGCATGTATGTGTAAGCTTGTTTGCGGAGGGAGAGAAGGAGACAAGGAATATGTCGGAAAGATGGTGCGCGGTCTGTGACCCATTTGTTAAGGTACTGCTTCGGCATTCCCCTGGTGTTGATCGGAGAAACCATGGAAAACTACTGATGAGAACAACCGGCCGCTAGAATTCTCCTCCAGACAGCCGCTGAATTCGATATACAGCCACTCTCAAAACTATTCGGACACTCACAATTTTCAGGCATTTACAAATAATTTCTTCTGTCTTAAAAACCTCTTTGGGCGCCCCCCACGGGGGCGTAGCTATATTCTGTTTTCCTTATTGAACGGTCTTACAATTTCACTCGTCTTCTGTACTCATCATTAACATATGAGCAATAATACCTTTCACATGGTGAAATACAACCAGCTGACGTTCGAAAGTACTGTTTCTCCCTGTGCGACGCAAGTTACTCCACAGTGGTTCTCACGATCCAAATCATTCGGAGACGAGAGCAAACTGTCGCTGGCTCATGGATGATCGTCAGCACTCGACGTTCGTTCATTTAAACGGTTTCTTTCTGTATTTAGGGGATTGGTATTTCAGTTCAGTCGCGCTCTGTGCGAATAGTTTTGAGGCACAATGACTTATATAACTGATGGGTTAAACGTCATTTTACTTTGTAGAGCTGCGTTAACTCCGATGTACTAAAATTATGATGAATTAAAATATAATAATGATTTGTGTAAAAAACTTGGACGAAAGTTCTTCAAATTAGCAGGCGTCCGAATAGATTTGGGAGTGACTGTAGCTAGTGTTCAAAAATCTTGCATTATAAATTTCCTTGAAAGTAATGACATTAGGCAAACTATCACCACGAATCCCTCTTAATTTTCATCACTAGTCCTTCATTATCTACTTTCACTTCATGTGCGAAACGAAAATCCTATTGAACAAGTGCATCCCAACAAGAAGCCATCTCACAAATACCGCGCTATGAGTACCGAATACAGTGTTCGGAAAACAATTGCAAAAGTCTACATCCTTTGCTTTATAGCACTAGTAATGTGGTCACAAATTGTGACCAATCCGCGCGACTGATCGGGCACCTAGAGGCTGAACAAAACGATGCCTTATACGCAGTAATACCTACCTCGAGATTTTACCCGAAACAAGCGGGGATACATGTACAGCGAAATAAACGACTCTGCTGAAGTTAAAAACATTTTCCAGATGTTAGAATGACAATTTCTGAGATGTGTCACTATTCTTGTGCGCCAAAGATATGCCCTATTGGGGGGACTTGGGATGTGAATGATCGTCTATACTCAAAATTTTAGAAAACTATTAGTGTTTCTTATTATTACGTTGTTGGTCGATTATTTTTTCCGGGCACGTTAACTCTTAAGGTCCTGCTACTGTAGTGAAAGTTTTTATGAAGGTGGCTTGTTCCTCCGCTGGATGTTGAAATCCGGCGCAGACCTCCACGTCGGCTTGTAGGGGATTTCCCCCTCTAAGAACCTCCCCCGGCGGGGCACCGTCCGAACCGAATCAATCTCTAAGTTCCCGATTGATTGATAGTGATCCCGGGCGCGTCAACTATCGAGGTTATTAGTCTCGTAAGTGTAGTGCATGTTTTTCTCGGCAGGTGGCTGTAATATTCCCCCGCTTGATGGCGAGATCCGACGCCAACTTACCTGTAAGTAAGAGGTGAGGATAGCACAATGAAAAAGAAGGAAAGATCGTGCGCGGTCCGTGGCCCGTTTGTTACAGCACTGCTCCGGTATTCACCTGGTGTTGACGGAAAACTACCAATCAGAGCAGCTGGCCTCTAGAATTCTCCTCCAGACAGCGACTAAACGTAACCTAACTGACATGCTAGTATCGAAAATTCTGTCACCGTCTGGACCCGAACCTAGGACTTCCCGGTCAGAAGCACTGCAGTGACATCAGTTGATGCACTGAGTCACCTATCCCAGTTAAGCTCCCGACATGTGCGGTAGTATTTTCATGTACGTGTACGTGTAAGTAAGGGGAGAGGATAGAACATGGAAGAGGAAGGAAAGGTGGTGCGCAGTCCACGGCCCGTTTGTTACGGTACTGCTCCGGCATTCGCCCGGTATTGATTGGAAAACCACGGAAAACTACCGGTCAGAGTTCGATCATAGATCAAACTACCGACCGCTAGAATTATTCAAACAACTGAAATCGACTTATTTATGTAGATCTGCCACCGTCGGGACTCGAACCTTAGGGTCTTCAGGTCAGATTGATTGCATCGACAGCGCCAATGTTGCCTCTGAACTAAACTCAGCTGGTACTAAGATGTTCATGTGTATAGTAGATAACAACTTCAAAGTTGTCCACGGAAAATGCAATCAAAATGTTTTATTTTCGATACCTTTTCTTTTACATTCACCGCATACTTTCCTTATTGCAAACTCACACCCCGTGTACTTTTCAAAAGGTACGACTAAGGAGATCTCTACGATGTTAATGTGTACGGACAACTGCATTTTTTTCGCGAAATAGACAAAATATAATCTTAACCTCCAATACACCTTCGTTTACATTCACGCAATGCTTCCCAACTTCCAGACTCATATCCCGTGTTTGATAAGTATGTGTCAAAGCATTCACCGATGCTTTTCTGTACCAGACTCATTCCAAATCCATGGATGTCACCGCTTGAGGGGAGCACCTCCTTCCCAATTATGAGTTTGTGATTGAAGGTAATATACCTTCAATCACAAGAATTCTTCGATTGAAGAATTTCACGATTTTCCGAGATTGAAGAGATTCACGGTAATCTGTCTTCTTATTGAATCGCCCTCCCTCGTAAATAATTTGCTGATAATACATGTAAAAGTTGTATCTTTTTATAAAACGAGTGCTGAGAGTATATACGGTTTTTGCTAAACCCTTGTTATTTTGATCGCACAAAACTATAAGAGAAGTTGTCGAGTTTTGCTAAAATCCGATTGTGGTGTGAACTGTCTAAAAGATGTCGTTACTCATAATTGACTTTTGATAGGGTTTTGACAAGGGTTGCTCCATTTGTTGTTGTTGCTGACATCCATGACCGTGTCTACCTTTTCCGCTTGTGACTAACATCTGCTCTCGTCACCAGGGTGATGCGGGAGCAGTACTGCATCTGCTCGCCCAAGACGGACTTCGAGCGTCGCCTGCTGGTGACGGTGGTGGTGCTGTCTGTGGTCTGCGTAGCTTTGCTGGCCACGCTGGGCGGGTTCATGCCTTCCATCATGTGCGGCAAGGCCTGTGCTGACGAAAATGGCGGGGGTGGAAGTCTGGCCGATCTTTTTCCGTTTATGGGCACTCGCCTGGAGCGCATGGTGCCGGGATAACGCGCTTTGAGAGGTGTGCTTTTCTTCGGACCGGATGTCCCCGTGACGTCCGAGATACTAGGCAGCGTCGGAGGAGGAAGAAATTTGAAGAAACAGACCAAGATGACGGAACTTCCGAAAAATTTGGAACCGGCTTTTATACCGAACAATATTTCAGAAAAAAGTTGGGTTCTGTTGTGGTTAGATCCATTCTGCGAAGATCTTTAAAAATGTTGTGTAAATGACTCAAGAAATATTAACTTCTGTAACGGTTGTGTGAATCACTTATTAACTTCTTTAGAAGCCAATGATAAAATTTTCTAATTTCTTATGCCACGAGTCTTAGTATTAAATATAATTATGTAAATAAAGTCCTCTATATATTTGTAGACTGTCAAATTATTTTGTGTATGAAATTGGGACAATCTGATAAAATATTTTCATGATTGAAGTAAATATTTTACAACATTTTTCCAATGTATAGAGAACCATATTTACATAATTACAAAATGTTTCTGTTGAGCTAATTACATTTCGTCAGATTTTTATTGAAGATGTCTGTTTGGAAAGTTCATTTCACAAATTAATCCTCTTGTATTTTATATCAATAAGGAAAATTGCTCCAGAAGCCCTTCACATTAGTACTCATCTAATTAAATGTGTGTATTTTATTGGATGGTGAGTTGATGTTGTGCAGAATAATCACAAAGCTAATAGACAAAATAAATGTGCTACTTCTAATATTTCTCCGAGGTAACTTTGTGTTGCTGTTTTTAAAAATTAGCTTTCATAAGAACTAAAACCAAAATGAGCAAGCCCTTAGGCGACTTTTGATGTTTGGATTGAATTTATAATAAAAATAGAATATTATATGAACAAAAATATATTTATAATAATAATAATAATAATAATAAAATAAGAAAGATATGGATTTATCACAAGCTTTGAAAATGCTGAAATTACTTTAATTTAATCTTCACTTTGAGCAATTAAATGAAATACTTTTTGTTACTGAGAAACTTTCTTTACTGTCTAAGAGCCTGCCATTTTGTTACAATATTCAAAGTATCAAAATAAAGAAGGATGTAAACCACAATAGAAATTACAAAAACTACAAATTGCCTTATTCATATTAATCTTACAGAGAAAGACATTTTCTGTTAATACAGCTTTATTTCATCACATTTGCTCACAGCGCAAAGCGCGCGCTTCGCAGCGTGCCAGGATACATTACAGTGCTGCAGTGCATACATCATTGAGCTCATGCACAATATACAGAAGGCCCAATAGCTCAGGAACTTCACACACAAGGTCCTACATCAGACACATGACTTTGGGATACAAAAACTAGAATCTGTGACCCTGGACTAAGATATCTCAATATGGAGATGTAAGACTCAGGACTAGCAAATTAACAAGGCACTGGACCATACATACTTTAAGGACATGGCTCCAGTTACCCCATGTAGATCTGATTGCAGAGACTGGTTCAACAACCAAAGGGCATGGGTCTTAAATATACTTTAAAGAATGGTTCTCTGAAACAATATTCAGGACTGTTCTGCAGATGCAAGAATGCATCTGATTCATGTTAAGGGTTAAGGGAAAATGCAAATGCAGGCATGAGGATACAGCAGGGCAATCAGTGACGACTGGTATGGCATCTTAGAAAGTGTGGGCATTGCGGCACACACCACAACCCAAGGCAAACTCTTCACCAGTCGGTGGGTGCTTGACGTGCAGTGGACATTCATCACCATCCAACTGCTTGGCTTTTGGCCCTGAAATCATTTCAACGAGAGCACTCATTTAGATAAATTTACCATTCCTAACGCAAGTGTAACATGAGATATCACATGGATGAATGATCTAAACTCATAGAAAGTGAGATAGTGAAAGATCTCTCTTTCTAAACTAGATTTTGTATAAATAGTATAAATATGTAAAATGTATTAGGTGATATTTTGCATGTAAAAATATTTATATTTTTATTTGAAAATAAAATATTTCATAAAAAAGAAACAAATTATTTTTAATGAAAATTAGATGAATGTTCATAAAATGTAGTCTTTATTTCTTTATTACTGATATTCGCTAGACCACTTTTCCAAAAATATTTTATTTCTTGGACAAAATAGATGTAATAAAAATACATATTCATTATTTCTAAACCTACTCTGATGAAAAATAGTTTTAAATTTAAAATTTTGATGTAATTAAAAAGACCTGGTGAATAGAGTTCATATTTTCATCAGACTGTTTACTGCAATTAACTTAACCGTTTAAATTACTAAGTTGAGTAAGATTACAACTTCTCAATGGCAAACTTACTA
Organism: Teleogryllus oceanicus; assembly: GCA_964035755.1. Lineage (NCBI taxonomy): Eukaryota > Metazoa > Arthropoda > Insecta > Orthoptera > Gryllidae > Teleogryllus > Teleogryllus oceanicus. The sequence continues at coordinate 18,195,150 of CAXIVR010000006.1, forward strand.
AACTAAAAATTAAATTTCTAGCAACTCAATACAAAATGCAGGAATACAATTCTCAAAGAATATTTCTCATACATAAGCAATACGCTGCACACAGCCTAATTACTATGAAATTTTCTGATCAAAATTCTGAGATATGAGAAAAGCTCAATACTCAGTTTTTTGTCCCTTCCTTTTCTATCCATGTCCAGATCTTCTTAGAATGGTTTTGCTGTATCTTCATTTTTACCTAGAATTTGATGCAGTTTTGGCAAATTAAACTTACTTATATTCATTTAAAAAGTCGATTATACACATAAAGTTAGCTTCCCTGATTTTTGTTTCTACAAAAGAAATTCAAATATGAAAGAATTTTGTAAGACAGCGTTGTTGGTCGTACATAAAAATACAAAAGGAGTTCCTCATTTTTTACCACAGTTTCCTTCAATTGAAACGGATTTTCTCCAGCGCATCGGAACTTTCTGGTCCCGTCATGGAAAAAAGAAGACGGCTGCCGCAGTAGCAAATTGCGCACGTAGTTTGACCGCAGCGTTTCTTCCAATCTTTCTGCAACTAATGCCTCCTTTAGTGAACCAAATATATGGCAGTCACATTGGAACAAGTCCGTACAGTAATGCGAGTTTTCTAGAAGTAGCCAGAGCAATTTCGTGAATTTTTCACGAACCAAAGCTAGTGTATATGCCCGTGTGTTGTCATGCAGGATGACATCGTGAATCGGTAGCCGCCATCCGATGCATCTGCCGCCAGCCGCAGGTATTCCTCGTCCAATACAATGGCATGGGCACTTACACCCACCTCTGATGCGATATGAGCAATAGCAATGCAGCAATCGCCTTGAACAAGCTCACTCACTGCTTGAATATTGCCTTCATTGACGCTGGTCGCCAGACGCCTTTCAGGGCATTAATTGTCCATTTTCCCACTTTATCACGACCATTTGGACATTTCTGGTCCCAATTAAATTCTTGGTATTTACACAGAGAAGCATAACCGCACTGTGCTTGGAGTCTCTTCAAAATTTCATTCAATTTCACACCATTGTTGGCGAGAAAACGAATAATTGCGCATTGAGCAGACAGACACCGATACTTTCTATTGATTGGTACGTATGGGGGCCGTGTGCATGGCCATCTCCTCTTTTCGCCCGTCCCCGATTCCCGGGGACGCCGCGCTGATTACGTAAATATGCGAAACAAATAAACGTAATTCCTGTACATTTCGCCTTACCCCAACTTCTGCAAGCGCCAGGTGTTCAGACACCTCGCAGCGCAGAGCAAGGGAACGCCCCCTCGTGTACAGACTGGTAAATAGTAATAATGTGTTAACTGAATTACGCTACATTCGATGTTCAGTGGGCGGTTATTTGCACAGATTTCTGCCAAATCATATAGGGGAAACGGCTTGTTGCATGTAGAGATTATATTTATTAATTTTACAAACGTTGGCAAACTTGTGTAGAAACTGTGGTACTTCATATTATTTTCGTCATTCCATCATAATGTTCCCTTGAAAACTATGTATTTATGCGACTACAATGGAAGAAACGAACAATTTAAATAATTTACTTACAGAAACATTACGTGCACTGCTTATTAGAGTCGCTACATTACGAATTTATTTGAAACCGATTAGCTCGGTCTCTTCGAAATTCTGGGATTGTGAGGAGTCTGTATATATCTTCGATGTGCAAGGCTTCCCTTTGAATTTCTCTACTAAATAATTCAAATTCATATTCTCAAAAGCTTGGGACATGATTTGTATAAAATCGTACAATAGTATGATTAGTGACGATATCCGAACAAACGAATTCCCTCTGATAACTATCCCTAACCTACTGCACTCTCTGAACTGACACTTTCGAAGCATTATCAGCTGGCATTCCAGCCCTTAAGGATGGAGTAAGAAAACATTTCGCAGAGCGATGCATGCTTCGGCGATTCTCAACTTTTTAGAAGGGGACAAAGCAATCATCCCCAGGTCTGAAAGAAGGTACCAAGAATGGCCTGTAAGCTGACAAACGTTCGCGGAACACTTGCACTAGCAGCTGAGACGCAACAAACCGCACTCACTTGAGAGCGTGCACCGGCATGGGCTTGCGAAATTTAGGATTTCGTGAATCGCTCAATAGGGAGGAGTCACAAGAGGCAATGAGGACACACTCTACCCGTTGAAGAAACATGTAGGGCGAATATTACAAGAATCATTTATTGCATACACCGTCCTGCTTTCATTCTGAATTTGTTATCGAAGCGGGAGACAACTGGCGGAGAGATAACGCCCTGTCAGCACTGAACGAAGAAACCCAAGTGCTGAGCAGGAGCTTCAGATAAAGCGGAAGGGCTGGATAGGCGGGGCGGAGGTGCGGGCAGGTCGGCCAAGGTAGATCGGATAGGGCGTGAGAGGGAGGCGGGCGAGGCACATGATTGGGATAAATAAACGCCCGAGAAACGCCAGGCAATCACTAGTAAACCTGACAGCTGTAAACTAACTCATGGATATATATATTTAGCAAATCAAATCCTAACGTAAGTACCTCCAGAAATTCTCCGTCCACTGTTAGTAATATGCGTGTGTGTAATATAACGCATATTACTAAAAGAAATTAAACCCGTACGGCATGATTTAATATATTAATTTTGTATTCTACAAGCCAACTTTATGAAAAATTGTAATATGTTTGATAATGACATTAATAGATGCGACTTTAAATAAATAAATAAATAACTTTCTAGGAAACCACTCGGGTGGACTGCGTGCTAGCTTGCTGTGAGGCGGTACCGAGTTCTACTCCTAGTCGGGGCAAAAATAGAGCTGTAGCATTGCATACAATAGTCTCAATTTCTATAGCTGAGTGTCGAAAGAAAAAAAACTCAGGTGGGCCAAGTAAGCTTGGTACAGTGATGCCAGATCAGGGAATTCCGCTAGCTGGCAAAAATTGAATTACTACGATGCCAAAATATACATACTAATACTAGCACATGTACCTCCCGTAATACCCCACACATCGTTCGTCCTATCATTCTGGAATGTTAAACTCAAAATAATAAATATTTTAAAAAACTCGAAGATCTTAAAATTAAACCTTCACACATTCAAAGTTCTTAATATCATTATATTATTACTAAAAGAATTAAACCCATATGGCACGGATTTCATACTACAATGTGTGAACTATAACTAACTTGATGCAAAACCACATAGGTTGAGGTGACTTACAAATGAATGAATAAATAAATAAAAATAAATAAATAAATGAACGGTACTGACCGGCGGGGCAGGATGGCAGCTCGAGGCGCGGGATGTTGGTGACGCGCTGGAAGTCGTCGTGGCAGGCGTTGCAGAAGTGCGTGGTGCCGAAGCAGAAGAAGACGGCCACGGAGCAGCAGTAGCGGCACTTGTACTCGAGGAAGTCGGTGCCGTGCTTGGGGCACATCTGCGCGCGCGACACGTCGCTGCACGCGCCGCACACCAGCTCCGCCGGGTCGTACTGCTCGCCCAGCTCCGCGTCGCACCGCGCCTCGCCGCCGTAGTAGGCCTGCAGCACGCACACATGTTCCGCTTCAGTTACACTGTTCTCAACGGGGCTGCTCGACTGGCCCAGCGCTTGCTTATCTGCGGGCCACCGGTGTGGCTCGCTCATTGTTGGGTCTGGAGGAAACGGGAGCCGTTCGGGCAAGATCGACGATAGTGAAAGGCTATTAGCACCAGTGGTCGCTGTTGGGGGAACCCGTTGAGAGCCCGGGCCGGGGGGGGGGGGAAAGGCCGTGGTCCGGGGCCCGGCAGGACAGACGTTCGAGTGTGATCGGCTCTAGTTTAGCGAAAGACGCAAGACATTGGGACCACTGCAGCGGGCGTGATCGGCTCTACTCTAGAGAAAGGCAAATTCCTCGAGGGCCACCGGCGTGGCCCACTGCTTGTCAAGTTCGACTGACGGGAGGGGGTTCGGGTGTGATCGGCTCTAGTTTAGAGAAAGACAAATGGTATGCGGGTCACTACAGAGGGCCATCACAGGCAACCTGGCCCCAGTTCTTGCATTTGAGCAGTCCCAATTAACACCTCTTGAATACTGACACCTGTAGCGGCGAGCCGAAAGACCTTACGGCTCAATCTTACATCAAAATAGATGTGCGAACTGAGGTAGAGTAGAAAAAGGAATATTATCTTCTGGTTGTTTTTCGAGATTTATAGCTTTGTATTTTACCTAATGGAAGAAGGACCAATATCATTTTCAGCTGATATTATTACTGCAATCCACGGTTAAGTTTTAAATGACTCTCCTTTAAAATTTAGAAAACGTGACATATGCATTTATTAATTCCTCGGAGTTTAAGAGCTCTTCTACTTCTGAGATGTCCAAGATAGATGATCTAATAAGTTGGCAGGAATAATGATCATGTGAATGATGGAGGAATAGTCAAATGTGATGCAGGGAAAACGGGAGAACCCTGAGAAAATCGAGTTCCAACACCAATTCTATCTGAATTGGCTGTGGGTCAAACCCCAAACCTCACAGGTGGAGGGCACATTCCCTAGCCATTATGTCACGAGTGCCGCCGCCCACGTCAAGATCACCCACAACACTTTCGAGGGGCAGCGGACAAGCAACACGAGATAACGCTCCACTTTTTCAGGGTACGGAAGCGCAACCGATGCCTGGTCTTCCCTCAGGAATACCGTATGGCGTACATCCCGAGATACATCAATGTTTTAACTAGAGCTATCAAAATTACAGGTCACAGGGGCCACAATTTTTAACCCGAAAATAGGGTTTGTCCACTCTCTCTGTAAACTCTGGTAAGCATCGTCGAAACGAAAACGTTACATTCAAATGATAGCGGAACGATACGGAATCAAATGTTTGAATGGACGAGTCAAAAACTCGCTTATATGACTGCATCATTCCGGAGCTGCAACACTCGCACAATTCAAAAAATAGGAATTTTGAGTTATGGCCACTATTTTCTAATAGTTCTTAACAAGACTCTCACGATGCATGTGTCCCCGCATGCTTTTCCGAGATGTGCTCACCTTGTTGCACTTGTAGCAGACGTAGTAGGCGTAGCGGTCCATGGCGAAGGAGGCGGGGTCGTTGTGGAAGCGCGCGCCGGGGCTGGTGATGGCGTCGGCGCGGTGCAGGCCCTCGTACTCCAGGCGCATGAGCGCCTTGCGGCGCACGTCGGCCAGCAGCTCCCGCACCGGCGCCAGCAGCTCCGACAGCGCCGCGTGCTCCATGCTCGCCTGCGCACCCCGCGCGCCACGCCGCTCGCACACACGCACTCTCGCCCTCGCCCGCGCGCGCGCCCACACCAGCACGGATGGGGTGGGGCACGGAGACGAGACACGAAGGTTGGGAGAAAAGGAAGATTTAAAAGAAGAGGAAGGAAAGGGAAGAGGAAGGATGGGGAAGTGGAGAGGGGGAAGAGGAAGGATGGGGAAGTGGAGAGGGGGAAGAGGAAGGATGGGGAAGTGGAGAGGGGGAAGAGGAAGGATGGGGAAGTGGAGAGGGGGAAGAGGAAGGATGGGGAAGTGGAGAGGGGGGAGAGGAAGGATGGGGAAGTGGAGAGGGGAAGAGGAAGGATGGGGAAGTGGAGAGGGGAAGAGGAAGGATGGGGAAGTGGAGAGGGGAAGAGGAAGGATGGGGAAGTGGAGAGGGGAAGAGGAAGGATGGGAAGTGGAGAGGGGAAGAGGAAGGATGGGGAAGTGGAGAGGGGAAGAGGAAGGATGGGGAAGTGGAGAGGGGAAGAGGAAGGATGGGGAAGTGGAGAAGGGAAGAGGAAGGATGGGGAAGTGGAGAGGGGGAAGAGGAAGGATGGGGAAGTGGAGAGAAGAGAAGGAAGGATGTTAAAGAACAATGATGGTGCGGAGAACAATGAACGCACAGAAGTGATCTCCTCAACAGGGCAAATAATTATTTTTTTTTTCAATACTTTTAATTTTGGAAAAAAATAGTATTTTAAAAATGTATCAAAGCCTAAAAATGCAATTGAAAATCAAGATTTTCCTTAACCTCATTAGACTTCAGATTTAATTATTAACTGACAATTATTAAATACAATTATAATATTACAAAATATTATTATTATTTTATTATTAATTTATTATTATTATTATTATTATTATTATTATTATTTAACAAAATGATATAGACAATGACTTTACAAGGTGTACATTGATGACAGAAGCACATTTATTGGATTTCAAAATAATAATATGACATTAAAAGAAAATATATTTGAAAACGGGTAGAAATTTACAATTATATTACAACCTCAAAATCCTTAAAATGCATCCACACATAGTTCCTACACCTCCTCATTTACCCCTACATATATTTTTCAGAAATAATGAGATAAATTCATCAATCAATAAACAAACAGTTAAATTTTTTTAATTATGTTATTTAATTTTTTTTATTTATCAGTCTGGTTATTACATAAAATTTCAAATGAAAAGCAACAGCTGTTCCATCAAGAAACACATTTTAAGACTAAAATAAAGACCATTGTATCTCCTTTGATAGATAAATAGGCACTTTTTGGGGCCTACATTTTCACTGATTTTTTTTATTAAAAATGATGTCGTTTGGATAGGGGGAGAAAACATGGCTGAAATTACAGAAACAATGATAAGAAGATCACCATTAACTTTTTCTCTCACAGATTCTGCAGTTGTCATCATTGTTGGTAACAATATTAAATATTTATAATTTAATATTTTAAATAATGTTAATATTCAGGAAACTCAATCAGAACTTGTATCAGTTCTAGAATTTCAGATTTGAATATTTCGAAATATCTAGACTTGGGATCAATGAGGGTGGCAACACAGGATGTCTTCTGTTTTAGTTACTGGACGATTTAAAATATATTTTACTTTTTAGTGTTCACGCTATTTATTAAAATAACTTTCCTAGCATTATCTTTGTTTAACAAAATCTAATCAGAAGGAGACTATGAATTTTGTGGAGTCTTCCAATTTTAGTCTCATCACTGAGCAGAAGAAGATGATACATACCAATTCAGAACTGTTTCAATGCTTTTAATATTTTGAAAGACTACATATTCATTTTAAGAATTCTTTGTTTTCTCTTTTTTCTTTTAATAGGTATAGCCACTATCTCAATAAACTTGAAGATTACTACTTTTAATTCATTTAAACAGCTCAAAGAAACTTTAAAAAGCTAAGCACACAACAAAGAATTTTATGCACATAAAAACTAGACACATCATCCACTTAAAATTGAATGTAAAAGGATCTTCAATAGGAATCAAAGCTCTTAATTTCTAATAGTTTACTCTTCAGCCACACTCACAACTGAAATTAATTATTTAGTGAATAATAATAACTATTATTTATCTAAAAAGAAGAATGACAAAATTGGGAGGACTTCATTCATGTAACAATTCTCTCAAAAAATAGTTTAAAAGTTTCATTCTGTAAAAGGTAAATTTTGAGATATCTTGGATTATATCTTAATAAAGATATTGACTGCTTTGCACAACTCACCTTGCAAATTGGACACTGTGAGAAAGAGAATGTAATGCGTGGTCCTGCCCATCTCTTGAGCAGAGCATTGCGACAACAGTGCAGATGAAAGACATGACCACATTTGAGCTGTGAAGAAAATGAAAATACATCTTCAGTAAAGAACAAACTAAATAGTGTTTATTATTGTAGAATGAGTCATTATTTTCCAAATAATATTATACTATATTCTATTATTCAGTTATTTAAATCAAAAGACTCCAAGAAAAAGAGATATAATGTATCATACACTAAACAGGAGATTTTTACACAAATTTTAAATTAAATTATCTCAATTCTTTATCAGTTCCTTGAATGATACTAACCTGGATTGCAGGTGCACAAGAAAGGGCCTCTGTAAAGCATATCATGCACATGTCATCCGCATCTTGCTTTAGGGCAGCAGTGCGAGCGCAACCATGGAGGCAAGGAAGGCAGGTACTTTCCCCCTTAATTCCTCCACACATGTGACCACAAGGATGCACCTTCAAAGACAAAAGAAGAGAACATCTGTGATCTTCATTCATCAAAATGCAATAAGGAAATATTTTTTTGTTTGTTTTTTCTCATATTTCTCTGATGAACTGACTAGACTGAACATCACATTTCCCACATTACTTCCAAACATTGTACAACATATTAATATATTTTATGCAAGTAGAATAAGAAGAAAGAAAGATCAAGACAGAATATGAATAAATAAAAGGTAGTCTATATTATTGCTATTATTTTATTTATTGATATACTTTCTTATTTTAAGGTTTTATAAACTATTAGCTTTGAACATTGTAAGACACATTTCTTTCAAATTAATAAACTGTACCTTTAATTATGTATTTAATTTTCTGATTTTGAGAAGCATGTTCAAACATACTGTTCAAAATCAGTGAAAAGATAAGATTCATTCCACTTGTAGAATCTACCTTAAAAGAAATATATCCTAAAAATAACCATATTTTTGGGAAATGTTCCTAATGAACTGAAGAATGACCTCTGAAGTAATTAAAATTGCATCCAAATAATTTAGTAAGAGAAGTATGGGAATAAAAATTGATTACTCTCTTAATAATCACACATTATATATATACCTCTTAAATCCACATATTCTCACATATATTTCATTGTTAATTTTTGACAGCATTAGTCACCAGATGCATCAGTGCTATCTGACAGACTGCAAGTGGTCGAAACAACACACAGAAAACTCATCCTCTGAGATAAGATAAAGAGAAAATCAGCACGCACAATACACAGGTAAGAATATAGAAAGTGAGATAATGAAAAGGAAGCAACATTTGTACATACAAAATGTATGGGTAAGAATATTAAGTGTAGAAAAGAGTTGGAAACCACATGGATGTGGCAGAAAGTCATAAGCTCTGAGATAAAGAGATGAAAATTATGTTTGGGTGAGTCATAAAACATGGAAAGAACAGCTTCAACACCAGAGATAAATTCAAGGGCATAAGTGCATGACGTAGATTAAACTTTCATATATCTTCTATGTAGTACTTGGCAATCAAAATTATCAACATTGAGTCAACAGAATAATTGGATTGAATCATACAAAAGTAATATTGATAGGGAAGTGAACTGGATGAGTCAGTGCTAAGGTTAGATGTAAAAATTTTAATGCATAAACAGGAACGAAGGTGAGATCCCACAGGTAAATATACCACCATGAATTTAACATGAGTGGTGACATTGAAGACTAGAGAGAAAACAAAAATTCAAGAAGACATGATGATATTGTCATCTACATCAATTGGTTAGGCCATAAGCACGTCCCCAAGAAATCTCATGATTTCCTTGCAATTAATTTCATTGTGCTTGTTCAAAATCAATGTATGATGATGTATGACAAAAAACATGCCTACCATCACAATCTAATCTTGTAATAAACCAAGCCATTACTTCAAGAAGGAATTTTCTATTCAAATTTCTCTCAGTGGTGTCTCTTAGGCAGGAGGGACTTTTACATGCTGCAAATGAATGCCATGGTTCAGTTCGTTATAATCCATAAGTATTGTGGATTAATACCAGGAGTGTTTGGGATCAAGTGTGTGAAATAACTGAAGTATAGTAATGAAATGTAGTGAAGTATAGTAATGAATAATGTGGGTGAGAATGAATGGTGAGCGAGTGAATATAAGAGAGCAATGTAGAGACTGAGAAAAAGATGTTGAACAAAACAGTTATTGAGTTACATCGAAGAAAGGTATTGAAATAGGCAGAGAGTGGGGAAAGGGGGAGGAGAAAGAAAGTGGAGGGGGTGAGACCCAGAGAAGAAATGGGATGATGGGAAGGGTGGGGAGGAGAGCAGATAGATCAGAGAGGGAAGGAGGGAGACAGAGAGGGAAGGAGAGAGAGAGAAGGAAGGAGGGAGGGAGAGAGGGAAAGAGGGAGGAGGAGGAGGAGGAGGAGAGAGAGGAGGAGGAGGAGAGAGGAGGGAGGGAGAGAGGAGGGAGGGAGGGAGGAGGAGGGAGGGAGAGAAGAGGAGGGAGAAAGAGAGGAGCGAGAGGAGGGAGGGAGAGAGGGGAGCGAGAGATCAGAGAGAGAGAGGGAGATCCACCTTTGAGCATGCGTGCCGGGCGAAAAGACGAGCGCCAGCGCGCGCCGCAGGGCGGACCGAGACTCGCGAGTTGCCGATGGCAGGCCGGGGCCCCGCCAAGCGGCCACCCGGCCCCCCCGGGCCCCCTTGCGCGTCCGCCAGCGCCAGCACCCAGAACAGCTTCGTGCGCCCGCACCCCTCGTGCAGGTCCACCTGCCGACACACGCGCACGCTGCTCTTAGGGCCGGGCGCGCACGCAATGGGGAAACCAAGGTCGCGCGCGGACCGTGGCCCGTTGGAAAGGGTGCTGCTCCAACATGCACCTGCTTCGAGATTTTCGACACCAGCTAGACAGCTAGGTCGTGTTCAGTCGCTGTCTGTCGGAGAATTCTAGCAACCGGCTGCTCTGATCGGTAGATTTCCGTGGTTTCTCCGATCAACACCAGACGAATGTCGGGGCAGTATCCTAACAAACTGGCCATGGACCACGTGCGAACTTTCTTTCCTCTTCCTTGTCCTATCCTCACCCCTTACTTACGCACACTCTTACATACACTACACTACTACATATGCCGGGAGACCAGTCGAGAGCCCAGAGTTCGTCTCTGCTGGGGCGGTGCCCCGCTGGTGGGAGATACCTTATTGACGGAACCCCCCTGAACAGTCTGTAGGTCGGTGCCAAATCTCACCATCCGGAGGGAAAAGTTTACCGCCATATCGCGAGGAAAACGTCTACTCCACTTATAGGACCAATTATCTTAGAAGTTGACGCGCCAGGAATGAATAATCAACTATCAAAACGAGCACCTGCGGGTGAATCATTGGCCAGAGTGGTCGGCCAACGAATGCGATTCCGGCAGGCACCATATTACGATGTCGCACATATCAAAGAAATTTCGACACTTTGGCGGGTTCGAATTAGCAACTTCCCCATCACCGGTTCCTCGTCCTTTACGCTTGCGGCTAAAAGGAAGTTATGCTTGGATAAAACAAAAACGGCAGTTCGGAAAAGAAATGAAAACCATGTTTACTTCAAAGAAGGATCGCTCCACAATGACAACAGTTCAGTCACGCCCCTTTCGCACTAACTTCATTTTCGTTCATAGCGCCCGTAAAGTCGTCATTGGAGGTGAACAAGCCACATTCATAATTCGGTTGAAAACACTCACAATACTCAACACAAAAATGATGTGTAATACAATGTTTGTAAAAATGAATTACATTCGCGTGCGTACCTAATTAATTTAATTAATCTGATCTAGCGCTTTAGAATTTTCCCTTCATTATTCACAAGTATACCGTACAGATAAGGATCATTTCGCACACTAGTTTTTCGGCATTCATTTCCCTTTACTTTACACAAACCTACATGCATTGCGGCCTGCACTAAAACAAATTCTGATAAAAAAAGATAATATTTTGAATGAAAGTGTCGTGTTGAATTATTCCAAGCTAAGACGTATTAGAATAGAAAATTTCATGAAAGTCGTATTATTAATTGAAACGTTTTTATAAAACGTACAATAATTTTCGTACAACTGTATTGTGTAATATATCGACTTAATCCATCTAAATAGAAGAATGAAAAGCCAATCTTACCGGCCGGTGTCCCACAAGGATTTAGCAGTAAGCCGTTGTTAAGAACAACCATTGACACATTCCAAGAAAGGTATTTCTTGTTTTTATGTTTACATGATTTTTCCCTTAGCACAAGAAGAGGGTGGCTGGAAAAGTATTGTACGGCACAAGACCGGCAACCCAAATAACATATTCTGTTGGTTACTTGCTGTGTACGGGTGTTAATAAGTGCTGTGCAGAGCTCGTACCTTGATGGCCTCCTCCTCCTCCTTGCACACCTGGCGCTGGTGCATGCGCGTGCGGCGGTGCAGGTGCAGGAAGCGGTCGCAGTCGGCGCACAGGTTGCCGCACACGTTGCACTGGATGATGGCCGCCGTCTCGCCGTCGTCGTGGTTGCTGCACGTCGGCTGCAACACGACCTCCCGCTTAACACAGCACCTTACACTCCAACCTTAAATCACTACATCTGGGTACATTTAGTTTTAAGACATGCGCAGTACTCCATTCCTTCTACCGCCCCTCTTGAACCCGCTATCTTTTCGTAATGCCATTCAAAAATATCGTTGCTTTTCGGGAGGGTCTGTGCTGAAAGCGACCGGCGGGGTTAGGGGTTGAAGAAAATGAACGTTCTCGCAACACTTTTGTAATACTATTATATTATAAACTCCAAACTGAAAATGATACGTTAAAACTAATCCAAAAGAATCTTACGATTAAATCTGAAGAGAATCTATTGATCGCTGCACGAAAGTTTACGCAATTTTAAAGAAGTCGCGAAGTACGTGCGAGGGTAGGGTACATTCATCTCAGTGGCCTGATGTTAGTTTCGTAAGTTTTTACAAAAGGATTTAAAAAGCCAAGTTTGGAGAATGTATTTTTTTAAAGCTCATTTGTGAGACCTACGTATCATTCGTTCTCTGAAAACAAAAGCAGACTCAGCTATGAGGACAGCTAACCTCCGCCTAGAGGCGACCAAAAGAAGTAATACACCAAGCTACAGATGATAAACCTGGAGTTGTTTTGAAAGCTATTTGCTGAGCTCATTAAATAAAATAATTTAAAAATGAATTTCGCAGTATACGGTGGTCTACCAACGGATACTCTCGTTTTCAACGGATGCATTGGTACGCCGTTGTAAATACATCACATTTCCACTTAGGATTTCCTTAACGAAGTTCCGAAAGGTTTATGGCGGAAGGGGAGTGTTGCTCACAGCATTTTCTCCTAATAATGAGAATATCTGATTCAGATGCGGTAATCTCCCAAAAATCATTAGCCTACTATCGAAAGAATCACTTTTAACGCAACTAAAGCATGTCACACTCATTTAAACAAGTATTACAGAAAAAACCTGTCAGACAAGGCAAGGATTGACGTCACAATTCTTTAACTTCATCCTCTGACATCTTTAACTACGCTTTAGTATATTTTAGAAAATGCATCTTTAAGTGCGATATTGTAAGAAAATCGTATTCGATGTTTGGGTGACGAGGAGGGACAATTATTGCCAAAGATGAAAAACAGGTGAATGTCAGTTCACCAGTGTTCAATGCATAAGGATCAAACAATACGGGTGGATACCAATGAGCAAGCTTATCTACGGCATGAACCCGAATGACGCACAGGTGACTTCGCAGTCATTTCCTTTTAACTACTGATTCATCTCTTCATTCATCCATTCATCCTATATTTTTTTCTTTCCTTTTTCAAAATTTATCACACTCGGTTGAGATTCACATAAGAATTATTAAAACACACGGTACAAATAATTCATGTCCAATTATTAACAAATTTAATGTGTTTCTTAAAATACTATTTATATTTATTACTTCAAGTCAAACTTTACGGAACTGAGATGGTTCGTAATAAAAGTTATTATAACACAAGAGTTATAATAATCCAGTTAATAATAATCCATAGTTCAATATTAACTGTAATCAATTTCGTAGAAAATATTCTTATGCAGTTTGATTATTCGAAATCAAACTTAACGAAATTGATATTTTTCGTAATAACAGTTGTTAGACGCCTAGTGCTCTAAAAAAACAACTGTCAATATCAGTCAGTCAATTTCGTCGTTCGCCGAATAGCTCCGTGAAGTCACGGAAGATAAGCAATTGGAGGCACCGCCGATTCCTAGTCGGGTGACCGTCTGGGAACCGAAGGGGTAAAAGGCGGCCTGCTCACCCTGGGCGGCGGGGGCTGTCCGTCGGCGGCGCCGCTCCACTGGCCCGACGACAGGCGCTCCACGTGCTCCGAGTCGAGCACGCACAGCGAGGCGAGCGCCAGCCACAGCGTGGGCGTGCGCAGGCACTCGGCCGGGCCGCGCAGCCCCTCGCTCAGGCGCGTCAGGTGCAGGATGTTCTCCGCCACCGCGCCCTTCGTCACGTGCGCCCACGCCTCCGACAGCTTGCCCTGCGCACAACACACAATCCAAATAACAGCTTTCACACACTTACCATTACACATTTTTTTTATTTATCTCAACAAATGTAGTGTAGTACAGCCATTGAACCAAGTTCAATACATGTCCTGGATATAGCCCTCTTTACCACGCAACAGCTGTTTTTCCTCCTATATCCAAACGAATAACTCAGTATAAACGTGGCCCGGCTCTGTATAGCGACAAGTAGATATAACTTCTTTACATAAATCTATGACAAAATATCATTTTTAGACATAACATCTTATACCCCACGAACACATAAATAAATAAATAAATAAATTAATTGTAGGAGTTCTGAATTGCTGATTTTTTTCAAATAGCCGAGGAAATAATGCATTTTGACTGGTCAGGGTTTATTTCTAACATTAAAGTGAAACATAATGAATTATTATTATTATTATTATTATTATTATTATTATTATTATTATTATTATTATTATTATTATTATAATACATTTTCGCGAAGGAAGAATGCAACAATTCAGACATCGTACATGCGAAATCACAATATATTGTGAATATAATTAAAAAAGACTCCAACATCTGAAAGTTTCTGATTGTTCCTTTCAGTCTTCTAAATCTAATAAGGTTGCCTCAACGAGTATGCGCAATGTTTATCAGATAGTATAGAAGAATCCGAAAGTAAACTCTCTGAAGTAATGAAATAAATTCGTACACTTACTTATTCAGGTTTTCTTGTCATTTGGTTCACGAAAATACATACCAGGATTCAACACCTCAGAACTTTTGACTTGGACCTACACATTCCTAAACAGTACAACTCTTTGTAACAAACTCAAATGGTTTCGATACTTTTTATTTGGAGAGTGAATCAACGGGTTCCGAGGATAAACCAAAGCGAGCGTGGAGTACTCACGGCGGCCATGTCCTTGAGCAGCTGGATGAGCACCTCGGCGAGGCGGCGGGGCGCGCAGCCGCGCAGCCACCAGCGCGCGCCCACGAAGTCGCGCGGGTGGATGGAGGTGGCGAGCGACGCCGCGCTCAGCGCCTTGCCCCCCGCGCCGCCCGCGCCGCCGGCCCCGCCCCCTCCGCCGCCGCCAGCCTCCTTGCCCTTCACCTTCACCTGCGCAACCACACTCACTCACTCACTCACCCACTCGCTCCCTCGCCCACTCACGCCAGACGGAGGGCACGGAATGAGAGAAGAGATGAGGCAATACAAGGGAATAGAAGAGTCAAAAAGAGCGAAGAGAAGAAGAGAGAAAAGAGAAGAAGAGAGAGAAGAGAAGAAGAGAGGGGAGGAAAAGAGAGAGGAGAGAAGAGAGGAGAGATGAGAGACGAGAGAAGAAGAGACGAGAGAAGAAGAGAGGAGAGAAGAAGAGAGGAGAGGAGAGGACAGAGTATCGTAGACGCGATACGGAAAAACCGAAATAAAGAGGTTTGAAAAGCAATGAACAGATAAGTGAACCTTCGCATTGTCTTAAATTTTCTGAATGTATAAGATAAGAGTAGATCAAACCATTTCATCTAAATCTCCTTCGTCTTCACATCAATTCATAAATCATCACAGTGATTTGTACAAAACGTTAAGGTATAATCATAAAGATGCAATTTTTTTTCCCTTCGTGGACCCTTCGTTAGGATTTTTTAAGGCCAGCGGTACATTAAACTAAAGTCCGCTGCATGACCACTGCCACGAAAATGTAAAATTCTGTAAGCCTTTTTTTTTTTCTCTTTCACATATAAAATGTATGAACAACACACGGTAGTTGGATACGTCGCTGTTAATGTGTATATATGGACCTGGACGGTGAGCGCCTTGGCGATGACGCTGAGGAAGACGTCGAGCACGCCCGCGCGGTGCACGTCGAAGGCCGGCTCGCCCGCGCCGCCGCGCCCGGCGCCGGCCGCCGACACGATGGAGAAGTCGGCGGGCGGCAGCCGCTCCACGCCCAGCGCCTGCGCCAGCGCCGCCGGCGGCACCTCGGGCAGCATGCGCCGCAGCAGCGACGTCACCTACGTGCGGGGGCCAAAGCAACACATAAAAATATTCAAGCAAACAATCATAGTTCTCATGTCATTTTCAATATTATTATTTTATTTTATTTTTATTTTTTTTTTTTTTTTGTTCGCGAATAGGCCATCTTGGACCACGCAAGACATGCACTTGCACGGGCTCAGTATTAATTTATCACGTTGCAAGTCGTGCATGTAGATGATTAGGGGGATCAGCATTAGGCTGAATCCGATTTTTACACCCCAGGGTTGTTAGTCCTGGAGGAATGGAAGATGAAATGATGATGATTATGATGGATGAATGGACGGCACACACAAACAGACATACACAAACACACCCATGCCCGAGGCGGGACTCGAACCCGCGATCCTTCCGTCCGAGATCGCCACGGCACTACTGCCTTAGCGGTCTCGGCTATCCGGACCGGCTTCAATATTATTATTATTATTATTATTATTATTATTATTATTATTATTATTATTATTATTATTATTATTATTATCATTATCATTATTATTATTATTATTATAGTTAATATAATTATTAAATTCTTTAACATTTTTATGAATAATGATACAACTCAAGACGATTATTAAGCAGGCACATTTGTAACAGCTTTAAACATTTACGTATTTAACCCGAAATTCTGTTCCAATGATTCACACATTTAAAAGGTTTTGAAAAAGATATATATTGACTATAAAATGATGTTATATGAATTGGGACTCAACCTTTGGACACTGGTTTGATGACTCGTTCAGGAATATCAGTCACTTCATTAGAAGAAAAGAAATTGCGTGTTAGGGAAACTTTATATTTGAGGATTTTTTTCAGAGTGCGTGACGAAACGTATAGTACGGAGAACAGTAGGTTTGTACGTGAGAACCCCGCATGGTACATCACAA
Organism: Teleogryllus oceanicus; assembly: GCA_964035755.1. Taxonomy (NCBI): domain Eukaryota; kingdom Metazoa; phylum Arthropoda; class Insecta; order Orthoptera; family Gryllidae; genus Teleogryllus; species Teleogryllus oceanicus. The sequence goes on from CAXIVR010000006.1 coordinate 18,212,129, forward strand.
AATCCGGAAAAGATTCTCACAAAGGCCAAGGGCAACGGACCGCGAACAGGAACACTTCCTTCTCCTCAGCTACTTTTCCCACATGTGAAATGCAGCCAGGTTTTCAAACATGTTCATTTTTTTTATTTGTCTATTGATCTATTTTAATTTATATCTAATTGTATTGATTGATTTTGTGCAATAAATTATTATTATTATTATTATTATTATTATTATTATTATTATCATTGTTATTATTATTTACGTTTCAACACAGGGACTCCTCTAAAGACTGAATAGTCGAATGTCTGGGTAACTGAAGTGGTAAAAACAACTGGGCTTAATCGGGAGATTCGGGTTCGACTCCCGGCTGCAGTCAATTCTTTAAACTATTATTGTTATTTTATTATATTAACATGATTATTTCTGGGCGCTTGTGTGTGTCTGAGTGACTGAGGCGTGGCCCACCCACCTGGCGCTGCACGCGCGCCGAGCCGGTGTGCAGCAGGCTGAGCAGGTCCCTGAGCAGCGCGTGCTGGTGCGCGAGGTAGGCGCGTCCGACGGCGCTGCCGCTCAGGGCCAGCACCATGCTCAGCATCTCGAAGCAGTAGGTGTCGGCCTGCTTGCAGCCCTCGAGCGCGCCCGCGCCGGCGCCCGCGGCGGAGGAGGCGGCGGAGCCGTTGGCGTTGGCGTTGGCGTTGGTGGAGGCGCCGTTGCCGTTGAGGGAGGAGGCGGCGGCGTGCGCGGCGGCGGCGGCCGCCTGCCCCGAGCACAGCAGCGCCTCCCACTCGTCGCGCACCCGCGCCGCCTCCTTGCGGATCGCCTGCACGATGTGCACGCACACCTGCGCACAAGCAACGACCACGCCCACCAACGCTCAATCCACCCACCTTCCAAGCACTGGACTACAAACAATCCCCATTTCCGCCCCCGCGTGCAATAAACCAATTATCAATTTCACTTCTGCGTACTACGGAGAGGAATCGGCCCTTTGAGTCGTGGCCACGAAATACAGTCCATACAGAACGGAACGGTCGCCGAAATAAATTGACTCACAGCCTATAGCCTCAGAACAACGAGCCGTTATTGCCTCGTTCCATCCCCTTTATACTGCATCTAAGAAATATTTGTAACAAGAATGATGGCCACGCATCTCCCACGCTCAAATTGTTACACTTCGTACAAATTCATTCAAAACGTAAGTGCACTTTATTTGAATTTTTTAAACATCCCTTGAGAGAGAAGTGGAAAGTTAAATATTGAAAGGCAAAACTGAATACACAGTCGCTGACGCAGCGACACCACTTATCTCAATTACGCTCATATTTTGTAGAGGATGAAACACTAGCTTTTAATAATTTCTGTCGTGGCTTGGAAATACACCACACGCCTACAATTTGCTGCAGAAACATTTTACAGAACTCTCCTTGTTTCGAGAATAGGGATCCAAATGCAGAACTCTACTTTTTTCTGAACCGTGCTAAATGACCCACGGTGTCAGAAAGTAGGCAGCCAAATAAGGTAGGTGCGGTATAATTTGAGATTTGTATGAGGCGCTTATCTCTAAAGCACCAGAACTCCAATTTTTAAGAAAATGATTTAACTAACTTCATAGATTTATGTCGTATGTATACACATTCAATGGTGTGTTACAGTCATTTCTGAGAAAATTTGAAATACGTTGGTGACACTGTAAGATCGAATACAGCATTGCCTTTTCTCTAAACTCTCTGTTTCGTGTAATGAAAGCTCCACTCAAAGTACACCTTGACTTGAAACGTGCATATCTCCCGAATGCATAGCGAAATGAACAGTAAATACTATCCTCAATACCGACGTTAAATAGCAGCATCTCCTTACTGACAAACCATTAAAATAAAATCAGTATATTTATCTCTCTCTCCTTTTCTTTAGATATTAGAATATTTTTGATGTACTGATGTCCAGAGGCATACAAGCGAAGTAGATGTCCACTCAAGTTTTATTTTTGAATCTCACAACGATTGCCGCCTGGACGAAGCGCTTACCTGCCGCTGGAGGTGCGTGAGCTTGCTGCGCGAGAAGAGGATGCCCACCATGTGCTCCTTGAGGTCGTGGCTCTCCTCGGGCTCGCCCTTGGCCTCGTCCGCCTCGCGGCCCTCCTCGGGCTGCTCGCCCAGGATCAGCTTCCCGAACACCTGCGCGCGCACGCGACAAGCCCTTTCAAAACATCGCCCCTCAACCAGCCATGGTTTTAACACTGCACTACCATCCGATATTTACGCGGGGAAGGGGGGATTCAATTCGACAGCCGTCGCAATTACGAAGTTTTAATTGAGAGTTAATTGACAAAACAGTAAAAAATGTTCAGAGCTTCTAAGATAGCTTTCACTGGCTGACTGAATTATTAAAAAACTTTATGAATTTTATTTACCAACAAATACTCCATTTTCATTATTTTTCATCCTGGGTCACTTTAGAATCAAGAATGCTCAATTTATGAATATCTGAAAATTATTACAGGTTAAATATTACTCCGTTTATGATAGTACCATTTCAATGAAAAATAAAATATCAACCATTTAAAAACATCGAACACAAACGATTTCAAGAATCGATGTTAAATCCATCGTTGATTTGATACAAATATCGATGTCGCATCCCAAGCACACCCTCTGCATCTCCATCACATAGACAGAATCAAACAATTCCAGTATTTTAATTTTTAATGCATTGCAGTTATTTCGTTAGGCAATGAGACAAAACCGAGGCTAATTTCAACCCTTCCAATGCTGGTGACGACATGATATTTTCGGGGGGCGTTACCGGTGTACACAGCTCAACCCCGCCGTGTCCGTGTCGTATCGCGTTTCCCTCACCCACATTCGAAAGCTAACGCACCCAATCTTGGCAAAGAGTTAATGGAGAAGCATAATTTCATTTTTCTTTTTCTAGCAAATTGGTTCTTTTACGAATCAAATTAATTGAAATGCTGAAAATAGCTGCATTAGGGACGTTGAAGGGAAGTGATTGCGAAGATGATCATCCAACTACCACATTTGTCAACAAGTAAGGTCCATCGCCTTTACCGACTGTGTTTAGTGCTCACCTGCTACGCAATGAGATGATCGACGGATGATCTCCTTACTAACAAATTCGTCATTAAGCACACAGAAGATTTTCTATTGCCTACCTTTACCGACCACCCATCCCTCGTTATGCGGTGCTCATATAAGAGACAAGTCCATTGATTGATTGAATGATTCATTGATTAGTGATTCCGGGGGTGTCAACTAAGCTAAGGTCGTTATTCCTGTAAGTGTAGAGCATGTGATTTCATCGAGAAGTGGCAGTGATCATCCCCCGCTGCATGGTAAGATCTTGCGCCGACCTACCGTCGGCTACTGGGGCTTCCCCCTAACCAGGTACCTCCCACCAGCAGGGCATCGCTCCAGCCGGGAAAGCTCTAAGCTCCCGACCAGTCTCTCGGCATATATGGTAATGTAATGCATGTAAGTGTAAGTGTGAGTAAGTAAGGGGTGATGATAGGACAAAGACAAGGAAGGAAAGACCGCTCGCTATCCGTGGCCCGTTTGGTGAGGTACTGCTCCGGCAGTCCCCTGGTGTTGATCGGAGAAACCACGAACAACTACCCATCAGAGCTGCCGGCCGCTAGAATTCTCCAGAGTGACAGAACTGGACGTTGCTATCTGGCTAGTGTCGAAAATCCTGCCGCCGTCAGAACGCGAACCTAGGACCTCCCGGTCAGAAGCACTGCAGGGACATCAGTTGATGACTTGAGCCACGTTTGCCTGTGTGAGACGAGTCGAGCGATCGCCTACGCCCCAGTTCATCAGCCGATTGAAGTAATGCCCCTTCTACCGACCATTCATCCCCATTGTCTGCCACGGCTCACCGTCGCGTAGCGCCCTGCTGCAAGGTGATAGAGTAGGGTGATCACTAGACATCGGATGTTTAGGGAATTTTATTCTAGCGAACTTATTTACGGGCTGATAATATTAGTGCACGAAGCATGAAAAATGATGACATATGACGAAGTTTTATAATGCTTATTTTTGCTTTTTTTAACTTTTGACTTTTTTGCCCATTATTTATTTTTATATACAATGCTAAGATATTAAAAAATCGGCCATTGTCGAAAGTGACCATTCATTACAAAATCTTTAATTCACATCTTTGTATTTTAAAATACCAGATAATTCCTAAAAGTATACCAACAGATTTTTCTCCATTTCCCTATTTCATAAATACCAAGCATGTTGTGAGAAGAAGGTCTATTTACAATATACCGAGGGCACCGAAGTTTTAAGTGGAAATAAATGTGAATTTCCAAAATGTTTCAATGTTGCTAATGTTGGACTCAGTAGATGTTGAGATCCTTTTCCACATTCAAACTCATTTTGTCTCCCTATAGTCGGAAATTTGAAATTGTGATCCTTGAAAAGTTAGTGGTAATAGGCAAATATGGAAATATTACTGGTTAATGCAGACTATAAAGAATAAAATGTAGAAGACTTGTCGATATGTAAATATAGTTTTACATTAAAATGTACGTACTTGTTTTGTGGATTTGAAGTTTACAAAATAACATAGACAAAAATTACAAACAATTTTTCATTTTCTTGTGTATGGAACTTATAATAGTGCCTTTTTAGTACCTTTTTAGGCGCCTAAAAGATAATTTTTCAGTGCCTAATCATCCGATGTCTGGTGATCCCCCTACACCGTGCGGGCGCGTGTCGCTCACCTGCGAGGTGATGAGCCGGAAGACGCGCAGGGTCTCGGCCTCGCAGTTGCGCTGCTGGATGGTGAGCGCGCTGTGCTGGCGGCCGGCCTTGAGGCTCTCGCCCTCCTGCTCGCCCAGCACGCGCACCTGGCGCAGCCGCAGCGAGTTGTCGGGCCCCTTCAGCTCCAGGCGCAGCGACGAGTGGCGCGCGTCTGCAACACACGCACTCACTCACAGAGACCGTTCCACTTCCACATTCCTTACAGCATCCAGTCCCTGTTCCGAGGTACCAGGAATATTTTCTTTTTAATCTCCCGGACAATCTAAGGGCTTATTTCCAAAGTGATGTATCTCTATATCCGTTTGTTTCCTGATTTTACGTATATCAGCATACTCTTGAGACGCATCCCTATCAAGCTGTCGAATACTACGTGCAAAAATTGTGTTTTCCCCTGTGTTAACGATACCCGTAAACTGGGCCTGAATCAGGAACATTGCAGGCTTAGGTAGAGATTTCTCTATTGATTGGGCTAAAGACAAAAGACAGTATTGAAAGATCTGATCGAAGTGAAAATTCATTTAGTCGACTGTTCTGGCAAAGAGAAAAAAGGCGATGATGAAAAGAGCAGATGAACAATTGTTGCCTTCACGTCGTTTTCGGTAGTTATCATTCCTCCACATCACACTTTATTCATGTTACATACATCTGAGACGTATTCGGAAATCTGGGTGTGGTATACGGGAGATAGCATTGTGTTGGGATCAGTATCACCGAACCAAAAAAATGTTTACATAAGCAGTAAAAGAAATCACTTACGAATATCTCATAACACAGTAAGTACAGTGATGCAAGTACTCGTATAATTTGAAATACCTCAAAAATCGCTAAGTTTTTAAAGGTAAAAAATATTAATCAGAATATTTGAGAAACTTGATGTCGTAAACTACTACATTTTATAAAGATTAATTTCATGTTTGCACAACGAAAAGCCTGAACTTCTTAAAGAAACCAAAATATATTTCTCACGATATAACAAGAAGTAAATGAAAATGAAATGATGAAAACATTTACACATGGAACACATTTTTATCATCTGAAGCGAAAGATTTTTAGGGATGAAAATTAACGATTATTTGGATCAGTATTAACTCATCTAATCTTAGGTATTTATTCGAATTTCACCACCCACAAATACATTAACGCAGTAATGTCACTATAATTATTAGATGATTCCAGAAACAATCTTTAAAGCTATAGAATAATTATGTGAAACTTTGAAATGACCACGCAACATCATGCTGAGCCTCACTTTTACAGAAACAAACGTAAAGGAAGACAAACCCGGGTATCAAAGATCAGCATGGATCATCTGATAACGATTTTGATAAGCGGAGTGTCTAAAGTGACGAGTCGCAAAAAGTTATCTGCAACAAACTTGACATCATTATTACAGCAATCACACTTGCGCGAGGTCAATACACGTCACAGCTACCTGCGCTTCACTGCTTTGCAACACAAAAGCTAAGAGCATCTTCTGAGAACAGTATTTTCCGGTATTAGTTCAGGGAGAAAGCAACGCCTACGTGTGTATTCTTCGATCTCACCAAGTCCCATCACGGAAGCGTTTACTTTCGCAATTATGAAGAGCCGCTCTAGAAGATACCAATATACTGTGAACTCTTTCCGCACGTTCAAATGAGCAACAGGTAGGAAGACAAAGAATGAACAAATGCGGAAAGTAACCTACAAATTATACGAAAGATTATTCATTCCATTACATTATTCTCCATAAAACTGACTCATATTTTCTTTGCGATCATTAATATCCGAACACTGTGCCGCACATAATCCCGTGACGGATAGCCACTTGGCATTTTCAGGCATTTTTGTTAATTTCTTCAAAAAAGTCCTGGAGTTAATAGACGGAAAAATCACCCAGTAGCTTATTCAATATTGGCACGTTTGGTTAACAGAGAACATAACTGATGCAATTACGAACATTTACAGCGTAAGAAATCGTTAAAAAATTGGCATTCTCGTTTTTCACGATGAGTAGAGGAAGGAAGCAGCAGAGATTGGTCTCTGGTTCGCTATTGCATCACAAACCGTGTTGCAATCTATGTTGTCCGGATACCTCCAGTTGTTACGCAACGATTTCAGATTCGAAATTTATCCGACGGACAACACTTCGCCACATCCTTCAAACATGAAGGATCACAGAACTGCAAACGCGAAAGCTCTTAAAAGCCGGATGTGCTCCAATTGCATTGGCTCCAAAATGATTGCTTACAAAGCCACCTTTCCAATCAGATCACTTATCGAGAAGTCACAATCCAAGAGTATGCCAAGGCTGTTAGATATAGGGAACAAATTGCGTCACTTTAGCGTGCCGCCCTTTATTGTCAGCAAGAGACACCGCTGAGTTGATAAAGATCATCGGGTGTGAGGGCATTAAATAACGGCGAAAAGGAAAATCCCGAGTTCTTGCGCTATTTCAGTTTGGTCAAATTCGCACTTAGTTCATTGAAAACAATTTCCAATTGACAAAATTAAAATAAATCGTTTTTAGTATCATATTTCAAAATAAACAATGTTTAATACATGAGTAATCAAAAATAAGGAAATAGTTTTTAATGTTAAATGCCTGTTTCGTTGCGCTATCGAGATTGAAATCGCCGAGACGGATACGTTGAAAAAAATCGAGGTAGTAGAAGAAAAAATCGGTTTGTTCACGAAATACAAACATTTTTCTACGATCATATAAAAATGTTTCAATTGCGAATAATATTTTTTATCTTTAATGTTCGTAGTTAAAACATCGCTCGTTCTTTATCTTTGTGAACAAAAAGTTACGTCACTCTGAAAAATATTTTCTTTTTAAATCTGAATTAAATGTATCGTTAATAAAATAGTACCAAAATAGCTAAATGTATTTATGAACTAATACACATTTTTGTTGAAAGGAAATTGGGGGTTCCTAGCCAGCGGAGGCCTCGAGCATGTGCTTAGTGTCCTTATGTTATATCACTCCATCCATACTGAAGATAAGTGTAGATTTTGGTGATTGTTTTGAGTCTTTACAAGTCCAAGTCTTAGAAAGATGACCAAGTCAACTAACTGCAGGAACAGCAACTTCGTTGATGGGGCCAGCGGTACTCACCAATTGATGATTCCAAGGACGAACGTACTTACTGACTGATGTTTCCGGACACGTCAAATGCTATGATCAATAGTATGTTTTTATGCCTGGAGCTGGCGGTGATCATCCCCGCTGCTGGTGAGATTCGGCGCCGACCTACACATCAGCTTGTGGGATTATCCTCAAGCACGTGTCTCCCACCAGGGGGCACCTCTGCAGCCGGAACAAGCTCTAAGTTCCGGACTGATCTCCTACATGTGTGGTGGTGTGCATGTAAGTGTAAGTAAGGGGTGAGAACAGGACACGGAAGATGAAGGAAAGATCGCGTGCGGTCCATGGCCCGTTTGTTAGGGTACTGCTCCGGCATTCCCCTGGTGTTGAAGAAACCGCGGAAAACTATCGATCACAGCAGCTAGCTGCTAGAATTCTCCTCCAAACAACGTCTGATTTCGACCTAGCTTTCGTATCCTGGCCCAGTCGGGACTGGAACCCTAGGAGCTCCGGGTGAGGGATACTCACCTAGGACAGGGCAGCTGATCCACCCCGTGGCGCGGTTCTCCACCTCCACCTGCCGCAGCCGGTACAGCTCGTCGGGGTTGGGCCCCGACTGGAAGGTCACGCTCGACACCTTGTTCTGCAACGCAACAAACACTTAGGATGCGCTTTCACCAGTTTCGGAGGCCTCAAAGGCCTAAGCGTGCGCTTTGCGAAGATAATCATCATGATGAATAAGGTATAAGGGCGCATCAATACGCAAACCAACAGGTCATTAACTAATTGGCTATGAGACCGGTCAGCTAAAATCTATTTTTTGAAACAAAGTAATATGCTAAAATACAATAACTCTCGTAGAAGCAAGTGTAACTAGTAAACTGAAAGATCTGTCAGAATAAGGTTTTAGGTGCACACTATTAAAATGTTTAGTTTTCTAAACCTGATGCTTGTTAAGCTTAGTGAGCTTAGCAAGCTTAGAAGTGAAGATTTATTTATTTCTAGCTTATGTTTTACTTCATTTCTTAAGCGGTATCAAATGTTACTCATTCAAGCACATACAAATCGTATCCCCAATTCGATTAATTGAAGTTCAGCAGTATATATTCTTTAAATAAACTATGTTACGAACTATATTGAATACTTACCGCTAGATCTCGACAGTTGTCTATGTGAATGTATACCATGCGCGGGTAGGCGCCCGGTCCACAGACGATTGTGATAGTCTTCGTTTTATTACTGCAAAATAAAATCAGACATAATTAAGTCGTAGGGGGGAAGGGAATGCCTAGAGAAGTACTAACGCAACGTAAATTAAAACAAAATTATTCTGAAAATATTTACTGGTAATTAGGGAATACAAATCACTACACAAACTTCATTTTATATTCTGCTATAACTCAAGTTTTAAAGAAAACAATGAAGGTACGTTCTATTTGAAACTGACCCTCAGCGTTACATTCCTGTCGCGGTGTGAAATCCTCCCCTTAATAATGATAATAATAATGATAATGATAATGATAATGATAATGATAATAATAATAATAATAATAATAATAATAATAATAATAATAATAATAATAATAATAATACGCAGTGCGGTGCGGATTTCAATCATGTGTGTACGTGGGTTTCGCACAATGATTTTATACATTGTGGAAGGAGGATGACGTAATCACCGGAAATCACAGAAAGTAATCAGTTTATTTTGAAATTTGGCAATCGTAAAAGCCCTTTAACTGGTCCTATTTTACATTTACCGTGGATCAAGGGAAAGAGACAACACAGAAAGATACCTATGTTTTCGTTCAAGTCACTCGTGAAGAGGCAGTGATAACAAATGGCCGATAAAAGTGAGATGCGAACAGACGTCACAAAGATAACATTTGATATACGATCACTTGTAGAGTCCGACTCTTCGCTGTTTTATCTCACTAGTGTTGAAATGTCGAAGTGATCAATGTTAAGGTCATCCAACGACAGTCAAAATAGTTTCAAGACCTCTGATAACACATATGAACACAAAAAAGAGAAAGCAAAAATTACACTGTTTAACTTATTTAAGGGAATAATTATGAAACATGAAAATTATCATCTTCACGCATTTAAGTTATTAGTCTATTCTGGAGAGCTCTAATAATAAACCTGATATCCAGTTATATGCGATATCGTTACGCTTTTTCCGTAGTACCCGATACCACGTGACAGAAGGCATCTGGGCACAATGGAAAATGGTCACGAAGTAAGGTACTATTTTGAGCAGGAAGGTCAAATTTTGTGCAGTGGTGTCTTTCTAAGTTTCAGATTTTTTATATGATGTAAATATTCGACTTGGATCAGACTTTTCGACAGTACTTCCACCTTCCACCTCCAAGATAGTACGTTCATACCCCAAGGCGTGTATTTGAAGGATGAAAATCTTACATAAAGCTCTTCTGTTGAACCTTATAATACTTCAGATGATAATATTATTATCAACAATCGTACAAAACGTCGTAAAAAACACCCATTTCTATATTCAGTTCGTGTTCATGCTCAGACAACGCCACAAAAATACAAAATTTCTTCAAAACACCAGTGAATGAAATATTTCCAAATCGTGTTGTTAGATACAAGATGTAGTTCATACAAAATGTGAACACTCGCATTATATAGCACGAAAGATGTGGTTGCTATAATTAAATACTCATGATTTACAACTTAAGAACAATATATTTTATATATGAATCAATGGCATTATGAATCTATTGTCTCAAATTATCCTTGGTATCATGTGGTGAAAAATAATTGCACGAAACTGAATTAAGCCATTCGTTGTTTTGTGGTATGACAGCTGGATTCCGCCAAATTGCGAGGTTCTTCGCCTTTTTTCGTTGAGATCAGGAGGAAGGTACGAATAAGGGTAGCAACAGATAAAGAAATGTATTTTCAAGATTAAAGCAGTAACTGTAAATGTTTACATTAAACAATATCACCATACAACACAAAACAAAACCGCTACTCGAGTATGACAAGTCGTCGCTTACCGGTCCTCGTCGCCCGACTCCCAGAAGGTCTCGGTGGAGTTGTCGACGAGGCTGCCCACCATGGCCTGGCGGCTGGACGCCTTCATCTCCACGCCCGCCGTCAGGTCCTTGAGGCACTCCACGCAGCTCGTGGCCTGCGAGTACGTGGACTGGTGGCTCTCGTGCAGGCTCACGCTCAGGTCGTCCGCCTCCTCCTCCGAGCGCGACAGGATCTTGCTGATGTTGCTGAACACTTGGCTCCTGCGCAACCAACGAGTGCCTCAATAAGCTCTTTGGAAGGGCCAGCAAAACCGTACGTTGAGATTCCCAGACATTTACAGGCCCTTTCCTAATTTCGCAATAAATGCATTTCTAGGGTAGACTGAAAATCATGTCCTGTATCTTTTCATATAACATATACATCGCGATGAATAAACAGTGGGGTAGCGAGTTTGAAAATGACAAAAATCTTCTGTAGCACGTTTTTCACAGTATAACAAGACATGGAGATATATAAAAGATCGATCACGCATATGTTATGCCAACTAACTCCCAGTGGAATAAAAATCGTGAGACATTACTGCATCATTGCAATAACCAATCAAGTTATCAAATAGTCAGAGTTAGTCAAATTTATTAAAAGTTATACATCGTACTTCGTATTTGTCTATGTCCACAAGCTAGGTAAAATATAAGCTAAGCTCGAATGCTAAGATATTAATATAATATGTCTGTTTGTTCATTAAATAGTGCTTCATGCACGTAAGTAGCCAATGTAAATTCGTAATTACGTCATACACCTGTTCCGCATTACATGATCTCTCACCAAGAGGCTTCTTACAACACGTTAAGGGCCTCGTAAATGCAAATTCTGGTTCCAACGGTCCGTTGTACACAATGATGAATTTTAACTGTCCTATCTTAAAGCGAGGTTCAACATGGCGCCTTGCTTCCTTCAATGCTAAGATGCTTTTCTCCGCTGTCTCGACGAAATTGAGCTATAAATTTCCACCACGCCAGCGGTCGGCATGTGGAATGCGGAGATATTGCAAAGAAGAAACGCCGCGAAACCTAGAGAGAGAGAAAATGGCACTCGGAAGATTGGTCAAATATTTTTGAAAGCTGAAGTCGGTAGGAAGAAAACCCATCATGTTCTACAATGACTCAAAATAGAACATCACTTATATTCACTTACGGATATTCACGTCCGTATTAAATGCCTCGTGCGTTGAAATAATTATTAAAAAACTTTCAGTATGAATTTTCAGAATTGTGAATAAAAAGGATACGACAAATCCGATGTACTCTTTCGATATTGTAATCAAAATGGTAAAAACTACGAGTTGAGGCTAGGAATGAAAGAAGAGTCGTTTGTGTCGGATACTTTCCGAAATAATGTCTATCAGAGTTAATTTCCCATCTGATTCGTCATTCTCTACGCAAACCTGGTGAGAATTAAAAAGAATAAAAGATGTGGTAAAGCACGCGCACATGCTCTGCGCGCTTGCTTTGAACTTGCACCGTTACGTCAATTTGTGGAAGAAATTCAACGGATGCAAACTGTTTTAATTCAATTCGATACTCCTTGTGGTACAACAATGCAGACTGCACGTGAGGAACTTTTTGTTGTCCTCGGATATCTCATACTAGACGATTATAGACCTGAGCTCTCCGTTCTATTTGAAACTCTCGGGGTTACTGGTTTTTCGGAATGGTGGTGCGCTAAAATTCATATAAAATTTTAAGTATTTCTCGGTGGCATTAAATCTGAGAAGGCCCAGAATTGTAAGCCGGCCTGGCTTGAACATGAAGATTTCTGGATCTGATATGAAATAAATTTTTCGACTTAAAACAGCCAAAAAGAGCAACGAATCAACGATGTATCAAAAGACTGCGTACGAATGTTCCTATTCAAAGAAAAGGTATTTCATATTTTTATGACTTTTCTTATACAAGGCCGTATTAGAAAATAGTTATTAACGTTACTTGGCTGATAAACAACAAACAACAATGAAGATATCTTATTTCTTTTATAAGCCTTGTGTCGTTAATGCATTTTTGATAAGAACAAAATTATATAAATACGCTTTTTGGGGAGTACGAGTACTCATCGTCACTTTTAGCTACATCTCGCATTTTTTAAAGTGTTCTTAACGGACGGAGGACTGTTAAATCATTAATAAGCGCCAGCCATTAAGGGTGGCTTTTCGTTCCTGTTTGGTTGCGTTCAGCAATGAAGATATAGTATTACGGAAAGTATTGAACAACACACGGTCGGTTTAACAAATAAAGGGCTTGGTTCGTTATAAACCAAGGGCGCTATCATGTCTCTTTCCGAACTCGGACGGCAACCATTAATTTCTCTACTTCATTCTGCATCTTAGTCTTAGTTGCTGACAAAGCTGGCCTACGACCTGAGTTTACGAACCGAGCGCGTCCGTCAAGGCCCAGCGAGTTCGCACCTGTGCAGGAACATGTGGTCGGCGGGCGAGAAGCGCAGCCCCCAGCAGCGCACGGCCATCTGCTGCAGCGCCGAGCCGGCCGGCAGCAGCAGCATGAGGTCCGCCACCGTCTGCAGCAGCGCGTGGAAGGTGGCCGGCAGCGGGTGCACGGCCTCGCCCGCAATGCTGATGTCGCTCAGCGGGTGCTCGCACACGCTGTACAGCTCCTGCGCACGCCCACGCACACGCCCACGCGCGTTGGCATCGCCCTCCCCGGGGCCCACGCAACTGACACACCGGGGCAGGACACGAGAAAACACCTGTTTCTTTCAAGAACCAACTAGAACAAATTCTAGATTTTTCAGGAGGCACCTAAACCTTCGCATCACACATACGAAACATTAATCGGCATTTTTTCATGTGCATGAAGCTACTTTAATTACTAAGAAAATGATCAACTTCTGTATAACTAGGAAAAACCTAAAGGTTCGGGAAAACAATGCAAAGGCGGAAGGCTCGATTATCAGTTGTGTTGCTGACTGTTTCTCCAACATGTGAATGCAGCTTCGGTAATACTATGAGAATGTGAAGTTTCTTTTACAACATCTCTCAAGACTACCAAACGTATCTTATATTAAACATGGCATTCAACCATATGTTTTTCTATTTTCGCTTCCACTAAATGTCGCTCGTAAGCAACGATTTGAAGGCGAATGTCTGGAGCAGATGAATACGTGACCACTACCGTTCGGCAGAACCAGTCGACAGCTTGAGCCCTTGAGTGCGGGGGCATAAGGACACGCGCTTGATTGATTGAGTAGCGTTTCCAGGTGCGACAACTTCCAAGGGCACAATGCCTGTAAGTGTAGGGCATATTTTATCGCGGGAGGTGGCTGTGATCTTCCTCCGCTGGGTGGCAGGAACCAGTGCCAAAGTACTCGCCAGCTTGAGGGTTTTCTCCAACAAAGTATCTCCTAACTTCGGGGCACTGCCCCACCCGGGGCAAGCTCTAACGTCCCAACCGGTCTCTCAGCATGTGTGTTAGTGTAGTGTATGTAAGTGTAACTGTTTGTAAGTAAGGGATGAGGATAGGACAAGAACGAAAAGGAAAGGCGCGGTTCGTGGTCCGTTTGTTAGGGTATTGCCCTGGCATTCACCTGTTGATGGAAGACACCACGGAAAAACTACCGATCGGAGCAGCCGGCCGCTAGAATTCTTCTCCAGATAGCGATTGAACTCGATCTCGCTAACAAGCTAGTGTCGAAAATCCTACCGGGAGCGGCAGCTCAGTGCATCAACTGATGTCACTGCAGCGCCTTGACCGGGAGGTCCTAGGTTCGAGTCCCGATGACGGCAGGATTTTCGACACTAGTTTTTCAGCTAGGTCGAATTCAGTCGCTGCCTGGAGGAGAATTCTAGCGGCCGGCTGCTCTGATCGGTAGTTTTCTGTGGTTTCTCCGATCAACACCAGGCGAATGCCGGAGCAGTACCAAACGGGCCACGGACCGCGCGCGATCTTTCCTTCCTCTTCCTTGTCCTATCCTCTCCCCCTTACACACACACTTGCACTAACATGCACTACACTACTACATATTCCGGGAGACCGGTTGGGAGCTTAGATCGTGTCCCGGATGGGGCGGTGCCCCGCTGGTGGGAGAGTCCTGGTTAGGGGGAAACCCCACTAGCCGACGGTAGGTAGGCGCCGGATCTCGCCATCCAGCGAGGAATGATCACCGCCATCTCCCGGGGAAAACATGCACTACACTAACGGGACTAATGACCAAAGCTATTGACGCGCCCGGAAACACGACAAAATCAATCAATCAATGGAAAATCCTGCCACCGTCGGGAGTCGAACCTTAGTACCACTCAGCCGATGCGTTGGGAGGGGGAGGGGGCGTACTCACATGCTCGTCGCGTCGGTCGGCGCGCGCGCCAGCGGCGGCCGCGTCGTCGGCGTCCTCGTCGGGCTCAGGGGCGTCGACGGGCGCCGGGGTCAGCGCCGCCACGAACCACCACAGGAGGTCGTGCAGGCTGGCCGGCTGGGTCACGTTGCGCAGCAGCCAGTTCAGCGCCTGCGCGCACGCGACCACGCCCACGTCAACATCAATTGCTCTCTTGGGTTCTCGCTTGCAGTCATTGCATTGTTTATTCAGAGCCTTCTCAGAAGGACAAAGATCTCTTTTCAAAATGATTATTAGCAACGGGAGAGTGAAAACAAAAATACAGCATTGTACACCAGACAGTTTTACATACTGAGTATGCGTGAAAGGGCGTTTTGTACTTGATCACTGAAACGTTTCTCGATATACTTGTTTCTCATTCTGGTCTACTCTGAAAATAAATTTCGTAATTTTTCACAAAGGCATACCGTTCTTTATAGAAATGTTTCCATTTATCACGAGATATTCTGACGGAAGGATTTCCTTTAATGGTCTGTCCACAGTAAATACTCTTTCTGACCTTTCCATCCCAATTTACTGACTTCCCACCATTCAATGCTCCCATGTGCGAGTTCGCGAAAAGCATATTGTGTTCTTTATATGTCGCTTTTTATACCGCACACTTATAGACACAATGCAAATAAAATACGTATTTTTCACTCGGAAAAGAAGCACGAGAGAACGTTTTTGTGCATGGCGAATTAAAAAAATATTATCGTTTGTGTCACAAAAGAATGGTCTAATTGGTTTTTCAACAAAGTATGTTCATATTTTCGTATGATGAACGGTGAAAATTATTCAGTATTGTGTTCTTTAATTTAAAGCTCACATATACTAAAATAAATAAAAGCACATGTTCATACCACTGGTACAAAAGACATATTTGGCTTCGTCTATTAAGATACCTTTACTAGTAGTTATTTAGGCACCAAGGGCTTTCAAACAATTCTAGTGAACGAGCGGCAACAATAGTCGTGTATTTTTGCGCCCCAGATCAGTAGAACCAGTTAACGCCCGTGACACGTTCATAACTTTATTTTTTACCTAATTTTATTGATTCAGATTTATGAGTACTTTTTTATTAATGAACTATACGATGACTAGGTTTGTTTTTTCATATTTCCCTTCCACAATTCCCTCCATAAGAGAACATGTAGCATCATTCAACTGTTTTCATATTTCCCTCGTAATCACGATCCTTTCGATCCACCTAAGTTATGCAGTGTATATCGAGCTCCGTATTGAAGGCAACGTCAAGCAATTACGTATCAGTAAAAATAAAATTTATCTCTTTAACCTAGTAATTTATTTTTAATACCAATAATAAACCTCTACTAGTTCTGTTAAAACAGCGAAATAGGGCGACTAAAACGGCTCCAGTGCAAATGGGCTGACCTGCATAGCGAAGACGCGGCAGGTGGCCTTGCGGAGCGCCTGGCGCATGGTGAGCCCCAGGGCCTCGAGCGGGTGCTGCTGCAGCACGAAGGCCATCACGGGCCGCGAGAGCAGGTCCAGGCCGGCGTGGGCGGGCAGGGACGCCACCGCCGGGGCTGGGGCCGGGGCTGGGGCCGGCGCCCCCGAGGGCGCGGGCGCAGACGCTGTCGTGCTGCTGCCGCCGCCGCCGCCGGCCACCACCGCCGCCCCCGCGGGGGCCACGCCCACCACCGCCGGGTGCTCCACCGCCGGCACCAGCCGCTGCAGCGCCGCCGACGGGTTGCACAGCAGCGACGAGCCGCCGTCTGCCGCACACCGAGCGTCTCAGCACATAGTACGCGCCAGCCACAAGCACAGCAGGTGCAAATCAGTCTCAACTCCCACAAATATTGCAAAGGCTCCGGCGTAAAAGACAGAAGCGCTCAACACTATAATTCCTCTCAAACTATAGGATATTCCAGAATAAATGTTACAATCTTCTAGGACATATAGAACAACCGAAGACAACTTTTTGCGAATGAGACAAATGGGCGGAATTTTCGTATAACAAAGTTACAAATATGACAGTTTCCCTTCAATATTAGATAACTCTGGTTTGGTGTTGTGTGACAATGTCATGTTGTTAGGTAATTAAAAATATGTTTTCATTCAAAATCTTCAGTTGTAAAGAAATTTTCCTCGACCTAATTCGGCCGGATTCGGCGAGAATCTCTGATCGGTCAAGAAAAATAACACTTTAAAACAGAATTCACTTACGAAAGTACCATAATTTACAATGTTATAGAGATGTAGAAAGAAGTCGATGATACGTAAACTATAAGTGAAAACCCTTTAAGCTCATGTCGATCCTTGTGAACGACGCAACCAAAGCCTGGTGTAGTCACATTTTATATTAAGTTTGATAGAATTTGGTAAAACGTCTCTGTTTCAAACAGGTGTAGTAGGAGTTCAGATTAATTTGCATACTACTGTATAATGTGTTTTTTTTAATATATCTTCACAGGAATAGGGATGTAGATGCAAAGAATTCGATTAGTTCATAATTTTATAAATCAAATTACCTCAATATTACAGGAAGTTGAGTGATATTGTACGAGAATATTGATGAATAACTTTGAATAATGGAAAACATGATGTTCAAAAATCATTAAGTTACATTTCATTATCTGGGTAATCTTGAATTATGAGATTGTTTTTACTCAAAAACTTCTATCTACGAACGAGTAAATATAACATAATACATAGAAATGCTTAATCCGAATATCAGTGCAAGAACGATCCCTGGTATCAACCGAGCACAATAAATGCCACATAAAGAAGTCATGCGCTTATTTACAAGATTACACCAAAGTGAGTGAAAGAGAGTAATTTGTGCAATTAGTTTTTGAAAATGCAAGGACACTTAGAAGAAACCAATGCAGATGCAATGGCATCTGTTAACATGCACTTTCTGTAATGCATGCCGTCATTCTAACTACACGCATTTTACTACGTACTCGAACACATTTTGAGATTGAAATGCTTTATGTGAACATATCCATTACGTACAATTCAAAACATGTTTACATTCTCTTTTTAAGCCCATTTATCCTCAGATATCATCAAATATTCATCTATCCACAATGATATTTCTACGTCATGACTACTTTGTCCAGAATGAAGGCTAAGTACAAAACTTTGATATGTGTAAATAAAAGCAGACAATATATGATAGTCGGCAATATATTATTGGAAGTTATTTACATTCGTGATAACGAAAGCACACATGCATCTGACATCTCAAACCGACTCCTCTTGGTCTCCTCACGATGTGTCCCCCTCTGGAATGATGTTCTCATTATTAGGATACATCAATAGGAATGGGAGAGATATTCCTTTCAGCGAACCTGTGGGACTTAAGTTATTTTATCATTGATTTCTCTGCAATAACCAGATCCCAACGGCATCGATACGCATTATTAAATACCACAATACTCCACAATTCTACGGTAGACATTAACACCAGAAAGCTTGCAATGAAATAAGAAAAATGAAAATTTAAGCTTATTTTATAAATATTTATTCTAAATCTTCTACTTATTTATTTAGGTTCTAGAATTTTCTAGCTTCTTTTCTCTCAGCTCGTTTTCTTTTGGTGGTACTAGGTGTGTTTTTTCTTTGTTTATTCCCCATTGATGGAAACTAACTTCGCCGAGAAAGAAACGAATTTTGCAAATTGAACCGATGTTTTTAACATCTATATGGATGATATTTTATAATTTAGTAATGACACACAATGTTTTTTCCTCAAGAGGTTTGTGAAACATCTCTTTAGATTTTGGTTAAGTCACCTTCCACTTACTGTTCTATAGCCTTCGTAGATTGTTCCTAATCTTTATTGTTAAAATTGGTCTTATCGAGAATATGAATGTAATTGATTTTATCCAGCGTAGAAACTGTGATCGGTTGACGAACACGCAACGTCTACTATTCACGAAAGAAAAGTAATAAAATTATAACCTAAGCAATACGGAGTAAACACATTCCTTACAATCCTACAAATCCAATAGAGCTTCAGTAATTCAAGAGACTCACGCATCTGTATTTCACCATACAATCGCGTCGGCATTTTCGAAGTCAAACGTCATGTGACTGCCGTCGAGCGAACGCCTGCCCTTGAAGCAGAGGGTACTGTTTAAGGTCAATGGAAAAAATATCGTGTCTTTATCTTTAGTCACTCGTATGCATTCAATTCGAGAATCGATTGTCTTAATCAATCCTTGGCGTGAAACTGCTCGGCGAGAAGTATGCACACGCGTCCAGCAGTCTTCGTACATATTCATTTCCCTGATGCATGTGACGTCGGATATTGGAGGGTATGCTCATGTCGTTATTACGTTACAAATACTTACATTCCACAGAAGGAAATGCCGTGTCTGGCATCCTCGTGTGTGAACAATGCTTCCAATAAACAAAGCAAGGGTCTCATTGGAGGCAGTTACGTGTTGAGAGAGTCGCACCAGAAAGAAGGAGCGTGCAAGCGCCTTCCCCACTGCACCACACCCACGCACAAAGCGCGATCGCTGCACCGTTTACACAGACCATTGCCCTTCGACCTCAGAATGCAATGCGTCTGCTCTCGTGTCATCATTTAACAAGAAAGTAAAATATTTCCGTGTGTCGTACTCTCACGTCGCACCACCTCCCCTGAATTTCAGAGGAAAAAGAGAAGGCTCGTCTGACACATTGCGTGTCGGGGGAAACTTAACCACAAAAGACGAAGAGAAGTAGGTACGCTTGTCCACCACACCGCTTGTGCACCACTTCACCGCGCACGGCATGTCTGGATTACATACAAAGACTAGGCCGCGACGCCCGACGATCCTGCAGGGCGAGATAGTATTCACTTGGGGGGAAATAAATGTTTCCCTGTCTTACCACCTCTTTTCCAAATGTTTTCAGCTACACAACAGAGAAAGAAGGGGATGAAGCAGGGGCCACCCCACAAAGAAGACGGGAAGTATACGCGCGCGATTAACACATCATCAGCGCTCAGTCACGCACGACACGAGTGTATTTCGCATTTGCACTGAAGCGACATCCGTCGATTCCAAGTTTATTCATTACTTGCAGAGAAACTAAAGTATGCATATCCTACAACCTCCGTTTCAACACGTCTACAAGCATTTCACAGAAAAAGATGGGGCTGATGGAAACCTGTTTCGTGACGAGAAGAGGCATACCAGAAAGATCAACAGAGGCATGCATACGTGTCCTCATTTGCACCAGTAAATCGCATAAAACATGCGTGTACATCACATACACTAACATGGAGGTTACAACGCCCGCCGATCCTAAACTTTTGTTACTTGACTCAGGAGGAAAATAAACAATTCTTCCAGAAAACCCCTTGTATCAATTCATTTACATGCAAACAACTGAGAAAGACGCTGACTGAAACCCAATGGACAGAAGGGGCTGTCACATAGACGAAGAAGAAAAGGAAGAAGGAAAACAAGTAATCGCTTCCACGACTGTATTAACCGCAGCGCGCATGTCATGCATGCACATCCCATTCACACAGACTGACTCAGGACGATTATTTTTTAACAAGAAAGGAAGGAATACTTCCATATCGTACAACTTCCTTTCTCAACACATTCATTTGCAATCCACAGAAAAATAAAACAAGTCGGGCGACTGAGACTACACCACAAAGAAGAAAGAGACATGCATACGCGTGCGAGACTGCAACTCCAGTCATTGGGCAACACATGTGTGCACATTGCATGCACACAGAACGATAATATTATTAATTAACTAGTAGAGTTATTTATTAACGTTTCGTTATTAACTGGAAGTAAAAGGAATACATCGAATCTTACGATCTTTTCCAACACTTTCACATGCATTCAGAAGAGAAAGAAGAGGCTGAGTAGAACCCACTGCATAGCAAGGGCCACCCAATGAATAAATAATATGAGAAGACAAAAAATAGTAAGAGGAGGAGGAGCACGGGGAGAAGGAGGAGGAGGAGAAGAGGATGAGGATGAGGATGAGGATGAGGATGAGGATGAGGATGAGGATGAGAAGCTGAAGGAGAAGGAGAAGGAGAAAGAGAAGGAGACGACATGCATGCACGCGCGTCCAGCACCGCACCATTATTTCACCCTCGCATGACATACGGACAGAATGACACCCGCGGAGCATGTTCGACTAATACTTGGAAAAGGAATTATTCCATAACTTATAACCTCCTGTCTCAACTCATTCAGATGCATTCAACAAAGAAAGAAGAATCTGACGGGAACCTGCTGGTTGCTGGCAGGGGCCTCCCACAAAGAAGGAGAAGAAGACGTGCATGCACACGCATCCACCACTGCACCGTCACTCCTTGGAGCAACGGCATGCGTTCGCATTGCTTATGCACAGAATGACGTTCACACATTCCGCAGTTTGGTTATTAACTAAGAAAGAAGGGAACATTTCGTTTCTGAGCACCTCTTGCGACAACACATTCAGACGCATTCAACAGTGAAAGAAGAAGCCGCCGGCAACCCGTGGTCGGCAGGGGCCGTCCCACAAAGAAGAAGAAGGAGAGCGAGAGCGAGAGAGGGGGAGGAAGTCGTGCACCATGCGAGGGGGCGGGGCGCGGCGCGGCGGCGCCGGGTGCTCACCTAGGGTGCGCTGGGAGTGCGTGTGGGCGCGCGGGCGCCGCGCCGGCGCCTCGCACTCACCGGCGGCGGCCTCGCTGCTGCTGTTGTTGCGGCGGCGCGCCATCACCACCACCCGCCCTCCGCCTGCGCCCGCGCCGCCCGCGCCGACCGCCTCGCCGTCGCGCCGCCCCCACGCGCCCGCCCCGCCGCCGTTCGGCCCCATCGAGATGGAGCGGTGGAAGCCGCGCCCCTTGCTCGCCTCGCCCTCGCCGTCCGACAGCGGGCCCTCCGACAGCGGCTGAAACAAGAGCATCAACAGCTGCACTGAAAGAACCCTGTCAAGAAAATATATTTTATACACATACAATGAGTGATTTGGCGCGAGGGGTGACAACACTGAAGAAGTATACAAGAAAAAGTTTAATATGTTGAAGTATATATTGCTATATTCTTTTTCGATTCTCCGTTGTTTTTAGTGGTTGGCTTAAGTCGTCGAAGTCAGCCACCTCCAACACGAACCGGACATACCTACGTTGGGTCCCTCTTTACACTCCTAAGGCGCATCAACTGCTGGGCGTCTCGCCCGGGAAGCGTTTCAGGGCGGTGTGATGTGTGACAACAAGTGAATGAATTTACGTTATACTTGTGCCTGATTCAATGCATGTTTTTAGTTATTTAACTGATACATTTATACTGTTTTGAAGGTCTTCAATATTTAGTGTATCGCCACTTTGAAAATTTCTGCCTCCTTTCTTACCCATTTCAATTTCTCTGTATGTTCTCCGAAACAAATATTCATAAATAAAATAAAAAATGCATGCCATATGAAATAATTGTTTGTGCTAATAAACATTATGAATTTTATCATTCTCTGTTACGGTTCACTCCTGCATGCCTCGAATGTTGGAATCATTGGTATATATTTGGATCTATAAGAAAAACCACTGGGCACACAGTTTTCGGGAGGATTTCTCCCCTCTCCCATTAATCGTCAAAGACCCGATGCAGTAGCCACTGAGGGCGTGTCCCCAACAAGCATGCTGAAGGTGAAAACACGAACTCCCCAATCACAAGGAACATTCCCTATATTGTATCTCTCCTTACACGAAGTATCACGCACGCTACGAGGTAAACCAATATTACGAAGCTACCAATAGGATAAGAACAGCAGTAATCGGAGTTTGTTCTCTGAATTTGATAAATCTCTCCCTTGAGATGCAGTAATCGCTGACATAATAGGGAAGGGGCGTGCTCATGGAACGGAGGCGCGCCTAACTTCAGTGGTCAGCAGGCCCGCTGTTCTTGGCTGTCCAGCGGGTTGCATACACTGACGTCACCGCACGGCGCAGGAACAAAATCAGAGCGGAGGGGCAGCAATGGCGAAAAATGAATCCATTTGCTTTCTATCACCAACTGAACAGAACGACTCTCCAGTAATAATTAACAAAAATATAGAGTAAATAGTATGAAATGGTTATTTCGTGTCCATTCATCAATAGCGTTCTTCAGAAAATGTTTAACTAATAATATTTAAATAAATGAAGGAAAAATATGCACTTCCGTTAAACTACAAAGAAAGATACCAGCAGCATGTTTGATTCAATAATGCAACGTAAAATATATTCGTAAGGAGAATTATTTCTATTAATCTCGTTTACTCCCATCTTACAATTCCCTCATTGATAGTTGTAAATAACTGCCATTTTGGGCGACAGAGTGGTTACGGATGGAACGAAAGCTGTCATTATGGTATTGAAACTGTTACTTATCATTTAACAAGGAAATGGCACGATCATAATACTATGTAGATGCTGTAGAATTTAGGAATGTGACATTGCCTAAAATGCTTTAACGTTTACGAGCAGATCGTTCCAAGTTGGAATCCAGTATAAAGCTATTTTCAGTTTTAAAATAATGGTTTACAACGTGGAAAATCTTCGAACAGGTGCAGGTAGTATTTAATTAAAGAGTTTCTTGCAAGAACCAAACTAGTCCAAATTCGAGATTTTGGCACCAAAAACTTCATAGCATAGAGGTGCACAATACTGATTTTATGATTTTTTCCCGCTTTATATCTTTCAATGTGTTTGGTACTTGATAAAAGGAAATATCCCAGCAGATAGAGCCAGTTGCAGGGAATAACTAGGTGACATACCTCAAAATACGAAATTCTGGACATTTATTTATTTACATTCTTCACGTCAAGACCCGCTAAAACCTGTGTGACGAACCAGGGAGAGAAGTGTATTCTGTGCACATTTTCTGAAAAACCTTCGTTTACTATTAATTTGTTATTAAGGAACCAATTTGAAACATCTGGTATTGAACTATTTACGGTCTCTTTACTTAAAAGAATATTTGTATCATCCCCAATGAGTACGGTTTTCCGTTTCGAATCCTCGAGGGCATATCGATTCATCGTACAGTAGAAAGAGCACGGGGCCTAAAATCGAACCCTGCGGGACCCCTTGTGCCATTGACAATGAATCAGAAATGTGTATATAACATCCCGTCATTCAAGTACGGTATTGCTACTCTCTGAGATCGCTGTATAAGATACCAATTTAGTGCAGTACGACGAATTCCATACTATGTAATTTCGAAAGTAAAATGTTACGATCATTCAATGTCTTGTAAGAAACCCTGGTGCCTGTGACTCACCCTGGTGCCGAGCGCGAGGCGCGGGGGCCCGTGGGCGGCGTCGCCGGGCGGGCGGCGCAGCGCCTCCTCCAGCAGCGAGCGGTCGTCGCGGGCGAGCGCGCCGGGGGCCGCGCCCAGCGCCGCCAGGCACTGGAAGGGGCCCGTGGGCGAGAAGGGGCCGGCGTGCTCGGGCGGGCTGCTGTGCTCGGCCACGGGCGCCATCCCGGCCGACGGCCCCGCCGCCGTCAGCGACGGGCGGCGCGGCGGCGGCGGGCCCGGCGGCAGCCCCGACCCCGCGGCGCTCGCCAGCTCCAGCAGGAACATGGCGTTGTTCTTCATGACGACGTGCGCGTCGAGCGGGGAGGCGCTGGACGCCGGCGACGCCAGCAGCTTGCCCGCCGCCGCCGCGCCGCCCCGCGCGCTCGCGCCCGCCGCCCGCGCCGGGCTTCTTGGAGCGCAGGTACTTCTCGCGGCACGCGTCGCACACCAGGTACCTGCGCACACACACACACACATGCCGCTCTCCTACCACACTTCGCACTCGACAACCGTTCGTCACAGCGTTTGCCCAAACGTCAACAGTCATCGAGTCATCGACTCACACTCACAGAGATTTCATGCGAAATCGAATTTTACAATGGAGGCTACGAAAGATCTCTGTGACTTCTCACGCCTCTGTGGTAGCCTTGCGCCAAGGAAAATTACGCTGAAATTTCGTAAAAAGCAATGAATATGTCTCAATTATAAGGGGGCATTTACTGACATACAATTTAAAAAATGTGCATCATTGACAGTTGAATTTGGGCTGTTATACATTGTTGCAGGGTGCCTGGCGCCTACTTCGCGAATGCACATTCGCAATTTTCATCTGTCATCCAGAGCAGTACAATAACTACGATACATGCACTGCGCTCTTTGTTAACGTTAAAGTTGTTCCGTGTTTGCAGCCTGGAAACGAAAACCATTCTTTACATTGCATTTTCAAGTAATATATCGAGGGAATTTTTCCTAATAAACAGCATTTACATTAAACGATACATACGAGGGATCTTTAATGAACCACTGCACCAGCTCGCACCAACTGAATACCCATGTAATGGGCTGGTGGGATTGAATTGACAGTACACAATAGTGAAATCGCGATGGGGCCCATGTAATGGGCCTCCACACGAAGCAATGTGCAGCGATCGATTACCATTCTACGAGAGTTGGTATGTACACATTTACTAACTAAATCAAACGAAGGAAGTAGTGATTCAATTCAAATTACTCTATTCCCTAGTCTCTGGATTAGAAGAGTGAATTTTGCTACTTTTACCTTCCTCATTTTGAAGCTTCAATCTACAAAATGGTCATCTTTCGACCTGTCAGTTTTATACCTCGTACCAGTTGGTTAGAATATGTATGTGGATTCTACACGTCAAATTAATTGAAGATCATCAAATTCGTTTGAAGGGTTCATTTGAAAGACACAAAAACAGAAAGTTGGTATTCAATTAAGGTACTGAATGACTAAAGTTCGAGGTGGGGCAAGGAATTACATTTTTGAGTTCGTGTCATCCGCTTTTAGGGAAACAGAAGTTCCCCGAGCCGTGTGGGTGCGCCTCTGAGCATTTAAAACGAAACGTGCGCACTCACCAGGAGCTGCCGCCGACGCCGCCGTCGCCGCAGTTGCCGGCCCAGCCGACGCAGAAGTTGCCGCCGCTGTTGTAGCCCTTGCCGCCGGCGTGTCCGCCGCAGCCCGGGTGCGCCTGGCGCATGTGGTAGGTGACCGGGTGCGGGTAGAGGTTGCCGCACAGCTCGCACGCGGTCTCGCGCTCGATGCCGGCGTCGAGGAGGCCGCCGGCCGCCGCCGCCACGGCCGCCGCCGCCGCCGCGCCGGGCGCCACCGCCAGCGCCGCCGCCGCGCCGCCGCCGCCGCCTCCACCAGCGCCGCCGCGCGCCCCATGGGCTTCCACTCCTTCTTCTTGCGGCCGGCCTTCTTGGAGTCGGCCGAGCGGCCCTCGCGCCCGCCGCCCGCGCGCCGCCCGCGCCGCCCGCCGCGGAGGACGGGCCCGCGCCGTGCGCGCGCTCCGCCTTCTTCGCCGCCGCCATCGCCGCCGCCGCCGCCGCCACGCGCGCGGGCAGCGACGGGCTCGGCAGCACCGCCTGCCGCACAGCGCACACCCACTAATCAGCGCTTTCTTACGCTTATTAAAGGCATTACGCCCATTCACACCAGATTACACTCGTCATACAAGTTTCTAAACCGATGCCTTCGCCGACCTTCATTAACAACTATCTTCTTTATTTGTAATATAAGCCATGTATCGTTCTATTCTTTTCATATTACTACTTTCATACAAAAACTATTTTTAATAAGAAATACCTTTTCTTTGAATATGTGTACTTAACCGTCATTTTTATCCACAACTCTGTAGTTTCGATAATTGCTGAAGGATGACGGACCGTACAAGATTTCTAAAGGCTGTAAAAGCCGCCCTTTAAGATTTGCTATTGGGATCTTTGTTTGAAGTCGATAAAACATTATAGTAATAAGAGACGTTTTGTCATTAGGTCTACCTAGAGAAAAGGACACCCTGCAGAAATCAGGAAATCGACGCGCTAACCGAGGTCCATAACTAATGGGCGTCCGTGTTTGTAACATTGGCCGTGAATCGTTCAATACTTTTCAGAATACCATCTTATCTAAAAAAAAAGCATATAAAAAAGAAATCACCTTTCTTGAAATAGAAACCCTCTTACGCTACATCTCATTTCTTTCCATTGTTCTCAACCCGCGGAGTAGCTTCTTTTTGTTCTTCTTAGGTGCGTTAAATGGATTAAACACGACAGCATAACGAAATACACATATAATGCAACATTACGCAAAACAACTTAACAGTCGGCCTCTGTTTATGATTTTATTCGCCGCCGTCGTTAACAACAATCGAAACAAGCGAGTTAAGCACACAATGGCGTATGCGTATTCAAATTCAAAACAAAGGTTTCTCACTGATATGTTTAAATCTTGTAAGTAGGTGAAGATGCGAAAATGATTAGATGCCGCACGGGCAAGCACACAAATAACGGACTTGATTCTCTATAAACCTACGCTATCGTCTTGGTCGACCAACTTGAGCCGCACTGTTATTTACACTAAATTCGCCTTACTACGTTATCTATTTTTTATGTATGAAGATGAGCTCACGACTCAGCACTTGTCATTAAAGTTAGTACATGAGCTTCTAAAACGAACAATTACTTCTGTAAAAGCAAAGGAGAACATTCATAATTTAAAATGACACTAATAAACGGTAAAAGCTTGATACTAAAAAACTCACGGATTCCTATTAATAAATTATAGAAGCTTTTTAACACATTTTCTACATTGTGAATGCCTTTTGAACAAATCATTTACGTAACACTTATATAAGAAAAGCAATTTAATTAATGTAATTATTATGATTGCTTTGAAGTAAAAGCTGTTACTTCAGAGCAATCATAATATTTCAAAAAGTTCTATTTATTTCTTGGAAAAAATCGATTAGCAAGGAAAGATCTACTACTTTAAATTCCTCAGAAAATGTCTTGGAAGCATTTCAAATTTGGTTTTCCATACATTCCAGATATGGTCCGATTAGAGGCTAATGAATACCGTATACACACGAAAGTTAATTATTGGTAGAAAACGTGTGTAAGCAACTGCAGAAATGCAAGTAGTCTTCGTTTAAACACTGCAGAAACAAGCTCCTCAACGAGCTGATCTCGCCCGCACTTAGCGCGTGGGGCAATCGCCGCGAGGAGCCCGAAAGCGGGCGGGCGAGAGCGCCTTAAAGCTCCCGGGGGCATTGTTTGTGAAGCGCGCAAGGAGCGCTCTCTTCAAAGGGCGGCGGGGGCCCGAACAGCTGGCCATTAAGGCAGGCACGCGCGGCGCCTCTGCTCCGCTCCACGCTGGCTTCCGCACCGGGGCATGATTCATTCATAGGAGCCCGCGCTTTCAAAGGGCCACGGCCAGGTCGCTCGGAGGGGGGCGGGCGGGACGGCGGGTTTCCTGGGAAGGAGGAAAGAAAGGGAAAGAAGGAAGAAGGGGGGGAAGGGGGGGGGGGAAAAGAGAAGGCACGGCATGGGGACGAGGATGAAAACAAGAATATGGAAGAAGAGAGGTAGGAGAGTACGGGATAAACGGAGGGACTGGTACGAGAAAAGCATCTGCCCGTGCCACCGCACTACCGCACTCCATGCAGGAAAAACACGAAGATAATGTAAATATATAAAGTTTCACAGAGTGGGTGGTTTTCTTACACCATCAAAATGACAAACCAATCATAGGCCTATGAAATGTGAAATCAGGAGATACGATCGACTTTTGACTGGCCTATCTTGCATTGAAAGTAGGGGGCTTTAAATAACGCATTGGCTAAACAAACAGAAAATCACTAAAATTTTGCCCTTCTTGCACCAAAGCACAGAATTATGCTGTATAATACGGGCAAAGTGTGTTCACATTCATGTGTAACATCAAAAATACTCTATTCTGGATGTAACAACAGCTTGAACGTTATCAGATTTTTTCTTTAATCCTCTCTTATTCGTATCATTCCTATAAAATATCCGGAGACTCTGTGATACAATACGAAATAGTTTATACCAATAAGATAGTTACATAATTGATCCGGATAATCCAGAATATATGGTTATATGAATGTTTACACTTGAACATTTAAGGGCGTAAATACAGCTAACAGGTCTCAAAAATTCGATTTTTTAAAAATAATTTTATACAATACTTCAGTGTTTTAGTTTTAATTTCGTGAAAGATTTGTTTTGATATCTTTCATAGTTTAGAAGATATGCGTATTTAAATAAAGCCTCGCACGCTTGGCAGCCCTTTAAAAGTTTTGGTCATGCCCCCCTGCCGTGTTATCGGAAGAAGTACTGGGTGGTCATACTCTGGCATTTCAAATTTGGCGCAAAATCATTATGAAGGTTTGTAGCAGTAGTTTCTCATCTAATTTTGCGGAATAGAGCCTTCGCTTGTTCACAGCAGCAATTTCTCATACCAGGATATTATCAACTTATTATGGCAATGCTATAAGAGAAAATAGCAATGCTATAAGAAAAAATATAAAATATACAGTTGATAATATGAAAAAGGCTGTCTGGGCCATTTGGTTTCATAAAGCTTCAACTGATGAAAAGCCAATGCATGATACGTGTCCAAAAGGCATTGATTCATGGTGTCCATACCAAAAGACAAAAGAAAGTAACATGTTACCTGGTTACAAGTATAAAAACAACATTCCTATGGCAATTATGGAAATTATTAAATGTTTTTCAAGACTTATGCCACCCAAAGCTTTTGGAAAGATGTGTTGGTGGTCACACACAAAACACCAATGAATCATTTCATTCAAAAATTTGGAAAGTGTCCCAAAGAAAAGTTTTTTTGGAAAATGAATTGTTGAAATTGGTACATATGATGCTGTCATTACTTTCAATGATGGCATGACAGGGAGACTGAAAGTTCTGGAAAAACTGTGTGTGCCTTTGGGTAAAAACATGACGCAAGAATTTAAAAAAGTGGACCAAACAAGAATTCAGTCGAGTGAAAAAAAAAATCTTGCCACAAAAGAAGCAAGGAAGACCAGAAGAAGGCTCAGACTTGAAAACCAACTGCAGAAAATAGAAATTGAAGGACATTCCTATGCTTCTGGTGCATATTAGAACACCAGATATCTTTCTCAGGTACTTTCCCATGTTACTGAAACTTTAAGATCAAATATCTTGTAACATAGATTTTTCAAATGGTTTACAAGATAACTTTTTTTCTAATATATAGATTTTATTCAAATTTTCAGGAAATGTTTCTGGTATTATTAACTACAGTCTGTATCAAAAAGAAGATTCTAATATTATTTTCAAGCCTTATTCTGTAATTTTTAAGTGCAAAATTTAAACCGAAATTGAAATATTTGTAAATAAATATGTTTTAAAAATAGATCAAACAATTAAATTATTAATGTTTTAAATTCAGCTTGTTACTTAGATTATTTTCTTTTGTATTAAAATTGAATTTCACAAAATTTCAATGAAATTGGCTTTTTATGATGTAAACGGTGAGTATCTACAAATTAAACAGCATACATTTTTAATAACAAATGCTGTTTATTGTAAATTATTAAAAAATACCAGATTTGTTTTTGTGTTAAACATGTGCTATTATATCACAGTATAAAATTTAATGATTGTATTGTTAGTAGTTAAAGAGGAATTAAATTTTTAAATTATCATAATTTTCCACTGAGATAGCTGTATCTACCCCCTTAAGAGTATATTACCCACGTATGGATGCTAACAATAATATTTAAACACTGAAAAGTACATTTGCGAGGGTAAAATCAAAAACATTTATATTCATGATCACTTTGAAATAAGTTGCTATTTAGCTTGCCTTTGACGCCCACAATTCTTTACATGTTAATTATTTTCAATATCAAGTTTGAATAAATGTCACTAGCTACATGGGTAACAGAATAAATGGTAAAAATTTCTAGCGCATGTAGCAGATGTTATATTTTTTATTATTTTGTCAAAGAACATATGGTGGGAAATCTCAAATAACTAAGTTACACATGTGATATTTGTCCCCGATTGCTAGGTGCCTGCACAGGCTCTTGCACAGGTGTTTAGGAGGTGCAAGAAATCCGGCGGTATCACAAAGTGTATTTACCAAAAAGTGATCATCTTCAAGTTACTGCCCTAGAGACCGTTGTAACATTGACTCCGAGAAACCCTGGAGAATGATGAAAATTTGGGGTACGTCAAAGCACCACCAAAAGCAATGGATGCACCCAAGCAAAGCAATGAGACTATCATCAATTCAATTTGATTAAAAATGACGTACTAATTATTCTTAAGGCTTAAAACACGAGTGATTAAATATTAGTGTGACTTGCATGAGAGCTGCTATTCTGCCCCCTGAAGTGTGGACTAAAGGGTGTTGCCTCACCTGGCGCTCGATGGCTTGCAGACAGCTGGCGCTCAGCTCCTCCCACAGGCACACGAGCGCGCGCAGGGCGGGCGGCAGCACCGCCACCGTGTGGAAGGTGGCCTCGGGCAGCGCCTGCAACCACACGGGCGCTCGCCTGCCGGCCTTGGGGGCGCAGGCGCGCTCAAGCAACGGTTCTAGGGGGATCGAGGCCTGCTCCGCCCCTTCCACTGTAGACAGCTCAAATAATTGTTTTAGAACGTTCTTTTATAAAATTGGTTTAAAGTCACCATTTGGGGAATTTATTTCTATTCTATTTACAATATACACTTATTAATTAGGCTCATTTTGAAACTTACACATTGTATCATCGGCATCTAGTTGAAATGCAAATTTTGTATAGAATCATTACGCTCTTTACTAATAAAATTTTGAAGCTGTAACGAATAAACTTATCAGGTTATTTTTATAGGTGATTACATTAACTCTTAATTTATGCAGTGTATAATTTTGATACTAATAATGAAAGGAATTTAATAATCAAATTGATGTGATCAATTTTTAGTATTGTGAAATGTGTTTTGTTTTTATCAAATGGACATCTTTTAAGTACTTTCTGGAACAATCCTTATATACTCTTCGGAATTTAGGAAGTAGTGTGGGATACACGATATTTTCATCATTAGAAATAAGTAATGTAGTCTCATCTTGAGCGTTTATTGAAGTAAAAAGCTCTTGACGAATTAGAACCATCTTCAGTGCAAACGTGTCGCTGCTAGGGGCCACGTTAAAGAAAGCAACTGATGCATATGCACACAAATTATGAGACTATGTCACATTTCCAGCGATCTAACTGTCTGCTATTTGTTCAACGTCCTTATCCAAATGAATGTCAGATTAACTTTTACGCAAAAACTTCTTAATGGCATTTTTAGGACAATTATAGGTCTGCAAATGCATGTAAATACGTTTGTGTTTGCGTGCGCGCGCATTCACACACACGCAGCGTTCTGGGAATCGGCTAATGACTCTTGGAACTGCGCAATCGCATTATGACAGAACAACGATTTTAATGGCACACTGTTTCATTAGTAATCTGCTCCAAAGGACACGCGATTCTCCTTTTAAGCTGCAGATGAAACGAAGAAATCTGAACAGCACTGTAAGTTTGAAGATGAATAACTTTTCAAAAACATGCTCTTGCCTCCTTTCGGATACCTACAATTAGGCAAACCACTGACAACAAATTCTAGCTATATCAGTGTAGTTAATTTACGCCGACAACTGTGAATTAAGTAAAAAACAATATCAATTAGAATTATCAGGAGGAATGTTATTAACTTCGAAATATATCTGCAAATTTAAAGAGGAAGTAGAAATAACACACGTTGGCGAGAATTGAACACCATAAATTAAGGTGATGGTATTATTACGAGATATTAAATTAAGGGAATTTAATATCTCGTATCAGTAGAAGCACCACTACAATGCGTCGTTCAAACTTTCACTACCATCTCTTTGTCGTCCGGGGTGCTGGCAACATCGTTATGTTCCTGATTTCCTAAGCCTTTTCAGTTATATCTTAGACAGACGGTTTGATGAACGAGAAATGGGCGGTGATGATGGTGATGACATATATTGAATGACAATGAAGAAATGGTGGAATGACAGCCAGGGAAAACGGGAGAAGCATGAGAGAACCCGCAGAGAACTCGCTTTTTCACCATTGATTCCACACGATTCTCCCGGAACTTGCATTCTAGAACCCAAAGGCGGAAAGCTACCGCATGGCCGCAATGAATTGGGTCACCTCTCTGGGGAACGTGAGTGCCCGAGTCAGCTCACGACCAATGTCAACTCTAGGCAATGACCCCCACGTAACTATCAATTCTAGCCACAAACATTTGAAATAAAATCATCGGAACACGAAATTTGGAGTTCTTTAGGCGATTTTAATCTACCAACATTAGGTTTGTAATACAAATTTAAAATTGAAGCATGTGTTTATTAGTATTTCACGTAATTACTAGGTTTTTGTTTGTTCTGTCAAATTCAAAGATGAAGATAAGAGATTTTCATCATTGTTCTGCACAGCGACAATATGCATCCGGTACATGCCTCGGGACAACAAGTCCTGCCACTGCAGGGTCCTAGGGTTCGAGTCCTGACGGTAGCGAATTTTCCACACCTTTTAGATAGGTTGGTATATGACCTACACTACCACACATGTCGCGAGACCAGTCGGGGGCTTAGCGCTTGTTCCCGCTGGGGTAGTGCCCCGCTGGCGAGTACCTAGACGGGCGAACCTCCGCAAGTGGAGCAGGCGCCGGATCTCACATTCGAGGGGGAAGAAGCAACGTGAGATCCGGCTCTTTCCTGGATTTAACAAGCACTACCCTAACGGGACTAATGACCTGAAAGCGCAGGGGAGCAGGAGCGTGGGGGTGTACCTGCAGCTTGGCGGCGCCGTTGGCGGGCGCGTCCTCGGGCGGCGCGGCCGCCTGCTGCTGGTGCTGCTTCTTGCGGTTGCGGTTGGCTTGGGGCGGCCGAGCGCGTCAGCGTCTCCAGGGTGCTGGGCTGGATGTGCAGGTAGGTGCCCGCCGTGCTCACCTCCACCGAGTGCCGCTGCCGCGCCTGCGCAACGCCGCACCCCCATGCACACGCCTTCCTCGCGCACTACTCACCGTTGCATTTAGGCTACACATACTGCGAACTGAGACATAAACTGATGTCTGCACGGACACCGTACTGGCCAAGAAAGAATACGTATTTCGATGAATATGCTGATTAAGTTGTAGCCTGTGATGCACGAATTTCAGAAATGCTCAGCGTGCCGATTTGGGAAAAGTTGGAATTGAAACGAGAGTTGTAAAGATTGACTTTCTATTTTATGAAGAGAAGAAAGTTGTTACTTTTGAATCAATACATTTAACGTAAAATAACAATACCGTTCTAAATTAAATGCTACGAGATATTGTAGCATATAATTAAGAACACTAATAACAGGCAAAAATAGTGTCAAATTAAGAATATGGGAACAGAGGAATCGCGCAGACCCATCTAGGCGCACTTTAGCCAGTTATGCGAGAGTAACTACTATGGGAGTGGAAGGAAGACGGCTGAAAGATACAGGGTGATTGAAAGAATTGCACCATGTCACAAAACCCAAGCAAACACACATGTGCGAGGCGAGGACTGTACC